>BPTQ01000008.1:103924147-104047058 GCA_019973895.1 Chrysanthemum seticuspe
ACAATAAGCTCCTAATACCCTTAGCACTCCAAATTCACCACTGCTTCATCATCTTCTTTATTAACCCACTCTTTTTGATTTTTCAATGATTTTCTACCTTTTTTTAGTAATTTTCTAATTTAAAAGATCATTGCTTTTTATGTGTATCTAAAAGCTCATTTGGCTTTGTCAGGAGCCTAAGTGTGCTTAACTGAGTCCATATAATCAACTAATGATCAACAAGAATATAAATGACTTAGAAATTTAAAGTGGTACGAATTGAAAAACTTGAAATGTAAAGATAACATGAGATTAAAACTGAAAATGAGTTTCATTACACTAATTTGAGAACTAATACAAGATTTAAAGTATTGAAAAACATTTAATCTAAGAAAGCAATAAAGTTTAATTAAGCTACATGACTAAGGCTAGCCCAAAGTGAGTTTTCCTCTGCTCCTTCTTCTCTTTTTATAGTCTTTGAATTCCTTGGTGACTATGGAGTAAATCCCACTTCAAATCTTGATCATTGGTTGTGCAGAAGTGATCTCAGCCATTTAAACGATTTTGGCGCCAAAGTCTTCATGAGCAGGTATGTGATATTAATGGGTTTGGTTTGAGATAATTAAAGGTTTTTGGTGTTAGTGGAGGTGGAGGGGACAAGGTAAGGGAGGGGTGTTGAAAAAGGAGGGAAAACCATCTCTGGTTTTGGGTATACAGAGGTTTTGTGAGAGGGAGGTGAATAGTACCTGGTTTGGGCGCGTGTTTGACCTTTTGACCGGTGTGGTTTTAATATTAAACGGGGTTTGGGCTTGGATAATGGGCCAGCTGATTGCATATTGGATTTGGACTTGGTATTGGATCCATTTGGTTAAGCTTAGTATACAAGGATCAAAAGTGCAATTTCTCCAAACTTGAGGGACTGAAAGTGATATTTTTCCAATGCTCTCACAAGGACCAAACATGACAAACATTTATAGAACAAGGACCCTTTTTGCATAAATTCCATTTTTAAACTTAAAAGGACCTTAATTGTCATTTTTGGATTTTGAGGGACTAAAAGTGTAAATTCCCAAAAGTTTATCAAAATGTTCCAAATTTTCAATCATGCATAGTTCAAGGGTATTATTTGTAAAATTTCCAAGTTTGAATACCCAGGGACCATTTTTGCCAATTTTGTAACTTGAGGGGTAAAAATTGCCATTTTGTGTAAACTTTTATCCAGGGATGTTTTGTGAACATTTTTGATTTCCTAAGGACTTAAGTTGACTTTTCATTCATTTAAAACATTTAGGGACTAGTTTTGAAAATTTGTGTAACTCCAGGGACTGAAAACGACAATTGTTGTGAAATTGATCATTTTTCACTTGTTTTTCAATCTTTTGTACCTGAATCACATAAAAACACATTTAAATGATATTTGTAAACTTTTGTGAGTCATTTGTGTATTTTTGGTTGTTTTTGTGGGTTTATACAATACAAATATATGTGTATTTAGACACATATCATACATCTTCCAAAATAAACTAAGGGTGATTCCTGCCATGACCCAATAATCCAGGGACCATACATGAGATTTCCAACAATAATATTTTCCCAGGGACCATTTTTGCAAATTCTGAAAGTGCAGGGACCAAACTTGTAAATTATTGAAACTTTTCACCAAAGGATTAAATATGACAACATATGATTTCAAAAGGACCTTTGGTGACTTTTCTTACAAAACAAATGCCTAGGGACTAAATTTGACAAGTTTTGAAAGTTGAGGGACTGAAACTGCCAATTATGCAAACTTAGCTCGTTTTTCATCTGATTTTAAACATTTTGCATCTGAAACATATAAAATACAATTTTGGGATATTTTCAGTATTTTGATGCATTTCTGAGTGTTTTTAAATGTTTTGCAGTTCAGATTTGACCAAAAATGATGAGTATTTACACATTCATCATCTTCTGACATTCTTCTTTCTTGTGAGAAGAAGTGCCGTGATTCCAACAATCTCCCCAGTGTAGGGATCTTGTTTCTTTTGAAGTATTCTGCTTTGACGTCTTTGATTTCTTTGTTCTTAAATTCTTTGTTCTTTGTAGTGGTTGTGATAGTATGTTGTTGTCAGCTACAAGTCAGCTTCGTTGCTCCAGCGTCTCCACGTCTTTCTCCAACATGCTCACACACTCATTTGACAATGAATTCCAGATGTGAAGTAGTTCTCGAGTCTTTATAACTTTGTAAATTCTTTGATTAGATGAAGAATCATTATGACTTTGTGTTGCCTTTGATAATGAGAGAACTTCTGTGATGATGTTGTTAGTATGAGCATGTGGAGAATCAGCACGATCTTTTCCTCCCGCGAGCATCCATCAGCAGCAGCATCTCCGGTACAGTCACGAACACCAATTGATCATTGTAATCTTTTCATAAAGAATTTATTACTACAATTGTCCTATTGATGAATGTCTTGATTCCATTCACCTTGGTCGAGCGAATCAGCCGTCCGAATCCCGTAAGGGATAGTTGGTATTACATTGAACAAAGCATCACCCCACGACTGTAGACCGTTTGAGACAACACTAAGCGTAACCCACAAGGAGTTACCGAAGTGACCTGCTATCAGGGCTGTTTGATGTTGACCCTGGCAGGAGTTTCCATTCAATAACTGAGGATCACAATTGTGAACCCCTCATAAATGTTCTCGACAGGTTGCTAAGATCTGTGAAGGACTCGATAATGTATCACTTGCATTCTTATTGTTGAACGACAAGTGATGAAATGGCAAGTGTTCCAAAGAGATCTTTTGATGAATCTCGTGGCTCTAGACTCAATAGTGCACTTTGGTTTTCCTGAGCGGAGACTAGGGAGAGGGTCTCCTTATTCAATACCAGCAATCTCTAAGAGAAAGCCGATAGTTTATGTAGGGTTCCCTGTGAGAATGAAACAAGCTTCTGTTGAGAGAAACTTGAGTGGCTAAGAAGGTTTAGTGCATGCGTCACTGGGTCCATGACGACTTTAATCTTCAATACCGGTGTCATCAAGAGACAACCAGTAGCATATGAGTTGAACCCGGTGTCTGCCCTAAGTTGAATAATTTGGAGGGCTATTTATTTTCACCCTTTTCTTTACTTTTCTTTTTAATTCTTCAACTCCTTCTTTCTCCGATTCTCATTTTCTCCTTTTTATAATCATACCTAAGGACTTCTAAATTCTAACTATTGGTGGTGTCCTTGGGTAGATCCCTCCGGCTCTGGCGGATCATAGGACGGTTATTCCTAATCTTAGTCACATTATAACTCCATGACTAACCTATGTTGCCATAAAACCATTTTCATGAAAATCTCTCAAAGTGGTTATGAGTAAAGACATTTTGTACCACTGTGAGAGTTTTGAATTTTGCAAAAATACCCCCCCCCCCTCCACACGTGCTTAAGTATTTTGACAGAAATCTGCACGGTAAGGGAAGAGCGCGTACTTTTGAATTGATCAACTCAAGATAGACAATTCCCCGCGAGACACGGTTACATCACTGACTATGTTAGCTTGAAGTTGTAAACACTCCTTGGTGAGGAGGTTTGACCCGTCAAGGTTCATGTCTACCAAGAGTTTCTCGAATGGTGCATTCTACTAGGACAAGTCCTTTGCGAGACACGTTTACATCACTAGCCAGCTAGCTTGAAATTATTACCCGTCCCGGACAAATCTTTTCGAGTTACTAACATTTAAGAGCTCGTCAATTCATTGGTAAAGTCTTTAGCACGAAGATTCAATAGCAATCCACAACATATTTCTTATCACATAATTTTTCTCCCCCTCAAAAATGGCATATAAATGTTATTTTTGACGAAATTTTAATATCGAATATGTCCATTTCGAGTTTTGTGGGAAGATTTACATGAAGAACCATTTGTGAACAAAGTTTTAAGCAAATACTCTCCCTCAACAAGTGATGTTAACTTTTGAGGTTTTAAAAATCATAAGGGGAAGTACTTGTTCTTTTGAGCAAAACTTTGGAAAACGAAAGTTTTGATAAGTTTTACTCAAAAGTAAGAAGCTTTCGCTCCTTTTATAAGGATTGTGGCACTGATGCGTACCACAGGGTCCTTTCATTACAAGTACAGGTTGTACACTGTTATGTGTGAACAAGCCATAGTCAAGTAGAGATCAACACATCCAAATAATAGTGAAAGAAACAAATCAAGGAGTACCAGGAAGTCCGTCAATAACACCAGGAGTTCTTTCTGGACGTTGATAGCCTATTAGAGATATGATCTAACGTCCACCCACGAAACTCTCCAATGTCCTTATCTGATCACGACGAAACAACTTTTCATCAATCCTGGTAATGATCTTCTTCGCATCCCTCTTTTCCCTCGAATTCCACCTTTTCTTCGACCCTATGCCTTCATGAATCTCCTTTAACCAATATGCTAACCCGTCCCGAACCTTCTTTAAAGTGTGATCACAAAACTTGTGAAGCTCCTTGCACGGTGATGAGTGTCTAAATACTCATCATTTTTGTACCAATTAAACTGCAAAAATATCTGAAAACACTCAGAAATACATCAAAATGATAAAAATATCACAAATAAGTGTTTTATGTGTTTTAAATGCAAAAATATCAAAATCTGGTGAAAAACGTATTTGCATAATTGGCAGTTTTAGTCCCCCAAGTTTCAAAAGTTGTCAAAAACAGTCCTTGGTAAATCTAAATAAAGAAAAATATCATTTTAAGTCCTTAGGGATTCATGGGTTGTCAAATTGATCCTTAAAATCAAAAATTGCAAAATTACAACTTTAGTCCCTCAAGTTTTGAAATTGTCACAAATGGTCCTTTGAAAATTTGAAAATGTCAAAAATAGTCCTTGCACTATTGAAACTTGTCAAAAGTGACCCTTGTGTGAACTTTGGTATATTGGCAGAAATGGTCCTCCAAATTTTAGAAATTACAAAAAGGTCCCTATCATTAATAAACCTAGCCTTGTCAAAATTAGAATTGGACCCCTGCCACTTACAATTGTGACCCCCCTGTCATTTCTCTTTTTGGACTGCCAGGTCAAACCAAAGTCAAACCCTTCCCTTTCCCTCCCCACCTGTCCACTGTATATCTCCCCCACTTGACTGCAACACACAGGCCCCCTCCCATCACCTTTTCTCCTCAAACCACCCCCCTCATCATCACAACCCACCACAATAAATGCCACCCCCCCTAGTTTCTATATCAGAGCCTACAAATCAAATCCTGTTTTTCCCGCCAAAAAACGTGGACAGCTACTATCACTCAAAACTCATCCATTGGCCAAGCTGAGAGGTGGGATTTGCTCAGAAGGACACGTGGAAGATTTTTGGTGCATAAAAGAGGAAGAGAGGCAAGAGAAGAAAGCAGTCTTTAGTTTTTTTAATTTTATGTATGTCGTTTTTTAATTCTTAAGTTTTAAATAGAATCTTAGTTGTAATTTCAAGCTTAATTATATCAAACTAAAGTGTTTCAGTGTATTTCAACTATTATCAAGCATCAATTCAAGTTTGTGTTTACAATTCATGTTTCATGTCCACTGTTTCAATTTTCAATTTCAAAATCTTATCTTAAAGTTTCAATTAGCTTATTTATAAGCTCAAACAAGCTTATATAAGCTTATTATAGCTTTTTGTATGCTTAAATTTAAGTTTCAAGCAACTTTGGAATTTGGTCAAAGAAAGTCAAACTGTGCTCAAGTTGAAATGGAAATGGAAATGGGTGATGCAGTGATAGATTTGGGTTGATTCAGAGTTCATTGGGATGATATAGATAGGATAAAGGTTCTGTGTTTTGATTAATATCAAGCCATTGTGGCTAAGGACAAATTGTAAGTTTATTTTCAAGGTTCCATTGCACAACTTGTATTTGTAATCATAATCTGTTCAAACCTGTTTAATTAGTGTTAATTAAGTTAGCTTAACTCAGTTTGATTGTCTGCATAGGTTAGTTTAGTAGTTAGCTTCATTAAAATTGCATAACAGTCATAAAAAGGAGTGTTTGGATTGTGCAGCAATTTGTGCTAGAGGTTAGTTCAGTGATTAAAACCTGTTGGTTTATGCTTGAGTAGCTCTATTATACTCATATCTGTCCTTAAATTGCATCTGCAACTCACCAAAGTCAATTTCACATCTAACTGTCTCAAATTCCTTAACTATGGTGATTTTGTCAAAACAAAATCTTGTTTTGTGTTTGAAATTCATAGACATAGCTCTCAGTAGGTCCATTTCATCATAATACTTCATAATCAGTCTTCAAATTGGATTCAAAGTTCAAAAAAGTCAACAATACTAAACTGCTTTCAAAAGTCAAAACTGAAAAAGTGGTTTTGAGCCTATCTAAGAGGATTTTTCATTGACTCATTTCTGAGCCAAACCTAGTGAAACTTGGTGTTTTAAACCTTCAGCTGGTCTATTTCCTTATTGTCATTTTTGTAGAATTTTAGAAATTTTCTATAAGCCTCAAATAAGCTTGTCAAACAGGGCTTATGTGCCCTGTTCACAAACTCAGTCAAAGCTGAGTTTTCTCAAGTTCTTGCAGAGCTTGTCCAGAGCTCAACAGAGCTTCTCTTGGTCTTATTTTTGGTTTACAAGCACCTAGCCAGGTCTAGTGTAGATTCCAATAACTGGTTTTGATTTCCAGCTTATTGGTTGGCTTGTGCTTAAGCTCAAAGTTGTGCCCTCAAACTGCTTTAAAGCACATAAGCTCATTTAGTCAAATCTGTGTAGCTGGTAACTTATAGGTTTAGGACAGTTGTATTTAGTTGCAGTTGAGTAGTTTAAACTTAATATAGCTTCTGAGTTGGTTTGGTGCCCATTTGGTACCCTTTGGCTTATTCAAGTGCTTATTACATAAGCACTTGTATTGCAGTTTCAATTTTTCTCCACATAAGCCACTTTTTTTCTATTTTTCTTAGATTCAGTAGATTAAATTAGACTTTTCCTGAAATTTTCATAATTTTCCAACACAGTTTGCTATTTTTCTTAATTTAAAACAGTTTTTAGGCCATTTTAAATAGCTTTTAATACAATTAAATCAGAAAAAGTTCAAAAAATTAATTTTTCATTTTTCTTAGGTTAAGATAAATATAAAAAGTAAAAAAATTATTTTTCCAGATTTTTCATAGTTTAATTTGTAATTTTTAGTAATTTAATTAGTTTTAAATAGTTTAAAATTCATAGAAAATAGAAAAATAATCAGAAAAATACAAAAATAGTTTTGAAAATTCTTTTTAGTTATTTTAGATTTTTCTAAGTCATAATTTCATTTTTTAAGCTTTATTTCATATTTTCTTGTACTTTAGGGTATTATTAAATAGTTAAAAATAGTTTTTAATTAATAATAATTAATTAAATAGTTATAAAAATAATTTCCTTTTTCTAAAAATTTTCTTTTATCATTAGGATTGTAAAAATATCATTTTCATATTTTTAGGATTAATATTGTTCCAGTTTTACATTTTGTTTTGTACGTCGCGTAGTTTTTTTAATTTAAGTTTTATAAAAGAAAAAATCAAAAACATCATTTTAAATATAGTGATAGCATTTATTTAATATAGTTTATCTTTTAAATTTCCTTTAATTTGCATTTAAGCCCCTGTAATTTACAAATCTTTTCTTTAGGTATAAATAACTCAAAAACCTTACTGATCACTATCCTTAGTGATTATTCGACATCTGATTGTGTTAAACACCATTCATCCTCCGTGGGACTTAACGACCCAGGAATCCACTATATTCCTCTGATCTTAATTGCATTTGGTGTTTGAACTGTTTTAAGTTCCTTACGGTTGGTCATTCACAAGTGGCTAGCTTGCGTGAGAAAACTTGACGGTTTTGCACCAATCAAATTTTGGCGCCGCTGTCGGGGAGGCTGTAAGTGTATCCTAAGCATTTTTAGACCCGTACTTGCACATATACCACCTTTTGTAATCAGTTTTTTTTTGTAAAGTTATAACAAAATCAAAAAGTTCATTAGCACTTTTCCTAAAGTGTTAGAAACACCAAACAAAATATAAAACAACAAAACAATCGTAACGTTTTTTAGCTTGTGTTTCCTTTAAGGTGATTCTTAAAGAAATACGATTTGGTTAAACGAGACGATACCAAAAATATTGTCCAAAAGTTTTTAAACCATCAGCACATATCCATACCTACGTCTTTTCAGTGGTACTTAATATATACATAAAAATCAACCACCGCAAATCAAGGCAGTACACCTACTAACTGGGGGTGTGACCATAATAAGTTCCCGAACAACAGATTTAAAACTTGCCTTTGTGTCCTTGTGATTTGGTGTACCTTTTTCAAAGAAGCCCTTTCATTTGTGATTATTGGTTAAGTTCACTTGTCGTTTTGCCTCGCATTTGTTTTGAAAACTGATTTTTATACTTAGTGCATGCGCACTCGTTCTTCCAGTTCTACAAGTCCACTGTCAGAGCTTGCAAAGATTCCTCGTAGACGTAGAGGACGTTCTGCTCCTTCAGCCGTGACTGAGGAACGTCTACCACCACCACCACCTGCCGTAATGGCAGAAGACAAGCCGATGAATGAGCTTCTCCAAGCACCCATCGAGGGTTACGGAGATGCTATTGTTGTCCCAGCCATCGTGGCTGATACTTTTGAGCTCAAAACCGGGTTACTTAATCTGGTAACCCAAAGCCAATTCTATGGTTTTGAGCGGGATGATCCTCATGCACGCATTCGATGGTTTAACAAGATTGCATCTACCATCAAATACAAGAATGTCCCACATGAAGCAATTAAGCTTCTTCTGTTCCCATTTTATCTAGAGGGACAAGCCCGGAATTGGCTTGAGAAACAACCCCCTCATTCCATTGAAACATGGGAAGATCTAGTCACAAAGTTTGTTAACGAATTCTATCCTCCATCCCGAACTACAAGTCTTAAGAATGAGATAATGAAATTCTCTCAAAGATTTGATGAATCATTCGGGGAGGCATGGGATCGTTACAAAGAATTGCTCCGTAAGTGTCCGCATCATGGTTTTACCGAGTTAATGCAAATGGATACTTTCTACAATGGTCTGAACCAGACTAATCAAGACTCTTTAAATGCCTCCGCGGGAGGTAATTTCTTGAGCAAGACCACAAAAGAAGCCTTGCAAATCATTGAAAACAAGTCCCAGGTCCGTCCTTTCCGCACAAAGACATATCAGACTCAGTCTAGTGCTGGACCTTCTACTTCATCTCCCGTGAGTACATCTAGCACCGATGCTAAGATTGACAAACTCGCAGATATTGTTCAGGCTTTGGTTCTTGCTAACCAAAAGAAAGTCACTTTCACACAGACACCATCATATGGTGAAGTGAAGAAAGTTGAAGTTTGTGTTACTTGTGGTGGTCCTCATGCATACTACAACTGTACTGCCACCGATGGTAGTCCTTTTGAAGCCAATGCTATAGCCGGTACTTCAAATCAAGGAGGTAATCAATACCGTCCTCAAAATGAACCAAACTACCGAGCTAATACTTATCAGGCACCACCCGGTTTTAACCAGAATCCTAACCGGAATCAGAACCAACCTAGAATGAACCAAGGTTATCAAAACCAAGGTAATTTCTATCCCGGACCAAATCAAGGTTTCCAACATCAAGGAAACCTTAATCACAACAATTTCAATCGAGGGAATCAATTTCAGGGAAATGTGAATCCTAATCAAGGGAATTTTCAACAACAAGGTCATAATCAAAACATACGACCTCAAATTATCCCTCCACCTCCTCCTGTGTCAACATCTGATGAGCTTTTAAAGCAATTCATGAAGTCTCAAGAGGAGACAAACAGGTTGTTGGTCAGTCAGATCGCTGAATTAAAGAAGTCTTTAAATGATCGACCCTCGGGCTCAGGTACTTTACCTAGCAACACGATCGCTAATCCGAGGGGCGATGCAAAGGCGATCACAACCAGAAGTGGTACTTCATATGATGGACCCGCTATTCCTACTACCTCTTCTTCTTCTCTCCCGAAGGTAGTGGAAAGTGAACCTGAGGCGACAAAGGACAAGGAACTTCCTACTAATAACGGAAGTACCAGCACTGTCCATCCTCAGGTTGTCCCGAAACCCAATACCACACCTGGAGTTGTTTTTAAACCTCCAGTTGGTGACCCCAAATCCAAAACTTCTATTCCTTACCCCTCACGTTTACATGAGCAAAAGCTCCGCGAAAAAGCCATTCATCAAATGGAAAAATTCTTTCAAATTTTCCAAGAACTACATTTTGACATAAGCTTTGCGGATGCTATCATGTTGATGCCCAAGTTTGCATCAACTCTCAAACACATGTTAAGCAACAAGGAAAAGCTGTTTGAAATGGCTAAAACTCCTCTGAACGAGAACTGCTCTGCAGTTATCTTGAAGAAGCTTCCCGAAAAGCTTGGAGATCCTGGAAAGTTCCTCTTACCTTGTGTATTTCCAGGAATGGTTGAATGCTTTTCCTTAGCCGATCTTGGTGCAAGCATAAACCTGATGCCTCATTCAGTATGGAAGAAACTTTCTCTTCCGGACCTTACTCCTACATGCATGACTCTCGAGCTTGCAGATCGTACAATATCCCGTCCTCTTGGAATTGCCGAGGACGTATTTGTGAAAGTAGGAAAGTTCCATTTTCCAGCTGACTTTGTAGTTGTTGATTTCGATGCTGATCCACGGGTTCCTCTCATTGTTGGAAGAGGATTCCTGAGAACGGGCCGTGCTCTCATTGATGTATTTGAGCAAGAAATCACATTACGTGTTGGTAATGAAGTTGTCACCTTTAACCTTGATCAAACTTCGAGGTACTCCGCACACTATGATTCTGAGTCGGTTAACCGAATAGATATCATTGATGTTGCTTCTGAAGAGTACTCTCAAGAAGTTCTTGGTTATTCTCATAATTCTGTGAGTGGGGATCCCACCACATCTTCTCAACCTATCATAGCCAATTCTACTCCTTCTCTCACTCCGTTTGAGGGAAGCGACTTCATCTTGGAAGAGATTGAAGCATACTTGGCTAGTGATTCTGTTCCATGGGAAATTGATCACGCTCCAATTGACATCGAGGGGGACATACTTCTCATTGAGAAATTGCTTAAAGATAATCACTCATCAACCCCTCACACTAGTGATGCAATTCCAGAAGAGATTAATCACCATGAGATTAATCCGGAGGGAGATATTCTTATTCTTGAGAAGTTGTTAAATCAGGACACTTCTCCTCCACTCCCTCCCGTCGAGCTTCATAACAAGGAAGTCAAGTCAGTTGAGAAAACTGAAGAATTTCCTGAAGTCGAACTTAAGGACTTACCACCTCATCTTGAGTATGCATTTCTTGAAGGTGATGATAAATTGCCTGTCATTATTGCTCGAGATTTGAGTAAAGATGAAAAAGCTGCTCTCATAAAGATCTTGAAGTCACACAAGCAAGCAATTGCTTGGAAACTCTCCGACATTAAGGGTATCAACCCTGAGTTTTGTACTCACAAAATCTTGATGGAGGATGACTTCAAACCAGCAGTTCAACATCAGAGAAGGGTGAATCCAAAAATCCATGATGTTATCAAACAGGAGGTTATCAAACTTCTTGATGCAGGATTGATTTACCCAATCTCAGATAGTCCTTGGGTTAGCCCAATTCACTGTGTTCCAAAAAAGGGTGGCATAACTGTTGTCACGAATGAAGAAAATGAGTTAATTCCAACTCGATTGGTTACGGGATGGCGTGTGTGTATTGACTATCGCAAGTTAAACGAAGCCACCCGTAAAGGCCATTTTCCTCTACCCTTCATGGACCAGATGCTTGAGAGATTAGCAGGGAACGAATACTATTGTTTCCTTGATGGTTTCTCAGGTTACTTTCAGATCCCCATTGATCCACAGGATCAAGAGAAGACCACATTCACCTGCCCATACGGAACTTTTGCCTACAAACGTATGCCTTTTGGCTTATGTAACGCTCCTGGCACGTTCCAACGATGTATGATGGCCATATTCCACGACATGATCGGGGAAAAAATGGAGGTGTTTATGGATGACTTCTCAGTCATTGGGGACACATTTCAGACATGTCTCTCCCATTTAGACAAAATGCTAAAACGGTGTGAAGACACCAATCTCTGTCTAAATTGGGAGAAGAGCCACTTTATGGTCAAAGAAGGCATAGTCCTTGGCCATAAGATTTCAAAAAACGGGATTGAGGTCGATAGACCAAAAGTTGATGTTATTGCTAAACTGCCTCATCCTACTACCGTCAAAGGTATTAGGAGTTTTCTTGGTCATGCCGGGTTTTATCGTAGATTCATACAAGATTTTTCTAAAATCGCTCGGCCCATGACCCATCTTCTTGAAAAAGATGCTCCCTTTATCTTCTCACCCGAGTGCATCGAAGCTTTTGAAACATTAAAGGAAAATCTTACGGAAGCACCCATTCTAGTTGCCCCCGACTGGGATTTACCCTTTGAGCTCATGTGCGATGCAAGTGATTTTGCTATCGGTGCAGTCTTGGGGCAACGTAAAACCAAGCATTTTCAGCCTATCCACTACGCAAGTAAGACTATGACTGAAGCTCAAACCCATTAAACCACTATAGAAAAAGAACTATTAGCTGTGGTGTATGCGTTTGAGAAATTTCGGCCATATCTCATCTTGACCAAATGCGTAGTGTATACGGATCACTCGGCTCTTAAATATCTCTTTGCAAAACAAGATGCAAAGCTGAGATTGCTCCGTTGGGTTCTCCTCCTGCAAGAATTTGATATCATTATACGTGATAAAAAAGGAGCTGAGAACCTGGCGGCTGATCATCTGTCCCGATTAGAGAACCCTCACCAAGATGTGTTCGAGAAAAAGGAAATAAATGAAACATTTCCTCTCGAGACACTCAATGCGGTTTCTTTTCGTGGAAACTCTTCTACCCCATGGTTTGCTGACTTTGCAAATTACCATGCGGGTAACTTCATAGTGAAAGGGATGTCGACCCAACAGAAGAACAAATTCTTCAAGGATGTTAAACATTACTTCTGGGACGACCCCTACTTGTTTAAAATTTGCGCGGATCAAGTCATCAGGCGATGTGTATATGGTCAGGAAGCTATTGACATTCTCAAGGCTTGCCATTCTGGACCTACTGGGGGACATCATAGCCCCAACTACACCGCCAAGAAGGTGTTTGATTCCGGGTTTTATTGGCCCACAATTTACAAGGATGCCCACGAATTTGTCAAAGCCTGTGACGCTTGTCAACGTCACGGGAATATCTCACAAAGAAATGAAATGCCGCAAAACGCCATTCAAGTGTGTGAGATTTTTGACATCTGGGGCATTGACTTTATGGGGCCATTTCCTTCGTCTCGCAGTAATAAGTACATACTCGTGGCCGTTGACTATTTGTCAAAATGGGTTGAAGCGAAAGCTTTACCTACCAACGATGCCCGAGTTGTCGTGAAATTCTTGAAATCTCTTTTTGCTAGGTTTGGAACTCCACGAGCCATAATCAGTGATCGTGGTACGCATTTCTGCAATGACCAGTTTGACAAAGTCATGCAAAAGTATGGTGTAACTCACCGTCTCTCTACTGCGTACCACCCCCAAACAAGTGGGCAAGTGGAAGTTTCCAACCGGGGGATTAAAAGAATTCTGGAGAGGACGGTTGGCGAAAACCGTGCCTCTTGGTCGGATAAGCTAGATGACGCACTCTGGGCCTTCCGTACAGCTTATAAAACACCCATCGGGTGTACTCCATACAAGCTTGTGTACGGAAATGTATGTCATCTGCCGATTGAGCTAGAGCACAAGGCATACTGGGCCTTGAAACATGCAAACTTCGATATTCAGACAGCTGGTGATCACAGAAAAGTTCAAATGAATGAATTAAATGAACTCCGTGATCAAGCATACGAGAACTTTTTGATCTACAAAGAAAAGACAAAGAAGATTCATGACTCTAAAATCAAGAACCGCGTTTTCAACGTTGGTGATCGAGTCCTTCTTTTCAATTCAAGATTGAAGATTTTCTCGGGAAAACTAAAATCCCGTTGGTCTGGACCATTCACCATCACTAAAGTATTCCCATATGGAACCATTGAGTTATGTCAACCCGATGGTCCAAACTTTAAAGTGAATGGTCATCGATTGAAGCATTATTTTGGAGAGGACATTCCTCCTGTGATTGTCCCGGATCTACAAACTTTCCCCATGAACCAATGAATGCGGGGATCGAGTCAAGCTAGCGACTCGGGAATCAAAAAACAGTAGCATGCTACATGGGTTTTCACCCGTGTGTACCACCCTAGTGTGGGGGAGTTGCCCCCCGCTGTTGTAAATAAGTGTAAAAAAAAATCTTGCTAAATAATGGCCGTAGTATTTTCCTTTTACGTTCTATGTTTCGGCATAACCGCCGGTACTTTGAATATTGAGGGCAATATTCATTTCTAGTGTGGGGGGGAATTCTCACGAATTTTATCATGTAATTATACCACCTAATTCCCCCATTTTTGGCCAAAATTTTTCTTTTATCATTAGGATTGTAAAAATATCATTTTCATATTTTTAGGATTAATATTGTTCCAGTTTTACATTTTGTTTTGTACGTCGCGTAGTTTTTTTAATTTAAGTTTTATAAAAGAAAAAATCAAAAACATCATTTTAAATATAGTGATAGCATTTATTTAATATAGTTTATCTTTTAAATTTCCTTTAATTTGCATTTAAGCCCCTGTAATTTACAAATCTTTTCTTTAGGTATAAATAACTCAAAAACCTTACTGATCACTATCCTTAGTGATTATTCGACATCTGATTGTGTTAAACACCATTCATCCTCCGTGGGAGTTAAGCCCGCAAGTTTATGGCTTGTGGTAAAGGCAGTTGGAAAACCATAATTGGTAATCAGCTCACCAAAGATATTTGATCTAAGAGTTGGCTAGTCCAGAAGCAAACGGCTTCTGGTAAAGACAAATCAAATCCGTTGGAAGCTGGTGATTTGCTCAAAATCATTTGGTTATCGGTGTACCAAGGTTCTTACTTGAACTGAAACATTTGGCTACTCCAGAAGTAATGGCTTTTGGTAAAGAGATGAAATCCATTAATTTTTCTTAAAACATTGCTAGGGACTATCAATATCTTAGTGTGGGGGATTGATGAGTGTCTAAATACTCATCACACGGCATGAAGCAATTCCGGTGAAGTTCACTGCGGTAAACTATGCCAAATTTTGGTTTCGTGAGAATAGTGTACTGAGCCAGGTGGTTGATATCGGTAAGTTCTAGCTGTGGTTTGGTAAGATTGACACGTTTTTGGTATGATTCCACGGCAAGTTGAAGATCTTCAACACGTTCCTGGATAACGATGCTTCTGATGAATATCAGCAATGACTTGATGTACTCGAGCTGGATGTTGGTGGAGAAATGTCGCATTCGACCTTGTACCTTAGCAAGATACATGTCTTCAATGTCATTGAGTGACAATCTCGGAAAATCCGCTTTAGAGAAGTCATATTCCTGTTCGTCTTGGCGTTTAACTATGATTTTCTTCAGGAATGAGTAGTCCCACTTGGTGGATAGGCTGACATGCATTATAGCAATGATCCGATGGTCACTGTACACCTCTTTCTTAGATTTAAGTACCTGGCAGCTTCTGTAGTAGATTCTTCTTCGTTCAGGCCAATGATGAATTCCATATAGAGCATCGAGGTCATACTTTACCACATTATCAACGAACATATGTGTGGCTTCTTCCTCGATGGCCACATTGTTGGAGAAGATTGATGTCGGGAAAGGGAAGGTGAGTGAGGTAGCGTATTTCTTGCTTACATCGCTACCGTGCTGAAGAAATTCCAGGTCATTGTTGAAGAAATATCGGTATGGAATCTTCGGTTGATCAGGTCGGCCAATGGTGGGTAGTGGCTTTGTCCAGTCAGTGTAGTATGGAGCCTTGTCAGGTCTGGTGAAGTCGATGTTTGATTCAGGATTGAGCCAATCAATATTGTTGGACATGGCTCGTGCTATGTTGTCGAGATGATATTCGACTTCAATGGCACTATCAGAGCTGTCCTTGAGTAGTTGAAAAGCTTCGTTCTTGATTCGCTTTAACTCTTATTTCGTCATCTTCTTCACTTTAAACTTTTCTTGGATGATCTTGACATGCTCCATAGTTCTACCATCTACTGGTTCTTGGCCTTCCGATAATGAGGGGTTGCGTCAACAAGCCTTGAAAACCAGTCATATTCTTCAGTTTCATCTTCATCTAGCCATGAAACAACGGATGTTGACTTTTTCTTCTTTGGCTTGGAGGATGATGTTGGTTGCTTGGTTGATGTAGAAGAAGGAGGTTGTTGTTGGGGCTCAGGAATCTCCTCATCGTCACCACTAGTATTCAAAATGATCACTAGTTTTCTCCGTTGGTGGTGGAGACACAGAGTCCTGAGGTTTGTCACTAGCAGGAGGATGTTCTGGAGATCTTCTAGTGGTCGTGGTCCTTGGGGGTGGTGGAGGCATAGATGTTGATTCGCCAGATTTCTTCTTGTGTTTTGGATCAGAATCCTTATCCGCATCATCATTGTCTCTTGGACGCTTAGCCCTTTCAGCTGACTCTTTGCATGAAGTTTTGAGTTGATATTCCAGCAATGCCTCAAATAGTTTAGCTTCATCAGAAGTAAATGTTGCAGATCGAGTTGGGATATAAAAGGAAAAGTACTGCTGAAAGTTAAAGTGCTGAAGAAAGTCAAAGTACTGCCTAATGAAAGTCAAAGTACTGCTTCGTCAAAGTACTGCAAAGCTAAAGGACTGCTATGCAAAATTGTTTAAGGATTATTATGTAATTCTAGAATATTTTTATATTAGAATTAGTATTACTTGTCGTACAAGGATTGTAATTGTAAACCGACTAGGGTACTCCTTATGCCTATAAAAGGACCCCTAGATTGGCATTAGAGATATGCGTCTTAGAACTTACATGCAAGTACGATATTAGAGTTATTTAGCGATTAGGTTTGTTAGTGAATCTGTATAATAAGCAGGTTCAAAGTTTGGTTTTAATATAATCGTTGAAGTTTAAATTTATTCTTCTTAGCTTTATAAAAGTAGATTCCGCATACTTAATAAAGTTATATCAGTGTTTCATTGTTAGTAATTTTGGATTTATCCAAGGTTGCTAAACCCTTATAAGCTACATAGTTAGTTTGGTCAGAGTATATCGATCCAACAAGTGGTATCAGAGCTTGTGTGGAAACTCTGATTAATAAGAAACCCTTAAAACCGATTTAACTAACAAACCCTAAAAGATGTCGACTGAAGCTGCACCACTCCCATCCATCACCTCACTCAGAATTCCTATCATCAAGAAAGGAGAATATGATCTCTGGAGCATGAAGATGAGGCAGTACATTGCTATTACAGACCATGCACTGTGGGATGTGATTGTCAATGTTAATGTCGTTCTTGAAGAACCTGTAGAAGTTCCTGGACAACCTAAACTACCTCAGCCTACCTTGCCAGCAGCTACAAAAAGAAATCAAGAAAGGCTCTCAACATACTATTGTCTGCTATTCCTGATGGTCACCTACTAAAGTTTCATGATGCTAAGGATGCAAAACAATTATGGGTTGCTATCAAGACTAGATTTGGAGGTAATGATGCTTCTAAGTAGATGCATAGAAATCTGTTGAAGCAACAGTTTAAAACATTCACTGTTGGTGAAAGAGAAGGTCTTGATGCTGCCTATGACAGATTACAAAATCTCCTTAGTATGCTAGAATTATATGGAGCAAAGGCATTTGTTGAAGATGCTAATCTGAAGTTCTTAAGAAGTTTGCCGTCCGTATGGCATGTGGTTGCTACTATGATTAGAGGACAATCTGGTTTGGATACTATGGACTTTGATGATCTCTACAACAATTTAAAGGTGTATGAGCATGAGATGAATGGTCAAACAAATTCAAAATCTCACAGCATTGCTTTTGTGTCTTCTAAAAAGAGAGGCAGTACTTCCACTAAAAGTACTGCTTATCCTGTTCAAAGTACTGTTGGTGATAAACAGCATATCTGCACAACCATGACAACTACCACCTCATCACCATCAAAGACCATCAACTCTGATGATATTGTATGTTCCTTCTTTGCTCAACAAGCCACTTTACCTGTTACTTATGAAGAAGATTTGTTGCAAATTGATGAGGATGATCTAGAAGAAATTGAAATAAGATGGCAAGTTGCCATGATCACTGCAAGGATCAAGAAGTTCATGAAGAAAATAAGAAGGGGTGTTGACTTCAAACCCAAACAGGGTATAACATTTGACAAATCTAAGATTGAGTGCTTTAATTGTCAAAGAACTGGACACTTTGCAAGAGAATGCAAGTTTGCTAAATATCAGGCAAATAGGATGATTGAGAAACCCAAGCTTGAAATAAAGGAAGTTCCTATTACTGAACCAAAACCAAAAGCTTTGGTTGCTCAAGAAAATCTATCAGAGGTTGACTGGAGTGCTGAATTTGATGATGAACCAGTAACCTACTCTATGGTTGCAATGGAAGAGTTTGATTGGAGCACAGCTTTTGATGAGGAGCCAGGATATGCTGCTTTGGAATCAAGAGATGGCCTTGGAAGCTTTGACTGGAGCATGGAAAGTGAAGCAGAACATGTTCTGCTTGCTATGGTAAATACTTCACCAAGTTCACCCACTATCTCTGAGGTATGTTCTAAATGTAATTATTTTTATCAAAAAGTGCTTACAGATTATGTGACTGAAAGAGATAATTGTAGAAGGGCTAGATCTGAGGTAGCTGGTTATCAAATAACTTTAGAGTCAATGGAAGCCAAAATAATCACACATGAAAATAATGAAATGGCTTGGGCAGAAAAATATGAGCAACAAGATTATCAATTAAAATTGAGTGAATGGAAGTTAGGATGTAAGGTTTCTAAACTTGAAAAGATGACTAAAGAAAGGGATGAGTTGTTAGAAAAACTGGCTAGTTGGAAAGAATCTGGTCTTTCACATGTTAGTTTTGTTGAAAAACAAAGAAGAGCACACATTAAAACTGGCCTAGGTCTTGGTGTAGAGTATAACAGTCCAGAAGAGACCTCACCTAGTGATAAGGAACAAATTGATTCAGAGGAGATAACAACTAGTGATGATGAACTCATTAGCTCAGAAGAAAACACATCTAGTAATGAGGAATCATTTGGTCAAACACCTCCTGAATTTAAGAAAGACAAGGGTTATAATGCAGTTCCTCCACCAACTGGTAGTTTTCAACCACTTAGGACAGATGTTTCTTGTTTTGGAGTAGACAATTTAGAGTTTAGGAAAAAGCTTACTGGTAAATCTAATTCAGGTCCATCTAGTTCTGAATCCCCAAAAGAAACAGTTGAGAAACCTAAGGATGAAAATTTTAAGAGTTCAGTAGTACCTTCATCTCAAAGTACTGCTAGACATTCAGCAGTACCTTCAAGAAAAACTTCTCAAAATACTGCTAATTTTAATCATTCACCAAAAAGTCAGGATACTTTTGGTAAAGAACTAAAGGAAGAAAATTTGGGATTATGAGTAAAAAATTATGTTTTGTTTGTTATAGTCCTGATTAAGGACTGTGACTTTCACTCAGAATATTTAAGCAAATTCCCAAAGACTACATCTACCAACCATAAGCCAAGGGAGAATAAACCAGTTTGGAATCATTCACATAGGGTAAACCATAGTAATTTCTCAAACGACTATAGGTACCCTCACCAGAAAAGATCTTTTTCAAAACCACCAGTACCCTCAAGCACTTTTCAAGGTACTGGTAAGTCAAAAGTTTCTCAAGCAGTACCTTCTCAAAGTACTGCTAGGTTTTCACCCAATCAAGGTACTGCTAGCACTTTTTCGAATGGAAGCCCTAGGAGATTCAATCACTATCAACCTAGAAGGCATTACACTTCAAATAGAGTACCTAGATCAAAGAAATCAACACAAAGTATTAAAACCAACTGGGTTAGAAAAGAAAGTATTGATGGGGGACAAACAGTACTTTCAGCAAGTTTTGTTGAAAAAGAAAAATAGAATTTTGTTGAAAAAGAAAGTTTGGTTGAAAAACCAACACAAGTTTTGGAACAAACGAAAATAATTGATCATGTTTTAAAAAACAGTGGAGATTACATACTTAAAGAAATTAAGTATGTCACTCCACAAGGGGAACACAAGTCAGTAATGGCTTGGGTTCCTAAAAGACACTAACTCTTTTATCTTTGTGCAGGGCAACCCAGAAGAGGAGCTTAAAGATCATTAGATTGTTGATAGTGGTTGCTCTGGAAGCATGACAGGAGACAAGGAGATTCTGTCAGATTTTAAATCATATTTTGGAGGTAGAGTTGCTTTTGGGAATGATCCTAATGGAGGTAGAATTACTGGGAAAGGAATCATTAAGGCTGGAAGTATAGACTTTGAGAATGTTCGTTATATGAAGGAGCTCAAGTTCAACCATTTGTCAGTATCTCAGATCTGTGACAAGAAGCACCATGTGTTATTCACTGACACAGAATGTCTTATTCTTTCCCCTGAGTTTAAGCTTGTTGATGATCACTTGGTAATACTGAGAGTACCAAGAACCAATGATGTGTACAGTCTAGATTTGAAGAATATTCACTCTACTGAAAGAGCAACATGTTTAGTAGCAAAGGCAACACTTGAAGAAGCACATCTATGGCATAGAAGATGTGGACATGTAAATTTCAAGAACATCAACAAGCTGGTTAAAGGTAATTTAGTTAGAGGTTTACCTTCCAAAACATACAAGAATGATCATTCATGTTTGGCGTGCAAGAAGGGTAAACAACATAAAGCTTCATGCAAGAAGATTGAGGAAAGAAATATTAGAGATCCTTTAGAGTTGTTGCACATGGATCGGTTTGGACCTGTTTCTGTTGCAAGCTTAAACAAGAAGAAATACTGCTTAGTTGTAACAGATGACTGCAGTAGATTTAGTTGGGTCTTTTTCTTGGGATTTAAAGATGAAACCTGTAATGCTATTCATGATCTTGTAATAGCCCTTGAAAATCAATTGAGACTCAAAGTAAGATCTATTAGATGTGATAATGGGACTGAATTCAAAAACAAGTTTATGGATGAATTTTGTGCCAAGAAAGGGATTAAGAGGGAGTTTAGTATTGCTAGAACTCCACAGCAAAATGGTGTTGCAGAGAGGAAGAACAGAACATTGATAGAATTAGCCAGAACAATTCTTGCAGATTCTTTATTACCTATTCAATTTTGGGCTGAAGCTGTAAGTACTGCTTGTTATGTATTAAATAGAGTATCAGTCACTAAACCTCAGATGAAGACACCTTATGAGTTGCTTATGGGAAACAAACCCAACATTCGTTTTATGAAACCTTTTGGTTGTCCTCTGACTATTCTCAATACTATTGATACTCTGGGACAATTTGATGGCAAGTCAGATGAAGGATACTTATTGGGTTACTGTACCAATAGCAAAGGATTTAGAGTATACAACAAGGTTACCAAAAAGGTTCAAGATTGTCTTCATGTTGAATTCCTTGAAAATCAAGACAATCAAAAAGGTAAAGGTCCTGATTGGATGTTTGATCTTGATATTTTGACTCCTTCTATGAACTATGTACCTGTCAGAGAAGAAAATCAAGTTGTTCACAAAGAAGAAGATTTACAGTATATTGTTCATGGAGTCAATCTTAGACCTGATGCTGTTCCTGATGATGAACCCATAACTATTGAAAAGGAGAAAAGTACTGTTGAACAAATATCCACTTTGGCTGATGAAGATCAAGCTATTCAAGATGAGCTTAATAGGATGCTTTTTCAAGAAACAATAGCACAATCTTATGACGATGATAAAAGAAGAGCTTATGAAGCAGCAAAGAAAAAGGGTAAGTCTACAAATTACTCTGACAGTACTTTAGATCACAGTACTTTGGATCAAAGTACTGCTGCACTAATTGACAGTACTTCTGATGATTTGAATGATCCAAACATGCCTGGGTTAGAAGACACTGATGATGAGTTAGAAGATGAAGGTATTTTCTCAAATTCCAATGAAGAAGCTGATTTCACAAATTTGGGTGATGATCTTGAAGTTCCACAAACTCCTACATTAAGAGTTCATAAAGATCATTATGCTGGTGAAATCATTGGGCCTTCTACATCAGGGGTGCTCACAAGAACCAAAGCTAAAGGTTTATCTAAGCCACATAATGCTTTACTTAGCTTTGTGTATAAACAAAATAGGATGAATCACAAGGATCAACAAACATGTTTATTCACTTGCTTTATCTCTCAAGAAGAACCCAAGACTGTAGCTCAAGCATTAGCCAAAGAGAGTTGGGTTGAGGCCATGCAAGAAGAACTTCTTCAATTGAAACTTCAAGACGTTTGGGTACTATGTGATTTACCAGATGGAAAGAAAGTCATTGGTACAAGATGGGTTTTCAGATTCAAGAGAGATGAAAGAAGCAATGTCATCAAGAATAAAGCAAGATTGGTTGCACAAGGATATAGACAAGAAGAAGGAGTGGACTATGATGAAGTGTTTGCTCTCGTAGCAAGGATTGAAGCCATTAGATTATTCCTTGCTTTTGCATCTTATATGGGCTTTCCTGTTTATCAAATGGATGTCAAAAGTGCCTTTCTTTACGGCAAAATTACAGAGGAAGTCTATGTAAAACAACCTCCTGGTTTTGAGGATCCTGCACATCCAAACAAAGTCTACAAAGTTGTTAAGGCTCTGTATGGCCTTCATCAAGCACCTAGAGCTTGGTATGAAAGACTCTCCACTTTTCTATTGCAACATGGTTACAGGAGAGGTGCAATTGATAAGACTTTGTTTATCAAGAGAGACAAAAAGGATATAATGCTTGTTCAAGTCTATGTGGATGATATTATCTTTGGAGCTACAAAACAGTCAATGGTGAAAGAGTTTGAGCAGCTCATGCAACAAGAATTTCAAATGAGTTCCATGGGTGAATTAACTTTCTTTCTGGGGCTTCAAGTTAAACAATCAAGTACTGGAATCTTTATTAGTCAAGATAAGTATGTCACTGACATTCTTAAGAAGTTTAACTTCAGTACTATCAAGCCAGTCACCACACCCATTAAAGCTATAAACTCATTAGGAAAGGATGAAGATGGACAAGCTGTGGATGTCAAGCTTTACAGATCAATGATTGGTTGTCTTATGTACTTAACTGCGTCTAGACCTGATATCATGTTTGTTGTATGTTTATGTGCAAGATTTCAAGTCTCACCTAAGGTCTCTCATATGAATGCAGTCAAGAGGATTTTTAGTTATCTAAAACAACAACCTAAGTTAGGATTGTGGTATCCTAAGGATTCACCTTTTCACTTGGAAGCCTTTTCAGACAGTGATTATGCAGGTGATAATTATGATAGAAGATTAACCACTGGAGGATGCCAATATCTTGGAAGAAGATTAGTTTCATGGCAATGTAAGAAACAAACCATTGCAGCAACATCATCCACTGAAGCAGAATATGTTGCTGCTACAAGCTGTTATGGACAAGTATTGTGGATGCAGAATCAACTCCTGGATTATGGATTCAATTTTAAGAATACTCCTATCTACATTGACAATGAGAGTACCATTTGCATTGTGAAGAATCCTGTTTATCATTCCAAGACCAAGCATATTCAGATTAGGCATCACTTTATTCGAGATTGTTATGAGCATAGGCTCATTAATGTTATCAAGGTTCATACAGATGACAATGTAGCTGATCTACTCACAAAGGGATTTGATGTTTCAAGATTCAATCATTTAGTGGTGAGTATTGGTATGATTAATTATTAAGCTACAATTACGGGGAGGAGTTATTAGTTAGTTATTTAGTCCTATGCATTGTTTAAGGGGAGGCTATACAATGCTTTTTGAGGTTTTTGCTATTGAGAAGAAGAGGATGGACAGTACTGCTTACAGTTTATCTGAAAGTACTGCTTTGAAAGTACTGCTTACGTGGAAAGCACTGCAGTCTTGTCAACGTACTGTTCCAACGGTCAAAATAAGGGGTAAAATTCAAACAACGGTAACTTTATTAATTAGGCTTTGATTTTTTAAATCTTACCTATAAATAACTATCCTACCGATTTTTACTCTCATCTTTATACTTATCCATCCATCTCTCTTTTTCTTTTTCATCAACATACACCTTCCACGCACCATTATTTCTTATACCAACACACAATGGCTAATCGTAACACTGTTAGTAAGCACAACATGGTTTCTAACTTGGACAAGACACCGTCTAATGTCACTTTTCATGATATAATTGATTTCCTAACTGGATCTTCAATCAATTATGCTCTACTGGTCGAACCTGACATCATTGAACCCTGGATTCAATAATTTTGGGCTACTGCTAGATCTCATATGCAAGATGATGAATCCTTTATTCAGGCTAAGGTTGCTAGAAAGATAGTAAGAATTACTGAAGCCACAATCAGGGAAGATTTATTGTTTCATGATGAAGAAGGTGCTGTTCGTTTTGAGAAACAAGTACTTTGGGATACACTCCGAGATATAGGGTATGAAGGTTCACTCACTGAAACAACTTTTAGGAAGCCCTTGTTTAGTCCTCAATAGAAATATCTCGTTCATGTTTTGCTTCATTGCTTAAGTCCCAAAAGTACTTCATGGGAACAATTTAGATCAAATATTGCCTCTGCATCAGTGGGATTAGCTACCAATCAACCCTTTAACTTTTCAAGAATGATTCTGGATGGTATGCTTTCTCATATCTCAAATGGTTCACCATTTTTAATGTACCCTCGATTTGTTCAAGTATTCTTGAACAAACAGCTTAAGGATGTCCCTAAATCTTCAATCCTGTTACATGCTGTTGTACTTCCTCCAAAAGTGTTTACTTTCATGGCTAGAAAGAGTGACAAGTTTTCTGGGAAGAATACACCTTTAACTGCTCACATGATGGAAGTAGCCCAGGCTGTTAGAGATGAAGCAGAATCAAGTGAAGATAATGACCTTCAGATTCAAGGGAAGGAACTACTTCTCCTACTGCACATTCCCCAGATCATGAAGTTCCTCAACGTACTGCTTCCAGGGAAAGTACTGCATCTCAACATACTGCATCTCTACAAGATACTGCACATGATGATTCAGAACAAGATGTCAACCCACCATCATCTCCCAATGATTATACTTCCACATATGGGTCTCAAACATCTGGAGGAGATGAGGGAGTTATGGCTTCTGAGGGATTAGTTATGGATAACCATGCTTTGACAAGGGAATTATTAAGGTTGAAGAAAGATAATGAAGCTCAAGCTGCGCAACTTTTGAAGCTGAACAACAAGTTTAAAAGATTAAAGAAATTTGTCTGGCCCCTAGTTCAACATCACAGGTTGTGGGTGAAGTCACACAAGAGGAGAGGTCGCAAACCTAAGAAGGTTTCTAAGGGAAAGAAGCCTCAAAAGCAATCTTCATTCACATTGGGGAGGAATTTGGAGCAAGAGAATTTGAATGAAGATGTTAAACCTTATGAAGATGTTGAACCTCATAAAGATCTAGATGAAGAACCAAATGCTGAAACTTATGATGATTCACATAAAGAAGCTGAGAAATTTGAGCAAGCTGAGCCTCAAGGTACTGATGCTCAAGTTGATACTCAAAGTACTAGTGTACAAAGTACTGGTATTCAAAGTACTGGTGATCAAGGTGCTGATGTTCAAAGAACTGGTGATCAAGGTACTGCTCTTCAAGGAACTTTTAGGCAAGATCTTATAACACCAAGAACCTTAAATTTTGAAGAAGAAGCTGGTCCTTCAACAATCTTACATGAAGAAGAAGCTGGTACCTCTAAAGTAGAACATACTGCTAGTGATGATGAGACCATTGCTCAGATAATGCTCAACATGTCAAGACCAAGAGGTATTAGTATTCCTGGTGTTGAACAACAACAACCTCAAGTCTTGCAAACTTCTCAACCTAGTCAAATGTTAGATCCTAAAGATAAAGGAAAAGGTATTCTGGTAGAATCAAAGATAAAGAAGAAGCTTACTTTGGCAAAATTAAGAGCTATTGAGGTAGCTAAAAATGAAGAAGCTTCTAGAAAGATACAAGCTGAATTAGATGCTGAAATTGAAAAACCAGCGAAGCAAGTTGTTATACCAAAAAGATCACAAAGTATTGCTAAAGAAAGGAATGCTATGATGGCTTATCTGAAGAGTCAAGGATATAAAGGTTTACAGAAGTTAACATATATAGAGATGAAATACTTATATGATGATGTTAGAGAGGCTTATCAAAAGCAACTGGAAGGTATTATTCCTTTTGATGATGAAAAGCAAAATGAGGATGCAAGAAAAAGAAGTTTAAAGAGAAAGAGAACAACTGATGATGAACAGCTATCAAAGAAGATACAATTGAGAACAGATACAGTTGATGAGCTGAGGAATTATCTAAGGGTTGTTGATTTTGAGTATCCTAAGTCAAAAGAAGTTGTTGAGAAGAAGTCTAAGATTTCTACATTTGAAGTTGTAGAATCAAAAGAAGGAGATTATCTTATATTTCACAGAGAAGATGAAAGTTTTAGAGTATTCAACTCATTGTGGGACATACTTCATATGATAGATAGAGAAGATCTCTTTCAACTGTATCAACTAGTGCAAGATTATTTTGAGCATATTCCACCAACTGGAGTCGGTTTAGTCTTGTTAGGAGATCTTATAACTATCTGGGAGACAGAAGAAACAGGTACTGATGCGCTCTGGAATAATCAAGAAGTTTGGGAGATCACAAGCTGGAGATTCTTTGAAGAATCAGGAGTACATGTTTTGGAATTAGAAGATGGGACCATGATTCATATGCTAGCAGAAAGAAGATATCCACTTACAAGAGATCTTATGATCAGGATGCTAGATCATGGTATGGAGGTTGAACAGGAGAATGAAACAGCTCTTATGGTCATTGAGTTGTTTATCAAATGGACAACTTTGGCAGATGATGATGCATAAATACCGGTATGGTTTTTATTATATAAATATTTTGAAAAATCAGTACTTTATTCAAAGTATTGCTGGACAAACAGTACTTTATTAAAGTACTGCTTGCAGTACAAAACCAGTAAAGTTTTTTAATATAAAAATAAGCAATTTTTGTAAAGTGCAAAATATTTTTTGAAGCACAAGATATCAGCAACAAATTGTTTTGAGAGTAACATCTGATGGTAATCAACTCACCATGTTTAACAAACAAGAAAGAGTTTGACTCATCATGAGGGTACGGCTCTGATGTGATTATCAAATCCATTTTTAGTTGACAATTTACTAAAAATTGTATGGTTTTCAACTCACCATATCTGTAATAGTGAAGAGTTGGCTAGCCCACAAGAAAATGGCTCGTGGTAAAGGCTGTGGAAAAACCATTTGTATGGTAATTAGTTCACCATGGTTGTAAGAACTAAATAGTCCAAAAGCAAACGGCTCTTGGTAAAGACTTAACAAATCCGTTGATAGCTGATGATTTGCTAAAAATCATATGATTATCAATATACCATGGTTTTACATATCTAAACATTGGCTACTCCATAGTTAATGGCTTTGGTAAAAAGACATCAAAATCCATTAAATTTTCACTGATTCTGTTAGGATTTAGAAAATCCATGAGTTAAAGAGTCGGTCACCTCAAGTATATGTTCTCGTTAGAAAGCTCGTAGTCGTAGTTTTGTTATGTTAATAAGTAGTCTAATATGTAACACCGTGGAGGACGGACGGGTCTTTACCCACTGTATGCCTGATCCACAGCCCGTAGGAGGCGTATTTTGTAAGACACTATAAATACCCTCTACCTCCCAAGGTAGAGGGTTGGAGCTTCAATACTATTTTTCTTTGTTTCACATAGTTCCCAACTCTCTTCTCTTTCTCTCTCTAAAACTTTCTCTCTCTAAACCCTTTCATACGCCTCTTATATGATTTGTGTTATGTGTTTATGAAATCCAATAGCTAACAATTGGTATCAAGAGCCATGGTTTGATCACTCATCTTTCATGTTCTTGGTTTTAGTGGAATTCATAAGGTTTTAGGGGTTAAAAGTGTTTTGAAGAGTTTGAATCATTTGGATCATTTCTAGTGTTAAAGTTTGGATTTTGATTGTACTTTTGTGTTTTGAATCATCATATGTGCTTAGGTTTTGAATTGGAAGGCTTGAATCATCGTGGTTGGGTTGTTTTTGGATTGTAAAGTGGCTGTTTTTGAAAGTTGTACTAAGCGAGTTGACTCTCGTATAACCTTTCTTCGAAGCGAGTTGGGGTGTTGCTTGAAGCGAGTTGCCATCTTTGCGAGTTGTTACTTAAGCGATTTGTCGCCTAAGCTAGTTGCTTTGAAAGCGAGTTGTCTGTTTCAGCGAGTTGTCTCTTAAGCGACTTGTGTTCTTGTGTTCTATGCGAGTTGTGCTCTAAGCGAGTTGGTTTATGCGACTTGGCTATTAAGCAAGTTGTCTCTTTATGCGACTTGTGTTCTATGCGTCTTGTCTTTTAAGCGAGTTGACCTCAAAGCGTGTTGACCACTAAGCGAGTTGATTAAGCGAGTTGACCTCAAAGCGAGTTGGTTAGGGTGCGACTTGTCAAGTTCACTACTTTTATATCGAGACTTGTCACTTCTTCGTGCTACATTTTACGGTTGTTCTTTTGATTCTGTAAAATCCCATGAAAGAGTCAATTTCCCGGTTTAATCAAAGAATAGTAAAATCCCGTTGAATCTGTAATCATGTCTAACAACGTACCTACTATCGTCTCTTCTGTTGCTGATGACGTTCAAGCTACTGGATCCGACACTCGTCCTCCTATGCTTGACAGAACTGATTATGACTCATGGGCTCAACGAATTAGGTTGTACTGTTTGGGAAAAGAAAATGGGGTTAACATTCTCAAATCAATTGATGAAGGACCTTATCAGATTGAGACTACCAGAGACATACTTGAAACTGCTTCGGATGGTTCAGTGATCTTAGGTTTGGACAGACCAAAGACGTATGGTGAGCTCAATGAAAAGGAGAAAAAGAGATACGATGCTGATATTAGGGCTTGAAACATTATACTTCAGGGTCTACCAAAAGACATCTACAAGTTAATCAATCACAACACTGAAGCCAAGACAGTTTGGGACAATGTTAAGATGCTTCTCTCTGGTTCTGAATTGACCAAAGAAGACAGGGAATCTCAATTGTATGATGATTTTGAGAACTTCAAGATGAACCCTCGAGAAAGTGTCATTGAATACTATGTGAGGTTCCACAAACTTGTGAATGATATGAGGAATATCAAAATGACCATGCCAAATATTCAACTCAATTCAAAGTTTGTGAACAACATGAATCCCGAATGGCACAAATTTGTCACCTCAGTTAAGCTAACCAAAGGATTAAGGCACACCAACTATGAGAAATTGTATGCCTTCCTACTTCAGAATGAGAAGCATGCTATGTTTAAACGAATGATTCTTGAAATGTTCAAAGCTAATCATGGAGATGCAAGCTCATCAAATGACTCAACAGCATTCTACACAAATGTAGGAATTACCACCAAAGCTTCTCAAGTCATACCAACGGGTAACGGTAACCACAAGCTCATTCCAGATCCATCATATAAGCCTCCATACCCAAGCACAATCATGGAACATTTCATCAATCAAATGGATCTTATGGTTAAGCAAAATTTGAACCTCACTCCACACACTAACAATGATATCAGAACTGCATCCAATCTACACAATCATGTTATTGTCAGAGATAGTAAGATCATGGTGCAACCAGTGCAAGGAAGACAGTATGAACAAGGAAAGGGTGGAGTAGGTGTAGGGTATGTGGCTAATCAGAACTGTGGAAGGAATGCAAATCAAGGACAAGGAAAGCCAATCAAGTGCTACAACTATGGTGGTGAAGGACATATTGCAAGGAACTGCACATCTCCAAAACGTCCTCAAAATGCAGAGTATTTCAGGGACAAGATGCTGCTGGTGCAAGCTCAGGACAGTGGAGCGGTTTTGGATGAAGAAGAGTTGCTGTTTCTTTCTGAGGGAAATGCCAAAACCTATGATGCTGATGTGGATGAGCAGCCAATTCAGGAAATAGGTCACAATCATCAAAATGCCTTTCAAGTTGCTGACTGTGATGCATTTGACTCTGATGTCGATGATGAACCTACTGCCCAGACAATCTTCATGGCTAGCATTTCACCAATGGTCTCTCCAAAGGTCTCATCACCACAACAGGCTGGTCCATCCAAAGATTCAATCATTTCAGAGGTATTAAAACTATACGATGAAGTTGATGAGCAAGAGATGCATAACAAAGTACAATCACATGAAACTAATGAATCAGATATAGATAATGTAGGTAATAGTAATATTGTCCCATATGATCAATATGTGATACAAAGTGAAAGTGAGATCGTACCAAGTGATGCATCTTCTGCAGTCAATGATGACTATGTTTTTTATGAATACACTGCATGTGCCCCTGATGATTCTGTTATCTCTGAACTGAATGCCTATAAAGAACAAGTTGCCATTTATGAACAACGTGCTAAGTTTGAGTTAACTACTCGTGAGCAGGAAATGGATGACCAAATGCGTACAATTATTAGAAAAAGTAATTTTAGGGAAGAAATATTAAAACAAGAGCTAGATTCCTTAAAAGAAAAACTAAACAAAACTGTTAAGCAAAAGCAAGAACTTCAAGAAAATGTTAAAGTGCTTAAACAGGAATTTAATGCTAAGGAATCAAAACTTTTAACTGATTTTTCCAACCTAAAAACTTTGAAAAAAAGCTTGAAAACAAGTTGTACGTACAAGGGAATATCATTCAGACTGCTCACATGATCACTAAGCATAGAGTCTTAAGCGATAAGCATAGTATTCCCCTAGTAAAGGAGCCAAATCCCGAGTACTGTAAAAAGGCTAAAGCTTTCCATACAATTGTATATGATGGTAATGAGATCCTCAAGCCTCTGCAAACACCATCATGTATTGGAAGCACGGAAGAGGATAGAAAATTAGAAGATGCCTTTAGGGAGAAAATGGATAAGAAGCTAAAAGATCCTCAGTGTAAAAAGCAAAACATAACGATCAAACCCCATGATTACACTAAAGAAAATTGGATTTCCCTGAACATGTTTAAGCCTCAAACTCAATTAACCCCAGAACAAGTTTTTTGGAAAAAGGACATAGATATGAAAAAAGCTAATGTACTTATTGAAACAAATACTCCCCTTAGAAAAATGCCTCCAGCTACTGTGTATCCTCCGAATACACCAATTCATTTAGTTCCTAGAACCCTTTCCACTAAGAGCAAGACCTTAATCATCCTGTATGTTGTATATCAACTATTCGTTGATTTTGAGAAGACATGTAAGAAGAGAATCACACCTACAGGGATAACTGAAGGGGAAAGGGGTTTTGAGCAAACTAAAGAATGCTATTTAACTGAGGTCATGCCTTTCTTTAAACAATTAAAAAATCAATTTGAGAGTCTTCAAAAGGGGATAGACTCAGAGATTAAAGAAATGGAAAAAGAATTTGAAGCAATGATAGTTGAGGTCAATAATTATGAACGGGAACTCAAATATAATGAAATTGAAAGGAAGAATCTGCATATCTTAAATGAGAACTTGATATTGAGTTGTGTGGCTCAAGATGTGTTTTATACTGTTACTAAGTATTCTATTACTGCCTCTCAATTTCATGAATTATCTGTTGCTTTGAAAGTTTCCCATGATCGTGTCATTGAGCTTGAAAACAAAAACTCAAAACTAAATGAGAAAAATGACCAGGATGATCACGATAATTTGGTAAAAGACTTTTCTAAGCTGGAAGTTGAGCATTTTGATTTGCAACTAAAATATCAACATCTCAAAGAAAATGTTAAAACATCAAACATCAAGATATCCTCGGATTTTCTAGAGTTTGATGCAGTTTTTGAAATAAACAAACGTGACGAACTGATTCGAGCTCACTGTAACACGATCAGAAAGTTGAAAACCCAAATTTCATAATTAAAGGGTGAAAAGAACAATGTGACTGGCTCCCAAATGCCTCCTCCTTTAGATTCTCAATTTTCTCAAAACTTTCATCTTCAAAACATCATTAACGTATTACAACAAGAAAATGAGAGTTTTCTAGAAGAAAATAAAAAGGTCAAACGACACTTCAAAGAGTTATACGATTCAATGAAAGTCACTCGTGACAAGAACAATGAAAAAATAACTTTGTTACAAAAGGAAATTGAGAATCTGAAGAATCAGGTAAAAGGGAAAATGCCACTTGTCTGTAATGAGAATGTTGCATCAAAGGCATCTGCAGATTCTAAATATACTGTGACTGTTAAATACATTCCTCCTCATCTTATAAACAATGAACTTGTGTTTCATGATTACTTTTATCATCTTAAGGATAGTCTATAATGGCTTCGTGAGATTGTAGAAGAAGATCACATAAATAAACCACTTGATAGTGAAGTTATGTATGCTTGCTTATATGCCAAACGATCTCAGGAGCTTTTAGAATGTTTAAGAGCAACATGACCAAGATCCTTTTGTAAGAATGATAAAGTTATTATGCCTTGCTCTATGCCCAGTGTTAAGAAAGTGAACTTTAATGTGCCTTCAAGTAGTTCAGATCCCAGCACTTCTAAACCTGAAATGCAAAAAGTAGCAAAACCAACTAACGTTCCCATTCCCTCTACAGGAGTAAAAAGTGACACCTAATTGAGCAGTTCAAAGCCTCAAGGCAACACAAAGAATGATAGGACCTTGCAAGCTAGGAATGTTCAGTGGAAGAGAGTAGAAGATCACCTTAGGAAGAATGAAACTATGTTGAATAAAACGAATCGTGTTGATTCTAGTGTTAGCTCTAAGCATGCTGTAATTAATACGAATTCTGCTACTTTTGGCAAAACATGTAATGATGATTGCTTGGTTTCTGTTACTAATCATGTATGCAGTGTGAATGATTTGATTAATCCTGTTAAATACCCAGTTAAAATCGTTAATGCCAACAATCATGTTAAGAAGGCTAGAAAGCAATGGTGGAAGAAGGTTAGAAAACATTGGAAACCCACGGGAAGAAAATTTAGTAATGTAGGTTATCAGTGGATACCTACTGGCCGCAAATTTAATCTTAATGAGTTGTGCCCTAAATTATCTAAGTCAATGCCCATTAGGAAACGGATGCCTACCGGTGGAACTATTCCTTTAAGAAGTGAACATACTTTGAATAGGTCTAATGCGTACACTAGCACTACATCTATCCCTAATGATTCCATTGATTCTGCTTCTGATGTGGATGTTCCAATCACTGTTACTAACCAAATGGAACCCATTCTCGCATGGGGATCCCAATTATCCAGTTATCCATTCTTGTCTATGTTCAACTGCAGCTCGTTCAAATCGTTCTGTGGTACTTGGACTCAGGCTGTTCCAAGCATATGACTGGAGACCAGTCACGGCTCGTGAAGTTCGTGAGTAAATTCATCGGGACTGTTAGATTCGGAAATGATCACTTTGGAGCTATTTTGGGTTATGGAGATTATGTTGTTGGAAGTAGTGTGATCTCCAGGGTATACTATGTTGAAGGTCTTGGTCATAATTTGTTTTCTGTTGGTTAATTATGTGATTCCGATCTAGAGGTGGCTTTTAGAAAACATACTTGCTTCGTTAGAGAACTTGATGGTGTGGAACTTTTAAGAGGAACATGTGGTACAAACCTATACACCATCTCTATCGAAGATATGATGAAGTCTTCTCCAATCTGCTTGTTGTCAAAGGCTTCAAAAACAAAGTCATGGTTATGGCATTGTCGTCTCAATCACTTGAACTTCGCCACCATTAATGATCTTTCCAGAAAGGACCTAGTAAGAGGCTTACCCAGATTAAAGTATGAAAAGGATCATCTTTGTTCAGCATGCCAATTTGGAAAAAGCAGGAAATATGCCCACAAACCCAAACTCGCAAACTCAGTTATGGAAGTTCTTGATACTCTTCATATGGATTTGTGCAGACCTATGAGAGTGCAAACAATTAACGGGAAGATATATGTGTTAGTCGTGGTTGATGACTACTCTCAATTCACTTGGGTTAAGTTCTTGAGGACAAAGGATGAAACTCCAGATGTCATCATTAAACTTATCAAACAGTTGCAGGTTCGACTTAACAAGACTGTTAGAATCATCCGAACAGACAATGGAACTGAGTTTGTTAATAAAGAACTTAGTGAGTTTTATGAAAGTGTTGGAATCAGTCATCAAAGAAGTATTCCACGAACTCCTCAACAGAACGGTGTAGTTGAAAGACGAAATAGAACTCTGGTGGAAGCCGCAAGAACAATGCTGATTTATTCAAAGGTTCCAACATTTCTCTGGGCTGAAGCCATTGCCACTGCATGCTACACCCAAAATCGATCCCTAATTCACACAACTCATGGAAAAACTCCATATGAACTTGTCCACAATCGAAAACCTGATCTATCTTTCCTTCGTGTGTTTGGTGCTTTGTGTTATCCAACTAATGAGGGTCAAGATTTAGGTAAACTAAAAGCTAAAGCGGACATTAGAGTGTTTGTAGGATATGCACCAAACAGAAAAGGATACCGAATCTACAACAAAAGAACCCGAAATATCATGGAAATAATTCACGTTACGTTCGATGAGCTGACCGGGCAAATGGCTCCAGGACAATCCAGTTTCGGACCCGCCTCTCAACTTTCACTAAGTAGTCCCATTAGTTCCTCTCTTGTACAGAATCCCTCATCTGCAGTTCCATATGTACCACCTTTGGAAGAAGATGTGAAGAAATTGTTTAATCCAATGTTTGATGAATGCTTTGAATCTCAGGACAACATCCACTCTACTACTTCAACAGAGGCAGCTCCTAATCCGTCCAACACAGTCAATCCATCCATCTCTATGTCGTTATCTCACGAAGCGCCTACTGCAGATCATTCTTCATCATCCTCAACTCTTCAATCTTCAAGCGTACATAATGGAAATGTTGCTGCAGTCACAGATGAAGAAAACCCTTTTGCCACTCCAGAAGATGCACCGTTTGAAAATATTTTTGCCCCTGATTCATCATCAGAACCATCTTCATCAGGGGAAAACAACTCTGCCACCTCAGTTCTTCAACCACAACCACACGACCACTTCAGAAAATGGACACACGATCATCCGTTGGATAATATCATAGGGAATCCCTCTCGTCCGGTATCCACCCATAAACAGCTTGCAACAGATGCCTTATGGTGCTTCTTCAATTCCATACTGTCAAAAGTCGAACCAAAAGATGTCAAAACCGCAATGTCAAAGGACAGTTGGTTTAATGCAATGCAGGAAGAAATTCATGAGTTTGACCGACTTGATGTTTGGGAATTAGTACTAGCTCCTGAGTGTGCTATGATTATTGCTCTCAAATGGATCTTTAAAGTGAAACTTGATGAGCATGGGGATGTATTAAAGAACAAGGCAAGACTTGTTGCAAAAGGATACCGTCAAGAGGAGGGTATTGACTTTGAGGAATCATTTGCTCCAGTTGCACGTATTGAGGCAATCAGAATCTTCTTAGCTAATGCTGCTAGTAAGAACATGGTGGTTTATCAAATGGATGTAAAGACTGCCTTTCTTAATGGAGATCTGAAAGAAATCACGTACGTCAGTCAACTAGAAGGTTTTGTGGATCTTGAACGTCCTACTCATGTCTATCGCTTAAAGAAGGCTCTCTATGGTCTGAAACAAGCTCCAAGGGCGTGGTATGATACTCTGTCAAAGTTCCTCTTATCTACTGGATTCAGCAAAGGAGCAGTGGATCCCACATTGTTCACCAGAAATTTAGGCAAACATTTAATCCATGTTCAAATCTATGTAGATGATATTATTTTTGCCTCGACCGACCCTACTGAATGTGACTGTTTTTCAAATGAAATGGGCTCCAAATTTCAAATGTCTATGATGGGACAAATGTCATTTTTCTTGGGTTTACAAATTTTTAAAGAAATTTTTATCAATCAATCTAAATATGCAAATGAAATTTTAAAGAAATTTGGATTTGACACTCCCATGGTGGAGCATACCAAACTGGATGAGGACCACTCAGGGATCATGGTAGATCAAATGAAATATCGTAGTATGATTGGATCCCTGATGTACCTCACAGCCAGTAGACCTGATATTATCTTCGCTGTATGCATGTGTGCTAGATATCAGGAAAAGCCTACCAAAAAGCACCTTGAAGCGGTTAAACGGGTCTTTCGGTATCTCCAAGGTACCATTAACATGGGACTTTGGTATCCGTAGGACACCAACATGTCACTAACAGCCTATGCAGATGCAGACCATGCAGGGTATCAAGATACACGTCGAAGCACATCAGGTGGTGCTCAATTCTTGGGAGAAAAACTTGTAAGTTGGTCTTCTAAGAAACAAATGAGTACGTCGATATCCTCTACAGAGGCTGAATACATCGCCATGTCATCTTGTTGTGTAAGATCTTGGTTTGATATACAAAAGGTGCGGCGCCTTTAGGTTAAACGGTTTTGAGAGAGAAAGAGGGAGAAGATTGGAACCCTAGAGAGACAAAGAAAAATATATTATGAAGCTCCAACCCTTTGCCTTGGAGGGCAAAGGGTAGTTATAGGGTACAAGCTTAGACGCCTACTTTAGGCTGTGGATTAGGCATACAGCGGGTAAAGAGCCATCCGTCCTCCACGGTGTTACAAAGTAATCTAAATACTAACACTGAATAACTATGACTACGAGCTTTCTAACGAGTATACATACTTGAGGTGACCGACACTTTAAGTACTGGATTTACTAAATCCCAACAATCTCCCCCTAAGGGAGGTCACCTCAAATTACAATGATTACAAACTGATATAACATTTCGTTGTTCTTGGTTTCTTTGAGTAAGCACTTTTATTCTTCAGCTCGTAGTCTTTGATTCATCATGTTCTGCATGTTTTGAAAAATCGAGTGGAGGTCTTAAACTGATCCAAGTGATGTTAGAGTATTTGAACCAGATTTGAGATTATCAGCAATCATAAATCTCTGACTCTTCCTTTGTGGTGTTAATAGTATGTGATGTTGTGACTTTTGGACCGACATGCTCACATTCTGGATCATGAGATCTTCTTATCAGAGTAGCGGAAGCTTTAGCTGATTCATGATATTTGCAGCAGCGTAGCAGAAGCATGGAGTGAAAACATCAGAGACATTGATGCACATATCATGATATTAAATGAATGTGTTGAGTGAGCATGCGGCTATGGATTGACCGCATCATTCTGATCAGCTGCAAACGTCGGGTGTTCCTGCATAAAACAGTTAGCAATAAAGAGCACGAAAGTGTCTTTGATCACTTTTTTTGAATTGAGGTACACGGCCCACGGTTCCCCGTTGATCAGTACAAGTACTGCCTGTGATCAGGTAAAATTCTGAAGAATTTCCTTGACAGGGTTTCGCAGCTGCTCTAGCTGTTCTCTAACCGGAACGTCTCAAAGAAGACAACACGGAGTGAGTGAACCAGCGAATATAAATCCACTGATTGATGAAAAGAGATTTGAAAAACAATCGTGTACCGCACAATAAAAATTGTTTTTGCAATACAACAAAGGTTTTAATGAAAATCAATTATCAATCATAAACACCTTTTATTTTGAAACATAAATACACAGTCGATGTGCTATGGAAAAGAACTTTTAAGCACAACGACCGGTTTTTCAAAAATATCTGTCAATCCATAACCTGGACCAAGGTTGATTCACGAATGAATCGCCCCATCCTTTATATCCAGTTGTCACAAGCTTGATCTTTTGCAAGATCTCACATGTCACCCACCAAGAGCTTGTTTGATGTTGGCTCTAGAAGAATTTCCATCTTCATCGTGAATGTTATTACATATCACTTGGATGTTCTGGCAATACCACAAGGATAATGCGTAGGACTCAAGATATAATCTCTCTTTCCACATTGTATGAAACAGAGAGTCTTTATTAATTCAGTATCCTAATGAGATATTGTGAATGATCTCTTAGCTCTAGACTCAATTTGTGCATATTTGGATCCTGTGCCGGAGACTAGGGAGAGGGTCTCCTTCTTCAATATCAATAATCTCTAAGATAAAGTCGATAGATAATGTAGGTTCCCCGTGAGAATGAAACAAGTCCTTTTAAAAGGAACTTGAGTGGTTTGGAAAGTTGAAGTGCAGTGCGTCACTGGGTCCATGACATCTTGTCTTCAATACCGATGTTACCATCAGTAGCATATGAATTGAACCCGTTCTCTGCCCTAAGGTTGAATATATGGAGGGCTATTTGTTTTCACCCTTTTCTCATTCAATTCTTTTTCATTCTTCAACCCCTTCAGTGCTTACCGAGACTTCATAACTAGAACCTTGTTGGGTTTATTCCAGTACTAGCTCAGTCTCAGTCCGCACTCTTCCCATTTCTCACTTTTCTCCTTTTTTCATCATACCTAAGGACTCTACACTATCTAGTGGATTAGATCCCTCCGGTTCTGGCGGATCGTGGGAACAAATACCTAACCTTATCATCCTTATATCACCGTACATAAAGTAAATTTGGTCGGTCTATTTGGTATTGTTCATCTGCCATTGGAAATCAATCCAGATACTTAAGATTTATTATCAAAGCATTTTGTACCTGAATTGTTTTTGATAATTTTAGAACACGAAGGATGAGGATTTCATAAGCTTGCTCCCCCTCAATATGTGCCGTAAGGTTTGAAAGAGTTTTAGTACATACTGGAGGGAACCTGCACATTGATCACGATTCAAAATGTTGTGGTTTAAGATAAATGCTCCCCCTCAACATGTGCATGGAAAAATTGAAATCGTTTGGCACATGTGGGAAGGAGAGCTTGTACATCCTTATAAAACCATTTACCGATTTATCAGTTTTCATTCAATTTAAATCACAAATTCTCCCCCGATCACAATTATCAAATCATTTGAGATTTGTGATCTCTGTAGATTTAAATTGATTTTGAAGGCTTTTAAAGGAGAATTGTGACTTGATTTTCAAAGCGTTTTAACTGATAAAGATCAAATTTTTTTTAAGACTTTAAACACCATTGATTAGACATGCATGATTATCTTTTGAAAACAATTGAATGACAAATAACATTTTGATTTAATTGAAATCATTCTACCCCTCAATCAATGACATAGGTTGTTGATTAAAAGATAGATATTTTGACAAATAAGACCAGATGATTATCAAAAATAGAGTCCGAGTTATATTGCAAAACAATTGGTTTTCATTAGATAGTAGATATATGTTTATAGAATCAGAGCATGAGATTTGAAAAATATGATAAAGCATGGCTCTGTTCTTTCTTTGAAAAGCGGGTTATTGTCTGAGATGACAATAAACCAATATTTTTCTCCATCTCATTTTTTTTTTTTTTTTTAATTCGAACTTTATCTAGAGACCCGTGCCATTCTTTGAGTGGCAACTCAAAGTCCGTAGATGTTATCGAACCGACAAGAAAAAACATGATACATAAACAATATTTTTAGAATATTTTCAAGATTTTCTGATTTTTATGGATTTTGAAAAGTTTTATATTTTTCTATTTTTGTTTTGTTGGTTTTGTATTTTTGTATTTGGTTTTTGAAAAGATATATACAAAGAATAGATAGAGTCGAACACCTTTACTCCTCGACGTCTTCCTAAAGACGTTTGAGCGTTTCTGGTTGAAGGCTCTTTAAGCCTAGTCATGGAAGAATAAACTCAAAACGTTCTCGAGAAAGAGCTTTAGTGAAGATGTCTGCTAGTTGATATTCAGTCCTTACGAAGTATAGTTCAACTACACCATTTTCCACTTGTTCCCTGATGAAGTGATGTCGAATGTCGATGTGCTTTGCTCGAGAGTGTTGAACATTGTTGCAGCAGAGAGCAATGGCACTTTTGTTATCACAGTACATAGGAACTTTGTTGAATACAAAGCCATAGTCAGATAGTTGGGATCTCATCCATAAGATTTGAGCACAACACGATGACATGGCTATGTATTCAGCCTATGTAGATGATATGGAAGTGCTCATTTGTTTCTTTGAAGACCAGCTTACAAGTTTATCACCTAAAAATTGAGCACCACCAGACGTACTTCGACGTGTATCTTGACATCCTGCATGGTCAGCATCTGAATAGGCCGTTAGTGACATACCGGAGTCCTTCGAATACCAAAGTCCCATATTAATGGTTCCTTGGAGATACCGAAAGACCCGTTTAACCGCTTCAAGGTGCTTTTTGGTAGGCTTAGCCTGGTATCTAGCACACATGCATACAGCGAACAAAATGTCTGGTCTGCTGGCTGTGAGGTACATCAGGGATCCAATCATACTTCGATATTTCGTTTGATCTACTATGATCCCTGAGTGGTCCTCATCCAGTTTTGTGCGCTCCACCATAGGAGTGTTAACAGGGTCACTTGAGGTAAATCCAAATTTCTTTAATATTTCATTAGCGTATTTTGATTGATTTATAAAAATGCCTCTGGGACTTTGTGAAATTTGTAAACCCAAGAAAAATGACATTTGTCCCATCATTGACATTTGAAATTTGGAGCCCATCTCCATAGAAAAACGGTCACATTCATATGGGTCAGTCGAGGCAAAAATAATATCATCGACATAAATTTGAACGTGAATTAAATGTTTGCCTGACTTTCTCGTGAATAAGGTTGGATCGACTGCTCCTTTGCTGAATCCAGTGGATAGAAGAAACTTTGATAGCGTATCATACCATGCCCTTGGCGCTTGCTTCAAACCATAAAGGGCCTTTTTCAAGCGATAGACATGAGTAGGATTCTCTGGATTCACAAAACCTTCTGGCTGGCTGACGAATACCACTTCTTTGAGATCTCCATTAAGAAATGTGGTTTTCACATCCATCTGATACACAACCATGTTTTTGCTAGCAGCATTAGCCAAGAAGATTCTGATGGCTTCGATACGTGCTACAGGAGCAAAAGATTCTTCAAAGTCGATTCCTTCTTCTTGACGATAACCTTTAGCAACTAGTCGTGCCTTATTTTTCAGAACATCACCGTGCTCATCAAGCTTTACTTTGAAGATCCACTTGAGAGCAATGATCATTGCACAATCAGGAGCTGGTACTAATTCCCATACATCTAGACGATCAAACTCATGTATTTCTTCTTGCATTGCATTAAACCAGCTGTCCTCAGACATTGCAATTTTAACATCTTTTGGTTCGATCTTAGAGAGTACTGAGTTGAAGAAGAACCATAAGGCATCAGTAGCTAATTTTTTTCGAGTTGATACAGGACGAGAAGGATTCCCAATGATGTTATCCAATGGATGGTCATGTGTCCATTTTCTAAGATGTTCGTGTGGTTGTTGTTGAAGGACTGATGTAGCAGAGTTTAACTCCCCTGATGAAGATGGTTCAGGTGTTGGTTCAGGGGCAAAGATGTTTTCAAATGGAGCATCTTCGGGAGTAGCAAAGGGATTAACTTCATCATTGGTGCCAGAGACAATTCCATGATGTACATTAGATGATTAATGATTTGTTGATGAGACAGAGTGATCAGCAGCAGGCGCTTCTTGACTTAATGATATTGAAACTGAAGAATTGACTTCATTGACAGAGATAGAAGCAGCCTTTGTTGATGGAATTGATAGATCAGTGGCACTTGGCTCATAATGTTCATCAAACATTGGATCAAACAGTTTCTTCAAATCATCTTCAGATGGAGGTACATATGGAGTTGCTGGAGAGGAGTTTGGTATAAGGGATGACCCAATGGGACTATTTTGAAGTGCGGGTCCAGAACTGGATTGTTCAGGAGCCATTTGCCCGGACAGATCATCGAACGTAACGTGAATAGTTTCCATGATATCTCGAGTTCTTTTGTTGTAGATTCGGTAACCCTTCTTGTTTGGTGCATAACCTACAAAAACTCCAATGTCTGCTTTAGCTCTTAATTTACCTAAATCTTGACCGTCATTTGTTGGATAGCACAAAGCACCAAACACACGAAGATAGGATAAATCAGGTTTTCGTTTGTGAACAAGTTAATATGGAGTTTTTCCATGAGAGGTGTGAATAAGAGAACGATTTTGGGTGTAGCAGGCAGTGGCAATGGCTTCAGCCCATAGAAACATTGGAACCTTTGAATAAATTAACATTGTTCTAGCGGCTTCCACAAGAGTTCGATTTCGTCTTTCAACTACACCGTTCTGTTGAGGAGTTCGTGGAACACTTCTTTCATGACTGATTCCAATACTTTCATAAAATTGACTTAAGTCACGATTGACGAACTCTGTGCCATTGTCAGTTCGAACAATTCTAACCATGTTGTTAAGACGAACCTGAAGTTGCTTGATAAGTTTAATGATGACAGCTGGAGTTTCATCCTTAGTCCTCAAAAACTTTACCCAAGTAAATCTAGAGTAGTCATCAACAATGACTAAAATGTATCTCTTCCCATTAATCGTTTGCACTCTCATTGGTCCGCACAGATCCATATGAAGGGTATGAAGAACTTCCATTACAGAGTTTGTGGGTTTTGGTTTGTGGGCATATTTTGTGCTTTTTACCAATTGAGAAGCTGAGCAAAGATGATCTTTCTCATATTTTAATCTGGGTAAGCCTCTGACAAGATCCTTTCTGGAGAGATTGTTTATGGTGTCGAAGTTCAAGTGATTGAGACGACGATGCCATAACCAAGACTTTGTTTTAGAAGCCTTTGACAGCAAGCAGATTGGAGAGGACTTCATCATGTCTTCGATAGAGATGGTGTATAGGTTTGAACCACGAGTTCCTCTTAATAATTCCAGGCCATCAAGTTCTCTAACGAAACAAGTATGTTTTCTAAAGGCCACTTCAAGATCGGAATCACAGAATTGACCAACAGAGAACAAGTTATGACCAAGACCTTCCACATAGTATACCCGGGAAATTACACTATCTCCAACCACATAATCTCCCCCCATAATAGCTCCAAAATGGTTGTTTCCGAATCTAACAGTCCCGATAAATTTACTCATGAAGTTCATGAGCCGCGAGCGATCTCCAGTCATATGCTTGGAACAGCCTGAATCCAGGTACCACAGAACGATTTAAACGATCTGCAGTTGAACACAGACAAGAATGGATGACTGGATAATTGGGATCCCCATGCAAGAATGGGTTCCATTTGGTTAGTAACAGTGATTGGATCACCCACATCAGACATAGAAGCATTCATATCAGAAATTGTGGCAATGGAATCATTATAAATAGATGCAGTACTAGTGTTCGTGTTTGCCCTACTTAAAGTATGTTCACTTCTTAAGGGAACAGTTTTACCAGTAAGCATCCATTTTCTAGTGGGCATTGCCTGATTTTTCTTATGGCCAACAGGTATCCAATGATAACCTATCTTACTAAATGTTCTTCCTGTGGACTTCCACTATTTTCTAACTTTCTTTTACCTTTGCCTTTTCGCCTTCTTAGCTTGATATTTTGCATTAACAGTGTTAACTGGAGTTTTGACAGCATTAGAAAAAGCTTTCACACCACATTCATGATTACAAACAGAATTCAAGCAGACATCATTACAAAGTTTGCAAATAGTATCAGAATTCGAATTAATTACAGTACGCCTATGGCTAATACTAGAATCAACACGATTCGTTTTATTCGACTCAAGCATAAAGTTCCTAGGTTGGTCTTCTACTCTCTTCCAATGCACATTCTTAGCTTGCGAGGTCCTATAATTCCTTGTATTGTCTTAAGACTTTGACCTGCTCGCTTTAATGTCACTGATTACTCCTGTAGAGGGAATGGGAACATTAGTTGGTTTTGCTACTCTTTGCATATCCTGTTTAGATGTGCTGGGATCTGAACTACATGCAGGCACACTAAGGTTCACTTTCTTAACACTAACAGATCTGGAATCTGACCTACTTGAAGCTATACTCCAGTGCTCATTCAAACTATTGGGCATCGAATGGATATCATACTTGGCACTCGGCATAGAACATGGAATCAAAAGATTAACTCTCTCACCTAAGGACTTAGGGCATATTGTGATAAGGCATTCTAGAATTTCCTGAGATCGTTTGGCATATAATCATGCATGCCCAATTTCATTGTCAAGTGGTTTCTCTAACTTATCCTCTTCAACAATCTCACGGAGACATTCTAGGCAATCCTTAAGGGATGCGAAATATGTTTGAATAGCAAGTTTATTGTTCCTAAGATGAGGAGGAACATATTTCACAGACAAAGCATATTTATTACAAACCGGTACCTTTGATCCATCATTCTCCATCATTGGCGTTTTCCCTTTTACCTGACTCTTCAGATTCTCAATTTCTTTTTGCAATGAAGCTATTTGTTCGTTGTTTTTATTACGAGTGACCTTTATTGATTCAAATAACTCATTGAAATGACGTTTAACCTTTTCATTTTCTTCTAGAAAGCTCTCGTTTTCCTTTTGTAATGCATTTACTAAGTTTTGAAGATGAAACATTTGAGAATTCTGAGAATCTAAAGGAGGAGGCATTTGGGAGCCAGTCACATTGGTCTTTTCATCCTTTAATTGAGAGATTTGGGCTTTTAATCTTTTGATCGTGTTATAGTGAGCTCGAATTTGTTCATCACGTTTGCAAATTTCAAAAACTGCATCAAACTCAGGAGCATCAGATGATGTCTTGATATTTGAGGTTTTAACATTTTCTTTGAGATGTTGATATTTTAACTGCAAAGCAAAATGTTCAACTTCTAATTTTGAAAGATGTTTAACCAGATTATCATGATCATCCTGTTCAATTTTCTCATGCAATTTTGAATTCGTTTTTTCAAGCTCAATGACACGATCATGGGAAACTTTTAAAGCAACAGATAATTCATGAAATTGAGATGCAGTAATAGAAGAATTCGTAGCAACATAGAACACATCTTGAGCAACACATTGAGAGATCAAGTTCTCATTTAGTATATGCAGATTCTTCCTTTCAATTTCATTGTATTTTAGTTCCTGTTCATAATCATTGACTTCAACTATCATTGCATCGAATTCCTTTTCCATTTCCTTAATATCAGTGTTTATTCCAATTTTAAGATTCTCAAATTGACCTTTTAATTGTTTAAAGAAAGGCATGACTTCGGTTAAGTAGCATTCTTTCATTTGCTCAAAACCCCTTTCCCCCTCAGTAATTCCTGTGGGTGTGATTCTCTTCTTACACGTTTTCTCAAAATCAAAAAACAGCTGATAAACAACATATAGGTTGATTAAGGTCCTGCTATTAGTGGCAATAGATCTAGGAACTAGGTGCATTGGTGTATTAGGAGGATACACAGTTGCTTTTGGCAATTTCCTAAGGGGAGGGTTAGAAACAACAAGATTCTCTGCTTTTTGCTTATCTAAATCTATTTTCCAGAACACTTGTTCAGGAGTTAGAAGTGTCTGAGTCTTAAACTTGTTTAAGGAGATCCAGTTTTCCTTAGTGTAATCATGAGGTTTGATCGTTATGTTATTCTTTTTACACTCAGGATTTTCAAGCTTCTTGTTCATTTTCTCCCTAGTGACTTCATCTGATTTCTTATCATCCTCTGTGCACTCAACGCAACTGGGTTTCTGCCTAGGCTTGAGGATTTCATTACCATCATAAAGTACCTTATGAGCAGCTCTAGCCTTTTTAATTACCTCAGGACTTGGTTCCTCAACAAGGGGAACGCTATGCTTATCGCTTAAGATTCTATGCTTAGTGATCATGTGAGCAGTCTGAATGGTATTCCCTTGTACGTACAACTTATTCTCAAGTTTTTTTTTCAAAGTTTTTAGATTGGAAAAATCATTCAAAAGTTTTGATTCCTTAGCATTGAATTCTTGCTTAATCATTTTCACATTTTCTTGAAGTTCTTGTTTTTGCTTAGCAGTTTTAGAAAGCTTTTCTTGTAAGGAGTTTAACTCTTGTTTTAATACTTCTTCTCTAAAATTAATTTTTCTGATAATTGTACGCATTTGGTTATCCATATCCTGCTCGCGGGTAGTTAACTCAAACTTAGCACGCTGTTCATAAATAGCAACTTGTTCCTTATAGGTATTGAGCTCAGTTGTCAAGGAATCATCAGGCACAAATGCAGTGTATTCATCATGCATGCATTCATTGTTAATTGCAGAAGATTCATCACTAGGTACAACAAGACTGTCATCTTGTTTCACATATTGTTCATATGGGATAACATTGTTATTTCCCATATTTTCAATATCTGATTCAATGTCTTCAGTAGATTGTACTTCATGGTGAATCTTTTGCTCATCAACCACATCATATAGTTTGAGTACCTCTTTAATGATGGATTCCTTGGATGGACTGGCTTGTTGAGATGAAGAGGTTATTGGAGAGATATTAGCCATGAATATAGTTTGTGCACATGGTTCATCATCAACGTCCGAGTCAAATGCATCACAGTCTGCAACTTGAAAGGCGTTGGGATTTAACTGAGTAGCATGCACTGGTTGTTCGTTCACATCTCCATCATATGTTCTAGCATTCCCATCAGACAAGAACAACAGCTCCTCTTCATTCAACATTACACCATTATCTTGTGCTTGAACCAACAACATCTTGTCCCTGAAGTATTCTGCGTTTTGAGGGCGTTTTGGTTGAGTACAGTTCCTAGCAATGTGCCCTTCTTCACCACAGTTGTAGCACTTGATTGGCTTTGCTTGACCCTGGTTTCCATTTCTTCCCCAATTCTGATTTGCAGCATAGCCTCTACCAGCTCTACCTCTTCCTTGTTCGTACTGCCTTTCTTGAACTGGTTGAACTGTAACTTTTCCATCTCTGACAAAAGCATGGTTGTGTAGATTGGATGCAGTCCTGATCTCATTGTTAGTGTGAAGTCTGTTGGTATGTGGAGAGAAGGTTAAGTTTTGTTTAACCATAAAAGCCAATTTATTGATAAAGTGCTCCATGACTTCATCAGAGTTAGGTTGCTTATATCCCAAATCAGGAACGGGCTTGTGATTATCATTTCCAGTGGGTGTGACTTGTGATGCTTTGGTGAAAAATGCAGTTGTATCATTTGATGAGCTTGTTTCTCCTGGTTGAGATTTGAACTGTTCTAGAATCCTTTTTTCAAACATAGCATGTTTCTCATTCTGAAGAAGGAAGGCATACAATTGCTCATAGTTGGTGTTCTTTAGTCCTTTTGTCAGCTTCACAGAAGTGACAAACTTGTGCCATTCGGGATTCATATTGTTTACGAATTTTGAGTTCAGCTGAATGTTTGGCATAGTCATCTTGATATTCCTCATATCATTCACCAGCTTGTGGAATCTCACGTAGTATTCATAAACACTCTCTTCAGGTTTCATCTTGAAGTGTTCAAATTCATCATACAGTTGTGATTCTCTATCTTCAATGGTCAATTCAGAACCCGAGAGAAGCATCTTGACATTATCCCAAACTGCCTTGGCTTCTGTGTTGTGATTGATAAGCTTGTAGATATCTTTTGGAAGACCTTGAAGAATAATATTTGAAGCCCTGATATCAGCATCGAATCTCTTTTTCTCCTTATCAGTGAGTTCATCATACATCTTAGGTCTATCTATTCCATAAACTATTGTTCCATCTGCAGCAGTATCAATCATGTCTCTAGTAGTCTCAACCTGATACGGTCCTTCATCAATAGACTTAAGGATGTTAACCCCATTCTCCTTTCCTAAGCAGTACAGCCTGATTCTTTGTGACCAATACTCATAGTCAGTTCTATCAAGCATGGGAGGACGAGTATCAGATCCTGCAGCTTGCACATCATCAGCAACGGAAGACATGCTTAAATTCTAGGGGATTTTACAAATCTTTGACTTAACCGGGAAATAGATTCTTTCACGGGATTTTACAAAATCAAGATACAAACCGTAAAACTTATAAACTTATGCGTAGACAGCAAAGTTACACGTAGAAACTTATGCGTAGAAAGCAACGTTATGCGTAGATGAGGGCTTACGCGTAGACAGCAGTTAACGAGTAACTTACAACTTACGAGTAGGCACAAGCTTATGCGTAGACAGAGTTTATGCGTAGACTAGAGCTTACGCGTAGAGTTTTAGGGTAAAATGCTTAAGTTTATGCGTAAACCAAAGCTTAGGCGTAAGAACCTTATGCGTAACTTTCCCTTAGGCGTAAGACAAGCTTATGCGTAAGAAAAAGCTTATGCGTAAGAATTGTTACGTGTAAGTTTTATGCTTATGCGTAAAATTAGGGTTTTACCCAAAACGATCTCTTACACTTCACAGTGCACGAGATATCCAAAGTCGAAGTGTTTTTCAGGCTTATCCAAGCAAGAAGAACACTGAGTAATCACCAGAAATGAAGATCAAGAGAAAAATTCCTTACGCGTAGGATTAGGGTTTTGATACGCGTAGAAAGTACAAATTTTGCCAAACACGTTTTTAAGATCAAAACCTTTTACAAAACTTGATTATGATGATGAAACAGCCTTAAAAACACCAAAACAACAAAGCTTGAGGATCAAAATCACCTTTCTCTCTTATGCGTAGTACCGTACACCCTTATCCAAACACTCTTAAAAACCAAGAAAAACGTGTAAAGTTTGAGCCTTTTTGCAAGAAACTGAAAGTTTAACACCCAATAAACCTTAACCCATAAGAATCTTGGATTAAAAAGTGTAAAAATTAAAGCTTTAAGGTGCCAAAACTTTCGTATACGAGACAACAAACTTACGCATACAACTAAACCTTAACCAACGAAATAACAATCAAACCAAGAACATGAGAGATGGATAAACCATGGCTCTTGATACCATTTGTAAGATCTTGGTTTGATAAACAAAAGGTGCGGCGCCTTTAGGTTAAACGGTTTTGAGAGAGAAAGAGGGAGAAGATTGGAACCCTAGAGAGACAAAGAAAAATATATTATGAAGCTCCAACCCTTTGCCTTGGAGGGCAAAGGGTATTTATAGGGTACAAGCTTAGACGCCTAATTTAGGCTGTGGATCAGGCATACAGCGGGTAAAGACCCATCCGTCCTCCACGGTGTTACAAAGTAATCTAAATACTAACACTGAATAACTATGACTACGAGCTTTCTAACGAGTATACATACTTGAGGTGACCGACACTTTAAGTACTGGATTTACTAAATCCCAACATGTTGTGCTCAAATCCTATGGGTGAGATCCCAACTATCTGACTATGGCTTTGACTTCAACAAAATTCCTCTGTATTGTGATAACAAAAGTGCCATTGCTCTCTCCTACAACAACGTTCAACATTCAAGAGCAAAGCACATCGACATTCGACATCATTTCATTTGGGAACAAGTGGAAAAAGGTGTGGTAGAACTCTATTTTGTGAGAACTGAATATCAGCTAGCAGACATCTTCACTAAAGCACTCCCTTAAGAACGTTTTGAGTTTATTCTTCCACGTCTTGGACTCAAGAGTCTTCAACCTGAAACACTCAAACGTCTTCAAGAAGAAGAAGAGGAGTAAAGGCATCTATTCATCTATTCTTTGTACATATTTTCATCAAAAACAAAATACAAAATTATAAAACCAACAAAAAGAAAATAGAAAAATATAAAACTTTCAAAAAATCCATAAACGTTTAAAAATCTGAAAATTTTCAAAAAAATATTGTCATTTTTGTCTTGATCTTTTTATTCGATTTCATCTACGGTCTTTGTGTTGTCATTCAAAGAGTGACACGGGTTTTTAGATGAAGTTCGAATGTACATAAATTGTTTTAAAATTAAAAAAAAATGAATGAGATGGAGAAAAATGGTGGCTTACTGTTATTTCAGACAGTAACCTGTAATTGTAAACCGACTAGGGTACTCCTTATGCCTATAAAAGGACCCCTAGATTGGCATTAGAGATATGCAACTTATAACTTACATGCAAGTATGATATTAGAGTTATTTAGCGATTAGGTTTGTTAGTGAATCTGTATAATAAGCAGGTTCAAAGTTTGGTTTTAATATAATCGTTGAAGTTTAAAGTTATTCTTCTTAGCTTTATAAAAGTAGATTTCGCATACTTAATAGAGTTATATCAGTGTTTCATTGTTAGTAGTTTTGGATTTATCCAAGGTTACTAAACCCTTACAAGCTACATAGTTAGTTTGGTCAGAGTATATCGATCCAACAGATCGTTTAGACATTTGTAAAACAAGCATGGAAATCAATTCTGCATCGGAGACAACCGTAGACTGGATTGGATTGATTTGCATTGCTACAGGAGTAGATTGCATTGTTTGCTTGACCAATTGCATGAGATTAGGATAAAGTTGTCTGGCGAACATCTCTCTTGTCACTCTAGGGACGGTGTCGAGAAGAAACTTGTGAGTATATTCTCGGATCGTCTTTTCCATTTCCCCTTGGATATCTCTATTCAGAAACTGCTGGATTTGATCTCTTTCTTCTGAAAACTTGTTCATCACATCCTGAAGAATGTTTAATATGTCGGCCAGTTGATTTAATTTCTTGTTGACCACGTTTTTCTTCCTTACTTTCCTGACAGCGTTAACAATCTTAGTTTTAGCCCTTGATGCCCAAGTGTTGCTCGGTTTCTTGACTGATTTGGATGCGGATCTCGTGGTGGTGTCTTTGGATGGTGGTGGAGATGAATGAGATGATGAGTCAGATGAAGATGAGTCATGAGAAGGCTCAGGGTCATTTGGAGGCTCAGAAGTTTGTTCCAGTTTATGTTCAGGATTATCTAGAAGATAATCATCAGCTTCTTTTTCAGCTTTAGCCTATTCTTCAGCTTTTATCCTAGCCTCTTCTTTAGCTCGAGCTTCCTCTTCAGCTCTTTCCCTATCAGCTTCCTTAATATCTTTATCAGTAATCCTTTCATCCTTCTCCTTTTTCTCTTCTTTCTCAAAGTCGAAGATGATATCATCCTCTTGCTGCTGTTGTTCAGATTCGTGAGTGGTGGTACCAGTTCCCTTATCAGGTTGATTAACCGCATCGAAAACTGGTGTGGTTAGTGCACCACCACTTGAACCTCCAGGGCCACGAGTTTGTTGAAGGTTAAATTCCTTAGCAGCATGTTGTAGCCTGAGACTCTTCAGTGTTTTTTTGTAGTCTTTATCCTCATCCTTTGTTTCTTCATCTGAACTCTCTTCTTCTTCTTGCCCTTCTACTGGAGTTTTACCCTTGTCAGTTTTAGGACTAAGAGGTTTTTCTACTATTGTCGTATCATCTGTAGCAGTTTCTGAATAGTGAACCTCTTTATCAGTGTCAGTATCCTCAGAGTCTTGATCCTCTAATTTGAGTGCCAGTTGAGAATTAGGAGTGGCTCTCTTTGACAGAACTTTTCTTTTGCTGGGAGGATTTCTCTTTGGATACTTTAGAGCACTTCCAGTGCTTGCTATACTTCCAGTACTGCATCTCCTGGTCTTTTTGACTGATATAGCGGAAGACTTTTCATCAATGAAGCCAACTTTGCCTGATGCTACTGCTTCTTGATATTGTGAGTATGATTGAAGTTGCTTGATATCATCAGTGAGAAGGCAGTCAGGCAAAAATGCACCTTGTTTCTTTGTTGTTGAGTCTTTGAATCTGACAACATTTAGAGTAGGCTCAAACAACGCGGAGTGATGGTTGGGGTCATCAAGTCTCAAGGGAATGTCCAGAATATTCCCGAGTATCCTTTGGATCAACAGCTTAGTATATCTGATGTAGGGGACCTTGGTGCCAGGCTTCTTGAGGTAAGACATCATGTCTTCCCAAATCAGACTTGCGAAGTCAATATGCATCTTGTTGACCATGCCCCAGAATATCTGTAGTTCCATGAGCTTAGGATGCTCATAACCGCTATCACGTCCAGAAACAGATTTGGCAATCATAATGTATAATGTTCTCCACGGCTGAGGGATGTTCTTTAAATCAACTGAAGAATGTTTAGTAATGATCCCAGCAGCTTCATCATAGCCAATGTTGACCATAAATTGGAGTGTAGCCTCTTCCGATGGAGTGGCAACATATTCAGCAGGCTGGATGGCAGGGAGCAGAAGAATTGCTCTTAAGTCCGCAACAGTGATGGTGACTTGTTTGTTGTTGAGCGTCACCGTAACACCATCTTGACCATCAGCCTTCTTCATAGTGTGCCAGAACTGATGGATATAGATTTCCGGTACTATTGCAGAATTTGTGAGCATGTTGTTGTAGGGATGAGTCTTAAGAATGTCCACAGCAATATGGCATGAAGACTCAGAGCATGTGAAGTTATCAAAGTCCACTTTGAGGTTGTTCTTTCCAATCTTCATCTTGTAACCAGTGGGGAAAATATCTTCCATTGTGAGTACTTTTGGTGCATTAACATTTTCCATTGTGACTTCCATATTGTAATCTGAAAGATATTGAGCCAAAAGAACCAACATATCGAGAGACATTACGTTAGTCAAAAATTGATTTTATTGTCCAATTATTGAATATGCAATGTTAATGAATGTTACGAGTCCAATGTCACTTGTTTGTCCAATAGTCCAAAGTAGTCGTGATAAGTTTCATGAGTATATTGATTTTGAATTTTAAAGTCCAAATTTCACTCATTCACACAACATTATAACCATTATAGCTTATTAGTGACATTTTGGTTTTGTGACGTTATGAGTTATTTATTTACAAGTTTGTACGCGTAACAATTCATAAGTAAGGTTAAAATAAGGCTTAAGCGTAGAAATTGCAAGCTTATGCATAAACAGTTGTGACCATACGCGTAGTCATAAGCTTATGCGTAGGAACTCCTCTTACGCGTAAGAAATATTACGTGTAGGAAAAGAGCTCTTGGCATAAGGCTTACGTGTAAGTGCATGTGGGAGCTTATGCGTAAGGTTTACTCGTAAGAGTGAACCTTATGCGTAAGACTCAAGTTTACGCATATCCTTCACAGGATACGCGTAGTCCCCATGTAGAACCTTACGCGTAAGATTTCTCTTACGTGTAACCTTCTACGCGTAAGATGATCCTTATGCGTAGAGTTCCATTTTAACCTTGATTCTGATTTTGCACGCGTAATAACCTGAAATAAATTCATCATAACATATCCATTAACATTCTATTCAACCTCTATCAAGATCACAAGATATCACATTTTATGATGGTTACGCGTAGGATTTGCTTATGCGTAATCTTAAACCCTAAGGATTCAAATCTTACGAGTAAGAAATCTACCCATGGGATTTGCCCCAAATTCATTCTGGGATGACTTAGAAGCCTATTGAGTTGTTTACAACTAGTTTTAATATCAAAAACCTCAAGAATCAGAAGTACCCAATTTTAACGAGTCTAAAACCCTAAATCTTAATTTTACCATTTGTAGTGATTCTGGGTAAGATTCAAGGTTGGTAATAGTTAATTAAACCTATTTCAAACATCTTACAAGCAACTAATTATTCAGAAACATCTCACAATAAAAATACCCAAAACCACGCATAAACCCTAATTCTTGAAAAAATGATTAATACGTTATCTGGGTAGATTTTTTTGATGAAAATGGTTTTAAAACATGATATACACTTTGACAACACACCCCATTTCATCAAAATCAACCAAATGTGATTATATGTTCTTATGCTTACGCGTAGAATACGTAATCACACATAGAGTAAGATTAAACCGTTGGATTTGTTTAGAACTGAAAACCATTGTTTAGAATCACTCAATGAATCTTAAAACACTTACAAATTTGAAGATTAACACACGGATTTGCGTTTTGAATATTGAGCATGGATGATGGTTGGTAAAAACTTGAATGAATGTAATAAATGTTAAAGCTATTTTAGGTGGAAGGATTTGTTAAGTGAAAGTCTAAACATTTGTCAATTATGGTCCCTCCACCTCAACCATTTTCATCCATAGCCCATAAGTTCCATTTTGGTTAAGTACAAAGTGAAAGTTTGGAAAGAAACTTGACGACACTCCCCCTCGACTTTAGAAATAGAGAAATTTTACAAATTTGAGTCCGAGGAGTGTCAAGAAACGTAACCACCATTATCAAAGATACAACCAGTTCAGGGTAACATGCAAGTACAAGGTTTTATGAAACAAAAAATATTTACTTTCTCCCCCTCAACACTTGTTCGGGAAAATTGTGAAAAGTTTGATAGAACAAATGTTGATGGAAGTTTTGTACTTGCAATGTTTGAAAGAAATTGGATAGAAGAATATTTTTGTATTTTATCAGATTTTATATTTTTGTATTTTGTTTTTGAGAAAATGTTTACAAAAGAGCTTTTGGTGTTTGACTGGTTTTAAGATTGTTTTAAAAGTTCGTCCAGTTCCTCTGGAGTCAAACACCTCATACCAATCTGGTGGACCAACTCAGTAAACCTAGCAGGAGCTAAGGCTTTGGTGAGAAGGTCTGCCAGTTGGTATTCAGTACCCACAAAGTATAATTCAACGGTACCCTTTTCCAGATGCTCCTTGATGAAATGATATCGAAGATCGATGTGCTTTGATTTTGAATGTTGAACGGAGTTGCACGAGATTGCAATAGTACTTCGATTGTCGTAGTACATCGGGATTATGTCAAATACGTAACCATAGTCTTTGAGTTGTGTTCTCATCCAAATGACTTGAGCACAACACGTCGACATGGCTACATATTCTGCTTCAGTTGAGGACAGCGATGTACAATCCTGCTTCTTTGATTGCCATGACACCAGTTTATCACCAAGAAATTGTAGAGCGCCTGAAGTACTTTTCCGAGAATCTAAGCAACCTGCGTGATCAGTGTCTGAAAAAGCTATTAGTTCAAAACCAGAATCCTTCGGATACCAGATTCCCAAATTAATGGTTCCCTTGATGTATCGGAGGATTCTTTTAGCCTCAGAGAGGTGAGTTTCAGTTGGTCTTGACTGATAACGGGAGCAAAGATATACAGCAAATACAATGTCAGGTCTACTAGCTGTTAGATACATGAGAGACCCAATAATACTTCAGTATTTGATAGGGTTAACCAGTTTTCCATGTAAATCAGCATCCAGTTTCTTGGTATGTGCCATTGGTGTGGCATAGGTATCACAGGTTTGCATTCCATGTTTGTTTAAAATTTCAAGAGCATATTTGGACTGAGTCAAGAAAATACCATGGGGTGATTGATGAACTTGCAGTCCTAGAAAGAATGTAAGTTCACCCATCATGGACATTTCAAAATGTTTTTTCATAAGTTTTGGAAAAGCGTTTGAGTACTTTAGATGTGTTGACCCAAAAATGATGTCATCCACATAAATTTGAACGATTAAAATGTGTGCCCCGTGATATTGTATGAAAAGTGTTGGGTCGACCGATCCTTTGACAAAATTATGAGATATGAGAAAGGATGAAAACTTATCATACCACGCCCGGGGGGCTTGTTTGAGAGCGTAGAGAGCCTTGTTCAGTTTGTAGACATGATTAGGGAACTCTGGATCAACAAATCCTTCTGGTTGGCTAACATAGACCGTTTCCTTCAGTTTACCATTCAGAAAAGTAGTTTTGACGTCGATCTGAAAGACCGTGATGTTCATGTGAGCCGCGAATGCCAGAAAAATCCGAACAGCCTCAAGTCTAGCAACCGGTGCGAATGATTCCTCGTAGTTAATCCCTTCTTCTTGTCTATAACCCTTAGCCACCAGACGTGACTTATTTCCGATAACCGTACCTTCAGCATCCAACTTGTTTTTCCAAATCCATTTCAGACCAATAACATAGACCCCTGATGGTTTTGCAACCAATTCCCATACTTCAAGATGTTTAAACTGATTAAGTTCTTCTTTCATGGATTCGATCCAGTTGTCATATGTCATTGCTTCCTTAATATTTTTGGGTTCAGCTTGGCAGACGGTAAGTGCATAAATGCAATGTTCACCATCATTCTGAAGGCGTTGTCTAGTTACGACTGGTTGATTCGGGTTTCCAATAATGTTCACAAGAGGATGGTCTTTAGTCCAACGATGTGTGGAGGGTTGATGTTGATATACATTCTGCATATTAGGAGGATTCAAATGACTTGTAGATGATTCCGCAACATCAGAAGTGGCAGTTTCATTTGCAAAAGGGTTGAAGAACGCATTTGGATCATAATATGCAGGTTGGGGTACTTCATGGTTCAGAAGATCATCAGCTGGTTCAGCGTCATTGGATGCGGTTTGTTCGGCTGTAGTTGTAGAATCAATTGGAGGTGCTTCTTCAACAGTAGTTGTTGTTTCAGGTGTATCAGGTATTGGATTATTATCAGGTTGAGCAGCGGAAACATTTGATACATCTGGAGCACGTTTATCAATATCATCACTAAACAGATGAGCAAATAGCTGTTCCATTTGTTGACGAGTAAGTTGTAGGCTTTGTTCAGCTGATGATGGGGTTTGGGGAAAGTTTAGACAGTTATGTCCGGGTTCCAAGCTGTTTTGTTCATAAGCCATTTCAGTAAGCTCATCGAAATTGGCATGAATTGTTTCCATAATCTCCCTTGTACGACGATTCCAGATCCGGTATCCTTTAGAATTTTCACAGTATCCAACAAAGACTCCAATGTCAGCTTTAGCCTTGAGCTTTCCAAAGTCATCACGATCATTATTTGGATAGCAAGGGGATCCAAAGACATGAAAGTGTTTGAGATTCGGTTTGTGGTTGTGGATAAGCTCGTAAGGTGTTTTGTTGTGGCGTTTAGTAATCATTGAACGGTTTTGAGGGTAACATGCAGTAGAGACGGCTTCAGCCCACAAGTAATCTGGAAGTTTTGCATTAATCAATATCGTTCTTGCAGCTTCCACTAACGTACGCTTTCGTCTTTCAACAACTCCGTTTTGTTCTGGTGTTCGTGCAATGGATGTTTGATGCTCAATTCCCACTTTCTCATAATAAGCACGAAGAGTTTGATTCACAAATTTAGTTCCTTTATCTGTTCTGATTTGTCTGACTGTGTTCCGGAGCTGAACTTGAATTTTCGTGAGAAAGGTGATGATCATCTGTGGAGCTTGATCTTTAGTTCGAAGAAAATAAACCCAAGTCCATCTTGGGTAGTCATCAACGATTACCAAAATGTAGCGTTTGCATTAATTGTCTGCACACGCATCGGTCCACACAAATCCATGTGAAGAAGATGAAGCACATGCTGAGAGCTGTGTTCCACCTTTGAAGAAAAGTGAACACGAGTGCTTTTCCCTAGTTCACAAGCTGAGCATAGGTGATCTTTAGAATACCGAAATCTTGGGAGACCTTCAACAAGTTTGAATCGAGCAAGGTTGGTTATGGTTTGAAAGTTTAGATGTGAGAGACGACGGTGCCATAGCCAGGATTTAGTAGATGTTGCCTTAGAAAGTAGACAGATGGGAGATGAAGCAATCATGTCTTGCATTGAGATTGTGTAAATACTTGATGTGCGTTGACCAGACATAAGATCGTTTCCTTGTAGATCACGAATGAAACAATTTTTCTCCCTAAAAGCAACTTCCAAATCTCCATCACAAAATGACCGACTAAAAAAAGATTGTGACCGAGACCTTCCACATAATAAACTCTGCTGATTTCGATGTTTCCATTGATGTAATCTCCGAAGCCCATGATAGCTGCGAAGTGATCATTCCCGAATCTGACAGTGCCAATGAACTTTGAAACAAAGTTTGATAACAGTTTAAGATTGCCTGTCATGTGTCGAGAACATCCACTATCAACAACACAGAGGATGATCTGTATCACCTGCATTACACACAGACTACACAGATGGAATAGAAGTAGATGTGGAACCCGAAGAGTTAGAGGGTTCCGATGCAATTATAGTGGAAACACACACGTTTATGATTTTAGGTATCCATTTAAAGCCAAGTGTTTTATGTAACCATTTCTGCCATCTCCAACTAGTCTTAGCTTTGGTCTTAGTAAATGCACTAGATGATAAGTTCTTCCTAGGAGGTGAGGGGGGTTCTATGGGTACATCAATGATCGTAGCATGAGCACTAGAAGGCGGTTTACCTAGCACAGACTTAGAAGCATTAGTGGGCCTAGAGGTATTCCATTTTCTATTGTTCCGTTTACGAGATAAGATAGAATTAGCAACACATTTATCATGACAACCAGAAAATATGTTTTTACGACAACCAACACAAGATGCTTCAAACATAACATTGAAAGTACTTAAAATTTTAGCATTCGTTACATCACTTTTCTATTACATTTGTCTAACGCAATGTCTAAAGTGGGTGCAACTTGAGTCTTATTCAAAGTCCTAAGGTGTTCTTCTACTTCAGAGGTCTTTATTGTTCTTTTCTTAGGTCGCAACTTCCTATTCTTCCTTGAGGTGCTCTTAAGCTGTGAAGTGCTAGCGTTGGGAAAAGAGGCAACTATTCTTGTTTCAGTGGAAGGAAGCACATTAGAATCTTGTGTTTTGTCAGTAGGTGTTCTAGAGTCAAGTTTTTGCTTTTCAGGTGGAGGAACATTAGTGTTACTAAGCTTATCATTATCATACTTTCTTAGCTTTGCTTTCAACTCAACAATAGTGTGCAACAAATCTTGATTTTCAGAGCGAATTTGTGCATTAACATGTACGACATCTTTAGTGTGTGCAAGATGATTATCAAGTTCTTGTGATGCTTTTTCACGAGTCTGTTTGAGCAAATCAAATATGACACCATATTCTATTTTGACTTTGGCAATTTCTTGTTCATATTTTGAAATTTGACACTTTAAAGACACGTTTTCATCATCCAGATGTTCTATTTTTGGATCAACAGATTTTGAACGCAACTGGTTGATTTTGTTTTGCAAAGCAAGTTCTCGATTTTGACAATCCTTTTGACACCATTGAAGACGACGTTTTGCATTTGAAAGCTCGTTGATCAAACGCTCATTTTCAATTTTCAAAGATTTGATTGGCTGCACATTATCGTTATTCTCAACATTTTCAACAGAATCAATAGAATCAACAGCAATATAATCAAATGCATATGCAACAGAATGAAGCAACACAACATTTATGGTATCAGCACAGATAACATCTTCCAAGAGTCGATTAACATGATTTTGAAACATTATCTTTTTACATTTAGTATTTGAAATCATTGTTTCAGTTTGTTAGAAAACTCTTTTCTTAAGTCCAAGCTCCTTGTGAAAATCCCTTTCCCAATATATTGCACACATTTTCAAATTTCGGACATGAGGTAAAATTCTTTTCTGAAAAATATCTCTTTGGGCTCGCGCTTGAGGCGATTGAAAATGTTCAACTTTTATTTCATAATTGATTTCAATTTCACGTTCCAAAAGTTTGATGTTCGATAAGAATGTTTCAAAATATTTTATAACTTGACATTGTTCAGCTAATGGCTTTATTTCATTGAATGAAGGTAAAGGACCATTAATTTGTGCAGCATTGGAAAGGGGACCATCATTAGAAGACTCAGAAGTAGGTGTGATAACCCAAGGTGTGTTAGAAAGATCCTGTTGTATGACGAAAGTTACGGCTTTTGAATAGTTAAATGGTTTGTTATAAACAACATTTTTCAATTTTGACTGACTCTCGTCTTTTGCATCTAATTCCTCCATGCGATTATATTCAACAACACTCATAATGGAATCAGCAATTCTGTGTTCTACACGGTAAACTTGAGGATTTGGTTTGAATGCTCTATGTGAAAACTTAGGTTTGTAATCAGCAAGATTCGGTCCATATCCATTTGGATTTGGTTTAAAAGTAAACTTTTGAATAGTTGTGATCGACTCACCATGTTTGTAAACAACATTTCGAAATTCTTTGATTTTGTTTTGTAAGTCGACAATTTCTTCAAGATAGTCATCTATTTGTTTCCTTGAATGCTTTTTGTATTCACAAAACTGTTTTTGACAAGTTAACAACTCAGACTTGGCTTTTTGAGTTTCCGAAGTGAGAGCGTTAAGTTGTTGTTTATGATCATATTTCAGTTGTTCTATTTGAGACAACAAAGCATTCTTGGATGCAACTAGATCACAGATCTGTTTTTCCAAAGATTTTTCATTTTGGTATGATTTAGCAAATGCGACTTCAAAACCTTTTTCACGTTTCTCTTTTGTTTGAAAAATGTTGAGTTGGAACTTTAAGCATTCATTGTCCTTAGTCAACAGTGCAATTTTATCGTGTAATTTCTTATTGATGTCTTTGCACATTTCCATTCGAGATTCTTGGGTCTGAATTAAGGTCATGAGCTCAATATCTGGATTAGACACTGGTTCAGCTTGTTCAACGTGAGTCTCAACATGATCATTATTTAGATCCTCAAATATAACCACGGAGTCAACTTGATTATCAATATTAACCATAAGGTCATCTTGATCGTCAAATATAACAACGGGATTTATTTGATTATCATCGGAATGAGATGTAGACGGATCATGTTGAACATTATGATCCTTGTCGGATGCAGATGTTGGCAGAGATATCAGATCAGAAATGAATATAGTTTGATCCGGTACCTGAGACAAGCCGTCAGTGTCATACACTGGGCCTGTGTCACTCATGTGGAGCTCTTGCATGTTTGCCATTAACATCACAGCTGCATTAGCCTGCAAGTCCTCCATGTCATCATCCGAATCTGCATTTGCCATGAAGCTCTGTTCCTTATTGGTAAGAGTTCCACCAGCTTCATCCTTGAGAGCCAAGAGTAAAGCCTCTTTGTGATAAGCGCTGCCTCTTGTCCTCGGCTTTGGGCATGCATTAGCCAGATGACCCTTTTCATTACAGTTATAACAACGAAGACCATTAACCCCAGTCTGAGCATTTCCCTGTTCAACCACATGAGCACGTTGTTGTGGAGCACCCATGTTATTCCTTCCATTAGCATTTAACCCTTGACCACTACCCATCTGACGAACATTACAACGATTCTGAACTTCAACACGTCCATTGTTAACAACAGCTTGATTCCTTGTGTTTGATGAGGTACGAATGCGATTGTTGGATTTGTTGGAATATCGGCCGAAGGCTCTAGCAATCATGACAAACCCTTGTTGCAATGCATCGAAAGCTTCAACATCCTCATTATATTCACTGTAAAGTGCTTGATCATTGTTGTTGTATGGAACCAATTGAGTTTCTTGGGATTGTTATTGTGACGGATCATATGGGGTAATTGTAGCAGTTGGTTGTGGAGGATTTGTGAAGACAGATTGTAAGGTTGGAAATTGAGGATAACAAGCTTGAGCCCACAACGCAAAAGTTTGATTATCCAGGAGTGATGGTGAAACAGGAGCTCCACGGATGACTCTTTCTCTGTATGTAGCATGATGAAGATTCTTCGCTTGATGGATGAAAATAACATACTTTTCCCAATCAGGACCATGACTACTAAGGAACTTAGTGTTGACTGCAATTCTTGGCATAATGATGTTATGTTTTTCCAAGTCATTGATGATGTCTGAGAATCGATGATGATATGACTCTAATGTCTCCCCTGTTTCAATCATGAAGTGTTCATATGCTAAGTAGATTTTGGATTCCATGTCTTCTTGATTGAGTTATGTGCCTTCCATTAAAAGATGAATGTGCTCCCACATTGCTTTAGCAGTCTTTTGAGCAACAACACTACAAAGTATCGGATTGGGTAATCCCAAAAGGATATATTGCATTGCAAGTTCATCAAGGATGACCTTCTTCAAGAACTTTCCATGTGGCTTCTTTAGATCACAAAACCTAAAGAACCTTATCACCCATTGATCGTAGTTTTCGAGAGTGAGCATTGTAGGTCTATCAAGTGATCCAGCTTCATGAATGGATTGTTGGCTACTTAAAGCTTCACACATCTTTGCAAACCAAGACGGTTCCTTCATAGCATACTTGGATGGATGTTGATGTTGAAAGTTTGTGTATGGTTGTACTTGTAGACTAGGGGTGGTTGAATCATTTGTGGTGGAATTGCTCCTTGAGGAAATTGTTGTTGAAATTGTTGCATTTGTTGTGGTGATGGTGGAGGATATTGTTGATAGAGTTGTTGTTGTTGTTGTTGAGGATACATATGAGGAAAGTAGCTAGAGTATGGTGGTTGAGACATCTTGAAACTTGTGTTGATGATGGATATTTGTAGTCGAATGAAACAATGTTGATGAACTAACCTTAAGCGTAGAAAACCAGCTTATGCGAAGAAAGTACCTTATGCGTAGAAACCAACTTACGCGTAAAAGAGAACTTACGCGTAGGATAGCTTATGTGTAAGACTTGAGGACAACTTAGCTTAGGCATAAAACTAGAGGCTTAGTAGTAGAATACTTATGCGTAAGATTAGCTTATGCGTAAGACAAGGCTTAGGCGTAAGAAAATGCTTAGGCGTAAAGAATTCTACGCGTAAGAGCTAGCTTATGCGTAAAACTAGGGTTTTGCCCAAAAAATCCTTTACACTTATACCAGTGTAAAAGATATCCAAAGTCGAAGTGTTTTCAGGCTTATCCAAGCAAGAAAACACTGAGTAAACCAATAGCACTGAAGATCAAACGATGACAACCTTACGCGTAGACTTTGAAGCTTACGAGTAAAAGCTAGGGTTTTACTATGCGTAGGATATACCAAACTTTGCCAAAACTGATTTTTTCTGCCCAAAAGTGTGTATAAACCAGATTTTTATGATGAAAAAGCTTCAATATCACCAAAATAACACAAAAGTTGGAAACTTGATGATTTAGCTCACTTTTTCAGCTTACGCGTAGACAGAAGAGTACGCGCAAAACCAAGCTCAAAAACGATGGTACACACGTAAAGTTTCAAACTTTATGCTAAAAACTTAAACTTTAACACAAAATAAACCTTCAAGTACAAGAATCTTGAGTTTTAAAGTGTAAATTTTAAAGCTTTATGCGTATAAAAGTTAGAGAACGAGAAACCCACGCGTATACCTTAAAAAACTTCAAAAACAAAATGTTTCACCCAACTAGATGGCGAATGATACCACTGTTAGGTATTCATATTGTAACACAAGCATCAATGTATAAGAAATGAGATAAGAGGTGATCGGATGAACACACTAACACAATACACGAATATATGAAAGAAATGTTATGCGTAGGAATTGAGATATTGTGAACAACCAACTCCCAAATGGGAGTTTACAACATTATTTATAGGGGAAGGGAGCTAGGGCAACACATCTAGTCCCTTCCTTTCTTTTGGGCTTGTGCCAAGGCTTATGGGCTTTCTACATAAGTCTTGCCATTAATACTAACTTAAAAGCCTAACTAAGCTAACTATTACATATTGATTACTAACACTTGAGAAGTAGTTTAGGAGTGATTCCAACAGGTTTGATTTGAGATTGAATTGCGCTATTATGACTTTTATTTGGACTATATAAATTGTCAACTTTGAGCAACGTCGGTGTTACTTTGACTTTTTAGTCAATAGTTGACCCCGACAATGCCGTAACATGGACTTTAGTATAGTTTAGACTATTGATTGATTAAAAGCCGAGAAGTCATGACTCGTGCTTGTGGACTCGAAACGAATAACGACATGAAACTAACATTGAAATTTGATGAAATATATATATATATATATATATATATATATATATATATATATATATATATATATATATATATATATATATATATATATATATATATGAAAATGCTAATAAACTATGAAACGTAAACAATAAAAAGGCTTTTATACCAAAAATATCGATCACAAGACTTGTCTTGTTATTTACTATTTTAAATGAAAACTAACGACTAAAAATGGAAAGGTTTTCTAATTAATAAGTGTTTAATGTTTCGAGTGCACGTTTATCGAAATATGCCAATTATGGGCATTTAATACTAGTTTTAAGTATTTATTTACTTACGTTGTGTGCATGGGTTACGGATGACCTAACATTAATAGCGTCGATCCACGTGGGTAGTGGACTTATTAGGTTGACGAATCTAATAAGAGCCCACTAGGTACGTAGGATAACGTTATTAATGGATGAATTATCCTTATGACTCTTTAGGATGCGACCGGTTTTATGGGATAATAAGCAACACGAATAAATAATTGAGTTTCTCGAGTTGACGAATTCGATAAGGTCTACTATTTATTCCGAAACTTATTGGACTATGGAGCTTATCGCTTAGATGTCTCATTGTGTTGCATCGAGTCACATATTGGTTGTTTGAGTGCATTCATGGCATCATATTGTGTCGATACACCCACATGAGGATACCAAACACTAGGACTAAACGGTGAAACAAGACATTTTTGAGATAAAGAAAAGGAATACATTGGGGTAGATAACGTTGATTTTGGGAAACATATATTAAAATTGGTTTACATTAATAGGTTGTGTCGAGTCGATAGTTTATGTGCCGTGATTAGCTGTTATCTTCTGCTAGTGTTTATTTGTGCGTTGCTTGCTTGAGGTGAGTTTCATAGCCCCACTTTTATCTACGTTTTTAACTAAATTGGGGTAAGAATCATGCTACTGTTTTTGGACCTTAAAACTATTTTGATTTGCTTATGTGCTTGACTGTTTAGATAGATATGTGGTAGCTGTTGCATTAGTCTAGGGTAGCAATCCTAATTGCTATAACACGTTGCCTAGCTAAGAGTAGACTTCTACCTCGACCTAGTCCAGGGTTAGCAATCGTTCTAGACTTTGCTACAACAGTGTTGGTTAGAGTCGTTGGGGCCCGTTGTGATATCGGATATGATATGGTTTGTGATTGATGTGTATCTATCTTAGGTCTCGCATAGCAAATTAACTCCTACAGGTCCACTACTTTTTACTTGAATTTAAACCTATGAACTCACTAGCGTTAGCTGAACTTTTAGCATGCTTTCTCATGTATTTAAGTGATGTTTGAAGTGCGTGTTCGGTGGAAGCTTAGCAAGGAGGCATGGTCAAGCACTACAAGAATCATGTCGATTACCCACGGACCAAATTCATGGGTATAATGCTCAAATCCGTGGGTAATTGAGTGTTACCCACATGCTACCCACAAATTTATGTGCATGGGTATATCCTTCGAGACTAAATATTTAACCACGACATTCATGTTACATGGGTAATGTTACCCATGACATTTTCAATGGGTAACTCATTTATTTCATGGGTAAAATTTTGATGGGATTTTAATAAAGACCATGAAACTACCCATGAATATAGTCGTGGGTATTCTGTGTCTAAATCTACACAGAAATTTAAAAGATGTTGAGGGTAAATATTTGAGGGCTCACCCGCAGTAACTCGTGGGTATAATTACTCACAAATAATGTTGTGTGTAATATCAAAGGGTCGATATTAAGAAGATACACACGATAGTTCGTGGTTAAATACAATACTAGACTACCCATTGTAGTTTTATATATCGGTTAACGAATGCTAAACACGTAACAAAAAATATTATTAATTCATATGTGAATCAGTGAGTATTACATACTAATTTTCTATGTACGTAATAGGCTAATATTACATTCGAACATTGTGCAATCAATTGTTGATTGCATGTTCATACAATAACAATTCAATGAAAATCTGTGAGCAAATAACAATGATGTGTGAAGAAAAGAAAAAAACATAAATACACAAGCGCTAGTGCTATAGCCTATAGATTTACTACGCAATTATCCAATTCCCCAACCAATGCATCTTCTTATATCACCTACATAAACATAATTGAAAATTCTTAAAAACTCTCAGCATTCAAATCTTCAAGCAAGAAGGCAAGTCATTGTTGCAATTCTTCAAAGACTCATATAACACAATTTTTGAGTTCCTCTGTTATCTGCTCACAAGATAGCAAGCTTGTACATATTAGTTTTTTTTTTTTTTTGAACGGCAAGAAAGGATTTATATAAAAATATAAAAATGACCCATAGCAAGGAGCTAAGGCCAAAAATACAAAACAATTCTAGATAAACAAGAAACAAAATCTAGAATCAACTCAGAACTTTAACTGCGAGGATCATAAAAGGGTTGAAAAAACTTATGCCAATTACAGGTCACCCTAAGACATAAGAAAAAACCCCAACAATGAAGGCCGAGCCACCGGTTTTCACTTCATTGTGTTTTTGATACGATCCCAAACAAGTTCTGAGGAGGAACAATGAAAAAAGAAGAACTCAAAACGGAGATATGATCCACTTTTCCAACGACGAGCAATCTTTTGTATCCCTATTGTGAATCCACAAGAAAGAAGTAGAAACAATTGCGTTGAAAATCTCCAAGCGAACATCATTATGCAAAGCGTCATTCCGAACCTTCCAAATAAACCACCACCAAACAAAGAGAATCGCTTGAAGTCTATTCCGATGAGCTATACTAATCGACTTACACCAACCAAGAACTCGATCCGGCATGTCATCAGGAATGTCATAATTAGTCCATCTCCTCAAAAGCACTCTGAGACGTTTGACAAAGACACACTCTTGAAAAACATGATTAGTATACTCGACACCATCCTTGCAATTATTGCATCTGATCGTAACCACATCAATACCTTTAGCGAAAAAGTTGATAGAGGTAGGAAGACAGTCACGAATTAATCTCCAGACAAACACGTTAACCTTTTTAGTGACAAGCCGATTCCAATAACTTTTAGAATTAGGAGAAGATGGAAGGATGTGTTGATCAAAGTACCTTCTAAGAGATGCCACAGAGAACTCGGTATTACCATTAAGCTGCCATTGCCACTTGTCTTCTTTATCATTGCAAAGACTAGACGGAAGACGAGAGACTAGATCAGAAAGCATACTCATTTCTCTACTGTTTCTGAGAGGCCTGTTCCATTCCCAACACCATCCCATCACATTTCTCCTAAGCCTAACACAGACGTCTTTTTCGGATTCAAGAGCAAAAAGTTTCGGGTATCTAATAGCCAAAGGGGTCTCCTCACACCAAGTATCAGTCCAAAATTTTGTGTTTTGCCCGTTACCAATCTGTCTTTTAATAATGTGTTTATCCAGGTGAGTACGATCATGCGAATCCACTATAGAATCAACAATCCGTTTCCAAAGACCACCATGTCTAGCCGTGATGTCAACGAAACAATTTTCCTCATGAATAGCCGCAATAATACTAACCCATGTCTAGCTTGTACATATTAGTAAGAGCATGATAATAGTGAAACTAAACATATGTTAAAAAGATACATTAAACATCAAATGTGTCGTCTTACAATCACAGCCGTTTGCGAGTCATCTTTAATTAAATATTAATTAGTAAATCCTACGATCAAAGTGTATTCCCGTTTATTATCAATTATTCTTGCCTAAATTGATACCAAAGGTAAAATTCAGTGACATAATATTGAGTAAATGATATATTAATTAATTCCATAAATCGATTTCAAATATACATAAAATTGAAAAGAGTTTGTATTACCAGCAGTTATCACAATTGCAAAGTCATTACGTCCATAGCAACAAAATGCATTCTTGCGTTGGAAATTTAATTTCAGTTCAACAAAGATAAACCACCAACTGCAAACAACAATAGTTGACTAGTTTAGCAAAATTACAAAGATATAATTACTAGAGACCAATATCAAGCAAAAATAATCCCTGTACTCCTTCAACCCGTGACAATGAATGAACTGAAAGAAGGATTTTTGATACATTGGTTTAAAAGACCTCGTGTACACCTGAGTATCATTGTATCAAAAAGTGGTTGAACCAATTTCGACATAGGATAATGTTGTTAGTAGTTGGTACCGTGAGTCACTTGAGAAAGGTAAGGCGATTGTTGCTCAGAGATTGGGAGGCTATAGATGAAATATGAAATACGAGATTAAAAACACAGACGCAAGTCTACTTAAGATGTAAAGGCGTGTGAGTCGACGGTTGTTATCAGTTCCAAAAGTTTATGAGAGCATGAAAAACGATAACGCCATAATGGCGTTAAACGCACAATAACGGCGTTATGGCCGTTATCCCCATTGTAACAACGGCGTTAAACATGGGAAAGGGATCCGGCGTTGGACTTGTAACGGGCGTTAGGGGAAGGGAAAAAAAATCAAAAAATTTACACTTAACCCCCCTTGTAACGGCTACTAGCCGTTATATTTCAAAAAAAAAATTCAAAAACTACCCTAAACGGCTAGTTAAAAAAAAAAAAAAAAAAAAAAAAAAAAAAACCTTTTTTTGTTGTAACGTTTTATTTGCAGTGTGTTTTTTTATTTCGTTGTAATTTTTTTTTTTTTAATCTCGTATTGTAATATGTTTTCAATTTTAATGAAGTGTTTGTTTTAGTTTAATAAATGAAGTGTTTGTTTTAGTTTAGGGGTTGAAATTGAAAATATGAAATGTTATTGATGTTATTGGGATGTTATTGTTGTGGGTGTTTTTTAGGGATGTTAATGTTAAATGTTAAAGCTGATGTGGCGCTGACGTGGACGGTGTTATTGGTGTTATTGTTGTATATGCTCTGAGGAAAAAATGGAATAAGAATAGGTGGGACTCGTGGAAGTTACAATAAATTTGGGGGGATTTCGAAATGTAGAGGGAGTTCAAAATTGAACGGAAGTTTTAATTTTAACATAGGGTCCCTTTAACATAAAACAAACTCTTTTGCATGACTTTTTGATTAAATAAAATGAACGGGAGTTATCATTTGAACAGAAATTTCGTATTTGACTCAATTTTTAATCGGGCTCACATAAATTTTCTATATTCAGGTAGTGTTTGATAACAACTTAATGTGTATTTTTTAAAAAATAGGTAAGCTAATTAAGTCATCAAATGGATGTTTGTTTAGTGCTTAAAACTAACATGTAACCTTCTAAAGCCAAGGAGATGAGGGTCTACAAATTAAGTCCATCCTTTTTATCTTAAATTTACATGTTTACCCTCCAACTTCTTAACTTTATTTCAAATAAAAGGGTATAACAGTAATTTTTACTAATTCAGACACTTTATTCAGCACACAAAACAGACAACCATTTATTCATCTACAAACAGACAACATATATATAGACATACACTTCAATTTAACAGAACTTAATAAAAAAACTAAACAAACAGGCCCTCAGTATATCTCATAAATACTTTATAAGAGTTTATAGATAATAGTATGATACCTTTGTAAATAATAGACAAAACAAAAATAGTTTTTTGCAATCAAGTCTAGCCGAACTCGAGCTTGACAGGTATCGTGCTCGGCTAAAAACATATAAGGCATGTTGAGCTCGGCTCTATAGCTTAACGAAACTTAATCATCCAGGCTTGAGTTTGGTTCAAGTAACATTGGATTAAGGCTCGAGCTCGGCTCTAAATGCTCGAATTTATATATAAACACTTACCCACAAATTACAAATGCAAACTTACACGTAACAATTTACCAACGAAATAATAAGTGGGTAAACTCATAAGTTTATTTTTACCCACAAATTACCCACACGAATTTACCCGCCAAAAAAAATATATATATAGAATATGTGGGTAAAATAGATTTACCCGCGGCGTTACCCACATATTTACTCACGACCACTCAAGGTGTGGGTGACTAGTGGGAAATCTTTAAGCGGAAATAACTTACCCACATCATTACACACCAAATTAACTTCGTGGGTAATTTTGTGGGTAAATTCGTAAGAAAATCGTGGGAAGATTTGTTTGGTATCCTAATTAGCTAATCGTGGGTAATCAGTGGGTGATTGCCCACGAATCAATAAGTGTGAGTAAATTTCGTGGGTATTTGACAGAATTCTTGTAGTGAAAGATCATAATCAAACTCTGATAATTTATGAGTACCTATTTTATTAAATCATGTTTGGGCCTAATATTTACATTTTGGGATTAATGTTTTGAATATTTAAATTTGGGATTGGTTTTGAATGTTAAATGACTATCTTGTTTGCTATACTTGTGTGAGATACCAATCCAATTGTAACGCCCCGAAAACTTGATTAAGTCTTTCGCTGTACCGAGATTTGGGGGTGTTACAGTGGTGGTGGTGGTGGTGGATGGTGTGGTATAACTATTAAAAAAATGTACTTTTCAACTACACAATAGTCGCCCAAAGTACAAGCTGTCAGTCGTCTAAAAAAATTACTGAAAAAGTACCTTACACACCTCTTACACAAAAAATGACCCAAAGTACAAGCATGAGACACTTGTTAACATTTTAATATGAGCGACTAGTTGCCCAATTCGCCCTAGTCTATTTTGGGAAGTCATGCTTTTTTTTTTTTTTTTTTGTGAAAAGATAAACACATTAAGCGACTGAGCATTTGAAGAATTTGCTTTTAAAATTAAGAGAACCTGAGCTCTAAGAATTTTTATCTAAAAGTTTTAGAGCTTGATTTTGTAAAAGTATATCTTTCCTTGTACTATTGTAATCTATAGGTGACATGCCTAAAATAGTCGAACATCGGTTTGTTAAGTTATAAAAAGCTCGAGCTCGTTAATGTGATGGATCTTGTTTGACATACCTCAACATATATTACATTCCACTTAACCATCTTCGAGGTAGCCTTGTATTAAGGCCTCTCAAAGATCTCAAAAGAGATAATTGTTCGAACCTTGTTAGGTAAGTTGTTGAGATGGCTACCGAATAGTCCAAAAATGGCATGAGAATACGAGTTAAATTGTGTACGTCGACTCTAAAAAGTTACTCGACTTTCCATGGGTAGCATGAATAAGGACCCTCTCCACTTACCCGTTAAAAAAAAAAAAAAAAAAAAAAAACAAAACCAAAAAAAAAAAAACAAAAAAAAACTCATCCAACTAATAAACAGGTAAACGAGTGAGGTTTTTTACATTTATATTACTCGGAAGGGTGAGTCTTGTGACTCAAATATGTGTCATAAACCTGGAATCTCGTGATCGTTTCCGACACTTTCCTAACGACTCTCAAATATTTAACCAATGAAGTTTAAATCCTTGAACTCTTCTAAGAAGGTCAAACGCCTTAAACTTGGCCGTTTGTTATCCAAAAGTCCAAAACTAATCAAGCTCAATAATTGAATCCCAACCCAAGCTCAACTCCAACTTGTGTATACATATGGGAACTTTAAAGCTTTTTGCCTTTTTCAAAAGGTGACCCATCAAGCAAGCCCAATATCAAAGCCTAGCCACATATACAACACATTAAAACCCACAAATTTAGGGGAAAACCGTTTTAAAAACACTATTCGAATTGAAAGTTTCCACGAAAATATCGGAAGACATTTTTTTCTCATAAAACCCCAACAAACATTTCCCATCACAAACACAACCAACGACTTAAACAAAAAAAGAAAAAAAAAAAAAAAAAAAAAACATAGTCATAGGATATGCATCTTCCTGAAACTGTCGTAGAAACAATCTTAAACAACCTTGATTCAAACACAGACCGTAATTCTGTCTCATTAGTTAACAAATTATGGTACACAGTTGACAGATACAGTCGTAAAATAGTCCATGTTTCAAATTGCAATGAAATTTCACCTCAAAGAGTGATCGAAAGGTTTCCGAATATACGATCACTTACGTTGAAAGCGAAAAATGGCGTGTTGTGTGATGTGGGTGTTTGGGTTGATTTTTTGTCCAGGAATTGTGGGTTGTTGGAGAGTTTAAGGTTAAAGAGGTTTGTTGTGTTGGATCGGGAGCTTGTTAAGGTTTCTACGTGTTTTCCGAAGCTGAAGGGGTTTGGTTTGAAGTTCTGTTCGGGGTTTAGTATTGATGGCCTTAAGGCTATTGCTTCAAATTGCGAGTAAAGTTTCTTGTTGCTTGTTTTGATTAATGTATGAAGTTTCTATATAATGCTTAGGGTGTTTGGGATTGTGTTTTGATGTAGTAGATAGGACGTTATTGCTCGTTTGTTGGAGAAATAAGCACTTTTGAATACGTGGTTTAGGAGTTTGGGATTGTGTTTTGATATACTACATAAGCACATTTTGAGGGTGAAATAAGCAGTATGATATAATGCTTAGGGGTGTTTGGGATTGTGTTCTGATATGGTAGATACGAAGTCATCGCTCATTTGAGGGTGAAATAAGCACTTCTGAATACGTGGTTTAGTAGTTTTATACACAAGATGTTTATGTGATCATGATTAGTTTGCCTTTTAGAATCCTTAGATTAGCAGTATTGAGTAGGGTGTGTTTGTTTCATTAAGATGTTTTGGGTCTGAATCTGACTACCACATCTTACTGGTAAGAGGTGGTTAGAAAGTCTAAATTTGAACGAAATAATGTTGTTTGTTTTTGTATAATTGTCTGAATGATTTTAAGTGCTCGTTTTTGCAATTTGTTTATTAAACCAACGCAATGCAATAATAAGTAACTTATGTAAATATGAAACAAGACTTTTTATCATAAATATAACATAGTTAATAAACAATCAAATATATTATATAAAGTTTATAAAACGAGTAAGAGGCAGTAAGACAAGTCCCCCACCTCTTACTGAGTAAGATGTTATATGTCTAACTGGGTCTTACTCAAAAGAAAAAAACAAACAAGTAAAACGTCTGCCCTCCTCTTACTGGTAAGAGTAAGAGGGAGTAAGAGGGCTAGTAAGACTTTCTTTCAAAAAACAAACACACTCATATAACTGATTACTGTGATTTTTTATAAGAATAGCCAAAACACTTTCTCATGTGACTTGGTAATTATATTTTCTTGAATGTATCATCCTGGTAATGAAAAGTTCTTTAAACGGGCAGGACCACAAATACTAATTACTAGAATAGAATTAACAGATACGAGCAAAGAAAAACTTTAGTTGCCAATTGTCGTAAATGTAACTACCATGCTAGGAATTTCAAATTAGTCAATTTTGAATAATACATTTTTTTTTCTATGCAATTTGCCCTTTCAAGATGCATAAGCTGTCTTATAGGCAATCCCAGACACCCCCTTATATTGTTTAACTAGTTTCGTGTTTGGTGAAGTGACACAGAAATAGTTATTGACGTAATACTAATGGTATGTAGGAATCTTGAACAATTTGAAGTGGAAAAATGTGATGTTACAGATAACTCCAGTCACTGGCTCCGTAGCTTCCCCGAAACTCTAACTTCACTCACATCCTTAAACATTTCATGCATTCGAGGAGCTATAGATGCAACAGATCTCGAGCGACTAGTTACCAGATGTCCAAATCTCACAACTCTTTCATTGAACAAAACAGTGTCTGCTAATATCATCAGCCAAATCTTGATAAAAGCGCCTCAAATTGTGCATTTGGGTATTGGATCTACCATTCAAAACCTTAATATCGAAATTTTATCTTATCATCAGCTATCGAGATCATTACTCAAATTAGAATCAATTCAAAGCCTCACATTTTTCTACCAAATTCCCATTAGGTTAATACATGCCTTTTATATAATTTGCCCGAAACTTGTTTCTGTGAATTTGAGGTTTGCTTCATACCTTCCTGACATTGAGGTTGTCAATTTCTTAAAGAGATGTCGTAAGCTTCGACATTTATCTGTAAGTTCTTACTTTATCTCATTTCATATTTGTACATGAAATATGGGCAGTAATACATCACTCAGAAGAGTCATGTTAGTAACTCCCCCCTTTTTTTTCAAATTGTTGCGTGTACCAACTGTCTTGATTTAATTTTGTTTTAGATACGAAGTTGTATGGGAGATGAAGGTCTTGAAGCTGTGTCAAAAAGTTGTAAAAACCTCGAAGAGTTAAGAGTATTCAGAGGAGCAGGAAGCATCGGTGTAACAGAAAAGGGGTTAATTGCAATATCCACCAGATGTCAAAAGCTTAAATCTTTAACATACTTTTGCACTCAAATGACAAATGCAGCCTTAGTAACTTTCTCCAAGAATTGCCCAAATGTCTCATGTTTCAAGTTAATCGTCTCGACTCCAAATCAGCCTGATCATTTAACGCTGCAATCGTTTGATCACGGTTATGGGGCTATTGTAGAGTCATGCAAGAACCTCAAGAAGTTGACTATTTCTGGACAATTGACCAATGATGTTTTTATTTATATTGGAATGTATGCGGAAAGATTGGAAGTGCTTAGCGTATTGAATGCAGGGGAAATTGATGTGGGAATGGCATATGTGAAAAACGGGTGCAAGAATTTGAGGAAAGTGGAGATTAGCAATCGTTCTCTATTTAACGAGGCACTTTTTTTAGCTAATATTTTTGCGTAGTAATCTATGATACCATTTTGGATAAATTTTTGTAAATTTTCAGTTAATGAGACCTTATTTGAATGTAGAAATCATGATTTATAAACAATATAAATGGTATGAAAGAAAATCCCAATGATGACATTGTTGATTAGCTGATTGTTGTACAAAGTTTTTGTTATAAGTACCGAGTTCCTTAGTTGCTATTCAATACATGACAAAACTGAAATAGTTCTTCAGTTTAGCTTTATTTCCTGGGTTGTTGAAAAATTTAAACAGAAATGGATCCGATTCAGTAAAAATAGGGTTTGTCTTATTGTTGTATGCAAGCATACTAACTATTTGTTGTTTTGGTGTATCAAAAAAAACCATTTAAAACTTAGAACATATAATTATTCTACAGTTATATGCTTTACTGAAGCAATGTATCTAAGTTGAATTGTTTGTGATTGCCATCAAACTGCATCAATATTAAATGTAAAAAGCTAACACTTGATCTATAAACTACAAATTACTGACCCGTGACAAAGTCCATAACAATTCATTGGCTCAACGCTACCCCAAAGCATTAATCTTGAAGCGTGGATTCAAATATTATCAAAAGACGCAAAAGACAGGATTAACTCATTTATCGAAGTGAAACTCCCATAGTGTCAATACCAAATCATCCTGGATTCAGCTTCCAAGTTCCTGAACTATATCAAACATAAAAAGGTAACAGGTCAGGACGAATATTGGTCAAACAAAGTCAGAACTGCGCGTGATGAAGTAACCGTGGAGCAAAAACTGCTGAGATCACTTATTTCCAGGCTTTGCGGCCTTGGAACTGTTTGCCACCACCACTTTTCTTCTTATTTCTCTGACGTTTAAATTTTTTGAATCTTTAGTCTCTTGGCAGCTAAAGGCATTGCCTTCTTGTGTTCTTTTTGTCGGTTGCTTAACCACCAGTCTATGAATCATCTACAATGAAATAAGCTTGTTAGAATGTTGTAAGTAAATAATACATGTTTCTTATGTATGTAGGTGGTTTTATGTATGTATGATTAGTGCTTGTGTTCCTTGTGATGTTAAAACACACCTTTTGGCGTTTGATAGCGGCTTTAGCTCTGTACTTTCCTGTCTCTTCTCTTCCTGCTTTTATTAAAGCCACCCTTTCCTCTTTCGTCATCTTCTTTCTTAAGTTAGCCTACATATTAAGTACAATCAGGCCATTTGTGATAGCCGATTAGCAATTCCAGGAATATGGGAACCTGGGAAGTTTTCTTTCCACACCTCTACATATTCATACAAGAAACAGACAGAAGGATGCCAGCCAGCATTGAAATTATATCGTTACAAAGATTAAAGAAACGATTAAAGAGATTGCTTGCACTATGAATACACATTGCCCGACTCTGACCATCTTCCTTGGTAGCACATTTTTAATTTTACTCATTTTTACCCATTATATGTGTTACAGATTATGCATTAACCCAAATCAATCATCTATGAACAAGATAATCAAATAACTACAGTATTATATAACTAATGCGATATTGCTATAGGTAGAGAACTTACTTCAAGCGAATATCCAATTCCATCCACTCTTTTTAAACTTAGTTCCTCAGCACTTGGGATCTTGATACCATGACGGGTCAATGCATGTTCTGCTTCCTTCTTTGCCTAATTTGTCACATTACAAATTGTAACATTATAAAATTATCAACCTTGGACATCATATTATTGCAAAATAATTGCCATGTTAAAACAAAAGATACACCTTTAGCTCTTTGATTCTCTCGAAGTCTTCATTTGAAAGAATGCCATCTGAGGTATCATCATTTTCCACTTCAGCTTCTGCTAGCCTTTCAAGAGCTCCACGATTTTGACTCCCGGAATCGAGTTCTGCATGACAGTAGCTAAATTTCCTCTTTTCCCCTTGAATAATGTTTTCTGCATCCTCATTGCAATTTTCAGTGCATGCACGACCAACCTCTTTGCTTTCTGTTTGGCTTGAGGCATAATTTTGTTTAAAGTTCTATTTTTGTCAGAGGGCAATATGAATGTTCTATCATGTTCCATCAACACACTAAACGGATTATATTGGTCGTGTTTCATCGAAGACTGAAGCATCACAAGGCTCGTATCTTTCGATGTGCAGCTAGATATCGATAACGCATCAATGATGAGTCCCGTTGCCGTCATAGACATTTTTCAGTAGGGTTTTACCTCCAAAAATACCGACAATAACTGACCCTAGTTAGAAATATATATAGTGGTTACAATACAATTTGGGCCCTTGTACTAAATGGAAGTTTACATTAACCAATTTAGCAATGTTGTCTCATTTTGAATATTTATATGTAACTGAGTGTAGCCAACTTGTACAATGTCAAGCTTGAAGCTTGACTCACGTTTAAAACTTGAGCTTGATCCGACACTTATTTTCAAGGTCGAGCTTGAACTTGATAAAGTCATCAACGCTCTCAATGCTGACGCCACTTTTTATGAATACTAAAATTCTATTAATAATATAAGACAAAGTTGTTGCAAGACGGTAATACAGTACAACAATCCTTAAACATACATCTACGCAAGTATTAAAACTATAGATGATACAATTTCGAAAAGGTTCACGAGCTTACGAGCCAGGTACTTAATCTAATCGATTGGCTTGATGAGTGCTTGACTCAAAAGTCTAATTAAGTTAGTGGATGAGTTGGGCTTTAAATAGACCTAAACTAAATAATGGGCTAAGAAATAAATATTCGGCCTAAACGATTTTGACTCATATGCACATTTGAAATATGTCACTGTTTGCCGACTAAAAATTAAAACAGGTAAACCAATTATACCAAACTCTATATAGTACTAGAAGGGTACCCGCGCAATGGGCGGGTACCCGATGACTATTTTGTAGCGAACAAATGTTTTTCATTTTTACGTCTAATTCAAGTAAGTTTCTCTCTTTTCAACTCCGCTTCTTCCCGACTACTAAAGAAAACTCATAAAAATATATCAAAATGGATGTTGAATTAAAGAGTACAAAATTTTAAAAAATATGGTGAAATTAGATCATAAAAAAATTAAACGGATTAAAAGATATTTAAATTTAAAAATAAAAGTGATTAATTAGTTAGGAAGTGACATGTGTCACCCCTTGGAGCTCTTTATTTTAGTTTGTTAGAGTTCCTCCTTTTTTGTTATTTTTTAGTTAGAGAAGTGACACATGTCACTCAATGATTGGAGCTCCTTATCTTATTTTTTTTAATTCTTTCCATAATAAGCAAGTAAAAAAGTCTGAATTTTTAAGCCTTCTAATTTTAGAAGGCCTAAATGCTAGTATTGATATAGACTAGTATATCATCTTCAACACTCCATTCAATTCAATCTTTGTATTAAACAAAGTCCAATACAAGTTGATTCAAAGTAATAATGAGTCACCATCATCATCATCAAGCACCTCCAAGTAAGCAAATCTCAAATCACCAACTAATCCAATATTATTTATGTTTTGTTTTTTTAAACTGCAAATTATTATACTTTCACAAATAATATGTCATGAGAATTGAACATATAACCTTTGGTTAATGGGTCACTCACATTCCGCTAGACCGACACGTACTAATTTATTTATTTATTTTAATTGTTTGTAGGTATGAGTCACCACCACCACCATCAACCACCACATCACCACCACCCACCGCCGCCGCCGCCACATCATCACCACCATCACCCACCGCCACCGCCGCCACGTCCTTATGGGTATCAAGGGTACTTTAGTCCACCTCTACCAACACCACCACCGCGGTACTATGATCGTAATGATTATTATTATGATCCCTGTTGTTCTCCCTTGTTAACGTGGTATGTTTCTTCTTTTTTAAATCAGGATATATTAACTGTAAAATGTAACAAGCCGTCCCACATCGTTAGGAGATAAGATATTTGAGTCCCTTGTATTGTGGCCTAGTACCTATGTAAATGCGCCATGGTTATTGCTTTTCTTTTTAGAGGCGTTACATAAGTTGCGTAATGATAGCGTGAGGTAATGTGCTTTAGGGGTTTATTAGCTTCAACTTATTTAAGTTTTCATAGGCCCTTAGGCACGCTATAGCAAATGCCCGTTTTAGCTCTATCGTAAAACCCAAGCGTATATACAATACACTTACGTGTCCTTTTTGGTCATTTTACAATCGTAAGCAATGCAAACACTTGAGTTAATGAGCTTAACGGTCAACATATGAGGTTTCTCTTTTAAGGAGGGTGAGTCTTTGAGTCATATGTATGCGACAAAACTATGGTATCCCTGTGACCGTTTTCGAACCCTTTCCCCGGCCGTCCACCACCAAGATGTTGACCTGGTGAGGGTTGAACCTAAGACCTATTGTGATGACATTACGGAGCCTTACCACTATACCTTGGTGGCTGAGCCTAGGTTCATAAGCTACTGCAAATAATGCAGCTTATTAGCTTACTTTTATAAACTGATACAAACACTCAAGATAGACTTAGGAGCTTATTGTTCATAAGCCATAAGTTACTTATGAAACATAAGCTTAGTATTTCGGTAAAGGTTGTAGATTAACAACTTACTTTCTCCGAACTCTCATTTGAGAAACCTTTTTGAGTTTTTTCATGAGTAATTATTACAATAATCCGCATTCTTTAAATTTCGTCTTGAATACCTAAAAAAAAACCAAAATACCCTTTTCCAAGTTAGCAAAATTTATCAAATTCAGACGAAATTTGAAATTTAAAATATGTTGATGAGTTAAAATTTCTCTATAAAGTTAGGGTTTTTCTTTATAATATTTGGGAACCAGGAATTTGAACACTTTCTTAGGAAAGTTAAAATTTCTCTATAGAACTTATCGTTTTATAAATCGGTGTTTCGTTACCAAATAACACAACATCATTTAGTTTGAAGCCAACTTATAAATTTAACGAACATATTGAAACAACAAGGCAGCAACCACAAGGTAATGTTGGGATCTGTTAATTTTAAAATTTATTTGTTTTGAAACCTTTTAAAGTGCTAAGATAAGCAGTTGTTGTCAATACAGTGTTTGGATTGCTTATATGGCTTATAACTTAATACAATGCAATAAGCCAGTAAGCATATAAGCACTCAAATAATTAAATCCCAAACCCCCTTACATTGGAAAAAAATGAAATGTGGTCATCATAAACAAGATAACAGCTAAATTTGGTTACCTTTGTATAAAAATTTAAAGCTCCTTAGAATTCTTCTTTATGGGCTCAAAAGTTAAGTACATGGTTAGCTTTTTTATTCTATTGCTGAACATAAAACAAGTCCTTATTGTGATAAAGTTACTCCTAAAGTTGGATTCGACACATGAGAGGGCTTATTGTGTATTCATGTGAACTTAGGCTTGCACCATCTTACCATTCAATCATTCTCCCTATATGTAACCATTTAATGTGGCGCACTTACCATTTTTCTCAAGCAAAGTTGCAACCTGTTACCATCAACCTGTTACCATCTGATGTCCTTCTTATCATCTTATTACCATTTTTGACACCACATAAATTCTTTAACCTTATGTACCAAATTGCATACTTTGGTAAAGAAATGGTATGTATTTTGCACTAAATGTTAAACCCTTGAATTGTTTAAAAATAACAGTTTTCATATGGCCAGTGATCTAACGTTCGTTGTTTGGTGCAGTTTCAGAAATCTTTGCTGCTGTGGTTTGTTTAACCGGTATTATTAGGGCCGGTGTGAGTGTTCTATTATGTTTTCCTCAACTGTAAAATAAGCAAAACATTTGCAACATGTTACCTCACTCTGTGGATGTAAGAATTTTAGCTTATGACAGGTCATTGTTTCTATTATGTCCCAATGTTTAACACTTCACTTATACGCGTGAATAGCTTGTTGATCTCCATATTTGCTCTTTGGGTTGCTTAAATCTACTTGGTTTGCAGTTTTACTTATCGTTTTAATAAACCTGCACACTACTTATCGATTATCAAAATCCTTTATGCGTTGATTTTGATTGATATGATTTGCAGATTTATAATTACTGATCTCCACATTCATTGAATATTTGGACCTATTTCATATAAAATGCATTCTGCGCAAAGCACCTCCAATCTTACAGCAAATGTTCCAGTATTAAGGAAAACCTGGTAGTTATAAACATCCCATGAAAAACAACATTTTGAGCTTCTTGCATGAATATGTAATAGCCCCAAAACGGTGAATAAGTTCTTGTTGGTTTGTGTAGTGAGTTTTTGTTTTAGAAAGGAAGATAGCCGCACAACTAGTATCACATTGTCACATACTTGAACTCACAACTTCTTGTTGACGAAACATATGTATGCCGCTAGTTAAATGGTAGCTACAGATTATCTCACATCATTATTTCACAAAATTGTGTACCCCTAATTGTGAAAAGTGCTAGTTGTAGCATGCTAAGGAGCATTGGGATTCGTTTTTTTAAAGGAGTCCTCATGGCTATGTCATTTCCGGAAGTGATTTAGAAAAATTCTTCTTTATCGATGGTGATCGGTCATGGTATCCACAGCGTTACCTCTTTTTTGGCCAAATCATGATAAGAGGGAGGGAAAGAAAGAAATTGGAATCAAAGAAATTGGCGTTGATCCTATTTATAGAATTGGTTAACAGAATCCCTATAGTATTGGTATTCTAATTGGATATAAATTGAACAATGTTTATCCTAAAACAATTGAACCAATTTTATTAAACTATATATTATCGTCTTCAACACTCTATTCAATCCGATTAAGAAAAAAATCGTAGTTATGGGTCATCATCATCATCAACCAACTTTTAGTAAGCAGTCTTTAATCACCAATTATTTAAATTTAATCATCCTTAAATGCTAATGAAATTTTTAAATTTTTTTAATAGGTACAAGTCACCACCACCATCATCATCCACATCACCAACCACCACCACCGCCCCATCACCATCATCATCATCATAGCCCACCGCCACCTCCGGCACACATCCACCACCACCATCATCACCCACCGTCACCACCACGTCCCAACGCATATCAAGACTACTTCAACCCTCCACCACTACCGTACTATGACGGGAACAATGATTATGATTCCGGCTGTTTTTCCTTTTTAACCACATGGTATGCTTCTCTTTTTATAGTACTTTTAGCAATTAGACACTAGTGAGCTCGCCGCTTAAAAAGTATGAACATTGCCTAGATTAGTCTTTAAACATATTGTTCTTATGCAGAATATTGTCCTTGACATGGAGCATGTTATGGGTGTGTTTGTTGAAACTAGCACTAGCAGTTTGCAGTTTAATTTATAAAAGTGTTTAGTAAACTAGTTGTAGCTGTAATTTTAATGTGTAAAATAACGTAATGCTAAATGTTAAACGCTAAATGCTTATTCAAAGAGCATTAAAAAAACTAGCGTTTTTATAATTTTATAAATGCTATATGCTTTCTTTTAAACGGGCTTTGAGCTTTGTAATAATAATGCTAATTGCTTTAAAATGCTCTCAAAAGCTGTATGCCAAACACACCCGGACTAGCGTTGTCGGTTATCAATGTTTTACAAAAATAAACTAACCAAGTTTTAATTTGTTACGGTTGTTAATGTGCTTTAGAAGTTAATTTTGGATTATGTTCCTTCTCATTAGACTTTCTTTCTTTCTTTTTTTTCTTTTTTTTTTTTTTTTTTTTCACATTTGCTATAACTTGTACTTTTGACATTTTTCATATAATATTAGCGTTATATTAGAGTCATCAAGTTTTCGGAATAGTTTTGGTTACCAAATGACACACAATCATTTAGTTTTGCCAGCCAATAAATTTAAACTACATATCGAAACAAAGTGTTAACCACCAACTAAGGGCGTGTCTGAGATTGCTTATTTGCAATAAGAAGTTTTCAATAGTGTTTGGATTGCTAATTTGTCTTTAAACAATGTCATAAGCAATTAAACACACAAGTGCGCGATCTTGAAAATGCTCTAACATAGGAAAAAGTGAAATTTGATCAACTTAAACTAGATAACAATGATAGTTTAGCATTTTGAAGAGTCAATTAACTCATATCAAAGTTGGTTATTTTTGTGCAATTTGCTGGACACAAAACAGGTCCTTATGATGATAAATTTACTCATACATTTGAATTAAAAAGTGATAAGAGTTTTTAGTTTTTATTCATGTAAAATCTGACTTGCACATTTTACCATTCGATCGTTCTCCCTTTTTGTAATCTATTATTCTTAACCAAGGTAACAACTTAGTTGTTACCGTCTGCTGACCTTCTTATCATCCTTTTTACCATCTAACACCACATGTTTTCTTCTACCATTAAATGTAAAAATTTGCATACTTTGGTAAAGGAATGGTAGGTATTTTGCATTCAACGTTAAACCCTTTAAATTGTGTAACAAAACAGTTTACATGTGGACAAAGTGGTTTAACATTCATGGTTTTGGTGCAGTTTCAGAAGTCTTTGCTGCTGCGGCTTGTTTAACCGGAATTATTAGAGACGGAAAAGCGATATGCTTCTTGTTTAACTGGAATTATGACGGACAGGTGGTATGAGTTTGTTCCTCAGACATAAACAAAATTTTAGCATATGACAGATATCGTTTCTTTTTTGTACACCCCCAATGTATACAACGTGACTTTTACTCGTGAGTAGCTTGATGGTCTTCTTATTCTTGTTTCGATTGTTTTAATTCTCTTGGTTCTAGTTTTAGTTCTCGTTTCAAGAAACATGAACATTACGGACTACTCCTACCCTCCAATTCGCTTAATAAGTATAATCTGCAGATTTATTTATACATTAATGTCCACCTTGGTTGACTTTTTGGACCCATATTATAAGGGAGGTGATACTCACAATTTGTGCATTACAATTTGTACAGTACAAACTGTAATGCACAAATTGTGGTGCATGCATTAAAAGATGTGGTGTAGGTATCAATTCCCATATTATAAAACACGCAACATTGACGATAAAAAACTCATGACCATAAAAGATTTTTGTAGGTAAAAATTGTTTATGTTCAAGAAGCAATTAAAGCAATCGTTTATGAAGATTATATGTATTATGTCATTTCGGTTTTTATGCTAAAACCAAATTGAATCATAAATTTCGGTAGTCTCAAAATACAAAAATCAAACCATTGGTTTCGGTTTTTATGTTTAGGCTCGGTTTTCGGTTTCCAGCAAACCCTGACTTTGTGTTTGTAGTTTTTGTTTGCTAACATGTTTTTTAGGTGTCATTTTTATCATTAGTGTGTTTAAAACTAATCAAAATATGAGTTAATTGCATAAATCTTCCCAGAACTTTGGTCAGGTTGTATGTTTCGTCCTAACCATTTCGTAAGTGCAGCCAGAAACCGTTTCTCTGAGAAACCTTTTAGCAAATTTTGGTCCCTGATTTTAACCGGCGCAAAGTGGATTTTGTTAAAATTTACACGTTAGCTCTTTTAGCTCGCGACAGTTGCAACGTTCGTCCTTTAACTAACGACCGTTTATAATTTTTAACTTTCGATTTCTTTTAAGTTTTTTAATTTATATATATATATATATATATGTTTTTGTAAAAACATACACGTTTTATATACGTTTTTATACTCTTTTGAGTGAATTACATAATTGGTCCTTAAGATTTACTGGATCTTGCATATATTGTCCTTGTGTTTTTTTTACGGGTCATGTCCTCGTGGTATGCAAAAATTACGGGTCATGTCCAATTTACTAACGACGTATAAAAGGTAGTTAAAAAAGGACTAACGTGATACGTTTGCATAACGTGAGGGCCTAAACTTGTATATCTAAAGCACGGTAAACCTTAGGGACCATTTTCGTAATTAACTAAAAAATAATAATAATAACAAAAATAAAAATCTTTTTTTTTTTAAAAAAAAAGAAAAGAAAAATTATTATACTTCAATTTTAGGCTTATGTACAACGTGATGGCCTAAAAAAAATTTTTTTTTTAAATTATTATACTTAAATTTTGGGCTTATGTACAACGTGAGGGCTTAAAAAAAAATTATTTATTTATTTTTTATTATTTTTTAAACTCATATTTTGGGCTTATTTATAATGTGAGAGACTAATTTTTTTTATTAAAAAAATAAAAAAAGAATAAAAATATATACTAAAATTTTGGGTTTATGTACAATGTGAGGGCTTAATTTATTTTATTTTTATTTATTTTAAAGTTCATTCCCAAAATTACGTAATTAACTCAGGAAAAAAACTTTTTTTAAAAAAAGAAAAGAAAATTATTATACTTAAATTTTTGGCTTATGTACAACGTGAGGGCATAAAAAAAACTTATTATTATTTTTTAAACAAATTATTATACTTAAATTTTGGGCTTATATATAACGTGAGGGCCTAAAAAATTTATTAATACTTAAAAAAAGTTTAAAAAAAAAGAATTTAAAATATATATATATTGGATCATTTAAAAAGTTGATCTCAAGAGAAAAGTGAGAGAAGTGATCTCATCCATTAGATCTCTCTCCCTTCCCTTCCTTTTTTTTTCTTCCCAACTCAAGGGACTTTTTTGTTACTTTTTTTATTTGTTAAGGGCTGTTTTTGTAACTTTTAAAATTTTAAATTACTAATGTCCTACACCCAATATAGATTCATCGTGAAGTGAGATTTTTTTTTTCTTCCGCACATGTACACATAAGATGAATTATTTTCTATTCCCATTTACCATTTGACTAAACAAATTAGATATACAATATTTTATATACAACATAAAGTCATTCCCAGGTCTTAAAAAAGCACTATATTGAACATTTTTACACATCATAACACACTTTAAACCATCATATTCAAGTCTGTTAGATCATCCATCTTCCCGACTTCTTTTCTTGACACGGTTGCAGGATCTTGGATCTTTTCGTGCCTCTGAAGCTGCTTTTTTAGATCTCTTCAGTTGAGCAACTATAGATGCAACTCGAGATCCCGAGAGCCCCGCAGCTTCTTCATCATTTGACTTTTAAAATTCCTGGGGAAATAAACCTTAAATACCTTAAATATACGAAGAAAACGTAGTAAAAAATCAGTTGATGTGAAATACACACCTCCAATGCTTCAATTTTCACAAATTTAGCAGCAATGTCACCAGAAGCCAATTCCAGCTTCTGCTATCACTACTTCATTCTCTGTGAATGCCATTGAATGTCCAAAATAGCAAGTTTTTCTCTTGCACACAGTTGACCCACTATCATTAATATGCAACCTGATTGCCCGTTTTCATAATAATGGGCTAAATTTCCACCTATAGATAAATTGAAGTGGATAAAGATAAGTTGGACTTACTGTAGGCGTTCTCAACATACATTTTGCAATGACATATCAAAGGACGCATATCATCCCTTGCTGAATTCAAACAGATGGCTAAACTCAAGTAGTAACATTCAAAAACCATAGGATTATTTTTATAAGTTGCAACAACACCAACTGAATGAAAAATTATAAAATAAATACATAAATCTCTACAATATATCAAGATACCACATCAGAATACTAAACTAACATTAAAGGGTTAATAGACAATAGAACCTCTTCTTTCCAGAGGCGCTTTTGGCCTTGATCATGTCCAGTATTGAATAACTACTATTGATCGCAGATTGATGCAGGTACCGCCCGAAATCATCCCCCCAACAGTGGTTGCAGCCTTGGATCGCACTAGAAATACAAACACATTCTCGCTGCAATTTATGTGATGCACCTATATTCGGGAATAACTTTTTGGTAAGAGACCTAACAATCATCAATACGTCTGTGCCGGAGAAGCATTAGACGGTAGCTCTAAAGGTCACATCATATGCTGAATTCTATCACTCTTAGTTCATCTCACATCAAATTTGAAGAATATGATAACTCAGCGAATGAACTATCAAATAAAATCTTTGTAACTACTTAGTTATTGGGATTGGGAGACGTACCATTATTCAAAACTAATTGACAGTTTTCTAAGGTCACCATAACATTAATGCTAACCTATCGTGATACTATATTTGTTTTCTTTGCTTAGGTGGTGTGCCTACTTAAGAACTTCCAGTGTCATTCCTAGTTTAGCAATACAGAAACAGAGGAACGAGACAGAGCTAGATAGACTGATGTAAACATGTACCTTTTTGATAAGGTACCCGGACTAAAGCCCAATTAAAAGCCAAACTCTTCCTAAAGATAAAGGAATCAACATTACTCCTATTCTACATACAATCTGTAAATTGCACTAGAAACCAATCAAAAGCTAAACTATTCCTAAAGATAAAGGAATCAAACATAAAGCATATAATCATTCGCATTGTATGATATATACCCAGACCAAAGCCCAGATAAGGGACGACCATGTAAAAATATACCTTTTTGATGCACTAATCATACTCATAGAATAGTGAATCAGCCAAATAGATGCTCTAAATATGCAAATGAATGCACTAATATCTACCTATTTGATGCACTAATCATACTCATAGACGCCCTAATATCTACCTTTTCCCGACTCAGCATAATACATAAATATTTCAGCATAATACATAAAGCTTATATCATATACTACCTCCGTCCCATATTAAGTGTCCACTATTCATATGCACAAAGTTTTATAAAATTCCACTAACTACACTCTCCACCAATCAAATATCATTTTCACCCACTAAAGTCTCATCTCATTGGTTGAAATATTCTATGGACACTTAATTTGGGACATCTAAAGATTCCATTGTGGACACTTAAATTGGGACGGAGGGAGTATCAATTAACGACCTTCTAAATCAATAGTCCCAGTTGTTAGCATACCTCCCCTTGCGTGTATATAAGACGTCGGTTGATTAAAAGTGGCATAATAATCTCGCTCATACGTTCCACAATCAGATACTCAAGAGTAGGCATCTCAGAAGCCGTCTTCTTACTAGCAGCTTGCGGCACCTACATATTAGATAACAAATATTAACCAAAATGAACAAATCAACAGTCAACGAAATACCAAAAACGCAAACTAAAGTACTAAAATTCAATGAATCCAAGTTTCCACAAGTTATTATAAAAGACTACAACTTTTTTTGCTATTTTCGGACAATCAACTAGATAGATTCCAACTTCTTTCACCTTAAACACATACTTGACAAGTAGATTCTACAAAATCAAACATGAAAAACGAGCATCAAACATTGTATAAAATCTCAACAAAAAAAATTTATGGTTAAGAGGTGTAAGCTAATAGCATACATCTTGGTAAGAAACTTTGTATCCGATAATCATGAGATGTGTTAGAAGATTACCAACTCCATGCATGACATCTGATGATAAGAAAATATATAACTTTTGTTTTACCATTTTGACCCATTCTACCTCTTTTTTTTTTTTACCTATTTGACCCGTTGAAAATATATAACAATGGTAATAACAGTGATAGTATTAGAAAAGGCATCGTGTTGCTACTGATGATGTTAAACGCAAGCCTCTATATTGATGCACTAAATATACAACAGATGCACTAAAAAAATCTAACACATTTCCTATTTAATTTAGCTAACTTTTCTTTTACCTGTTAGACCCGTTATAGAAAAAAAAAAAAAAAAAAAAAAAAAAAAAAAAAAAAACCCAAATCCACCCATAGATAAGTTAGTATCTCGAAAATCGTTCTTGCCAATTACCCACACCATACGAAGTTTTAATATGTTAGTTGAACTTGCTTCGAATTTCAGCAGATTGCTCATAAACTAATGGAGCTTTTCATTATGTCAGGTACTGAAGTATGATGTTAGTTTCAGAACAGTAATCAAGTATGGTTATTTTCTAAATTATCAAAATTCATGAAGGAATTCTTATGGTTTCTCTAATCATGATGATTGAGAAATTAAAAAGAAAAAGTTGTATAGATTCCCTAATTCAATAAAGAGATGCCCTAACTTATAACTTGATGTTTTTATCATACTAACATGGTTAGTATTACTGAAAAAAAGCCAAATTAGGGAGATGTTACATGACGACATGGACTCACCTGGGCCAAAATCACTGCTAAACAAACTTGACGAAGAAGAGTAGACTTCCCACCCATGTTCGGACCAGTAAGTAAAATAAATCTAGCATGATCAGAACCACAAATACAAACATCATTTGGGACAAAGGTTCCATCATCGAGAGTATCATTTCAGAGCACATGATGCCCCAAGTTCTTAGCAGTAAGAAATGGTGCTTCATTTTAGGTAGACGGATCAACAATAAATGGACGACAGGTTGGTCCTTCATAGAGGTTACTGGCAACTGCTATGCAAATCAAGACATCGAGTTCTGGAAAACAAAACGATGTCAAAGAGTTGACCAAGCCAACACAAACAAACACTTGTTGATTTTCATGAATTTATTTAATGTAAAGCAAAGATGACTTACCTTTTTAGATGATTGTATCTCATAATCACTAGGCAAACTCCCAGACAAACTTTCAGGTACTTCAAGAAGATATGAATATTTTCTGATAGTAAAATAATTTATCTAGACAACATCATACAGACATAATTAGTAAGGTAAACTGGAAAACATGCATAACAATGAGTTATTTCAAGCAAATGGATGCACTAATATATCCAAACAGATGCTCTAAACATGAAAATGGATGCACTAAACGAGTTTAGACCCAAATCCGTTTGAACCACTATAAAATTTCCCCATTTTGACCCAAATCGATGCACTAAACATACAAAAAGATGCCTAAGCCTATAAGGTAGTGTTATAAAAAGTTGTTCGTCTAAGTTTTGACCTCAAAAGTGCATCCACCAGTATAAGTGCTTCCGAATGGGCATGATCAAATATGGAGCCTATATACAAAATAAATTATAAGACCTTGTTGCACATAAACTAGCGTACAAGATTATCAAAAATTATTCACTGCAAGAAAACTACAATTTTTTTTGTTTGAAATGTGATGAACATAGTATGGAAAGCAACATGCAAAGTTATTTACTTACAGCCTGACCAATCTCAGACATCAAGCAAGCAAGACCACTAATTACTTTCTCATTTCCACCATTGAATAATCGAAGAAGAACGTCTTTAAGAATCCTACTTTGCTGAGAAGAACTTGTGGTAAACCCTGTAGAAAATAATTTCTCTAGAGAATGCTTATCATAGGTATGAAGAAATATAAAAGATATGTAAATAAAGCAATTAACAATTGGCTGGTTCTTTTATCTTTTATAGTTCAAATGTAAAAAGCATATGAGCACTCTAAAAATGATTATTAAATATTCATGTCAGTTATAACTTATATAAAGAAATGTGATGGCCATAAACTAATATCATGGCCATAGAGTCATAGACCATAAAAACCAGTTTATATATTAATAAACAAATCAACAGAGATGAAGCATTTGTGAAATATGGTTATATTGCCATGTGATAAAATCTCAAAGAAAACATATCCAATGGTTTGTTTTAAGTTACGCTCTTATGCAGGAAAAAACTAGTTACAATTCAACAACATACCCAATCGGCCAATCCCACCGGGGCGGGATATGGGAGAAAAATACTTTTTAGTTACAATAACTAAAAAATACTTCTAGAAATTTTAAACTTTGCTACTTTTTATATCAATTCAACCCGTTCAGTATAACATTATTGGCTAACTCAATAAAACAAGACCGTATGCAATATTTTATTAAATTTTATGATTTGTGGGATAGGCATACCTCATGCCGTCCAACGAGCTCAATTAAAACATCAATTGCCAGATCAAATGAGGATGAAACCTGCAAAGCTCAGCGCATATAGATGTAAGTTCAACAACAATATCAAGTATTTCCAACAATACACTAAACATATAAATGAATGCCATACTATGACCAACAATGCTCTAAACTTACAAATTGATACACTAAACACACATACTGATGCATTAATATGTTTTACGATGCACTAATCATAATCATTGATGCCTTAATCTAAGAGATACAAAGGCATAGTTACCTTTTAAAAATGGCAAGCTCGAGTCCACTGCCACCTGAATTCCTCCTTGCTGATGATTGGCTTTCTGCAAACTTCGTGAACAGCTTAAAAAGGTCTTGTTTTTTGATTATGTTTCATGTGTCTTTCACCTGCACCAGAGAAGTGTAGTTAAGAAGTGAACTCGACACAATAATTTTGTAGCTAAATGTGGCAATTTTTGAATGCATCAGCAGAGATATCAGCAAAGTAGGTGGCAACAAGGAGAGCAAGCTGATTCTAGCTTTTTGTAAACCTTGGTAAAAGCGGCCATTTGGTGGGCCTCAAGATCCGTGACAACGGTTGCCTCGTCAAACTGGATCCAAGTAGCACCAGCTACTGAGCAAAGTTGAAATGTCGATTAAGTATTAGTAGATGATAAACAGATTAAAAGGTAACACAGTAAGATATTATGTAAAGTATAACTTACACTCCATTACCGCATAACATAGTTTGTTAACTAGAACTTCACACAAGAAAAATAGTTTCATACAAGTAATTCCTAATTTGAGTAAACAAAAGCACATGATTTCTGTATGTGGCTAAATTCCTGCCTTAAATAGCTTAAAACTATGTAATTGATTTTCTAGTCTAGTAATCTATAGTAATGACACCAAATTAGACAACATTCAACTAAACCTACAAGATATAGCATAACTGGTTCAAATATAATTTCACAATTCTAACTATTTTTAACAAGTACTTCAAAATGTGAGCATAACAAAACCACGTGATTTCAACATTTACCTAAATTCATTCCTAAGTAGCTTGAAAACATACAAATGGCCGATTCACTATTCTAGTGTATCAAAACTAAGATATCACAGTCAACACTCAACACTCTCCCAAAGAACTCAGTGATCGTAGCCTCAAACAAATGGATGCCCTACTATGACTAGCAATGCACTAAATACACAATGGATACACTAAACATACAAATGGATGCGCTACTATGACCAACGATGCACTAAACATACAAATGGATGCCCTACTATGACCAACGATGCATTAAACATACACATTGATGCCTTAATATGTTTGATGATGCACTAAACATAAAAACAGATGTCCTAACTTATAACATGACGCTTTTATCCTACTAAGAGATGTTCTAATACATTTTTTATGCACTAATCAAATAAACAAATGCCCTGACCTAACATTAGGCTCTTATCTTACTAAAAGATGTTGTAACATATTTTTTTGATGCCATGCGCTAACGCTTATTTTAGATGCAATAATCAAACAAATAGATTCCCTAACTTATAACATGATGCTCTTACCATATTAACAGATTTCGTAACACATTTTTTGAGGCACTAATCTAAAAAACATATGCCCTAACTTATAAAATGATGCTCTTACCATAGTAAAGAGATGCAATAATATGAATCCTGATACACTTATTCAGACAAACTAGTGTTGTAACATATTATTAGGGCAGATGCACTAAATTGTACTTTAATACATACAAATGCATTAATATGTAATTTCATTCAACAATAACAATTATTTTATAATTTACGCAATGATGCACTAAAATAACATATAAAGTAAAAAAACCTGTGATTAAACACTTATTGTTTCTTCCTGATAGTCATAATTAGGTCACTTGCTATTATTCAATTTCTAATTATCTAATGATCGGAGTGTGTGTTTTGATTGGAGTGTGTGTGTTTTGATCGGAGTGTGTATTTCTGATCGGAGTGTGTATGGTTTTGATCGGATTGATTGTGTTTCTGATTGGAGTGTGTGTGCTTTTTGATCAAATTGTGTGTTTTTTGACAGGTGGTGGTGTGACGGTGACGGTGGCGATGATGGTGGTGGTGGTGACGGTGAGAGTGTGTGTGAATAAGGACTGTGTGTTGTGTGTTGTATCAGTACTAAAAAGATAGTTCGCTCCTTTTCTTGTGTTTTTTTTTCTTTTTTACCCTAAACTTTCAAGCGTTTACATAATCTACCCTGTAACTTTTTTTCTCACTTTTCTCTCTAATTACACTTTTCTCTAGAACCGGACTCTATATATATATATATATATATATATATAGGGAAGGGTTATTTTCAGAACCAAATAAATTGCGAGAACTGCGAGAACCACCATCAACCAATCAGAATTTTTTTTGGATATTTAGTTTTAATATTTAATTCAAAAGGGTATTTTGGTAAAATTACTTTTTAATTTTATCTTTTATTTTTTTATTTAAAAAAAACGTTTTTTTTTCTTCCGAAATTTTAGATTTTTATTTTTATTTTTTATTTTTTTTACCTGTTTAAAAAATCAATATGTGCACATGTGTTTTGCATTACGTAAAAATTGTATTTTTTGTTTATACATAAGTGTTTTGTATTTGTACATGTATCTTTAAAAAATATTACATAAATAAATATATACAAACAACAAACATTTATTAATAGATTGATGCAATTTTATACAAACAACAAAACTTTATTAAAAATATTACATAAATATGTTTTATTACAAATATATGAAGCATGCACGTGTGCATATTACAAATATAGGAATCACTTGGTTCAAGAACCCATGAAATCTACACATGTGTTTTTAATCCTTGTGCACATGTGTTTTTAATCTACACATGTGTTTTTAATCCTTGTACACATGTGTTTTTATCATCTCGCTCATCTTAACAAAGAAAATAAACGTTATACAGCAAATTATCTTCATGCATCTATATGTGCATCCACTTGTTAGTCTTCAATGCTATTATTATCTTCAATAACCTGAAACAAGCACACACAAAAAAGTTAGTACTATTGCACATGTATAATCTAATGACATCATCTTTAAAACTACAAGGTACATAGTATTCCACAAAATTCAGATTATTCATTATCTATGAACAAATTAAATGATCACACAATACCCCTTCACATAATTAAATACAATACATCGATTTTAAAAAGCAAATAAAATGCAACTAGAGTTTCTCATCATGATCCATTAAAAAGAAACACATTACTACTAGCAAACATATTGTAACTAACACGTGTTAATCACCATGAGAAACCATTTAAACACAATCAAACTTTACAGAATCATGAAACTAAAATAAAATAAATAAAGAATATACATGTGTATAATAATTTAGATGCAATAATATTTGAAAATACATGTGCATGATCATTATTTTTTATTCCATCATTAATCCGTAATAAATTTTAATCATACGTACAAATGCATCATTTTGATGAAAAGGCAAACAACAAAAAAAACCCTTCACATACCTGACAAAATCATATGTAAATTCTAACATTAAATATATGAGATGAGTTAAAATAATAATAAAACAAATTGATAAAAAACTTAATTACCTATTCAATAGGCATTAATTAATTCATAGGAGCCATCATCGTACTATCCATAGATAAATTTTTCACAGATCAAATTTTCATCACAAACCCATGTTACATAAGTTCCATGACCTTTTTCACATATGGATATAAAAAAGTTATAAACATACTATCAAATCATAAAGAGTAACTAGATCCAGAACATGATTCATAAAAAGACAAAAACAAATTAACTTTTTCAAATCATAACAAAAGTCGTTTTTTTTAAAGGACATCGAATTAAAGGAACAATAATTAATGTAACTTACATGATTCGTAGACGATAAATTTCTTCAAAATCGTTTTATGTTCGTGCCACAAAACCTTCATCATCTCGTTTTTTTTGAGGAGGTAACGATTGCCGGATTAATTTGGGTGATGGTTAGGAATGAGATAAGAAAGGAGGGAGAGGGGAGAGTGGGGGCGGTTTTTAGGATATGAGTGAAAGATGAGATTGATTTCCAGCTTTTTAGGGTTCAATATGAAATTCCCTAGATGCCCTTCCTTCAATTATATAATTTACCCTATAATTTTAATTTATTACTTTTATGCCACCTTTCTTTGTAGCCATTGATTAAAAAATAGACGGATCAGATTGGTTCTCGCAGTTCTCGCAATTTTTTTGGTTCTGAACATAACCTTACACTATATATATATATATATATATATATATATATATATATATATATATATATATATAGAGTCCGGTTCTAGAGAAAAGTGTAATTAGAGAGAAAAGTGAGAAAAAAATTATAGGGTAGATTATGTAAACTCTTGAAAGTTAGGGTAAAAAAGAAAAAAAAAAACACAAGAAAATGAATGAACCATCTTTTTAATATTGATACAACACACAACACACAGTCCTTATTCACACACACTCTCACCATCACCAACACCACCACCGTCGCCACCGTCACCGTCACACCACCACCTGGTAAAAAACAAACAATTCGATTAAAAAAACACACACACTCCAATCAGAAAACACTCAATCCGATCAAAAACACACACACTCCGATCAGAAATACACACTCCGATCAAAAAACACACACTCCGATCTAGATAATTAGAAATTGAATAATGGCAAGTGGCCTAATTTCCGACCATCAGGAAGAAACAATAAGTGTTTAATTACAGATTTTTTTACTTTATATGTTATTTTAGTGCATGATTGTGTAAATTATAAAATAATTGTTGTTATTGTTGAATAAAATTATAGATTAATGCATTTGTATGTATTAAATAATAATTTAGTGCATCTACCTTAATAATATGCTACAACATTAGTTTGTCTGAATAAGTGCATCATGATTCATGTTATTGCATCTCTTACTATGGTAAGAGCATCATCTTATAAGTTAGGGCATCCGTTTGTTTTGTTTGATTAGTGCATCGAAAAATGTGCACGACATCTCTTTATATGATAAGATCGTCATGTTATAAGTTAACGCATTTGTTTGATTAATTAATGCTTACAGAATAAGCGTTAGCGCGTCTGTTAGTATAATTAGGGCATCACTCAACTTGTTACAATATTTGTTTGTATAATTAGTGCATAAAAAATGTATTACGGCATCTCTTAGTATGATAAGAGCATCACGTTATAAGAACATTTGTTTGTATAATTAGTGCATCAAAAGAATGTGTTACAGCATCTCTTAGTATGATAAGAGCCTAATGTTAAATTAGGGCATTTTTTTTGTTTGATTAGTGCATCAAAAAAATGTATTAGGACACTCTTAGTATGATAAGAGCATCATGTTATTAGTTAGGGAATTTTTTTGTATGTTTATTGCATCATTGAAACTACTCGGGCATCTGCTTATATATTTAGTGCATCGATGAACAGATTACGACATCAATGAGTAAGATTAGGGCATCATTAAACATATTAAGGCATCTATATTTGTGTTTAGTGCATCCGGAGTGCATCTCTTAGTTTGATAAGAGCATCACATTATAAGGTATCGGTACAGTTTTAACCCAAGTATACTATATTATATTCAATTTTTTTGTTTTTTATTACGGGTCAAGTGGGTAAAATTAAAACTATCTTATATCGAGACAGGTTCGAACACTAATATACTTTTTTTTCTATCTAAAAATTAGTTATGATGAGTTGCTGGATTAGTAAACTATAAAGAATTCTGAGTTTGGTTTTCGGTAGACATCTTAAGTCTTCTATTAAACATCTGAATGGTTTAATAATTTCTGTGCAGATCGATGAACTTGTTGTACAGCAGTAGAACGATAAGTGAGGAACAAGAAGGACATTGAATCTTTTGCTAACGTATTGCATGATATGCAGACAACACTAAAGGTTTAATTATTATACGTTCATCATTATTTGTAACGATGATGACAAAATAGAGTAGTTTGAACACGGAAAGTTGGGAAATTCCAAAAAGGAATTCAATCATTTGAACAATATCAGATTGTAGCGGTTAATCACTTCATTATGGAGAGGGTTGCGGCTAAAGCCCCATGGGTCAAAAGGTGATCTTCTACTTCCTAATTTTCATATCTTATGACACTCTCTGCAGCTTAAGTGCTTCTACATAAGCTAATCCAAACACCCCGAAAGTAAAAGTGTATTATTGTTCATCAGGTTTACAAAGTAGGAAAACACTTTTCTAAGAATGGAAATTCGCAAAATTTACGGTTAAAGTCAACAAAACAGCTCTAATGGTTCATATAAGTATATTATAGAAGACCAATGGATTTTTTATACTCAAATAGTGGATACAAATTATGTTGGTTTTGAAACCACCATAATTAGATAATGACCCTCAAAAGACAATGCCGAACATCCCCTAAGTTATATGTCTAGAATGTACATAAGAGTTAAACAACCCATCTCAGATTGTGGTATTATTCAGGTGTTTTAACTATCACATAGACAGAGTAGTGTTATCAATTATGCCTCGTGTGTATTTTCTAGCTTTATTATAGCCTTTGTCTATTTGATGTGCAAGAGTTATGTCCAGATGTGGGAAAATGGGTAGGTCGGGTAATGGGTCAAAAGGGTAACACTACTATACAGTATGGGTTATCTCTGACCACTATTTGTCACATTTTAGCAGCTCATGTAAACAAGTACCAAGACCTACTTTTCTTCTGCTTGATAGCTAAGGCCACTGGAATATTTTGAATCAGTAATAAGCACGGTCAAAAAGATTTTGGTGTAGTTTACAAGGTAAATATGCAAATTAATCTCAGAAAACAATATGAAAATGCCACATTAGGGCATCAGTTTTGTAGGATTAGTGCATCGAAAAGGTAGATATTAGGGCATCTATGAGTATGATTAGTGCATCAAAAAGGCATATATTAGGGCATCTATGACCAAAATGGGCAACACTAGGATAATTTTACGGTTATGTACGGATTGCAAGTGACGTGATGTTAATAGTTAAAGGAAAATGACCAAAAAGGACCAACACAATAGGTAGCAGGATACGGAGGAAATATTGGATAAGTTGTAAATAAGTTTAAAAGCTAGTTTAAATGAATTTTTGAAAAGAAGCTTAAATTGACTATTAAGCTTAAGCCGTTTGGCTCAATCTAAGCACTCTAAACGGCATTGTGTGTTTGTATACCACAATAAGTTCATAAGCTTCTTAATTGAGGTTTAACCAGTAGGCTATGTAGTTCAACTGATTATAGTTTATAGCATTATTGACAAATTTACTGAACATGGTTTTCATTTGTGCTTGTATTGTTTAGCGAGAATTAACAATTTTCTATTCTATGGTGTATTTCGATGATAGAAAATTTGAATCTGTGAAATCTTCACAAGTGAACCTAATTCTGATTTGAATGATTGCGTCCTAAACGTTGTCTCAAGTGACAAGTTTATAGCTTATGTGTTGCATTTGTGAAATCTTCACAAGTGAGCCTAATTCCAATTCAAATATGGCTGCTGTTGGTTTACAACCAGGTTCAACTGGTGGGATCGAAGGTCCCGATTGCATATTTGTGGCCAGAATGAGTGTATAAATATGATTAGTGAGCTAAGGAGGCAAAGAAAATTGGTAGCCGCATGAAAGGAAAAAGAGAAGAAGGTTTTGATGTATTTGATGTGATCTGATGTACCTCATAACTTTTCACATTTCTTCATCGGATCGTATGTAGTTATTCGGCTGATGTGCTTCCGTCGGGTATCATTCGGGAGATATTGCCTTTTTTTATCTTTTCGTATCATATTATGTAATATGATACATGTATACATCATATTCTGGATTCTTTCTTTTGTAAATATCTTTGTGGGATTGGCAAATACCGCCCATTTCTTCTTCAAAACACCAAATGCCCTTTCTACATCTTTCCTTGCCGATTCCTGCATTTGCTTATACCTTATTCTCTTCTGGTCATCCACATAAAGGTGTAGATTGGAAAGAACACCCTGACCCCGGGTGCCTTTTGGCACCTGCCATTGTCATCATCTGCTGGTTCTGGAATCGTTTTAACGAGTGTTGCCAATTCCGGATATATCCCGTCAACAACATCGTAGAAAGGGTTGTCAGAAAAATATGCGGTGACTAAACGGTCATGAGCACCATAATGATCACGATTAATCCGTGTTATTGCTGGCCGATTTGGTTTTCGGCTATTTCTAATAAACGAAACCGCTTTTGCAATAAAAGTCAAATTTCGACTTTCAATTTCTTGTTTTTTTCAAGAGTCGGTGAACATAAACGTGTCGGAATTCATTTGAAAAATTAAAGGAATGAGATATAGAGAGTTTAAAGTGAGTTTTGTGTTTTAGAAAATGATTTTGGTGGGTATATAGAATAGGAAAAAAATGAGGCAGTGGAGTTTTTTTTTTTTTTTTTTTTTTTTTTTTTTTTAAGCACCAAACAGTCAAATTGGGTTTAGCACGATTATCAACTAAGTGAACCACTCACCTTAATATGCATAGATATACGTGACTCACGCGTGACTTAAATGTGAGTGCATAGAGGCTCGCGTGTGAGTGGAAGACAATGTGACTCAAATCCATCCCTTGCAGTCCAACCTAAGGTTCATTTACTTGTAATGATGCATATAATCCTTTCGCTATTTGACAAATGTGAGGTGGCGGCTACATTTTGTTGCTCGGTTTTAAAGGTTAAGTAGTGAATGTAGTTACAAGTAGGATGCTTTGCTCTTCCTCTCTAATTGTTGTCCCTCCCGATTGCTTAGTTTTAAAGGATATGTGAGTTGGCGGCACATTTTGTTACTCAGTTTTAAAGGCTACGAGATGTTTTCAATTTTCACAAGCAGAGTGTGCTCTCTTTTCCGATTGCTTTCCGACTCGCTAAAAGATAAAATAGATGAAAAGCAAATACTTTGCTCTTCCTCTCAATTGCTCTCTGGCTCGTTAAAAGACAAAATACATAGAGAGCAAATTCTTTGCTCTCCCTCTCCAATTGCCCTCCAACTCGCTAAAAGACAAATTACACAGAGAGCAAATGTTTGCTCTCCCTCCTAATTGGAGAAGATAAAGTGTTCATTTAAAAAACTGACTCTTATTAATGGTCATATTGTAAAACTAGATCTTATTATTTTTCTTCATTATATTACTTTTGAACTTCCGTTAATAAGGGGTCATATCCAATGTTTTAAAACCCGGGTTGACTCGGCGGGTTCAATCAGTTGAACCGGCTCAGAGACCGAGCCGAATGTGACCGGGTTTTTACTTGTTTGAGACCCGAATTAAACCACCGGTTTTACATTGACCCGGGTTGACCCGGTTTGATAAACCCGGCCGGGTCACGACTTTTCATCGAAAAATCTATCAAAATTAGAAAGATTAGAAGGCCATGTTCTGAATTTCACATATGTTGTTTTGTAGTATATATATGACCATTTAATGTCCGTATTTTCAGATTAGAATCATCATTGGCTTCTTAAATATGTTCTTCAAAGCTTATCAGTACAATTCATTCTACAAGCAGATTCAAGGTTAGATTTGAAGATGGTATAACCTTCTCTTTAACACATCGTTATGTAAATAACTTTGGTGTAAAGTATGTGCATGACTTTTCATGTTACATACAAACACCTCAATATTCAAATTAGTTGTTTGTAATATATGGTTCTTAACAAGAATTATTAGCGGTCGGAGTAGTCAATTTATACATTGTGCTTTTGTAATTATTATACACATTATGACTTTACGAGTTGATTGTTATTGTAATGTAATAATAAAGTCGAATAAATCATAGGATCATGTAACATTACTTATTAAATACTAGCCGGGTACTCGCGCACAGCGGCGGCGATAAGTATAGTTATATGTGTTTGCTTACCCGTTTAGTGAATTCGTTTCACAACACTTCGAATGTATATGTGTTAGTTGTAAGTGTTTGTTTGGGTTACCCGTAACTTTCCCGTAGCTTTCCCTCGACATCATTATTCCCGCATATAGAAATACCTTCGCAATCTCTTACGCGTCAAACACTACCCCAAAAGTATATGATTTTGACGAATCAAGATTATATTGATTGAAATAAATGAAATAAAGGTTAAAGTTGTAAAAATTTGAATTAAAATAAAATAAACCCATTAAAAATATAAAAACTAAAAACTCATAAAAATATATCAAAATGGATGTTGAATTAAAGAGCATAAAATTTTAGAAAATATGGTGAAATTAGATTATAAAAAAAATAAGTAGATAAAAAGATATTTTAATTTAAAAATAAAGATGAATTTTTATTTGAGAAATGACACATGTCATTTTATAATTGGAGCTATTTATCTTAATTTTTAGTGGTTAGGAGTTAAGTTTGGAGTTTGTTAGAAGTTAGGTTTGGAGTTTGTTAAGAAGTGACACATGTCATCTCATTATTGAAGCTCCTTATCTTAATTTTTGGTTAGAAAAACTCTTTACATAATAAGCAAGTAAAAAAATCTGAATTTTTAAGCCTTCTAATTTTAGAAGGCCTAAATGCATTATAAAGTAGTATAGATAGATAGTATAGATATAGATAGAAAAAATATATATAATTATAAAACCGGTTTGAACCAACGGTTCAACCGGTTGAACCGGTGACCCAATGAACCAGCGACAAACCGGATCAATAAAAAAACGGGTTTTAAAACATTGGTCATATCATCAGAAATTTAAAAAGGAACCGTATGCCTTGTTACAATTTTAAAAAATGACCAGCTGGATATGAAACCGTTGTCTAATTTCTTTCTAGATCTACATGCAACAAAAACAGATTGATTCTAATAACCAGAACATATAGACAATTTTCTATTCTAATTCTATAAAACAATTTGAGCTTTAATGACGTGTATGATATAGCTAAAGAATATAGAGTAAATTGTGAATTTGAAACAAACACCAGTTATTTCAATTCTAATTCTAACAATACGTAGTAAATACCGAAAATATATATTAACAGAAAAAAAAAAGGAAGCATCAGTTTTAAAAAGCTCGATTTTGGATCCTCATGGTTTAGATCAGACCAAAATACAATGTTATTCATCATTTGCAACCCCAAAACCTTCTTTAAATAATTAACAAAAGCAACTGGAAATAAACCATCAGTATCAAGTTTTATATTTTGATGAAAACAACTAAGATTTACTTTTAACATTTTAACAGCCAATTTGAAAAATAAGTAACAAGCCTTTGTTTGAATATAAAAAATACTAATATCAAATTTAAAAAAAGGCAGTGACGTTTATTGTAAAAGAGTAACACAAAGTTATCTACCAGAAAAATTTATTTACAACACTACAAAATCTAGGAACTAATGAAAATAAATAAGGGGAAGCATCAGTTTTAAAAAGCTCGATTTTGGATCCTCATGGTTTATATCAGACCAAAATACAGTGTTATTTCATCATTTGCAACCCCAGAAGAACGAATAAACAACTCTTAAAGCAAAACATGAGAAAGAAAAAGATAGAAAATAAACATCGTTTGGGATTCAGGCTTGATAGTTGAAGAGGATATATTGATAGGTCAACTTATATAGATAGATTCATAGAGGTGAGTGACGGCTTGTAAAACCCTAGAGTATTTTAATGGGCCAAAGTTTTGTTTCAGCCCATATGTAATATGATATGTGGGCCTAGCTTAACTTTTTTAAGGTTTTTTTCTAAATATTTCGGCTTGTTTGATAAGGCTACCCGCGTCAAGCCATAGTAGTAACTAAATATATCCTTTAACATTATTGATGTAAATCCATAAATTAACAACGTGCTTTCAAAATAATTTCATCTACGTAATTTACTCTGAAAAATACCATTACTAGCAACAAGACTTTTGAACTCGTTCAATATTAGAATTTTCTCACATTTCTTAAGTTGCTATCTCATAAACCGGTAAAAATATTTTCCCTATAATTTTTAAATTTATATTCAGTATCAGTGGATATTATTGTCTCCCATGCTTTACCTGAGAGCACAAGGTATGAGGTGCCATTGGTGAGCCATCGGTGAGCCATTGGTGTGCCAACTTTACCGGCCAACATGCCAAACTTGTGCCAAATGCACCCTTTTGTGTTTTGAGCCACTCCACTAGCTCAAGCCAAATGCACCTTTTGTGTGTGTGTGTTTTTTTTATTGTGAGTGAGTGGTATATTTAGTGGGGTATTTTCCGGGACCTACATGTGATGTTAGTGTTGTGTTATGAGGGAGTGTTGTTTGAGTTATTGGTGTGTTATTGGGAGGTGTATGATGTGGCGCTGAGGTGACATACCAATAACGTGTTATTGAGTCTTTGCATACCTTGTGCTCTGACACAAATTTTCACATTCTCTATAAACACTTAAATCACCCACCTTCAAATTTTTGACTAATAAGACATTATCTATAAACACTTAAATCACCCACCTTCAAATTTTAACATATCTTAACAAAAATCGCTTCACCTCAACTGTCAACAACAATCCCAAACACCATGTTACCAAAATATTTGGTTAGAGGCACACTCTTTCATCACCGGAATATGAGCTTGCCAAAAAAACGAATTCGCGAGAAGCTCGCTGGAAACGGGTATAAACCGCACACTTTGTACTTCGTTGGTTTGAACTTTTAAACATCTCAATATATTAAAGTTCTGGTTTAAACGTTGTTCTCGATCTATTAATTTAGTCTTTGTAAAATTTGCTAGCGTTCATGTTTCACATATTTGGAAACCATATTATGTGTTTGGATTTGTGAATGGTGGAATAGGGTGCACGAGACTTGAATGAGATTGACTATGGCTAACGGCCTCCTTTTATAGATATGATACATGATTTAAATGTTAGTGTTAAATGGTGTCTATGACAAATGGTAAACTTTTAGACTATTTATTTAATCACAAAAATTGAAATATTACTTTTTGAACATTTACGAGCTTATGTTACTAAAAAACGAGAAGTTATCTCGTTTACTGTAAAAAACGTGCCCGAACGTTACCGACACCAAACTATCTACGGTTCGCATTTAATTAATACATTACATCATCAATAAACTTTTTTTCATCATATTTTCATAAAAACGCTTACAAAAATTTATTTTACATACATGTGAAAGAAAACGCCCAACCTGCTCACCGCTTTTATATAGGTTGTTCTCTATTATTGTATGATCTTATCCCATGACGTCACACCCTCGGTTACCTTTTCGCTGCCATGATTTTGGGGTGTTACAGATTGGCATCTGAGCCAATGTTATGGAGAACTAGGTTGCATATAGGACCACTATTATATTATAATATTGCATCATGACCACTATTATGTGTGACTGCCTTACTTGTTGATGCAAGATATCTGACCAGATTTTAATATTTATAAGTTCTCGTCTACCTATGGTTTACCTAATGCACTAACGGGCAGTGTACCCGGTCGTGTGTAGTGTAGTAATCAGTAAAGTCGAGGTCGTCCCAAGAGCTATGCGTGTGGATCTAATTTAAGTTCTAGTGTCACTGGTTTTAAAGGGGGTTTTATATTGGATGATTATAAATTAAATAAATGAAATAAAACTGAAAGCAAATAAACGTGGAAAGATTATCAATAAGAGAAATGTGCTAGCCTAGTTACTAATCTTGCTTATGCTATGATTACGTTTTCTATTGCTCCACATGGGGGCCGGGGGGGGGGGGGGGGGGTTTAAAGTCACTAGACTCAGTTGGTCAATTCGTCTAGTTCTATCTTCCATAACGTCCTATTCCGTAACCTAATGATTACAAGAGTTCGTGGGTTTACGAAATACAAGAGTCATTAAGTTCCTCTACAATCTAAGACTTATTTAATTAAACCCGACCGATGGGATCTTAGGTTTCCCTTAACTTCTTTAGCATTCCCATTTGGAAGGTGATCGTTGGGTAAAATTCTCACGCAAGATAGTGATAGTCCTATGGTCTATTCTTACCATTACTCGCAACCTGATTCACTAGGTTCGTATGGTCAATTCTCCTAGCTTCCTAGAAACTTCCCAAACTTTCATACTAACCAAAACAAGAGTGTCCCAAAATAAGCAAAGAAAATATACATATAAAGTTATATGAAAGCGAGAAAACTACATCATAACAATAACTATTTCATAACTAGGCTAACACCAAAGGTGTTTAGCCTCTCATACAAAAGCTTGCATAAAATCTAATGTTTAGCATCATAAATAAGGACATGAATTAAATACACAAATGTAATATGACATACTAAAACTTGTGTGGAGATAAGCGTGAATTCTCCTTTGGAAATGACGTGTATGTTGCTGGAAATCGTCCTCCTTGAAGCCCTTAATCGTCTTTGGTTGCTGTGTGTTGAGAGGATCTATTAAAATGCAGAATTAGGGCTTATATTTATAGTCTCGACTAAGTTACGGCATAACCTCTAGGGTTAGTTACGTCGTAACTTTTGAATCTAGTACGATCTTATCCTCAGTGATGGAACTACGACGTAATCTAAAGGTAAGTTACGAACGTAGAACTTTCGTTAACCACTTTACGTCGTAACCATGAAAGTGGTTACGTCGTAACATCTTTTTCCCACAAAATTCTTCTAAGTCTTGGAAATATATACGGCGTAACTTGTATAGGAGTTACACCATAAACTTGGTCAGCGTTGACTTTGATCTTCTAGTGTTAATCCATGTTACGGCGTGAGTAGAGTATGGATTTACGTCGTAACTCTTGTCTGGTCAGCATACTGATAGCGGGGTTCGGGGTCGAAAAGACTTCCTTTTCTACGAGCAAGTTTTACAACCCTCTAGGTAGTGTACCTAATCGTAGTAGTTTAGTATGGTTTAAGCCCAGGGGGTTGATTCATTCTCTAGGGGAATAGAGATGCTAGGAAGAGATATATGACGAGAAGGTAAGGTTGAGGGAGATTCTTTTTGGTCTTTTGTGGTTTTTTGAAAGCAAGTAAATATCTCTGGTTATAGGAGTGGGGGGTGGTACTTCTACCAATTTTAACTACTTTTAATTAAACTATGAAAAAGGAAAGATAGATTATGCTAATGTAGGTGTGCTCTTATGATGATTAAAAATATGTTTACTTAGATGTTCTTACTCCCTAGTTATCTCTTATTGGTTGGTTGAATTATCACATCCTCATCTTAATTGGTGCTTTGTATTCCGTTTGGTCATAGGGGGTGCCTAATTCCCTAGTTCTATGAATTGTAATTCTCCTCTAGACTATCCGGGATCGCCAAGTACCTAAGTATCTCCCCCGAATACTCTACTATCAACAAGCTACAACTCACGCAATAAACATAACGATGACATAGGTGCACTCCTAAGCTTTTTGCTATTTAGGACGTTCAAGCTCGCAACAATTAAGGAAGAAGCCAGTTTTCCTTACTCTAGCGTCTACCAATTAAGACAAGAGACAACCTAACAATAATTAACAACTAGGTTTCATACATCTAAGCAAACACAAGGATAATTTAGCTACTCATAGTAAACAAGCAAGCATACACACGTATAATTAAACATAGGGTAGACATAATGATAATATGGACTAACAAACTTATCTTATGGTGTAAAGAAGGGTATAGAACCCTAAAATATTGTCTAAGTCGGACTACAACCGAATTAGGGTTTGCTCTCCAAATTTCTACCTCTCTAAATGCATAAAAATCGAATTTTATATATAGATTTACAAATGCGACGGCGTCACCTTTTGCTAGTGACGCCGTCAGGTCGCCGTCATTAGGGTTTCCTTTGGGCCAAGTTATTGTTGGTACGGCGTCAGTTGATAAGTGTGACGCCGTCAGTCTTCACGAGGGACGTCGTCTGAGATTGGTTCTTGGGCGTCTGGTGTAGAAGATAAGGGAGACGCCTTCCAGAGTTTAGGCGTGACGCCGTCAAGTTGTAGAACCAAAATTTCACCTGAGCCGTCGCGTGTAATTTGATCAAAACTCTTATATAGGGACGACGTCGCCCTTTGACTGGGACGCCGTCAGGCTTGAAAATATACTTGAGTCTTGACTTTGTCTTTTTCTTCATGTTTTCGCTCCTTTTCGTCCAAATATGCTTGATTCCAGTATTTTTCTTCCAAAAGACCTAAAATGTGAAAAGGAACGATTTTAAGCAGTAACAGATATAAAATGTGTCGATTTAGGGATTAAATGACCCCCTAAAAACCTATGTTTTAAATCCTTATCAAATATCCCTACACTTGGAATTTTCTTGTCCTCAAGCAAATATGCTTTTGGCCAATCAATTTATAAGTTAGGGGGCATGAAGCATTGGTCTAAAGTAGTTTACAACAAATACAAGCACCACAATAGTCATAACAAGCATGAAAATTATACACTAGCACTTCACAATTGGTGTTTGGATTCTCTCATCTCTCGGGTTTATATGAAATATAATATGAATGGAAATGAATGATAAACATTCATTACCTGGCATAGTACATAGATTACCATAAGCTTGAGAATATATCAAACCTCCATCGCTTTGGCGTAAGCACCTAGGAATAACTATCTAAGAGGTCTTTACAAGGGTTGTAACGTTAGGCTTAGGGTAGGGAAGTAAAGGGTTTTGTTGGATAGGGGTTATTTAGTGGTGGCAAGTCAAAAATCTTATGTTACAAGCATGTAAAGCGTGGCGTTGCTAAGCCAAGACTCAACTTATTAACACTAAACAACTTGAAACAAAACACAAACATAAAATTAAAAATAGAAATATAAAGATAGATGTAGGATGGTAGCCCGTATGTTTTTCTTATTTTTTTCCAGTTTTTTACAACTCTTTTTCTCTTTTTTTTCAATTTTTTTCATACCTTTTTACTCTACCATCCTCTACGATAACATCAAAATAAATGGATTTATAGGATCATCCCTACACTTGAGTTTTTATTTAACTAACACTAATTGACCAAATTTGAAAAGATCAAAACACTTGGAGTACTTAATTACGTAGACAATGGGAATTTGAATTTATCGTTCTTTCCCATTACTCCATAAAATATTACTTTAACCCATGAGTCCCAATTGTCCTAAAACTGTTTACAAATGATATGACTCGACTTAGCAACCATGCAAGTAACTAGATAATTGAACTAAGGGTTTAATAATGATAACAATAATGCACTAAAGATGAGTGCATAAAAGGTAGGCTAAGGCGATTTGGGTGTAACATTTGGGGGTGGATTGTAAACAATGCTCTTTATTGATATTCCGGAAAACCGAAACATCACAAGAACCGCGAAAGGAATAGACTCTGAGGGGTTAACTAGGGGTATCGTGTACTAAAGATGAGTATATCGCAAGGGTGTGGGGAAAATTACTCAACCGATGTGGATGACGTAATTAAATTACAGGTTTCAAACAAGGGTTATCCTAATGCCTCTTATCATTTAGTTAATCCTAACTACACGAATGTAGTCTCACTAGCGATCTTGGAATGCATCGCAAAACAAGTTCTAGAATCTATTATACTACCGGTACACTCACTAAGCATTAAAGATGAATGCTTTTATTCCTAAAGATCTAGGGGCGAACCTTACATTTTTGGGGTGGAATTTGAGTGGTAAAAGGTTTTTGTGCTAGTCATATAATTCCTATCCTTGAGACGCTTTATTAAGAATAAAGTTTAACTCATAAATGCGATAAAAAAATTTAAATTTGGTGCTAAAATTGCCCTAACACATATTTCTTATAGTTTATTACACAATTTACCAAGATCAAGACAAAAATCAAATGAGTGAATAGTTTCTAAGTTCCCGTTTTATTCTCCCTCCCTACACTTAAACTGAGCATTGTCCCCAATGTTCCCCGAAAGTATCAAAGTTATGATAAAGGAAGGTAAGTTAAAAGAGAAAGAAACTAGTACTCTCCTGATTAGCTCGGTAGGATATGTATAAAGTTGCGGTTAAATCCTCCTCCAAGAAGAATGAATAAGTACTAAGTTCTTCCAATATGTATTTCTTCTTCTTGTCTAATATAACTTGCACACTTATAAGAAAACGAAACGAAACCTCGCGTAAAATCGACGGTAAAACTATATAAAAACAAAACTAAACTAGAAAGCGAATTAAGATATAATGCTTGTGGAATGGATGTTTGCAGTTTTTCTGAAAAATTAAGAATTGAGAATTTCCAAAAATCACAAGTTACACAGAAAACGAAACTGATATTATGTTTCTACATTGCCTGACGTTGTTAGGTGTTAATCCTGACGCCGTCAGGTTGTCCTGACAGAAAGTGGTCTGATGCGTTTTTCTGAAAAAATTCTGGAAAATTTACCTCATTAAAACCTGGAAAAATTGCTGCAAAACATCCATTATGACTCGATACAAGCATTTGACTCTAACAAACACACAAATATATACAATTTCAATTATTGTAAATCTCATGTTCATGTTCTTAAAAACATATGTGATCTTCCCTACACTTATCTTTTTGTAAATTATCTTTATATGCAATTAAGACGAAGTTAAAAACAAAATAAAACATTTTCACAAAATCTAACATGAGAATAAACAACAATGAAAAAGATATATAAACACACAAAAAAAAATTAAAAAACAAAACAAGCAAACAATTAAGCATGGGTTTCCTCCCAAGAAGCGCTTTTCTTTATTTATGAGTCTTATAGCTAGGCTCGAAGTCGTGCCGCTACGTGACTTCCTTACCATCATCTTCTTCCTCATGACCATTTCTATTGGGGTTTTCCATAGCATAACTATGTCTGATTGTGCATCTTTCTAAGAAATCATCATGCCCTCATTTGGTTCTATATTCCGGTCCTAACTTTACACATTCTTTATAGAATCCAAATATCTTGCTCATCACATAATCTACTCCTCTCCTTTCTATCCTCCCAAATCCTATAATAGACCGATAGCTTAAGTTCTTTCTCATTATTGGATAGTGATGAGAATTGCTCAATCTTAAATGGCATTTGGTAGGCAATGTCATCGGTCTCATCCTTAAATCTAACTATCCCTAACGATGGATCATAAGTCATCCCGGAGCTATCTATGAATGGCTTTCCTAGAACTACATGGGACAAGCTAGGATCTATAGCCCTACTAATATCTTCCACAATCACGAAATCCGTTAGGTACGTGAAGCTTCCTACATAGACGGGCAATTCCTTAATTCTACCAAGGAAATTACATCTTACTCTAGGATCAATGGGGTCTTGCCTATTTGGGATAGGTTTTTTCATCACCCAATTATAGTACGTGCTAGTCATGATGTTTATTGGGGACTTGCGATCGATTTAGGCCTTTGCCACGAAAAGATGTCCTATGCAACAAGGTATGTTGAGGTTTCTATGATTTCCAAAAGTGATGTGTAGGCATCTCATGGTATAAAAGGGACGAAGGTCGCGCACTAGGTGTGGGTGGTATGAAAGTTCCTCTTCCGTAGGAAACTCGTTGAAGTATTCATCACCTACTTCGTCTACTTCATTGGTTGTTTCATCCTTAGGACTCTCACTAACCTCAAGTACTGTCTCATAGTTTGCTTCATCATTATTCATGTTTGGTCTCACTAGGGTGATGGCATTGACGAAGTGAATGTGCTTTGATGAAGACGGGTCCCTAGTTTTGTTGCCTAATTGCGAGTGAGCGAAGTACTTGCTTGGGTCCTTAATCTTTACAAGGGGAGATTTTTCAGAGGAGTGAGTCGAGATGGCATTAACCTTTTCGGTTGTCGTCCTATCTGATTAGTAATGGCTTTCAAGAGGTTATCTATCTTCCTATCCATCTCGGCTTGTTGTTGATTAAAGTGATCCGAAAGCTTGGCTATTTGGGCTTCTTAGGATGTCGCAAAGTTTCGCATCATCCCTTCTAAGTTAAGTTGACTAGGGGCATGAGGGCTTGAATTGTGTTGTTGGGGCCATGGGGAGTCGTTAAAGGTAAATTCTTTGGTTTGACTCCAATAATATTCGGGGTTGCCCTTCCAAGCCTCTTGGGCTTCGTTGTAAGTCCTAGGTCCGGGGGTTGTGGGGAATATTCCTCCTACTCTGTTGGTACGCGAGGATGCGTAGTCCTTGGAAGCTTGTTCGGGAAGTCTCGTGAAATTACGAGTGTCATGGGGACCACTACATATCTCACACAAGGAAGAGAATTTTTCACTTGGCATGAAGGTTTAGGATCTTCGTAGGAACTCATTAGGAATTTGACTTGATCTTCAAGTTCGAGCATCTTACGATTGGAAGGATGTAAGTCAATGGGAGGCAAGGAGATTACCTTTATGGTTTTGGGCAACTCACAGGGGTCATTCCAACATTCATTGTCATGGAGGGCAAGGTACTCTATTGTACCCCACGACTCTTCCGCGGTAAGTTCACTAAGCTTACCACCGGCCGCTTGGTCGATGGTTTGCCTCGTGGAGAGATTGACATGATCGTAAAAGATTTGGACTTAAAGCCAAAGATCAATGCCGTGATGAGGTCCTTGAGTCGAGTCCACGCCTCATAAAGGGTTTCGCCTTGACGTTGTTGGAACATCAAGATGTCATTCCTTAGCTTGATAGTTCTCCCCGGTGGGAAAAATTGGGCGAGAAAACGGGTGGTGAGATCATCCAAACTTGGTGTTCCTATAGCCTTGATGGCTCGGTCTAGAGTATTCACCAAGAGTACGACTTCTTGGAGGGTCGAGTGGTGGTTGATTGAGTGGAAGTGGTTGATTGAGTGGATCGTTGTTGGGTGGTTTATCACCTTTCATGATGAAAAGTTATGAGGCTACGAACAAAAACACGAAGAAAAAGATAGACTAAAAGGAAGCTAATGAAAAAGAGAAAAATATCACTTGATAGGAATCAAGCGAGTAGACCTAAATGAGATAGAAATCTAACTATCTATTCTATTCCCCGGCAGCAGCGCCAAAAACTTGATATCAGGGTTCGGGGTTGAAAAGACTTCCTTTTCTACGAGCAAGTTTTACAACCCTCTAGGCAGTGTACCTAATCGTTGTAGTGTTGTATGGGGTAAGCCCAGGGGGTTGATTCGTTCTATAGGGGAATAGAGATGCGAGGAAGAGATGTACGACAAGAAGGTAAGGTTGAGGGAGATTATTTTTGGTCTTTTATGGTTTTTTGAAAGCAAGTAAATATCTCTGGGTATAGGAGTGGGGGTGGTACTTCTACCAATTTTAACTACTTTTAATTAAGCTAATTAACTAATTAAACTATGAAAAGGAAAGATAGATTATGCTAATATAGGTGTGCTCTTATGATGATTAAAAATATGTTTACTTAGATGTTCTTACTCCCTAGTTATCTCTTATTGGTCGGTTGAATTGTCACATCCTCATCTTAATTGGTGCGTTGTATTCCATTTGGTCATGGGGGGGGGGTGCCTAATTCCCTAGTTCTATAAATTGTAACTCTCCTCTAGACTATCCGGGATCGCCAAGTACCTAAGTATCTCACCCGAATACTCTACTATCAACAAGCTACAACTCACGCAATAAACACAACGATGGCCTAGGTGCACTCCTAAGCTTTTTGCTATTTAGGACGTTTAAGCTCGCAACAATTAAAGAAGAAGCCATTTTCCTTACTCTAGCGTCTACCAATTAAGACAAGAGACAACCTAACAATAATTAACAACTAGGTTTCATAGTTCTAAGCAAACATAAGGATAATTTAGCTACTCGTGGTAAAAAAGCAAGCATACATACGTACAATTAAACATGGGGTAGACATAATTATAATATGGATTAACAAACTTATCTTATGATGTAAAGAAGGGTATGGAACCCTAAAATACTTTCCAAGTAAGACTACAACCAAATTAGGTTTTGCTCTCCAAAGTTATACCTCTCTAAATGCAGAAAAATCGACTTCTATATATAGATTTACAAATACAACGGCGTCCCCTTTTGCTAGTGACGCCGTCAGGTCGTTGTCATTAGGGTTTCGTTTGGGCAAAGTCATCGTTGGGACATAGTCAGTTGATAAGTGTAACACCGTCATTCTTCATGAGGGACGCCGTTTGAGATTGGTTCTTGGGCGTCTGTGTAGAAGATAAGGGAGACGCCTTCCAGATTTTAGGCGTGACGCCGTCAGGTTGTAGAACAAAAATTTCACCTGAGCCGCCGCGTGTAATTTGATCAAAACTCTTATATAGGGACGACGTCACCCTTTGACTGGGACGCCGTCAGGCTTGAAAATCTGCTTGAGTCTTGACTTTGTCGTTTTCTTCATGTTTTTGCTCATTTTCATCCAAATATGCTTGATTCCAGTATTTTGCTTCCAAAAGACCTAAAATGTGAAAAGGAACAATTTTAAGCAATAATGGATATAAAATGTGTCGATTTAGGGCTTAAATGATCTCCTAAAAATGTATGTTTTAAATCTTTATCACATACTCTTGTGTATTTGCATTAAAAACCTTCCAATTTTGCGTCTGTTCATTCCAATGCTCATTATTAACCTGAAAACGAAATATAAACGAATAAGAGTATTCAAGTAAAATGATACAGATGATGAGCATATTAGGGGGAAATTGACACTAAATATCAGAACAATTTGATGTTATCAAATATCCCCCACTTTAACTCTACTTGCCCTCAACTAGACCTTATTAGAATCATTTTCAAAAAGATATCTCCCAAAAGACTCTGAAAATATAAATTTAAAAACTTTCTATGCTAGAATTTATCAAAGCCAAACACCTAAACACTCATACTCTCTCTATTCTAAGTGTCAATTTTGGGGTGGTCACTCATTACACGATCGTAGCATGTATTCTATCATAGGCTTGGCAGCTACACAAATCTCCACCACTGGAGCTAAGGTCAAGACAATCCTTAAAGGCAATATTGGGTGAACATATAATATAGGCTAGGGTGAATCGTCATTACTAACGTGCCACGACAAAGGGGACAAAAACCAATGGTACATGACCAAATCCATGGTCAAGACACCAATGATTGCTCGCTTCTTCATCTAGACATGCTTCATGACTAAAGGGTAGGATAAGACATGGGATGCACATAAATGGTGCATAAATAAAATAACAAGCAAATAGTCTTAGCATATAACCAAGTCGTCACCGCCCACCGTCCATCCAAAGTCCAAGCTTCAAGACGCAAAAACCGGATCATGATATAATAAGTTAGTGTGCCAATGGGATGTCATAAGGCGAGGTGCACACTAACTTAGTCTTCAAAAATAGTTGATGTAGATACCATCAATTTCTATCTTCAATCGAATGTGATCAAGGTAAGCTCCTCGATTCTAGTCCAATAAGCTCCAATACATAAGGATTAGTGCTTATAATTCATGCACTATCATTTTTACAATATTAAACAAATAAATAAACTACTATATTATTTTTTTTTTCATAACTATAAACAATAAATAGACATCCCCCCACTTGAGATGAAACATATATGAGAAATACGGGGGGTCTTCAATGATCTTCAATAATATATCTTCAATGTAGGCGTGATTCCCAAATCTCTTTACCCAAACCTCAAACTTAGGCAAACGACAACTTTTCAATCACAAACTAAGACTAAACGGTAGGCTAAGGCGAATAGGTGTTACGAAAAAATATATTATATGGGTGAAGAAATGAAAATAATGGCTCGAAAGGGTGTAACTAGGGTTATCTTGCACTAAAGGTGAGTGCAACAAAAGGGTTTAACACGGGGGTCAAAACGTCGAGGTGACTAATCAAAAAACGCTCACAATTTAACACATATGGGCTATTTGGTGTAAATCCTTAATATTACCTTCTCAAACTGTCCCTCCCAAATGTATCAAGGTAGCTTGACACACTACTCGTCTATGGTCTCGAAATGATGTAAAAGCCAAGTTCTAAAGTTTACAAACTACCAACACACTCAGTATTTGGTGGATTTGAGTATATGGGAAAATGGAAAGGCTTAAATCTCACCAAAGAAATCAAAGGTTATAGTGCACTCGGCTAAGGTCTATTCTAGTTAGGTTAAGAGAAACATGTCAAAATTTTAAAAATGGCATTTTAAAAATAAACTAGAAAAATGGGCAAAATAAAGTTCAAGATGTAATTCTACTCCTGTCCCCTCACTTGAAATGTACAAAGTCCCTTTTGAACGTAAGCATGCAATAATAAAGGAGAAAAGTAGAATTAGAATGAGAACTCCCCTAAAATTTGCTCTTGAAAATGATTGAAGGATCATGTTTGAGAAAACGTGCCTTCGCTATGCCTATCGAGCAAACTCCAAATCTCTGAAATCACGTCACTACCACAAGCATAAATCTAAAAACAAAAAGAAAACAAAATAAAATCGAAAACCTAACTCACTTTCGTAGGAATCACGGTTGTATTTAGCGAATGCAACAAGCCTTTTAAACCACTCGGTGTCCCGAGTATACGAGTGAAGTCTCGTAAGGGTTTACAGGGAACACACCCACAAAGTTCATTTAAAAAACTAATACAAGGTTAAAGTATGTTTGCTATTTAAAAAGTAGAATTTTTCTAGTACATGAGAAAGTTACGGCGTAAACTCATGGATTGAGTTACACCGTAAATAATGACACCTGGCAAAACTGCAAATATTTTACGATGGTTACGGCATAACCATAGCAGTAAGTTACGCCATACAAACTTTCTGAGAATAAATCCAGGAGTGAAAAACTCAATGCTGGGGTTCCAAGCCATCCTTCTTTCTCCAAACCTGCAAATAGTGATAACAAAACAAACCAAACCCAACAATACTAATAAAAAGGAAAGAAAAAGGATAATTCGGGTTGTCTCCCGAAAGAGCACTTTTGTTTATTACTGAGTCTTTAAGTTAGACTCAAGGCCATGGTTAAAAATGATTATTAGTCATTTCGTGGGAGATAACATGCCCACGTTCTATCCATTCAACAACCTTCTTGTTTCTCTTGTACTTATCTCCAAGTCCTAAACACTCCTTGTAGAAATTTTTAATCTTTTGGTATTGATAATTGTACCCATTTTCTATATCCTCTTGTCTAATTTCTAAGAGAGGTTTTGCCTTGCTTAGTTTTTCCATCGTCTAATGCTTGAAAGTCGACACTATTCTTGGCATTTTAAAAATAGTTTTGTCATTTTTACTTGTTAGCCAGACTAATCCTTTGATGGCGTCTTCCTCAAGACCTGATGCTTCCTTGAATTGTTTTCCTAGAATAATACCTTCTAACCCATTCGCTACAAATTCGCTTATATCATCAAACACTATAAAATCAACTAGAAATGCGTAAATTCCAATAAATACATGAGTATTACTAGCAAATCCAGGAAAGTTATTTCCCCTATACTCTAGTTCTTCGATAAAAATTTGATTATAACTTTCTTTTTTATTGGTGAGCTCGTGTTGATGAAAGGGTGAAAGTCAACAAACCAGATTTTTCAAGTAAGTTTCAAATTGTAAGGATTTCGATGGCGAATCCTCGTTCCTGCTTAAAAATATCTAGGTTTGGCTGGTTGCACACATATGTTGCTATTATTTTACTGCCATGGAAGTAAATCCATAAAACTTATCTCTTCCATTTCCATTCCTGTTCTTTGATCGTTTTCTTCAAATTCTACGAAAACGTCAAAATTTCCAATTGGGGAGAGATCATCATGCTCCAAAGAATTTCCTTGAGCCACTTCTTCATTTTTCAAAATTCTTCCAAACCAAATTCCTCAAGCGTTGACCACACAAACACTTCTGTTTTGGGGAGTAGACACAATTTTGTTAGCTTTAAAAGTAATTTCTTCCCCTTTTACTTCTAAGGTCATTCTTTTACTTTAAACATCTACCTTAGCGTTTGTTGTGGCGAGCATGGGTCTTCCCAATATAATTAGGATTTTGGTATTCTCAACGATCTCTAAAATAGTAAACTCCACCGGGAAAGTAAACCTATTAATTTTTACTAAAACATTTTCCACAATCCCCATAGAGGATTTAATTGATTTGTCAGCCATTTCAATCCTCATGTTGATAGGTTTCAAATTCCCAACTCCCAAACGCGTAAACATTGAATAAGGCATTATACTAAATTACTAATACTAACTCCTAAGTCTGCTAACGCATTACTAATCTTTAGATTATTAAACAAGGAAGAGTAAAACTACCAGGGTCTTTCTCCTTCTGAGGAAGTTCATTTCGTAATATGGCTGAGCATTTAGATTTAAGCTTCACTAAATAGACCCCTTCCAAACTATTCCTTTTGTCAATCAATTCCTGCAAAGATTGAAGATCGTTAGATTTATTTTTAATTGGATCAATCACGGGAAGATTAACCAGAAGGTATTCCAAACTATCTAGCAACAGTTGCTACTTCATACGTCTCCTTTTCACTTTTTCGAAAAATATTGTTGGTTCATTTGATGCTTTATCAGTAAACACAAAGTTTGTTTCTTTAATAGTTTTGACAACACTTTCTTTTACTTCTTCTTCTCTTCTTTCCAAACACTCTTTAATTGCGTTAGTACATTGCTCTACTTTTATTTCAAGATTTTTGATCCCAGTATCGTGAGCCTTGAGAGATGGAATGGTGCTTTCGACAAACTGCTTAAGCATTTCTTCTTCTTGTGCTTGTCTTCTTGTAGATTCAAAAATCTATTTGTATACTATCTCTTCTAAGCTACTTCCACCTTTTGTTCCAACCATGCTTTTTATTTCCTCCTTTCGTTGATCATTCAGTGCTTTTTCTCTTTCCTTTCTTCTTTTTTTTCAAATTCAAGTCCTTTCTTCTTTTTTTCAAATTCAAGCGAATAGTCATTGTCATTATTTGTCTTCTTTATTGTCTTCATGACTTTATGCTTGAAGTTATCTCTAGGTCCATACCCTGTTTCCATATGCCACTTTTGACAGTGGTCTGATATCCTTTAGATAGATTGCAAGGCTTGATATGGTGTCATTCCTGGAATGGGCTTTTGATAATCTAGAAATTGGCGAGTCGCGACATCCAACCCTCTATAAAAAATGTATATTCTTTGATGGTTGTTCAGATCATGCATGGTACATCTATATAAAAGTTCGTTATATCTTTCCCAAGCTTGGTAGAGTGTTTCTTCCCTTTCTTGCACAAACCGATAAATTTCCCTAAGAAGGGTGCCTAATCTAGAAGGCGGGCAAAACTTTCGCACAAATTCTCTTCGTAGAATATCCCAAGTCGCTTTTGATTCGAGAGGAGGTCAGTTAAGCTATCTTTTTGCCGATCCAGTGAGGGTCATAGGAAAAACCTTTAGCATAAGAGTATAGTGCGAGATATTTGGAACACCAAAAATGCTCACTATATATAGGATTTCCTCAACATGTTCTTGGACATCTACCACTTCATTGTCACTAGAAAATTGTTTGTTCTGTATTTCTTCGATGATTTGCCCATTAATCTCAAACTTTGCTGTTTCAGGATTAATAGCTACTCCTCTGGCGGACTTCTCATTAGTCTTGTATTGTTCAATGGTAAGGGCTTCGATGTCGGGTTTTCCATTCGGTTATGAATCTGAGTCTGAAAGCTCTGATTCATAGAAATAAAAAATGTTATGAACGGAAATAGGTGTATTGTTTCTCTTTGCTCGAAATTGCTTTTCTGGATTGTTGTACGGTGTTGCTAAGAAAGGTTTAGCGCTTCGATTCGTGTAACCTGACATATTTAAAAACAATGAATACGAAAGAACTTAAAATTAAAAGAAACTAAAAAAAAATATTTAAAACTTAAACAAATCCTAAAGTAGCTCTCCGGCAGCGGCACCAAAAACTTGATGCAAGATTTCTGACCAGGTTTTAATATTTATAAGTTCTTGTCTACCTATGGTCTACCTAATTCACTAACGGGCAATATACCCGGTCGTGTGTAGTGTAGTAATTGGTAAAGCCGAGGTCATCCAAAGAGCTATGCGTGTGGATCTAATTTAAGTTCTAGTGTCACTGGTTTTAAAGGGGGTTTTATATTGAATGATTATAAATTAAAGAAATAAAATAAAATTGAAATCAAATAAACGTGGAAAGATTATCAATAGGAGAAATGTGCTAGCCTAGTTACGAATCTTGCTTATGCTATGATTACGTTTTCTAATTAAGGTTTTCTATCGCTCCACATGGGGGGGGGGGGGGGGGGTAAAGTCACTAGACTTAGTTGGTCAATTCGTCTAGTCCTATTTTCCATAACATCCTATTCCATAACCTAATGATTACAAGAGTTCGTCGGTTTACGAAATGGAAGAGTCATTAAGTTCCTCTACGATCTAAGACTTATTTAATGAAACCCGGCCGCTCAGATATTAGGTTTCCCCTAACTTCTTAAGCATTTCCATTTGGAAGGTTATCGTTGGGTAAAATTCTCACACAAGATAGTTATAGTCCTATGGTCAATTCTTACCATTACTCACAACCTGATTCACTAGGGTCCTATGGTCAATTCTCCTAGCTTCCTAGATACTACCCAAACTTCCATGCTAACCAAAACAAGGGTGTCCCAAAATAAGCAAAGAAAGTCTACATATAAAGAGATAAGAAAGCAAAAAACTACATCATAACAATAAAATTTTCATAATTAGGCTAACAACAAAGGTGTTTAGCCTCTCATACTAAAGCATGCAGAAAATTCATTGTTTAACATCATAAATGAAGACATGAATTAAATACACAAATGTAATATGAAATACTAAAACTTGTGTAAAGATAAGCGTGAATTCTCCCTTGGAAATTACTTGTATGTTGCTAGAAATCGTCCTCCTTGAAGCCCTTAATCATCTCTGGTTGTTGTGTGTTGAGAGGATCTGTTAAAATGCGGAATTAGGGCTTGTATTTATAGTCTCTACTAAGTTACGGCGTAACCTCTAGGGTTAGTTACGCCGTAACTTTTGAATCTAGGACGATCTTATCCTCAGTGATGGAACTACTGCATAACCTAAAGGTAAGTTATGAACGTAGAACTTTCGTTAACCTCTTTACGCCGTAATCATGAAAGTGGTTACGCCGTAACATCTTTTGCCCACGAAATTCTTCTAAGTCTTGGAAATATATACAGCATAACTTGTGTAGGAGTTATGCTGTAACCTTGGTCAGCTTTGACTTTGATATTCTAGTGTTAATCCATGTTACGGCGTAAGTAGAGTATGGATTTACGCCATAACTCTTGCCTGGTCAGCATACTCTTGTGTATTTTCATTAAAAACCTTCCAATTCCGCGTCTCTTCATTCCAATGCTCATTATTAATCTGAAAACAAAATATAAGCGAATAAGAGTATATATTCAAGTAAAATAATACAAATAATGAGCATATTAGGGGGAAATTGACACTAAGATATGTTGGATATTAGTTTTCACATACACATCATAACATTAACACAATGAGCACATAGATGGTTTTAGAGAGAGAAAGAGTGGGATATTCTAGTAAGAGAAACTTGTAGAATATTAGATTACCAAAGAACATCCAACCCTCTACCTTGCAAGGTAGAGGGTATTTATAGGTTACAAACTAAACGACCTCCTGACGGCCTGTGGATCAGGGATACAGTGGGTAAAGACCCGTCCTTCCTCCACGGTGTTGCACTAAACTATTTTACGCTACTGACTAACTAAATAACTACATAAATAAGTAACTAACGATAAGTCTACGAGCTAACTTATGCTAGATAATAGTTGGGGTGACCGACTCTTCAATACTGGAATTTTCTAATTCCTAACAATCTCCCCCTAAGGGAGGTCACCCCATGTTTTACATTTCAAATCCTAGCATTCTATTCTTGACTTTGTTCTTGAGCTCGTAGACAAAACACCTTCAACATCGCAATCTTTGTGCATAAGTAGTGCAACTTCAAAGTCTGCACAGATTTATACTTTAAGTGGAGGTCATTAATGATCCATGAGATAATAATTAGGAGCCATCTTTTGAGATCATCAGCTATCATCAATCTCTGAGACATCCTTTGTGGTGTTGGTATTATGTGATGTTGTGACTTTAGGACCGACATGCTCACATTTTGGATCATGATATCTTCTCATCAGAGTAGCGGAAGCATTTGTTGAATCATGATATTGTGTCACACCCCCAAATTACCTGTTTTGCAGCGGAATGGAATTCCTGGGGATTGACTGCCATAGCATCACAGTTACAGATATATTGAACGACCTAAAGTGTCGTTTGGAAAACACACCGTTTGATTTAATAAAACAATCAGAGTTTACAAAGTATAGGTCCCAAATAAAAATCAACTTGTGCGGAAATAAGTTTGTTACAATTCAAACGATGTTTTAATGTGAGTAAAACCCAAGTGAGACGCGTCGTCACCGCGACTCTAAGATGTGTCCACATGCATGCCATGAAGTGTATGCCTTAGATACCTGAGATAAAAACATGCTAAAAGTGTCAACACAAAGGTTGAGTGAGTTCATAGAGTTTGTGTTGAAATGTAAAGCCTTTCAAAATCGTTTATGCAGCAAAGGCATCGTAAATCCACTCAGTTCCAAGTTCCGCCCATACAAAACTTGCAACCTGTGTATTCATAACCCATTGCCAAAATGTATATAGTTTATGTTCAAGCGCATGATGTCAAATGAATTCACATAATAATGCATGACTTAATGTATCAATGTTTACTTGACATAATTATACCAAGACATTCAGTTCAATGAAAATCCCAAGACATCCAGCTCAATGATGTTCCCAAGACATTCAGCCCAATGATAATCCCAAGACATTCAGCCCAATGATAATCCCAAGACATTCAGCCCAATGATAATCCCAAGACATTCAGCCCAATGATAATCCCAAGACATTCAGCCCAATGATAATCCCAAGACATTCAGCTCAATGAATTATGATATAAGATATGACTAAACATTAAGTTCAGTTAAGCATGTAGTTTCAAATAATCATGATAGTCATAAAAATAGTTGAGCATGTATCTCCCCCAAAACAGTTATGAAAACAAGTAAAAGTAGGGGCTATGAAAACTCACTTGGTGGAATGATGCGAAGACAAAAGTGAGTACACCGAGATGTAGTGTGATACGTTAATCTTGACCTATTATGAATGATATGATACGTAATGAGTTATGATGTAATGTTATGCATGCATTTCGTATGTTATTTATACCATTTGTGAGTTTTGAAAATAATACTTATCGTCGAAAAATACTCTTTTGACGTCTTGACCATTCTTAAATCACTTTACAAGTTTTTACGTCAAAATGTCATCCTACAATGGTTTCGTAATGATTTATAGTGAAATTATCACTTTTCGTCGTAAAATAATGTCGTCGGAAATTTCATGAAAGTGACAAAAATGGCTTCGAAAAACTAGTCGTAAAATGGTGTACGTCGAATGTTAGGAAACGAACTCGACGGTTTTGGAAAGCTTGTATCAAAATCTAGAAGTTTCAGTTCAGGAGTTTTCGACATAAAGGTCTCGAACATAAAGATAATAAAGGTTAAAGATGGTGATTTTGTCTAATTGTTGTGTAAAAAGTGAGTTTCGGCAAAGTTTAAGCGACCGTAAATAATTTATTACAACTCCGCTATACAAACGGTTGATCGTTTTGAAAAATATGCTTGGTGATCTCAATTTTATTAAAAGACATCTCGTTCCAAAAAGTTCCACATCATCGATAAAAACAGCCTTAAATATGGTCGTTTTAGTTACCGTAACACTTATCTCGTAAAAATAATATAGTTTTTCTAAAAATAATAGTTACGGAAATTTTATGAAAACGTGTATATCTTTGTCGTTTCAAATCCGTTTTCTACGTATTATATGTCCTTAGCTTCGTATCAAAGTATACTAATATATTTTTGATAAGTTGAAATAATTTATGAAGCTTAAGGCTCGTTTTTGACTCGTACAAAAGATAAATATGTTGCTGAAATTTCAGAAAAATATATATTTCGTCGTCAAACTTGAAAAATTCATAACTTCTTCGTTATAACTCCGTTTTTATCCGTTCAAGCGGCCACGGATTCGTTTTAAAGTATATTTTCTAAATATCAAGGCCAAAAATTCGTGCCTACTGTCGGATTTTCCAGAAAATCAAAATAAGGACAGACCACTTTTAATACTTGTCGAAAATAGTTTTTATCGTACTAAACCTATTCCAATCCCTTCAAATCAACTCCAAAGCTAATCTAATCCTACCATACACCTTCTTAGGGTGTAATGGGTTCCTAATCATCATCAAGACCAAAGTATATCAAGGGGATAATTATAGGATGACCTTTAAATATATATAACTCTAAAAATCATGTAAAAATGGTATAAATCAACATAAGTCATGCATGTTTGCTCCAAATATGAAGAAATACTTATGAAATGATAAGGAAAAATGAAAAATGAAGTGATATGCTTACAAGTTAATATGATGAGGTGCAAAGAACCAAGGTTTAACCTAAACACCCTAGGTTTTTATTTCAAAACCTTAATTAAGAGTGTGATCTAGATTGTTTATTAACTTGATCTTGCAAAATTTTGATCCCTTGTACACCCTTGATGAAGAACCGGTTTTAGATGAAGAAACAAAGAGAGAAAGTTCACTTTTTACTTGACTTGAGTTATGAGAAATTGAAATGAAATGTGAAGTGAAATAATTAACTTGGAGTGTAGGTGCATACAATCAAGGAAAAATGTTACCAACCCAAAGAAATACTCCCCCCCTAAGGCCGGATTTTTGGGGCTATTTTCAACAATTATATTTTTTTTTTCTTTTATTGTATTATATTATTGTGTAAGTAGAAATGTAAGTTAAATAAATATAAGTTGTAACTTGTAGCTTTTATATACAATTGTGCATCTAAGGTAGTTTTTAGGTAAAAGTAATTGTTAATAGATCAAATTAAATTATAATGAGGTCATAAAAATTGTAAAAATGTATTTCTTGTAAAATTTGAGTGAATAAATATTTATCGGGTTGAATTTAAAGAAAAACGTCGTAATAATATAAATATAACGGTTTATATACAAAATAAATTTAGAACATTAGGTAAACTCAAAATATAGTTTTTATAAACTAAATGTAAGTATAAAAATATACCGGGATCATTTTTGAAATAACGGATTAAATATTCAAAATAATAACTCACGCGATAACGTTTATTTAATATAAAATTCACGCGTTAAATGTGAAATGTAAAATCATGAATGAACTAATATGATGCAAATGATGCTAATGAAATGTAGACTAAACTTAGTCCATATGAAATGTTCGTGATGATATGATCATGAATTCGCCGCTAAACCATAAAGG
>BPTQ01000008.1:104079859-104102930 GCA_019973895.1 Chrysanthemum seticuspe
TTTTCGGAGAAATCAGTACTGCTTAGCGATTTTTTGAATCTTTGGTACTAACCGTTCGAATCGCTACTCCATGTATCTTCTTTACTTCTTGTTTTCTTGTCTATTTATCGTACGTTTCGGCACAAAAAACTTTTTCTGTTTAAGCTTCTACCAAGATCGTACTATCTCATTTTTCTACGACTACCGTGACTGTCTTCAGTCAATACGACATTGGGTTGTAGTCTCAATGTCGTATTGACACTATGCACCAGACTGTTTAAAGAGCTTAACCTACTTATATAGTTCTTGCGTACAATAATTGCCAACCAGGTCACTATGTTTGTACACGGGAGTTAGGGATAGGTTCTCCTTCTTAGTGACCACGTTTCGATATGGTCACCTATTACCACTCACCATGCTAGATACCCGGAACACGTTGGGAGTATTACTTTAAACGCTGCCTCCTCTACTATTTCTCCGCCAATTCTTATTGTTTATGTACACCAGACGTAAATTACTACTACTTTCCAACCGTTTCAAGAGTCACCATTATCCACTGGTATAGCTTTGCACCAGTGATTCTTCCTCTTGGATAGGGATTGAGGGCACATGTTTGTATCACTGGACCAACCGTTAATAACATGCGTTCTTGATATATTCATCCAATTCGAGAAATTTGTCAGACCACGTATCACAGTTATGCTGTAACTCTGATGTTGGGTTACAGCATAACTGACTTCTGTCAGTGCCATCAGCATCTTTTTACTCTATCATGCTAGAACCATCTTCGAATTTGTCTTTTTCAAAAAACACGGCTTTGCATGCTATTTATCTGTTCTTTTGTTCTTCATTTCTTCTATGTACCTCATCGCTAAGCTTGCCAATCATGGTTTCTAAGTTTTTTAGCGATTCGTCATGACTAAAGAGGCTTTTGTTTGTGCTTTCTTGAAAGTTCTTAAGCCATTCTTCTTGTTCCTTCTGCCTTTTAGTCGAGTCTTCGAGGTATTTGCTGATTGTTTCCTCCAAATTACCTCTTCTTTCCCCAAAATTCCCACGGTTATAATATGGGGGAGGTCTTCCACGATAGCCATTACCGTTTCGATTATCCCCTTGAAACGGTCGATTTTCACCATATTTAACTTCTTCAACCTTGCTATCTTCGTCAATGAAAGGAAAATTTGGTGTGAGATGTCCCCCTCAACAGCTTTCACATCCAAGTTGGATAGCATGAACACATTCCCTGAGCTTGAGCATGTCCCGACCAAGATTTTCAAGCTTGCTAGTGATGACGGCAATGCCTTCAAGATTTCTGCCTAGGCTTCGTTTGCTTCCTCCATCATTCCACTTTTTAGAATGATCGGCCATTTTTTGGATGGCTTCAATGGCGAGGGTAGGAGTCATGCTTGGAATTGGTCCCTGGTAGTCCAACATCTGTCTTGTAGTCACGTTGATACCTTTGAAGAAAATATTGACCTTTTGCTGGCTGTTCAGATCATGAGTGGGACACTTGTAGAGAAGATCGTTGTATATATATTAAGCTTGATACCACGTTTCATCTTCATCTTGTTTAAAATTATGGATCTCCATGAGCTAATTAGATATCTTCGAAGGAGGACAATATCTTCGGATAAAATGCTTTTTTAGGAGAGCCCATGTATCGACTGCCCTGGCGGGCAATCTTTTAATCCATCTTCTTGCTCCCCCAGTAAGAGTCATGGGGAACACTCAGAGCATAACAGCATCTTGAGAAACACTAGGTATGTTGAAAAGGCTTGCGATGTACAAGACATTCTCAAAGTGTTCATAAGCATCTTCGTCCATGTTTCCCGAGAAAGGGTTAACACGTAGCTCCCTCATAAACTGTTCTTTAATTTTGAAACGAACATTAGCTCAAATAGTCGGCCTAACAAGCCCCGGCCCTTGTTCTTCCCTAGTCAATGCCAAGTATTCTTCAAGAGTAAGATCATCAATGTTTATAACTTCCATGGTACCTGAAACTTAAAAAGAGATCGTGAGAAAGCAAGAAAATTCAAAACAAAACAAAAGTAAAAGACTTAACAAAAATCCTATTATAACTCCCTGGCAGCGGTGCCAAAAACTTGATGCAGGTTTTACTGACCAGGTTTAATATTTTTAAGTATCTCGTTTACCTATGGTTCACCTAATGCACTAACAGGCAGTGTACCCGGTCGTTTGTAGTGTAGCAATCAGTAAAACCGAGGTCGTCCCAAGAGCTATGTGAGCAGATTCTAATTAAGTCTAGGTGTCACTCGTTTTAATTGTTGAAATGATTAATTAACTAATAAAACAAGAAATGAAAGAAAGAAAATAAAGGTAGAGATGTGATCAATAAGGGTAAAGTGTGCTAACCTAGTTAATCATCCTATCATATTATGTTTACATCTAACTACTTCTAATTGATTCGAGTAGGGTTTTAAGTCGCTAGGACAACATTTGGTCAGTTCGTCCTAACCTATCAGCAAGGGCTTCCACCGGAGCTACTACCCTTGAAAGTCCAGTTTTTTTTAATCCCCTAAGCCAAGTCATTAAGTTCCTCTACATGCAAGATTCGTAACAATGAGTGCCCGAGTGCTATCATCTTAGACACTCATCCCAAACTTCTTAAGTTCATCCAAATGGCAGGTGATCATTTAGTCAGTTCGCACTAGCGAAGAAGGGTCATCAGCTGGTCAATTCTTACCCTTCCCACTCAGTCTACCTACTTAGGGTCAGTTGGTCAATTATCCTAAGCAACTAGACACTACCGCCATTCAAAACTACCAAAACAAGGGTAGCTACCAACGAACTATGCATGCATACACTAGAAACAATTATACAGAAGCAATGTAAACGTAAACAAAACAATTAAGGAATCATAACTAGGCTAGCACCAAAGGTGCTTAGCTGATCATATTATAAGAAACTATTACTCCAATGTTTAACATAATGAAATACATAAATCGAAAGTAAAAGAAAAGATAAACGATAATGCTTATCGTTAGGGAGTGATTTCTCCCTTGGAGATGGCTCCGTATGCTCTTCAAGATCTGCCTTTGGACCCCTTCTCACGTTCTCTGCTTTTTGGTGTGGAGTGAATGATGTGAAACTCAGAAATTAGGGCTTGTATTTATAGGCGAGATCTAGTTATGGCGTAACCTAAGTTAAGAGTTACGCCGTAACCTATATAATTCCATGATAATGCTCTCGTAATTGCTGGTTACGGCGTAACACATGGGATGAGTTACGGCGTATCTTCAATACAGGTTACAAATGACATGATTACGCCGTAATCATAGGAAGGAGTTATGTCGTAGCTTATAGCGGCGTGGAACATCTTTTGACCTAATGGGTTACGACGTAATCCTTTTTGGGAGTTACGTCGTAATTTGTTGCTGAGTTGGCCTTCTGAGTCACGCGCTAGCTACGGCGTAATGTGAGAGTGGAGTTACGCCGTAGCTTCATCACAGTGGGCATACTATCATTATTCTCTTATAAGATCTCCAAATCCGCGTCTCTTTAGCTCCAATGCTCATAATTTACCTGAAATTGAAATATAAAGGAAAACAAGCGTAAATCCATATAAATGATATAAAATACGAGCATTATCGGTGGAAATTGACACTTAATATTCAGGATTGTTTGATGTTATCAAATATCCCCCCACTTGAACTCTACTTGCCCTCAAGTAGACCTTATTAGAAAAATTCCTAAAAAGATATCTCCCATTACCTGGAAAATATAAGTTTAAAAATTCCTTACGCTAGAATAAATCAAAGCCGAACACCTCACGAAATGGGAACAAAACACTCAAAATCTCTCAACTAGTCTAAGTGTCAGTTTTGGGGTGATCACTCAAAGCACAGTCACAACATGTATTCTATCATAAGCTTGGCGGTTACACAAATCTCCACCACTAGAGTTAAGGACTAAACAATTCTCGAAGGTAATATGGGTAGACACGACATGGGTTAAGGGTGAATTGTCATTACTAACATGTCACGGCGAAGTGGACAAAATTAATGATAAATGAACAAATCCATGGCAAGACACCAAAGATTGCTCGCTTCATCACCTAGACACGCTTCATGACTAAAGGGTAGGATAGGACATGAGATATAATTGGTGTAAAGTAAAAAATAACAAGCAAATAGTCTAAACCTATAACCAAGTCATCACCGCTTATTGTTCATCCAAAGTTCATGTTTCAAGGCTAAGAAACCAGATCATGATGTACCATTAGTGGACATCATGATGGGCACATTACATGTTCTTCAACTATTTTTTTGATGAGCTCTAAACATAGTGATTATAACTTTGCACTTTATAATAAACAATTAACTACAACTATTTTTTTTTTGAATTTCTTTTTTTTTTCTTTTTTTTACATCATAACTAAACATAACATCCCCCCACTTGAGATGAACATAACATGAGAATCTAGGGGGTCTTCAGTGATCTTCAAATATATAGCTTTGACGAAAGTGTTATTTCGGAACCTCTCTACTTGAACCTTGAACTTAGGCAAACAATGACTTCCCGATCACAAATTAAGACTACACGGTAGGTTAAGGTGAATGGGTGTATCGAAACACATATATTGGGTGAACAAAATGAAAGGAATGGCTCAGACGAGTGTATCTAGGGGTATCTTGTACTAAAGGTGAGTGCAACAAAAGGGTTTAACATGGGGGTCGAGAAGTTGAGGTGACTAATCGATAGACACACAAGGATAGGCTATTTGGGTGATAATCCTATAATATTGCCTTCTTAAACTGAATATTCCAAATACATTAAGCTAACTCAACATACCTCGTTTATGGTCTCAAAATAATGCAAAGGCCAAGTTCTAAAGTTTACAAGCTACTGACACACTCATAATTTGGTGGATTTGGGTAATTATTTGGAAACGAATAAGGCTAATCTCACCATATAATATCAAGGATTATAATGTGCTCGGCTAATGTCTACTCTAATTAGGTTAAGAAAAATATGTCAAAATTTTAAAAATGGCATAATTTTTCAAAATAAACTATAAAAACGAGGGCATAATTAAGTTCAAGAGATAATTCTACTCCCGGCCCCCACTTGAAATGTACAAAGTTCCTTTTGTACTAAACGTTAAATAAAGGTGAAGAGAAGGTAGAATTAGAGAGAGAACTTCTCCAAAATACGCTCTGGAAAGAAAGAAGGCCCACGAAAAGAATCGTGCCTTTGCTTATGCATCCACGAGCAAACTTCATTCCCTGAAATCACACTACCAACAAGCATAATTCTAAAAAAAAGAAAAAGTAAAACGAAAAGAAACCTAACTCACTTTCGTAGGAATCACGGTTGCATTTAGCGTATGCAACAAGCCTTTTAAACCACTTTGTGTCCCAAGTGGACGAGTGTTGTCTCGTGAGGGCTTACAGGGAACATACCACAAAGTTCATTTAAAAACTAATACAAGGTTATTGTGTTTATATAGAAAGGATTAAAACTGGAGGATAGTTACGTCGTAACTCCTAGAAGGAGTTACGCCGTAATTATGGCAAAACCTGGCAGATGCTACTGGAGGGTAGCTACGGTGTAACCATAGAATAGGATTACGCCATAATTGGTAATGCTCTAGAGAGAATCGCTATTGGAGATGTGTTACGGCGTAATCATTGGGATGAGTTATGCCGTAACTGATGGACAGGCCTTGTCCCCGTTTAAGCTGTTGATGCAATCTTCTCCGATTCCTGCAAAAATGGTTATAAACACAAAACCCAACAAAAATATAAATAAAAGAAATAAAAAGGATAATCCGGGTTGTCTCTCGAAAGAGCACTTTTCTTTATTAACGATTCTTTAAGTTAGACACAAAGCCATGGGACTTTTACGGTGGCCTTCGAACTTGTCCAATTTCTTCCATATCCTTCATCAACTTGTGCCTGACCCAAGCAACATTAGTAGCGGTGCGGAGATACTCCTTCGTCTCAATCTTCTGAATTTTGCAAAACTTTTCGTCCGGGCCCAAGTGGTATCTTGTAAATTCATATTTTTCAGCTACAAGTGGTATCAAGTAATTCTTCCACAAGCACACACTTGCATTCTTCTTTCTCATTACCCGTCGTATCTTTGATATCATCATCCATCACTTCACTCAGATCGTTGGGAATTTCTTCGCTTGGGTCTTCTTCACTCATACATCCTTTCTAAATCTTCTCCTTAGTGGAAGCATCTACTTTTCCATATTTGATCTTGACCCAATTGTCAAATCCCAATTTGTCTATCCAAGGTAATTCTGTCCTCTCCTCGTCATTTGTTAAGGTCCACAAGAACTCATCATCCCCAACTCTCGCAATGCTACTTCCCCCATTACATTCATCATCAAACAGATTACAGGACGCCCAAAAAACTTCCCCAAAGGTCTTTATCTTCTCACACCAATGCTTCCGAGCTATTTTGTCATTGGTGTTGCTTGAGGGAACCTCCACGCAGTAGGTATCATCTTTGATTGGTTCTTCATCCATGGACTCTTTTTGGAGACAATGTTCTTCATAGTCGAGCTTGAGCTTTTTTAGAGGATTTGGATTAATTATAGCATCCCCAAATCTCACCAAATACCAATCACGAAAGGATAGATCTCCAAACTTGAAGTCGTGTCTTCTAATTCATGAGGGCATGTCCATTCTTCGCCCTCTATATTACCACTCCCATTGCAATATTCACGGAAAGGATTACATATAGGCCATGCTCATGTGGACTCGTCTTCCGTGATCATTATGGGATTGCAACAGTGTTTAATAAGTCGTTCCTCCTCTTCTTCGATTGAGAACTTAGCCAACCTTTCATAATCTTTAAATGTAGACCACATGTATTTATTATTCTTAACCCTCTCTTTATCATCTTCTCCGTCGCAAATTTCGTTATGAGGGTTGCACGAGGCCCATAGATCATACAACTCACCATTATCCACTGGTATAGCTTTGCACCAGTGATTCTTCCTCTTGGATGGGGATTGAGGGCACGGGTTTGTATCGCTGGACCACCCGTTAATAACATGCGTTCTTGATTCATCCAATTCGAGAAATTTATCAAACCACGTATCCCAGTTACGCCATAACTCTGATGTTGGGTTATGGTGTAACTGACTTCTGTCAGTGCCATCAACATCTTTTTCCTCTATTATGCTAGAACCATCTACGAATTTGTCTTTTTCAGGAAACACGGCTTTGCATGCTATTTATCTGTTCTTTTGTTCTTCATTTCTTCTCTGTACCTCATCGATAAGTTTGCCGATCATGGTTTCTAAGTTTTTGAGCGATTCATCATGACTAAAGAGGCTTTTGTTTTTGCTTTCTTGAAAGTTCTTAATCCATTCTTCTTGTTCCTTCTGCCTTTTAGTCGAGTCTTCGAGGTATTTGCTGATTGTTTCCTCCAAATTAGCTTTTCTTTCCCCAAAAGTCCCACGGTTATAATATGGGGGAGGTCCTCCACGATAACCATTACCGTTTTGATTATCCCCTTGAAACGGTCGATTTTCATCATATTTAACTTCTTCAACCTTGCTATCTTCGTCAATGAGAGGAAAATTTTGTGTGAGATGTCCCCCTCCACAACTTTCACATCCAACTTGGATATCATGAACACATTCCATGAGCTTGAGCATGTCCCGACCAAGCTAGTGATGACGGCAATACCTTCAAGATTTCCGCCTAGGCTTCTTTGGTTTCCTCCATCATGCCACTTTTAAGAATGATCGGCCATTTTTTGGATGGCTTCAATGGCAAGGGTAGGGGTCATGCTTGGAATTGGTCCCTGGTAGTCTAGGATCTGTCTTGTAGTCATGTTGATACATTTGAAGAAAATATTGACCTTTTGCTGGTTGTTCAGATCATGAGTGGGACACTTATAGAGAAGATCGTTGTATCTATCCCAAGCTTGATATACATTTCATCATCATCTTGTTTAAAATTATGGATCTCCATGAGCTGATTAGATATCTTCGAAGGAGGACCATATCGATGGATAAAATGCCTTTTTAGGAGAGCCCATGTATCGACTGCCCCGGCGGGCAATCTTTCAATCCATCTTCTTTCTACACTAGTAAGAGTCATAGGAACACTCGGAGCATAACAGCATCATGAGAAACTGATAACATCAAATAATCCTGAATATTAAGTGTCAATTTCCCCCGATAGTGCTCGTATTTTATATCATTTATATGGATTTACGCTTGTTTTCCTCTATATTTCACTTTCAGGTAAATTACGAGCATTGGAGCTAATGAGACGCGGATTTGGAGAGTTTATTGAAGATATATGATAGTATGCCCATTTTGAAGATGTTACTGCGTAACTTCACTCTCACATTACGCCGTAACAGAAGCGTGACTCTAAAACCAACTCAACTGAAGATTACGGCGTAACTCCATCCCAATATTACGTCGTAACTCCATCCCAAGAATGGCATAACCACGATTTATTGAAGATACAGCGTAACTCATTCCTGATGTTACGCCATAACCAGCTTTTCCAGAGCAAATTACGAAGAAATGGATGTTACGGCGTAACTCTCAACTTAAGTTATGCCATAACCAGATCCGGCCTATAAATACTGCCCAAATTCCAGCATTTCTAATCATTTACTTCACACACCAATTGAAAGAACGTGGGTAGAAGGGTGAAGGCAGATCTTGAGGAGCATACGGAGCCATCTCCAAGGGAGAAAACACTCCTTTATGATAAGCTTTAGCATTTTATCATTTCTTTACTTTTAATTCATGTATTTCGATATATTAAACATTGAATCGATTGTTTTAGTTAATATGAGCGGCTAAGCACCTCTGGTGCTAGCCTAGTTATGATTCCTTAATTGTTTTGTTTATGTTTACATTGCTTCCGTATAATTTTCTAGTGTATGCATGCATAGTTTGTTGGTAGCTACCCTTGTTTCGGTAGTTTTGAATGGTGGTAATGGCTAGTTACTTAGGAGATATGACCAACTGACCCTAAGTAGGTAGACTGAGTGGGAAGGGTAAGAATTAACCAACTGACGACCCTTCTTCGCTTGTGCGATATGACCAACTGATCACCTACCGTTTGGATGAACGTAAGAAGTTAGGGATGAGTGTTTAAGATGCTAGCGCCCGGGCACTCATTGTTATGAATCTTGCATGTTACGGTACTTAATGACTTGGCTTAGGGGACTAAAAAACTAGACTTTCAACGGGTCACCCGCGATCTTCGGTGGAAACCTTTGCTGATAGGTTAGGACGAACTGACCAAATGTTGTCCTAGCGACTTTTACCCCCACTTGAAGCAATTGGAAGTAATTAAACGTGAACTTAGCATGATAGGAAGAATAACTAGGTTAGCACACTTCTCCTCTAATGATCTCAACCCTCGCCTTTATTCGATTTCTATCTTTTATTTTCTTGTCTTTAATAGTTAATTAATAATTTCAACATTAAAATCTGTGACACCTAGACTTAGTTAAAATCCGCACACATAGCTCTTGGGATGACTTCGGTTTTACCGAATACTACACTACATACGACCGGGTACACTTCCCGTTAGTGGATTAGGGAAGACCATAGGTATAACGAGACAATATAAATATTAAAACCTGGTCAGTAAAACCTGCATCAAGTTTTTGGTGCCACTGTCGGGGAGTTATATTAGGATTTTCATTAGGTCTTTCATTTTTGTTTTGTGTTAAATTTTCTCAAATTCTCACGATTTCTTTTTAAGTTTCAGGTACCATGGAAGTTGTTAACAATATGACCTCACTCTTGAAGAATATTTGGCGTTGTGACAACTCGTAATTTCAGGTCATTTTACAAACTTTGAAAATTTTACTATTCATCTCGGGAATTTACTATTGATCAGTTACTATTCATCGTTTTTGAAGTCGATTTGATATTTAGAGAACGTACTTCAAAATTTTACTATTCATGAAACACTATTCATTCCCGGAGAAAAATCAATGTTCATCATTTAACGTAAACTAGGTTACGAGTATCAAATTCGCGTAACCGTAAGGGTTTAGCTGCGAATTCATGAAAAATCATTGAGGACATTTCATATTGACTAGATTTAGTCTACATATCTGTGGAAAATTAGAAGGGGGGGTTGAATAGTTTTACCAATTAAAACTTCCTTTTAAACAATTTAGATCGACTTATGTCAATCTATTTGGTTGTGTGTGTTGGATGTTGATAAACAAGCATATAAAGATATGTAATGAAAGATAAGAGTAAGAAGCACAAAACCAAAACGCGAGTATTTATAGTGGTTCGGCTACAAGGACACCTTCCTTGCCCTACTCCACTCCCCGAGTCACCTACTCGAGAGTTCGTAAACACTACACCAATCTCCTTATGGCGGAGAAGCCTTCACAACGTCGCCTACCCTTTTTCCGGTGCTAGGCTAACCACCGGGTTCTTTCACTCCAAGGTGAACCAAACCTACACAACGTCGCCTACCCTTTATAAGGTACTAGGCTAAGTACCTAGTTCTTTCACTCCAAGATGAACTACACCTTCACAACGTTGCCTACCCTTTATTAGATACTAGGCTAAGCACCTAGTTCCATTGCAATGGAGGAACTACTACCACACTACACCAACGACTAATCCCAAAGGAGATCTACTCCTTTACAACATCATCAAGGATATCAATATCCTTGGATCTAATACTAGTCTTGTAACACCCCCAATTTCGTGATACGCAGCGGAATTCAAACTGGGTGTTACTTCATGGCACAACAGTCATAACAATAGAAAACGTACTCTAATGGAGTCATTTTAAAAGATTTATCATTCGATTTATATAAATATCAGAGTTTACAAAAATGAGGTCCCAGATGGTTCCAAGTTTACAAAATACATTAAATTGGTTTTCGAATGATAATAAAATTTATAGCCTTCTTGATCTAGTCCTTGCTCTTTCGTGCCAGCTTCCGACATTATGGACCTGAAATACATGCTTAAAACTGTCAACACAAAGGTTGAGTGAATTCATAGAGTTTGTTTGATGGTTGAACACATTATGTTTGTAGTGTGAGTTATAAATTCACACCAATGGTTTGAAAACCAAAACAGTTATTATTAGACTAAGCATCATGCAATCAAGGCGTTAACGTGTTCCAAAATTAATTGGAGAAAATGTCGGTGCATGCCCTATCAGGTAAAATTGCCGTTTTTACCAATGTTACTCAAATATAGTGTGTTTGTTTTCCTTTAATGGGGCCAACACAAACGGGATTCATCAATTCCAATAGATCTATTCACAATATTCGCGCCCACTCTCACATAGTGATTAATGATTCATGATTAAGGGACTTAAGTTTGGCAAATGCGGTAACTTAGTGCTAATAACAATCAGATAAGTATATAGTTTGAAAGCAATGTGTTTGGTTTAAAATAAAGCATGTATCTCCCCCAAGGGTTTGTAAAACAATTAAATAATAGAAAGTGGGGCTATAAACTCACCTCAAAGTAAATGATAGCAAATGTATAATGAGAATGATGGATATGCCATGGGAACTTCTATGAGCAACCTAAAATAGAATGTTGCGACTTAGGTTTGGAATAATGTTTAGGAAAACATAAACCATCCTATATACGTCTCTATGTGTATCATGATGTAGTACATGGTATTTGTTTATGTCATTTATAGAAATGGTCTAGTTGTGAAAACATGTTTAGTTTATAGATATCGTACTACCGTTCGGGCCATCATAATTCAGAGGTCATGCAGTAAACGTTCGAGGAGCTAGGACACTTTAAATCGTAAATCCAGCAACTCGTCGATACGTTTTACTCAAATGAAACCCCTCACATGAAGCTCCCTAGTTTTGTAGTACTTAGTAGATAAAACATAGATTTTGAATGAAGATTGTTATATAAATAAGTTTATCATGTTTTTACAAGTATCTAGTTTTTACAAGTTCTCTTCGTTTTCATAAATATGATCACCTTAGTTAACGGTCTTGGGTAAACAAGCCTTAAGGCTTTAGCCATGGCCTTGCCGTGATTTTGGTCTTGACTACCATAGTCTTGAGACTTAGCTTTGGCCTTAGCTGTAGCTGTGGTCTTGGCTTATGGCCATTAGGCCTCTTGGTTTGCTTTTAGTTGTGACAAAAGTATAGTTATGAGACTATATTTACGGCAGTTTCTGTTTTTGAAAGATTTTGGCCTATTTATGCGTTTTCAAGGTCCGAGCTTCTTTCAAATTGAAGGAAAACGTCGTTCCGGACAACTTTCGTGTTTTAACTTTTTGATGATTCGGACCAGAAGTACCATTTTTAAAACGGCAGAACTCAAAACAGCAAGCTATTGGCAGTTTCGGCGTTTAGGTTTCGCTAACTTCTTTTGCTTATAACTTTTGACTCATTTGTCCGTTTCAGGTGATTCAAATTGCTATGTTTACCTTTTTCTCTTGTCTACCATATTATGTAAGTTAGAAAGTCCTTATGTTACTGTTTTTAATGGTCTCACATGTGTAGAATATGACTAGTTTACTAGTTTGTTACTTTTATGACAATATGTGAATTAAAACAAGTGATTGAGTATATGTACAACATGAATCAACATAGTAACTATATATATAGCATGAAATAGTTAAGATTATGAATAATAAAGATGAGATGATGGTGGTGATAAGTTGCTTACAACTTTTGGCTTTCAATAAGAAAGGAGTAACTTAGTAAGGATAGGACTTTGATTGATCGCGAAAGACTTCGGATTGAGCTAGCTTTCCGAACCTTGGCACCCTTGCAAACTTGAAGAGTTGGTGATGAAGTACTAAGTGACTTGAGTGGATCTAAACTCAAGAAGATCACTTAAACTTGCTAGAGATTTGATGTAGTAGCTTGATCTTTGGAACTTCCTTGCATAAACTTGGAGTTTATAGATCAAATGATGGAAGATATGGTGGATTTATGATATGAACGACCAAGAAAAGATTGTGGAGGTCTTTAGGATGTATTTTACTTCCTATTTATAGGAGGGTAAGTTTGGTTAACCATATATTGGGTTAAATATTAACCATGGTTAAGTTGGGACACTTGTAAAGATCTAAATGTACCATGGTTAGGATGATGCCACCAAAATGATGACTCCCCCCCCTTAGGTCGGCCTAAACAAGATAAGATGACTTAGGTGGTTAGTTTTGGTGTTATCTTGGTTACGGAGTGAGTTTTGGTTCCGTTAATCAATAATCGTAAGCCGTTAAGCCATAAAACGTAAAACCGGGTATCGTAAAAATATGAAACTTATAGGAATGATTAAACTCATCATTATACTCCATCTAAAAATATAAAATGGGTGATAAGTCTCATTGGGTGCAAAAACGTGCTTAAAGCTGGAAATACGGGTCAAAAACGCGTAATTCGCAGTTTATCAGAAAAGAACGAAATTTCAGGGAAACGACCGTGAATTTATTTAGAGTAGACTAAAAATAGTCTAAAAGTGATATGAGATATTAAAATGTGGTTTTCGTCATACGCGGGATAACTTTACAGTTATTCGTGAAGTTTAAAAGTTACGCGATTTATGCAAAAATGTAGAACGTATAAGGTTAATTCCTTTATGGTCAAAGGAGGAGGGAAATATATTTGACTTTTCCAAAAAATGTAAATGTTAGGTCACTAGTTTTACAAACACATGTAATATAGAAAGAGATAAGGCGATTGAACAAGTAAACCAAACACACACACACAATATTAAGGACGGTTATGCGTAGGTATGTGAAAGAGAGAATAACTTGAACAACCAACCTTCAAATGAAGGTTTACAAGAGTATTTATAGGAGAAAAGCTAGGGCAACACTCCTAGTTTCCATCCTTTCTTTAATGGGCTTGGGCCTAAGCTCATGGGCCTTCTACATAAGCTTAAGGCTAATAACAAACATAAAGGCCATAATAAAGCTAACTATTACATATAAATTACTAACACTTGATTATGGTTTAAGAGTGATTCCAACAATCTCCCCCTCAAGTGTTGGTGATGAACGGTGAAGGCGTTGAGGTAATAGTAGCTCTGACGTCTTCTGACATTCTTCTTTTTTGTGAGAAGAATTGCCTTGATTCGAACAATCTCCCAGTGTAGAGAGATAGTTGTCTTTGAACAGTTATGCTTTGACGTCATCTTTAACTTTGTTCTTTGATCAATGTTCTTTGTGGTGAAAGTGATAGTATGTTGTTGTCTGCATCAATTCTGCCTCAGGTCTGCTTCGCTGCTCCAGTGTCTCCACGTCATTCTTCAACATGCTCACACGCTCTTTGACGTTGGAATTCAATACTGATGAAGTTCTTTAAGTCTTTAACTTTGTAGATTCTTTGGTTTAACGAAGAATCATTCTGACTGTTGTGTTGCTTTTGGATAGAACTTCCATTAGTGATGATGTTGGCGTGAGCATGAGAAGAATCAGCACGATCATCCCGCTCCGGAGCTTCCATAAGAAGAAAACATTTCAAACGGTTAGTAATAAGCGGATTCCGGCACTTACAAGTTTGAACTTCGAGAGTGTTAACAGCATAGTGTGAAAACACAACTCTAATTCTTACAAAGGCCGTTCCTGAACTGGAGTCCCACAAGTGAGATAACGCGATGTACCGAAGTACATCTACAGTTCAGATGAGTCGCTGAGGTACACCGAAGCATCACCTCACGACTGTAGACCATTTGAGACACACTCCGCGTAATCCACGGGGAGTTACCGAAGAGACCTGCTGTCAGGGCTGTTTGATGTTGACCCTGGCAGGAGTTTCCATTCAATCACTGAGGATCACAGATGTGAACTTCTCATAAATGTTCTCGACAGATTGCTAAGATCTGTGAAGGACTCGATAATGTACCACTGAAATTCTTATTGTTGAACGTCAAGTGATAAAATGTCAAGTGTTCCTAAGAGATCTTTTGATGAATCTCGTGGCTCTAGACTCAATAGTGCGTTTTGGTTTTCCTGAGCGGAGACTAGGGAGAGGGTCTCCTTCTTCAATACCAGCGATCTCTAAGAGAAAGCCAATAGTTTACGTAGGGTTCCCTGTGAGAATGAAACAAGCTTCTGTTGAGAGAAACTTGAGTGGGTAAGAAGGTTTAGTGCATGCATCACTGGGTCCATGACGACTTTTTAATCTTCAATACCGGTGTCACTAAGTGACAACCAGTAGCATATGAATTGAACCTAGTGTCTGCCCTAAGTTGAATAATCTGGAGGGCTATTTCTTTTCACCCTTTTCTTAGCATTTCTTTTTGATTCTTCAACTCCTTCTTTCTCCGATTCTCATTTTCTCCTTTTTCTATAATCGTACCTAAGGACTTCTAAGTACTAACTATTTGTGATGTCCTTGGGTAGATCCCTCCGGCTCTGGCGGATCATAGGACGGTTATTGCTAACCTTAGTCACCTTATAACTCCATGACTAACCTATGTTGCCATTAAAACCACAGTTGTGAAGAATCTCTCAAAGGGTTTGTAAATGAAAATCATGTTTGAACCATTGTGAGAGATAGGATTTTGCATAAATACTCCCCCTCCACATGTGCTTAAGAGTTTTAATGGTTTAAATTCATAGTGAGGAAAGAGCGCGCACATTTTTAATTGATCCACTGGAGATAGACAATCCCCCGCGAGACACGATTACGTTGCATAGTTAAAGAGTTACATTGTCAGCTTTTAGGTGACAACTGGCTCTAATAACTACCTTGAAGGTGTAGACAAACCTCGAAAGGTTGTCATACCCGTCAGAGTTCATGTCTACCAAGAGTATCTCGAATGGTACTTTCTACTTGGACAAGTCCTTTGTGAGACACGTTTACATTACTAGCGAACTAGCTTGAAATTATTACCCATCCAGGACAAGTCTTTTCGAGTAACTAATAGTTTAGTACCGTCAATTCGTTGGTTAAGTCTGAAGTACACAGATTCATTTGCATTTTGGACAACATATTTCTTATCACATAATTTTCTCCCCCTCAAAAATGGCATATAAAATGTTATTTTTGAAATGTTGACAATAAATATGACCATTTTGAGTGTTGCGGGAAGATGACCACTATGAACAATTTGTGAACAAAGTTTTAATTCAAATACTCCCCCTCAACAAGTGATATAAACGGTTGAGGTTTTGAAAATTTTACGGGGGAAGTACTTGTTCTTTTGAGCAAAACCTTGAAAAATGAAAGGTTTGATAGGTTTTACTCAAAAATAAGAAGCTTTTGCTCCTTTTATAAGGATTGTGGCACTGAAGCGTACCACAGGGTCCTTTCTTGCAAATTACGGGTTGTACACTGTTATATGTGTACAAGCCATTTACATATTTAATCACACATCCGAATTTATAATGAAAGAACCAAATCAAGGGGTACCAAGAAGTCCAGTGATGTCACCAGGAGTGCGAACAGGGCGTTGATAGCCGGTGATGTTGATCCTGGGTCGACCACCAACAAAGCTTTCCATCGTTCTGAACTGATCCCTTCGAAACAACCTTTCATCAATCATTCTGATGATCCTCCTCACATCCCTGCGATCCTGAGAATTCCATCGCTTAGGAGACCCAATCTTTTGACGGATGTCCTTCAACCTATATGCCAATCCGTCCCTAACCATCTTCAAGGTGTGACCTCCAAACTTGTGAAGTTCACTACACGCCATTAAGCAATTTCTTTGTAGTTCACTACAGTAAACGACGCCGAAAGGTTTGCTGATGAGAGTGTATTGTGAGAGCTGGTTGATGTCGGGATGATCTAGCTGAGGTGGTGTGAAGTTGACACGGGTCTGATAAGATTCAACAGCCAATTGGAGATCTTCTACACATTCCTTGATGACTATGCGTCTAATGAAGATGAGCAATGACTTGATGAATTCACGTTGTACTTCGGTTGAAAATTGTCTCATGCGACCTTGTACTTTAGCAAGGTACATGTCTTCAATGTCGTTGATAGAAAAATTCTCAAAGTCAGCTTCAGAGAAAGCATAGTCCCGTTCATCTTGTCATTTGACGGCGATATTCTTAAGGAAGGTGTAGTCCCACTTAGATGACAGAACAACATGTTTGATGTCAACGATATCCTTAGTACTGAACACCGCATGTTGAGACTTCTGAACCTGACAGCTTCTGTAGTATATTCTTCGGCGTTCCGGCCAATGATGAATCCCGTACATTGCATCTCGGTCGTATGCTTCCACTTTGTCAGAGAACAAGTGATTGGCACGTTCCTCGATGGCTATGCAGTTCGAGTATATAGCTGCTGGGAATGGAAGTGTCAATGATGTAGCGTATTTCCTTGAACCATCGCCACCATGTAGAAGAAATTCCAGGTCTTTGTTGAAGAAATATCTGAATAGGATCCTAGGTTCATCTGGTTGGCCAATTGTTGGTAGAGGTTTTGACCAGTCGGTGTAGTATGGAGGGTTGTCCCGTTTGGTGAAGTCGATGTTTGCTTCTGGGTTGAGCCAATCCGTGTTGTTAGACATGGCTCGAGCAATGTTCTCAAGGTGATATTCGACCTCGATGGCACTTTCGGAGCTGTCTTTTAACAGTTGAAATGCTTCATTTTTGATTCGCCTCAACTCGGATTTCGTCATCTTCTTCACATGGAACTTTTCTTGCAAAAGTTTTGTATGCTCCAATGTGTTACCGTCTACCAAATCCTGGCCTTCTTCAGGGTAGGGAGTGTTGTTAACAAGGGTAGAGAACCATTCAAATTCTTCAGTTTTATCGTCATCTAGCCAAGATACGACGTCAGTCTGAGGCGTCTTCTTCTTCTTCTTTTTCGAAGGCCTAGATGATGATGCTTGTTTCTGAACTTGTTTGGGAGATATGGGTTGTTGTAGGGGCTCACGGACCTCTTCATCGTCACCACCCGTATACTCAAAGTGATCTCCGGTTTTCTGAGTCAGGGGTGGTAACTCGGAATCATCCTGAGGTTTATTTCTAGAAGAACGGGGAGGAGACCTTTGTTGAGTAGGATTCCGTTGGAGAGGAGGTAACATAGAAGATGATTCACCAGACTTCTTCTGACGTTTAGCTTTATCATGCTTATCCTGATCCTTGTCTTCATCGTCTCTAGGACGTTTAGACTTTTCAGCTTCGAATCTACATGCTTCTTTGAGTTGGTAGTCCAGCAATGCTTGAAACAGCTTTCCTTCCTCAGAAGTAAATGTCCCAGATCGTGTAGACATTTGTGTGACAAGCTTAGCCACCAATTCATTATCCGAGAAAACTACAGGATCAGATGGATTGATTGTGACGGTTAAAGGTGTGGATCTTATAGTTTGCTTGGCTATCTGCATAAGATTTGGATATAGTTGTCTGGTAAAAATCTCCTTTGTGACTTTAGGAACGAAATCTTGAAGGTACTTGTTAGTGTAACCTTCGATCATTTCGTTCAGTTCCTCTTGACGATGACTTTTCATGAATTCCTGAATAAACTTCCTTTCTCCTTTCATCTTTTCATGCTCGTCATACAGATGCTGTATGTGATCAGCAAAGAAATTCAACTTCTTTTGGAGAATGTCTTTCTTTCTGATTTGTTTGACAGCATTCCCAATTCGTTTATGAGCATGAGATATCCAAGAACGAGGTGGTTTCTTCACTGATTTGGATGATGATTTGGTTGATCTCTTTGATGGTGGTGGTGATGAATTAGAAGAAGAATCCGATGAGGATGAGACGTGAGGAAGCTCGGGGTCCTTGGGCGGTTCAGAAGTTTCCTTCTGTGATCGTGTAGGACTTTCCAGAAGCAACTTGTCATAATCAGCATCTTTATCTTTCTCAGACTTCTCAGTTTCAGGGTTCTCAAAGTTATATTCGATAGTATCCTCCATAAGCTTTTGTTGTTGCAGAAGAGTGGTGGAACCAGATCCCTTATCGGGTCGATTAACCGCATCAGGACCTGGTGAAGAGTGGGCAGCACCACTTGATCCTCCGGGGCCACCCATTTGGTCTTTTGCAAATTCTTTAGCTTTTTGAAGGTGTCTGACGATTTTAAACTTCTTCCTGTATGATTGATCCAGTAGCTCTTCTTCTTCTTCAGAGCTCTCATCATAGGGCACAAGTGCAGGAGTCTTCCCTTTTCCTTTATCAGCTTGAGGACTTGGAGGTTTTGGTACTAATGGAGTGTCATCCTTTGCAGTTTCAGAGTAAGTAATCTCTTTTTCTGATTCAGTACCTTCAGAGCTTTCGTCCAAAAGCTTTCTTTGCGGTTCGGGTTTAGGGATTGGGATGGGAGTAGCTTCCTTAGAGGGAACAGTCCTTTTACGAGGAGGATTCCTCTTGGGAAACTTCCTATGACTTTCAGAACTTACTGCACTTCCAGCACTTCCTCTTCTGGTTCTCCGAGTAGGAGTCCCTGAAGGTTTTTCATCAAGATGACCAACTTTGCCTTCTTTTACTGCTACTAGATACCTTTTATACGTTTCAAGCTTCTTGAGTTCTCTAGATAGAAGGTGATCAGGCAGCACGGCACCCTGCTTCTTAGTTGTCGATTCCTTGATTCTGATAGAAAGGATAGGTTCGGACAACAAGTCATGATTGTCGGGGTCATTGAGCCTCATGGGGATATCAGGATTAAGTCCAAGTGCTCTCTGGATCAAAAGCTTTGTGTATCTGACATAGGGAATCTTTGATCCAAGTTTCTTGTGAAATAGCATCATGTCCTCCCATATCAGTGCTTCGATTTCGATGTCCTTCTTATTGATCAAAGACCAGAAGATTTGCAGTTCCATGAGCTTTGGATGCTCATAACCACTGTCACGACTAGAAACAGACTTGGTAATGATGATGTAGAGGGTTCTCCACGGTTGGGGAATGTTCTTAAGCTCCACGTGAGAATGCTTAGTAACAACCCCCGAAGCTTCATCATAGCCAATTTCAAGAAGAAATTGTAGAACTGTCTCTTCGGTAGGTGTGGCAAAGAAGTCAGTTGGCTCGATTTCAGGAATGAGAAGAACACCCCGTAAGTCAGCATGAGTGATGGTGACTTGTTTGTGATTAAGTGTCACTGTCACAACACTTTGACCTGTGATCCTCTGCATAGAATTCCAGAATTGCTGAATGTAGATTTCTGGTACAGTTGCAGAGTGTGAGAGCATGTTCTGGTATGGATGATTCCTTAGAATATCCACAGCAATGAGACAAGAAGATTCTGAGCATGTGAGTGTTTCAAAGTCAACCCTAAGGTTATTCTTTCCAATCTTTCTCGGATAGCCATTTGGGAAGATGTCAGCAATTGTGAGAACCTCAGGTGCATCCACATTCATTTGAGCAGCCATGTCATGATCTGAAATAACATTAGCCAAAAGAACCAACATATCGAAAGACATAATGTTAGTCAACAGAAGGTTTTATTGTCTAGTTATTGAATATACAGTGATAATGATTGTTACGAGTCCTAAGTCACTTGTTTGTCCAATAGTCCAATGACGTCGTGAAATGTTTCGTGAGCTAGTTAACTTTAAGTTTTAAAGTTTATGTTATCACTCATTGTTCACAACATATCAAACGATTAAGTTCATTAGTGACATTATTGGATTCGTGACGTTATGATTAGTTTATTTACAAGTTTGTACACGTAACAATTCATAATGAAGGTCAATCCAGGCTTAAGCGTAGTTTTGGTAAAGTTAAGCGTAAACAGTAATGACATACGCGTAGACGAAAGCTTACGCGTAGGATCCTAACTTACGCGTAAGAAATGTTATGCGTAGGAAATAGGGGACCTTATGCGTAGAGCTTACGCGTAGGCGTATAAGAACCTTACGCGTAAGGCTTACTCGTAAGAGTAGACCTTATGCGTAGAGGTTACTGTTTACGCATATCCTTCACAGGATATGCGTAGTCCCATTGTAGAACCTTATGCGTAGTAGTTACGCGTAGGATTTCTCTTACGCATAACTTCCTACGCGTAAGGTAATCCTTATGCGTAGAGTAACAAAGACCTTGATTCTGAGTTTTATGAGTAACAAGCCTGAAATAAAACATCATAACATCAATTTTGACACTTAACATTCATTCAATTACAGATTTAATCATAGTTATGCATTTAAACTGTTAGGCGAAGAAGCACTTACGCGTAGGTCAAAACCCTAAGGGTTATGAATTACACATAAGAGTTTTAACCATTGGATTAGCACCAATTCAATTCTGGTAGGTCATTGATGTTATGAGAGTCTAATAACGGAGTTATAACATCTAAATCGTGGTGAATCAAAAATACCCAAACTCAAGAACTTTAAACCCTAACTTCCAATTTTTAATCAATGAGAGTTTCTGGGTGGTTATAGAGCCTGGAAAGCTTTAATTCAACATGATATAAACATAACACAACAATCTTTTTGACCAAGAAACTTCACATTTGAAAATACCCAAAACCACGCATAAACCCTAATTTCTTAAAATCATTTAATTCGTGATTCTGGGCGAGTTTTGATGATTAAAACGATATCATTGATGTATTAGAAACGTTTTGACACAATCCTTTTAACCATAAACACACAATCTTGATCATGTGAACATACACATACGCGTAGTCCAGATAAACAAGATTATACAACGTTTTAGCCGTTGGATTTTTGAAAAATTCAAAACCATTGCTTAAAAACATGTTATAAATACAAAATCACTTACAAAACGATGATCTAAAGCACGGATTTCTTGAACGAATTCTACGCGTAGGATTTGTTAGGTTAGGAGTATTAAATGTGAAGATAAAGGTAGGTGGGAGGTGTTTTTATTTAAAATAACTTTAATATTTTGACAGTTTTGGTCCCTCCACCTTTTCCTTTTTCAAACAAAGCCTTTTAACTTCCATTTTGGTTACCAAACAAAGATTTTTAGGAAAGAAACTTGACGACACTCCCCCTCGACTTAAGAAAAATGATGAAAGATTATTAATTTTAGTCCGAGGAGTGTCATTGAACCAGAAACTTCACCATCATTGATAAAAGAAACAACCGGGATAGGATAACATGCAAGTACACAGATGTTTTGAAACAGTTAAGTGAAAATTTTCTCCCCCTCAACACTTGATCGTAAAAAATACTGAATTTTGAAAGATTATAGTGTTGAAGGAAGAAATGTATTTGCCATGTTGAAATATTATAGATTAGAAGAATATTTTTGTTGTTTTATAAGATTTTATATTTTTGTATTTTGTTTTTGAAAAATTATTTACAAAAGATGTTTTGGTGTTTGACAGGTTTTTAAGACTGTTTTAAGAGGTCATCCAATTCCTCTTGATTCAAACACCTCATACCAATCCGGTGAACCAACTCATTAAACCTAGCGGGAGGCAAGGCTTTGGTGAGTAGATCTGCCAATTGGTATTCAGTACCTACAAAGTATAATTCAACGGTACCCTGTTCCACGTGGTCCTTGATGAAATGATAGCGTAGATCGATGTGCTTTAATTTCGAGTGCTGAACTGAGTTGCACGAGATCGCAATGGCACTCCGATTATCGCAGTACATCGGGATTCTGTCAAATACGTAACCATAGTCTTTTAGTTGTGTTCTCATCCAGATGACTTGAGCACAACACGCGGACATGGCTACATATTCTGCTTCGGTTGATGACAGCGATGTACAATCCTGCTTCTTTGATTGCCAAGACACCAGTTTATCACCGAGAAATTGTAGAGCTCCTGAAGTACTTTTCCTTGAGTCTAAGCATCCTGCGTGATCAGCGTCTGAAAAAGCGATTAGTTCAAAACCAGAATCCTTCGGATACCAGATCCCCAAGTTAATGGTTCCCTTGATGTATCGGAGGATTCTTTTAGCCTCAGAGAGGTGGGTTTCAGTTGGTCGCGACTGATAACTGGAGCATAGATAAACGGAAAATACAATATCAGGTCTGCTAGCTGTTAGATACATGAGAGACCCAATAATACTTCGGTATTTGGTAGGGTCAACTAATTTCCCATGTAAATCAGCATCTAGCTTCTTGGTATGAGCCATTGGTGTGGCATAAGTGTCACAGGTTGTCATTCCAAATTTGTTTAACAATTTAAGGGCATATTTGGACTGACTCAAGAAAATACCACGGGGTGATTGATGAACTTGCAGTCCTAGAAAGAACGTAAGTTCACCCATCATGGACATTTCAAAATTTTTCTTCAT
>BPTQ01000008.1:104107779-104243605 GCA_019973895.1 Chrysanthemum seticuspe
GAGAATCTCTAACAACTATAACTTCTTCCTCTGGGAGAGGGATCAGAGGCCGAGTCCTTGGTTTATACGTGTATAACTCAGATCTCGGTGCTCTAGTAGGTATTTAGTGTAATCCTGTGAAAGTTACTTCTGAGAGACAAAGTGTGTTACACCTTTCTCTCTAATATAGAACTCAGGATGCGAAATAGGAACACCATATCGGTCTTGTAGGCTCACTATACGTATGTATAAGTGTTACTTCTACCTTTCGGAAGACCTCGGTTGTAGTTTGTTCGAGGACCATCCACCGTACACTCTAGATAAGTTATCTAGTTGGTACAGTTTTTAAGCACAATGACCGGTTTTTCAAAGGTATCCGTCAATCCATAACCTGAACCAGGATTGATTCAAAAGATTGAATCGCTCCATTGTTTATGTTCAGTTGTCACATGGTTGATCTATTGAATAGATCTCACATGCCACCTACCAGGAGCTTGTTTGATGTTGGCTCCAGAAGGCTTTCCATCTTCATTGTGAATATGTATGCATATCACTCGGATGTTCTGGCTATACCACAAGGATAAAGCGTAGGACTCAAGATATAATCTCTCTTTCCACATTGTGTGAAACAGAGAGTCTTCATTGAAAGTGTCCTAATGTGATTTATGGATGATCTCGTGGCTCTAGACTCAATATGTGCATATTTGGTTCCTGAGCCGGAGACTAGGGAGAGGGTCTCCTTCTTCAATATCAACAATCTCTAAGAGAGAGTCGATAGATTATGTAGGTTCCCTGTGAGAATGAAACAAGCCCTTTTAAGAGGAACTTGAGTGGTTTGGGAAGTTGTAGTGCAGTGCGTCACTGGGTCCATGACATCTTGTCTTCAATACCAATGTTACCATCAGTAGCATATGAATTGTACCCGGTTTCTGCCCTATGGTTGAATAAATGGAGGGCTATTTCTTTTCACCCTTTTCTCATTCAATTATTTTTCATTCTTCAACCCCTTCAATGCTTACCGAGACTTCATAGCTAGAACCTTGTTGGGTTTATTCTGGTACTAGCTCAGTCTCAGTCCGCACTCTTCCCGAATTCTCATTTTTCTCCTTTTATTATCATAGTACAGAGGGGTTTTGTTGAATACAAAGCCATAGTCAGATAATTGGGATCTCATCCATAGGATTTGAGTACAACATGATGACATGGCTATGTATTCAGCCTCTGTAGAGGAAATAGAAGTGCTCATTTGCTTCTTTGAAGACCAGCTCACAAGCTTATCACCCAAAAACTGAGCACCTCCAGACGTACTTCGACGAGTATCTTGACATCCTGCATGATCAGCATCTGCATAGGTTGTTAGTGACATACCGGTGTCCTTCGGGTACCAAAGTCCCATATTGATGGTTCCTTGGAGATACCGAAAGACCCCGTTTAACCGCTTCAAGGTGCCTTTTAGTAGGCTTAGCCTGGTATCTAGCACACATGCAAACAGCGAACAAGATGTCTGGTCTACTAGCAGTGAGGTACATAAGGGATCCAATCATACTACGATATTTCGTTTGGTCAATCATGATCCCTGAGTGGTCCTCATCTAGTTTGGTTCGATCAATCATGGGAATGTCAACAGGGTCACTTGAATCAAATCTAAATTTCTTTAAGATCTCAGTTGCGTATTTAGATTGATTTATGAAAATGCCTCCGGGACTTTGTGAAATTTGTAATCCCAAGAAAAATGACATTTGTCCCATCATTGACATTTGAAATTTTGAACTCATTTCATTTGAAAAACGGTCACACTCATTGGGGTCAGTCGAGGCAAAAATGATATCATCAACATAAATTTGAACATGAATTAAATGTTTGCCTGACTTCCTGGTGAACAATGTTGGATCAACTACTCCTTTGCTAAATCCGGTAGATAGAAGAAACTTTGATAGTGTATCATACCATGCCCTTGGAGCTTGCTTTAAACCGTAAAGATTCTTCTTCAAAAGATAAACATGAGTAGGATGCTCTTGATTCACAAATCCTTCCGATTGGCTGACGTAGACTACTTCTTTAAGATCTCCGTTCAGAAATGCCGTCTTTACATCCATCTGATAGACTACCATGTTCTTACTAGCAGCATTAGCCAAAAAGATTCTGATTGCCTCGATTCGAGCAACAGGAGCAAAATATTCTTCAAAGTCAATACCCTCTTCTTTACGGTATCCTTTAGCAACTAATCAAGCCTTGTTCTTCAACACATCACCATGCTCATCAAGTTTCACTTTGAAGATCCCTTTAAGAGCAATAATCATAGCACAGTCTGGAGCAGGTACTAACTCCCATACATCAAGTCGATCAAACTCATGAATTTCATCTTGCATGGCATTGAACCAGCTATCTTCATTCATGGCGGTTTTAACATCTTTTGGTTCGATCTTAGAGAGTACGGAGTTGAAGAAGCACCATAAGGCATCGGTTGCAAGTTGTTTCCGTGAGGATACTGGACGAGAGGGATTTCCAATGATTTTGTCTAATGGACGATCGTGAGTCCATTTTCTGAGGTGTTCATGTGGTAGTTGTTGAGGGACTGAAGTAGCAGAGTCTATGTCTCCTGAAGAAGATGGTTCTGATGAAGATTCAGGAGCAAATATGTTTTCAAATGGAGCATCTTCAGGAGTAGCAAAGGGATTAACTTCATCATTGATGCCAGAAACAGTTCCATGATGTACATTTGAATAATGATGATTTGTTGATGAGACTGAAGGATCAGCAGCAGGCGCTTCTTGACTTAATGACATTGAGACTGAAGGATTGACTTCATTCACAAGAATATGAGCAGCCTCTGTTGTAGAAATCGACACCTCATTAGTACTTGGCTCATAAAGTTCATCAAACATAGGATCAAACAATTTCTTTAAATCATCTTTAGATGGAGGTACATATGGAGTTGCTGGAGAAGAATAAGGTACAAGGGATGAACCAATGGGACTGTTTTGAAGTGCGGGTCCTGAACTGGATTGTCCAGGAGCCATTTGACCGGTCAGCTCATCAAACGTAACGTGAATTGTTTCCATGATATTTTGGGTTCCTTTGTTGTAGATTCGGCATCCCTTTTTGTTTGGTGCATACCCTACAAATACTCCAATGTCTGCTTTAGCTCTAAGTTTGCCTAAGTCTTGACCCTCATTAGTTGGATAACACAATGCACCAAACACACGAAGGAAAGAGAGATTAGGTTTTCTATTGTGGACAAGTTCATATGGAGTTTTTCCATGAACAGTGTGAATCAGGGAACGATTTTGTGTGTAACATGCAGTGGCAATAGCTTCAGCCGAGAGAAACATTGGAACCTTTGAGTAAATCAGCATTGTTCTAGCGGCTTCTACAAGAGTTCGATTTCGTCTTTCAACTACACCGTTCTGTTGAGGAGTTCGTGGAACACTTCTTTGATGGTTGATTCCAACGCTTTCATAAAATTCACTAAGTTGTTTTTCAACAAACTCAATTCCATTGTCTGTTCGGATAATTCTGACGGTTTTGTTAAGTCGAACCTGCAGCTGTTTGATGAGTTTGATGATGATATCAGGAGTTTCATCCTTTGTCCTTAAGAACTTGACCCAGGTGAATCTAGAGTAATCATCAACCACAACTAACACATATTTCTTCCCAAATATATTCTGCACTCTCATTGGTCCACATAAATCCATATGAATTATATGAAGAACTTCTGTGACACAGTTAGTAGGTTTGGGTTTATGGGCATACTTCTTGCTTTTTCCCAATTGACATGCTGAACAAAGATGATCCTTTTCATACTTGAGTCTAGGTAAACCTACAACTAAGTCCTTTCTGGAGAGATCATTGATGGTGCCAAAGTTCAAGTGATTGAGACGACGATGCTATAACCATGACTTTGTTTTAGAAGCCTTTGACAGCAAGCAAATTGGTGAAGACTTCATCATATCTTCGATAGAGATGGTGTATAGATTTGAACCACGTGAACCTCTCAAAAGTTCCTTACTTCAAGTTCTCTAACGAAACAGGTGTGTTTTCTAAAGGCTACTTCTAGATCAGAATCGCAGAATTGACCAACAGAGAACAAGTTATGACCAAGACCTTCTACATAGTAAACCCTGGAGATAACACTTTTGCCAACAACATAATCTCCATAACCCATAATTGCACCGAAATGATCATTCCCGAATCTAAATGTCCCGATGAATTTGCTCACGAAGTTCATAAGCCGCGACCGGTCGCCAGTCATATGCTTGGAACATCCTGAGTCAAGGTACCACAGAACGATTTGAACGATCTGCAGTTGAACACAGACAAGAATGGATAACTGGATAATTAGGATCCCCATGGAAGAATGGGTTCCATTTGGTTAGTAACAATGGTTGGAACACCCACATCAGAAATAGAAGCATTCATATTACAAATTGAATCAATGGAGTTATTATGAATAGATGTAGTACTAGTGTCCGTATTTGCCCTATTTAAAGTATGTTCACTTCTTAAGAGAATAGTTTTACCAGTAGGCATCCATTTTCTAGTGGTCATTGTCTGATTAACCTTATGGCCAACTGGTATCCATTGATAACCTATCTTACTAAATGTTCTTCCTGTGGGCTTCCACTGTTTTCTAACTTTCTTACGCCTTTGCCTTTTTGCCTTCTTAGCATGATATTTTGCATTAACAGAGTTAATTGGGGATTTGACAGCATTAGACAAGACATTCACACCACATTCATGATAAGAAACAGAATTCAAGCAGACATCATTACAAGGTTTGCAAATAGTATCAGAATTCGAATTAATTACAGTACGCCTATGGCTAATACTAGAATCAACACGATTCGTTTTATTCGACTCAAACTTAAGGTTCCTAGGTTGGTCTTCTACTCTCTTCCAATGCACATTCTTAGCTTACGAGGTCCTGTCATTCCTTGTATTGTCTTGAGACTTTGACCTGCTTGCTTTAATGTCACTGATTACTCCTGTAGAGGGAATGGGAACATTAGTTGGTTTTGCTACTCTTTGCTTCTCCTGTTTAGATGTGCTGGGATCTGAACTACATGCAGGCACACTAAGGTTCATTTTCATAACACTAGAAGTGCTGGGATTTGTAATTCTAGAAGGCACACTGGAGTTCGCTTTCTTAGCATTAACAGATCTGGAATCTGAACTACTTAAGGGCACACTATGGTTCACAGTTAAAACATTGGGCATCGAATGAATATCATACTTGGCACTAGGCATCGAACATGGAATCAAAGGATTAACTCTCTCACCTAAGGACTTTGGGCATATTGTGATTAAGCATTCTAGAATTTCTTGAGATCGTTTGGCATATAAACATGCATGCCCAATTGCACTGTCAAGTGGTTTCTCTAATTTATCCTCTTCAAAAATCTCACGTAGACATTCTAGACAATCCTTAAGGGATGAGAAATATGTTTGAATAGCAAGTTTGTTATTCCTGAGATGAGGGGGAACATATTTCACATACAAAGCATATTTATTACAAGAGTGAACCTTTGATACACCATTCTCCCCATTGGTCATTGGCATTTTCCCTTTTACCTGACTCTTTAGATTCTCAATTTCCTTTTGCAATGAAGCTATTTGTTCGTTATTTTTGTTACGAGTGACCTTTATTGATTCAAATAACTCATTGAAATGACGTTTAACCTTTTCATTTTCTTCTAGAAAACTTTTGTTTTCCTTTTGTAATGCATTTACTAAGTTTTGAAGATGAAACGTTTGAGAATTCTGAGAATCTAAGGGAGGAGGCATTTGGGAGCCTGTCATATTGTTCTTTTGACCCTTTAATTGTGAGATTTGGGCTTTCAACTTTCTGATCGTGTTGCAATGAGCTTGAATCTGTTCATCACGTTTGTTAATTTGAAAAACTGCATCAAACTCTGGAGCATCTGAGGATGTCTTGATATTTGAAGTTTTGACATTTTCTTTAAGATGTTGATATTTTAGTTGTAAATTAAAATGCTCAGCCTCTAGTTTAGAAAAATGTTTAACCAAATTGTCATGATCATCCAGTTCAATTTTCTCAGTTAGTTTAGAATTAGTCTTTTCAAGCTCAATGACACGATCATGGGAGACTTTCAGGGCAACAGATAATTCATGAAATTGGGAAGCATTAATAGAACAATTTATAGCAGTGAAAAACACATCCTGAGCAACACATTCAGTAATAAGAGTCTCATTTAATGTATGAAAGTTCTTCCTCTCAATCTCATTATATTTTAGTGCTCGCTCATAGTCACTAACCTCAACTATCATTGCATCAAACTCCTTTTCCATTTCTTTAATTTCTAAGTTCATTCCTTTTTTAAGACTTTCAAAATGATCTTTTAGCTGTTTAAAGAAAGGCATGACTTCAGTTAAATAACATTCTTTCGTTTGCTCATAACCCCTTTCCCCTTCAGTTATGCCAGTGGGTGTGATCCTTTTCTTATAAGTTTTCTCAAAATCAACAAATAGTTGAAAAATAACATATTGACTGATTAAGGTCTTGCTTTTAGTGGCAATAGTCCTAGAAACTAAATGCATTGGTGTATTGGGAGGATACACAGTCGCTGAAGGAATTTTCCTAAAGGGAGGGTTCGTTACAACAAGATTCTCGGCCTTCTGCTTATCTAAATCCTTTTTCCAGAACACTTGTTCGGGTGTTAACAACGTCTGAGGCTTAAACATGTTCAAGGAAATCCAATTCTCCTTCTTGTAATCATGGGGTGTGATCTTTATTTTCTTCTCTTTACATTTAGGATCATCTAATTTCTTGTTCATCTTTTCCCTAGTGACTTCATCTGATTTCTTATCTTCCTCAGTGCACTCAACGCAACTAGGTTTCTGTCTAGGTTTAAGGATTTCATTGTCATCATAAAGAACCTTATGAGCATTTCTAGCCTTTTTAATGACCTCTGGATTTGGTTCCTCAAAAAGGGGAATGCTATGCTTATCGCTTAAGACTCTATGCTTAGTGATTAAGTGAGCAGTCTGAATGGTATTACCTTGTACGTACAACTTATTTTCAAGCTTGTTTTTCAAGGTTTTTAGATTAGAAAAATCATTCAAAAGTTTTGATTCCTTAGCACTGAATTCTTGCTTAAGCATTTTAACATTTTCTTGAAGTTCTTGCTTTTGCTTAGCAGTTTTAGAAAGCTTTTCTTGTAAGGAGTTTAACTCTTGTTTTAATACTTCTTCTCTAAACCTACTTTTTCTAATAGTTGTACGCATTTGGTCATCCATTTCCTGCTCACGGGTGGTCAACTCAAATTTTGCACGTTGTTCATAAATAGCAACACGTTCTTTATAGGCATTTAGTTTAGAGATGACAGAATCATCAGGGGCACATGCAGTGAATTCATCAAAAACATAATCATTGTTGACTGCAGAAGATGCATTACTTGGTACAATCTCACTTTCACTTTGTTTCACATATTGATCATATGGGACAACATTGATATTACCCATATTTTAAATATCTGACTCAATAATTACAGTTGATTGTACTTCATTATGTATCTTTTGCTCATCAACTTCATCGTATAATTTTAATACCTCAGAAATGAGTTTGTCTTTGGATGGACGAGCTTGTGGTGATGAAGAGACTTTAGGAGAGACCATTGGAGAAATGCTAGCCATGAAGATGGTTTGTGTAGTGGGTTTTTCAACAACATCAGAGTCGTATGCATCACAATCAGCTACTTGAAAGGCATTCTGATGATTATGGTCTATCTCCTGAATTGGTTGCTCATCCACATCTGCATCATATGTATTAGCATTTCCCTCAGCCAAGAACAACAATTCCTCTTCATCCAAAGCTGCACCATTATCCTGAGCTTGCACAAGCAACATCTTATCCCTGAAGTACTCAGCATTCTGAGGGCGTTTTGGTGATGTGCAGTTCCTTGCAATGTGTCCCTCACCTCCACAATTGTAACATTTGATTGGCTTTGCTTGACCCTGATTTCCATTCCTTCCTCTGTTCTGATTTGCAGCATAACCTCTACCTGCTCCACCTCTTGCTTGTTCGTACTGTCGTTCTTAAACTGGCTGCACCATAACCTTCCCATCTCTGACAGTGGCTTGATTATGTGGATTGGAAGCAGTTCTGAGATTGTTGGTGTGAAGTCTGTTAGTGTGAGGTGAAAGTGTCCTGTTCTCTTTAACCATGAGTGCCAGTTGATTGATGAAATGTTCCATGACAGCATTAGCATCTGGTTGCTTGAACCTTGGATCAGGAATGAGTTTGTGATTACCATCTCCCGTGGGTACAACTTGAGAAGTTTTGGTGGTAATCCCATCATTTGTGTAAAAAGCAGTTGAATCATTTGTTGAGCTTGTTTCTCCCTGAGCTTTGAACTGATCAAGAATCCTCTTTTCAAACATGGCATGTCTCTCATTTTGAAGAAGGAAGGCATATAGTTGCTCATAGTTTGTATTCTTCAATCCTTTAGTAAGCTTCACAGAAGTGACAAACTTGTGCCATTCGGGATTCATGTTGTTCACAAATTTTGAGTTCAGCTGAATGTTAGGCATAGTCATTCTGATGTTCCTCATGTCATTAACAAGCTTGTGGAATCTCACATAGTACTCATAAACACTCTCATCTGGTTTCATCTTGAAGTGTTCAAATTCATCATAGAGTTGTGATTCTCTGTCTTCCATAGTTAATTCAGAACCTGAGAGAAGCATCTTGACATTATCCCATACTGCCTTTGCTTCGGTGTTGTGATTGATCAGCTTGTAGATATCTTTTGGAAAACCTTGAAGTACGATGTTAGAAGCCCTGATATCAACATCGAATCTCTTTTTCTCCTTATCATCGAGCTCATCATATGTCTTTGGTCTGTCAATTCAATAGATCATTGTTCCATCTTCAGCTGTATCAATTAAGTCTCTAGTCGTCTCAACCCGATATGGTCCTTCATCAATGGATTTGAGAATGTTGACTCCATTTTCCTTTCCAAGACAGTACAATCTGATTCGTTGACCCCAAGAGTCGTAGTCAGTTCTGTCAAGCATGGGTGGACGAGTATCTGAACCAGCTGCTTGAACATCCTCGGCAACAGTGGAGATGATTGTAGGAACGTTGGTAGACATGATGACAAATAAAACAGGATTTTATAACTCTATGATTAAACCGGGAAATATATTCTTTCACGGGATTTTACTGAATCAAGAGAAAACCGTATTTAAAGGAAATCACTCAAGTCGCTAGGAAAACTGTGAACCAAGTCGCTAAGTGCTAAGTCGCTAAAGTTCCAAGTCGTTATATAACAACTCGCTACAATCCAAGTCGCTAACAAAATTTTGGCAGCAATTCGCTAAGCACCAAGTCGCTAAATATTCAAGTCGCTAAATAGCAACTCGCTAGGTACCAACTCGCTAACACCAAGTCGCTAACAATATAAAGTACAAGTCGCTAACTTAAACCAAGTCGCTACTCGTAGTGGGGAATCCACTAACTGTACTTTTTGTCGGCTTGTCTCAATAGACAAGTCGCTAGCTCAACTCGCTAAGGCGTTAAACAACAACTCGCTACCAAATTGTAAAGCAAGTCGCTACCAAGAAAACTTTTCCGTGGCTCAAGTCGCTAGCATGAAAAACACATAAACACCACTTTTCAATCCAAAAACAACCCAACCACTATGATTCAAACCTTCTAAATCAAAACCTAAACACTCGAGATGATTCTAAACACAAAAGTACTACCAAAATCCAAACTTTAACACTAGAAATCAACCAAATGATGCAAAAACCACTAAACTTTTTCAAACTTAAAAACCACTAGAAATCCAAAGATATGTAAGATATGATCTAACCATGGCTCTGATACCAATTGTAGGATATTGGATTTCACATACACATCAAACCATTAACACAAGTGGGCGTACAAGAGTGTTTTAGAGAGAGAAAGTTAGAGATTTAGGGAACTTAGTGCGAGAAAGTGAAAGATATTATTATGAGCTCCAACTCTCTACCTTGGAAGGTAGAGAGTATTTATAGTCTTACAATCAAACGCCACACATCGGGCTGTGGATCAGGCATACAGTGGGTAAAGACCCGTCCGTCCTCCACGGTGTTACTTTACTAAATACTACTTAACACAAAATAACTATGACTACGAGCTTTCTAACGATTACATATACTTGAGGTGACCGACTCTTTAATACCTGGAATTTCTAATTCCTAACATTTAGCCATGGCCTTGCCGTGACTTTGGTCCTGACTACCATGGTCTTGAGACTTAGCTTTCACCTTAGCCGTAGCCGTGGTCTTGGCTTATGGCCATTAGGCCTCTTGGTTTGCTTGTAGTTGTAACAAAAGTATAGTTGTGAGACTATATTTACGGCAGTTTCAGTTTTTGAAAGATTTTGGCCTATTTATGCGTTTTCAAGGTCCGAGCTTCTTTGCAAGTGAAGGAAAATGTCGTTCCGGACAACTTTCGTGTTTTAACTTTTTGAAGATGTTTAGGATGTATTTTACTTCCTATTTATAGGAGGGTAAGTTTGGTTAACCATATATTGGGTTAAATATTAACCATGGTTAGGTTAGGACACTTGTAATGATCTAAAGGAACCATGGTTAGGATTTTTCCACCAAAATGATGACTCCCCCCCTAGAGGCTGTCACAATTGGTGACAAGGCTTAGAAAATAAGTCTTGATCTTATCTTGCTTACGGAGTGAGTTTTGGTTTCGTTAAATGCCAACCGTTAGTCGTTAAGCCATAAGACGTAAAACTGGGTATCGTAAAAATATGAAACTTATAGGAATGATTAAACTCATCATTATACTCTATCTAAAAATATAAAATGAGTGATAAGTCTTATTGGGTGCAAAAACGCTGCTTAAAACTGGAAATACGGGTCAAAAACACGTAATTCGCAGTTTTTCAGAAAAGAACGAAATTTCAGGGAAACGACCGTGAATTTATTTAGAGTAGACTAAATTTAGTCTAAAAGTGATATGAGATGTCAAAATGTGGTTTTCTTCATACGCGGGATAACTTAACAGTTATTTGTGAAGTTTAAAAGTTACGCGATTTATGCAAAAATGTAGAACGTATGAGGTTAATTCCTTTATGGTCAAAGGAGGAGGGAAATATGTTTGACTTTTCCAAAAAATGTAAAAGTTTCAAAAACATATTAGAAACACAGTGCAGGAATCGTTAAGTCTGGATGTTAGTAGAATTGTTTAAAACGTAAGTTTAGTTTTATTCTGCGATGGGCTTATTTGCTAATATTAAAAATAATAAATCTTAAAAATTCTCAAATTAATCATGAGTGATCTAAAAATTTATCTGATGCGAGGAAAATTGTCAGAGTTGATTTTCGTTATGCGCGTAATGTTTAAACGGTGGACCGTCTAAAACGAAACTTTAAAACGATGTTTACTTAATAACTTTTGCGAAAATGATCTAACGATGGTCGAACTCTCAGGTTATTACTAAAATAATTTATCTTACGAGGATGTGGATTAAAATTTTTACGGGATGAATAGTGAAAGTGAATAGTAAAAGTGAATAGTAACTTTTCAGAAATATGAAAAATAACTCGAAAAATGCGGTTTGTTACAGTCTCACCCCCTTAATGGGAAATCCGTCCCGGAATTCAATGTGTGTTATCCGATGTTGAAATGTCTAGGAAAATGAGGGTGTATACGCCAAATTCTAATCTTTGTGTTCTCAAGTTTCTAGTCATAGAATGTATTATGTACCATGTGGCTTAAGTTGATAACCTAAAGGGTTTTGTTAAAATCTCATAGAGTCCAATATACCTAAAGTTTGGCTTTTCCCGATTCTCAAAACGAATCATATCTTATTGTATCGAGACTATCAATAAAACCTTAATTTCTAACATGGAGTTTTTGGTGATAGTGTACGGTATGGAGCCTAATTTGTATTTGTATGGTTTCCTTAGTTGTTTCGTGGGTGATCTCTAAACACCTTAGTTCAGCAAATGGTTAACTAACACTTTTGTCGATATAGTGCCTTAAAATGGAATAGTTTTGTTGTTGTTAGGGTAACTGTTGTTTAATCAAAGGTGCAAGGTATTGTTGATGTGAAATGGTTTATAATGATGTGATAATTGTTGTAGGAAAGTCTTGCTAGTGGCAAGTGGTTATCCAAACCATTTCCAAAGTTGATCATGTCTTAGGTGGTTTTGGGATGAAGGCTATATCGTATAGTGTTTATGTCTACTAGTGTTTGAAAGAAACGTGGTCCAGTGAAGTTTTACGTACTGAATTTCAATGGGGTTCAGATAATGATGTGACATGTTGACGATTAGAAGAGTGTAGCGTATGTTTACCATTATTCTTAGGTAGAGATGTCAAGTTTGGTTTAAAATTAAAGGTGAATGACGAAATGATATCCTTGAAACCTAATCAGGCTAGTACTTCTAAGAATTGACGAGAAGATTTGATGACTATCCCAAGATAGTAGTTCGGATTATTTCATAAATGAAAACTTTCAAGAATGAAATTAGGTAGTATAAATAAGATGTTAAGATTTTGCTGAGTGGTAAGACACTATCGTGTCTCTAGATCTTTTTAATGAATTCTGGTGGTTTATCGGGTTTAAGTAGGAAATTAACCTGAATATAACCCTTGTATAACTGTTCTGAGTGTTTGAAAAATTTAAGTCGAACATAGTTAATCAGACCATGTTCCACTATCCCAAGGTTAAATATAGGTGATTAGGCTATATTTAGCCGAGGTTCGATAAATTTTCCAAATACCTAAATTAGGTATACTTGTGATATGTTCATAGCTTTTGAGAAATTGTCCACTAAGCAAAGGCGATATCAAACCATTCAGTTGCAAGTCCTGGCCATAAAAGACTTGTAACCTATGTTTTCACATTCCATTACATAGAAGATAGTATGGGTAGATACGTGTGTAAAGGAAATCTTAAGTAATTCTAAAATAGTTTATACTTGGCTAGAATCACGAACTTTTAACAATGAAGGTTTCAGAAGAGAATTTTGATGAATGTAGAGAAAATTGCTGAACTTCAACTTTTGTAGATGATGAGTCAGTTTATCTTTTAGAAATCCCATTTCTTGTATTTCCATTAGGGAAATTGATAGACTGTGACGGGTTTCATGTAAAACAATATCATATAATGTTTATAAGATAATTTTTAGAGACTATTGTATAACTTACAATATCTGAGGAGTAGTTGAGACCATTGTGCAACTCACAATGTCTAAGAAATGATGGAGAGATCATTGTGTAACTCACAATGTCTTAGAAATAGTTGAGACCATTGTGTAACTCACAATGTCTAGGGAATAATAGAGACCATTGTGCAACTCACAATGTCTAGGAAATAATAGAGACCATTGTGCAACTCACAAGGTCTGAGAAATAGTTGAGACCACTGTTTCACTCAAAGTGTTTGAGGATATAAAAGAGACCACTGTAGGATTTACAGTGTCTGAGGATATAAAAGAGACCACTGTAGGATTTACAGTGTCTGATAATGTAATAGAGACCATTGTATCTCACAATGTCTGGGAAGTAGGAAAGACCATTGTAGTCAGTTACATTGTCTTGGATAAAGTTTTGTAATCCTAAAATGCACGAGTAGATGCATGATTGGGAGATTGGGAAAAATATGATTGTGCCGTAATGCCTTAGAATAAGCATACGCATATATGTTTAGTATATCGTTTAGCTAAAATGATTGAAAATACGTCGAGTGTATATGTCAATAAACTAGTATGTTTGTATAGCTTAAAATGCCTAAAAGTCACATAATTGTCTGGAGGATGGAAGGCACGGAGAACGGAAGGCTATAAAATGTTTTTGTTTGAAAAAGTAGTTATAGTTTAAGTCTCGATTAGACCCGTTTCTCTATAACTGTGGCTCTGATACCAATCTGTAACACCCCCAATTTCGTGATACACAACGGAATTCAAACTGGGTGTTACTTCATGGCACAACAGTCATAACAATAGAAAACGAACTCTAATGGAGTCGTTTTAAAAGATTTATCATTTGATTTATATAAATATCAGAGTTTACAAAAATAGGTCCCAGTTGGTTCCATTGTTTACAAAATACTTTAAATGGGGTTTCGAATGATAATAAAATTTATAGCCTTCTTCAGTATCCTTGCTCTTCCGTGCCAGCTTCCGACATTATGGACCTGAAATACATGCTTAAAACTGTCAACACAAAGGTTGAGTGAATTCATAGAGTTTAGGAAATCAGTTGAACACATAATATTTGTGTGGGTTACGTTGTTATACACCCATAATGTTGAAAACAAAACAGTTATTATTCACTAAGCATCATGCAATCAAGGCGTTAACTTGCTGTCATATAATAGTAACCGATGCCCCAAGTAGGTAAAATTTGCCGTTTTACCTTATGTACTCAAATATAGTGCGTTTGTTTACCGGATCCTGGTCAAACAAACGGGATTCGTCAATCCCGATAGATCTATCCACAATATGCACGCTCACTTCACTCGTGATTAATGATTCATGATTTAGGGACTTAAGATTGGCAAATGCGGTAACTTAGTGCAAGTAAAATAATCAGATAAGTATAGAATTTGAAAGCAATGTGTTCGGTTTAAAATAAAGCATGTATCTCCCCCAAGGGTTTGTAAAACAATTAAGTAATAGAAAGTGGGGCTATGAACTCACCTCAGAGTAAACGATATCAAATGTATAATGAGAATGATGGATATGTCGTGAGAACTTCTACGAGCAACCTAAAATGGAATGTTGCGACTTAGGTTTGGAATAATGTTTAGGAAAACATAAACCATTCTATATATATTTCTATGTTGATCATGATGTAGTCAATTATCATTTGATGTTTATAGAAAGATCTTTAATATGTGAAAACATATTTAGTTTATAGATATCGTACTACCGTTCGGGCCATCATAATTCAGAGGTCATGCAGTAAACGTTCGAGGAGCTAGGACACTTTAAATCGTAAATCCAGCAACTCGTCGATACGTATTACTCAAATGAACCCCTCACATGAAGCTCCCTACTTGTGTAGCACTTAGTAGATACAACATATGTTTTGAGTGAAGATTGTTATAACATAAAGTTTTTCATGTTTTTAATAAGTATCTAGTTTTTACAAGTTCTCGACGTTTTCATAAATATGATCATTAGCTAACGGTCTTGGGTAAACAAGCCTTAAGGCTTTAGCCATGGCCTTGCCGTGACTTTGGTCTTGACTACCATGGTCTTGAGACTTAGCTTTGACCCTAGCCGTAGCCGTGGTCTTGGCTTATGGCCATTAGGCCTCTTGGTTTGCTTGTAGTTGTGACAAAAGTATAGTTGTGAGACTATATTTACGGCAGTTTCTGTTTTTGAAAGATTTTGGCCTAGTTATGCATTTTCAAGGTCCGAGCTTCTTTGCCATTAAAGGAAAATGTCGTTCCGGACAACTTTTGTGTTTTAACTTTTTGATGATTCGGACCAGAAGTATCACTTTAAAAACGGCAGAACTCTTAACAGCTTATACATGGCAGTTTTGGCGTTTAGGTTTCGCTAACTTCTTTTGCTTATAACTTTTGACTCGTTTGTCCGTTTCGGGTGATTCAAATTGCTATGTTTACCTTTTTATCTTGTCTACCATATTATATAAGTTAGAAAGTCCTTATGTTACTGCTTTTAATGGTCTCACATGTGTAGAATATGACTAGTTTACTAGTTTGTTATTTTTATGACAATATGTGAATTAAAACAAGTGATTGAGTATATGTACATCATGAATCAACATAGTAACTATATATATAGCATGAAATAGTTAAGATTATGAATAATAAAGATGAGATGATGGTGGTGATAAGTTGCTTACAACTTTTGGCTTTCAATAAGAAAGGAGTAACTTAGTAAGGATAGGATTTTAATTGATCGCGTAAGACTTCGGATTGAGCTAGCTTTCCACACCTTGGCACCCTTGCAAACTTGAAGAGTTGGTGAGGAAGTACTAAGTGACTTGAGTGGATCTAAACTCAAGAAGATCACTTAAACTTGCTAGAGATTTGATGTAGTAGATTGATCTTTGGAACTTCCTTGCATAAACTTGGAGTTTATAGATCAAATGATGGAAGATGTGAAGGAGTTGTGATATGAACGACCAATAACAGTTTGTGAAGATGTTTAGGATGTATTTTACTTCCTATTTATAGGAGGGTAAGTTTGGTTAACCATATATTGGGTTAAATATTAACCATGGTTAGGTTAGGACACTTGTAATGATCTAAAGGAACCATGGTTAGGATTTTTCCACCAAAATGATGACTCCCCCCCTAGAGGCTGTCACAATTGGTGACAAGGCTTAGAAGATAAGTCTTGATCTTATCTTCGTTACGGAGTGAGTTTTGGTTCCGTTAAATGCCAACCGTAAGTCGATAAGCCATAAGACGTAAAACTGGGTATCGTAAAAATATGAAAATTATAGGAATGATTAAACTCATCATTATACTCCATCTAAAAATATAAAATGAGTGATAAGTCTTATTGAGTGCAAAAACGCTGCTTAAAATTGGAAATACGGGTCAAAAACGCGTAATTCGCAGTTTTTCAGAAAAGAACGAAATTTCAGGGAAACGACCGTGAATTTATTTAGAGTAGACTAAAATTAGTCTAAAAGTGATACGAGATGTCAAAATGTGGTTTTCTTCATACGCGGGATAACTTAACAGTTATTTGTGAAGTTTAAAACTTACGCGATTTATGCAAAAATGTAGAACGTATAAGGTTAATTCCTTTATGGTCAAAGGAGGAGGGAAATATGTTTGAATTTTCCAAAAAATGTAAAAGTTTCAAAAACATATTAGAAACACAGTGCAGGAATCGTTAAGTCTGGATGTAAGTAGAATTGTTTAAAACGTAAGTTTAGTTTTGTTCTGCGCTGGGCTTATTTGGTAATATTATAAATAATAAATCTTAAAAATTCTCAAATTAATCATGAGTGATCTAAAAATTTATCTGATGCGAGGAAAATTGTCAGAGTTGATTTTTGTTATGCGCGTGATGTTTAAACGGTGGACCGCCTAAAACGAAACTTTAAAACGATGTTTACTTAATAACTTTTGCGAAAATGATCTAACGATGGTCGAAATCTCAGGTTATTACTAAAATAATTTATCTTACGAGGATGTGGATTAAAATTTTTACGGGCTGAATAGTGAAAGTGAATAGTAACTTTTCAGAAATATGAAAAGTAACTCGAAAAATGCAGTTTGTTACACATGAGCCTAGGCCAAACCCCAATAAGGGAAAGGAAGGGAACTTGCATGTTGCCCTATTTCCTTCCTATAAATACCCATGTAAACCATCCTTAGATGGTTGGTTGTTCATTTTATCTCATTTCCTACGCATAACCTTTCTAATATCATTCGTGTGTTTTGGGCTAAGTGTTCAACCGATCTCTCTTATCTATACTTGTTTATATTGATGCTTGTGTTACTAATATGGTGACCTAACAGTGGTATCAATCGCCAAATAGTTGAGTGAAACGATTTATTTTTTTTGAAGTTTATGTGATACGCGTAACTTTCGGTACTAAAACTTTCATACGCATAAAAACTCATTTTTTACACTTTCAAATCCAAGATTCTTGTACTTTCAAGGTTTTTAGGTGTTAAAGTTTAAGTTTTTGGCAAAAAGTTTCAAACTTTACGTGTATTTCTTTGTGTTTAAGCTTGGTTTGATACTTGTAGTTTGTTCTACGCGTAAGGTGTATTAAAGTTTTGGATCATCAAGTTTCACACTTTTGTGTTATTTTGGTGATATTGAAGCTGTCTCATCACAAAAATCTAGTTTAGAAACACTTTGAGCAGAAAACTCAGTTTTGGAAAATCCTACGCGTAAGCAAACCCTTATCTTACGCGTAAGTTATCCTTGGTTTGATCTTCAGCGTTCTTGGTTTACTCAGTGTTTTCTTGCTTGGATAAGCCTGAAAACACTTCGACTTTGGATATCTTTTGCACTGGAATAAGTGTAAAGGATTTTTTGGGCAAAACCCTAGTTTTACGCCTAACCATAAAAACTTACGATTAAAATATCTTACGCAAAAGCTTACCTACGCCTAAGCACGTCTTACGCCTAAGGAAAAATTACGCATAAGTTTCTTACTTCTACGTCTTTAGTTTACGCATAACCTAAGGTTTAACTAACCCTACGCGTAAGCTACACCTACGCGTAAGTATTCTTCTTACGCGTAAGTTTGGTGTTTTTACGCCTAAGGTTTTCTTTGCCTAAGCTTGGTTTCTACGCCTAAGGACTCTTCATCAACAAAGTTTCATTCGACTACAAAGATCCATCATCAACACAAGTTTCAAGATGTCTCAACCACCATACTCTAACTACTTTCCTCATATGTATGCTCAACAACAACAACAACTCAGTCAACAACAACAACAATTCAATCTACAACAACAAGTTTATCAACAACAATTTCAACAACAACATTTCCACAATAAGGAGCAATTCCACCACAAAAGGTTCAACCACCACCTAGTCTTCAAGTACAACCTTACACTAACTTTTACAATCAACATCCATCCAGGAATACTATGAAGGAACCGTCATGGTTTGACAAGATGTGTGAAGCTTTAAGTAGCCAACAATCCATTCATGAGGCTGGATCACTTGATAGACCTCCAATGCTCACTCCCGGAAATTACGATCAATGGGTGATTAGGTTCTTTAGGTTTTGTGATCTAAAGAAGTCACATGGAAAGTTCTTAAAGAAGGTCATTTTGGAAGGTCCGTTTCAGATGCCTACTGTCGTTACACCCGGAGATCCAAATGCTACTCCACCAAGAGGTGATGTCACCAACATTGCAACTCTTTCTGACCTCACAGCTGATGAACTTCTACATTTCAAAGCAGATGAGCTAGCAATGCAATACATCCTTTTGGGATTACCCAATCCGATCCTTCGAAGTGTTGATGCTCAAAAGACTGCTAAAGCAATGTGGGAACATATTCATCTTCTCATGGAAGGCATTGAACTCAATCAAGAAGACATGGAATCCAAAATATACTTGGCTTATGAACACTTCATGATTGAACCCGGGGAGACATTAGAGTCATATCATCATCGCTTCTCAGACATCATCAATGACTTGGACAAACACAACATCATCATGCCAAGAATTGCAGTCAATACTAAGTTTCTGAGTAGTCTTGGTCCTTATTGGGAAAAATATGTTATTTTCATCCGTCAAGCGAAGAATATTCATCATGCTACATACGGATTGTTGTACGACTATTTGAAGCCCCACCAAAAAGAAGTTGACAAAGAAAGGGTTATCCGTGGACAACCTGTTTCACCTTCACTTCCGGACAATCAACAATTAGCATTGTGGGCTCAAGCTTGTTATCCTCAATTCCAGACCTTACAAACTGTATTCACGAATCCTCCACAACCCACTGCTCAACCAACTGCAACAATCACACCATATGATCCATCAAAGCAACAATCTCAAGAAACTCAATTGGTTCCATACAACAACAACAATGATCAAGCACTTTACAGTGAATCCAATGAAGATGCAGAAGCTTTCGATGCATTGCAACAAGGGTTTGTCATGATTGCTAGAGCCTTCGGTCGATACTCTAACAAATCCAACAATCGCATTCGTACCTCATCTAACACAAGGAATCAGGCTGTTGTTAACAATGGACGTGTTGAAGTTCAGAATCGTGGTAATGTTCGTCAGATGGGCGGTGGTCAAGGGTTTAATCCAATGGGAAGGAATAACATGGCTGCTCCACAACACAAAGGGCTCAAGTGGTTAAACAGGGTAATGCTCAGAATGGGGTTAATGGTCTTCGTTGTTATAACTGTAATAAGAAGGGTCATCTGGCTAATGCATGCCCAAACCCGAGGACAAGAGGCAGCACTTATCACAAAGAGGCTTTACTCTTGGCTCTCAAGGATGAAGCTGGTGAAACTCTTACCAACAAGGACCACAACTTCATGGCAGATGCAGATTCTGGTGATGACATGGAGGACTTGCAGGCTAATGCAGCAGTGATGTTGATGGCACACATGCAAGCTCTCCACATGAGTGACACAGGCCCAGTGTATGACACTGACGGCTTGTCTCAGGTACCGGATCAAACTTTACTCATTAATGATCTGATATCTTAGCCAACATCTACATTCGACAAGGATCAGAGTGTTCAACATGCGCCGTCCACATCTCATTCCGAAGATAATCAAATAGACCCCGTAGTTATATTTGACGATCAAGATGACCTTATGGTTACCATTGATAATCAAGTTGACTTCGTTGTTATACTTGAGGATTTGATTAATGATCATGTTGAGACTCATGTTGAAAAAAATGAACCTTCGCCTCATCTAGAAGTTGAGCTCATGACCTTAATTAAAGACCAAGAATCTCGACTGGAAATTTGCAAGCAATTAAAGGACAAAAATGCACTGTTAACTAGGGATAATGAATGCTTAAAAAGGCAACTCAACGTTTTCAAAACTCAAGAAAAACGTGAACAAGGTTTTGAAGTCGCTTTTGCTAAATCTCATCAAAACGAAAAATCATTAGAACGACGAATACGGGATCTAGTCGCATCCAAGAATGCTTTGTTGTCTCAAATAGAACAACTGAAACATGATCATAAACAACAACTTAACGCTCTTACCTTGGAAACTCAAAAAGCCAAGTCTGAGTTATTAACTTGTCAAAAACAGTTCTCTGAGTACAAAAAGCATTCCACGAAACGAATAGATGACTATCTTGAGAAAATTGTCGACTTACAAAACAAAATCAAAGAGTTTCGAACGGTTGTTTATAAACATGGTGAATCAATCACAACGATTCAAAAGTTTACTTTCAAACCAAATCCAAATGGATATGGACCGAATCTTGCTGATTACAAACCTAAGTTTTCAAACAGAGCATTCAAACCAAATCCTGAAGTTTACAGTGCAGAACATAGAATTGATGATTCCATTTTGAGTGTTGTTGAATATAACCGTCAAGAGGAATTAGATGCAGAAGAAGAGAGTCGATCAAAATTAGAAAATGTTGTTTATAACAAACCATTTAACTATTCAAAAGCCATCACTTTTGTTGCACAAAAGGATTTTTCTAACACACCTTGGGTTATCACATATACTTCTGAGGGTCCCCTTTCCAATACTGTACAAATTAATGGTCCTTTACCTTCATTCAGTGAAATAAAACCATTAGCCGAAATATGTAAAGTTATAAAATATTTTGAAACATTCATTTCGGACATCAAACTTTTGGAACGTGAAACTGAATTTCATTCTGAAATAAAAGTTGCACATTTTCAATCACCTCTTGTGCGTGCACAAAGAGATATTCTTCAGAAAAGAATTTTACCTCATGTCCGAAATTTGAAAAATTGTGCTATATATTGGGAAAGGGATTTTCACAAGGAGCTTGGACTTATGAAAAGAGTTTTCAAAAAAACTGAAACATCGATTTCAAATACAAAACGTAAAAAGAAAATGTTACGAAAAGATGTTGATCGACTCTTGGAAGATGTTATCTCTGCTGATATCCATAATGTTGTGTTATTACATTCTTTTGCATATGCATTTGATTTTATCACTGCTGATTCTGTTGATTCTGTTGAAAATGTTGAGAATACTGATACTGTGTCACAAATCAAGTCTTTAAAAGTTGAAAATGAACGTTTGTTAAATGAACTTTAAAATGCAAAACGGCGTCTTCAATGGTGTCAAAAAGATTGTCATAATCGTGAACTCGCTTTGCAAAACAAAATCAACCAGTTGCATACCAAAACTCTTTGTCCTAAACTTGAGCAACTAGATGACCAAAATGTGTCTTTGAAGTGTCAAATCTCAAAATATGAACAAAAAATTTCAAAAGTGAAAAAGGAATATAGTGTCATATTTGATTTACTCAAAAAGACTCGTGCTAAAGCGTCAAAAGATGTTGATAATCATCTAGCATATACCAAATATGTTTTACGACGAGACGGACTCACTCGTTCTGAAAATCTAGATTTGTTACACAAAATCCATGATCTAAAGGCAGAGTTGGTGACACTTAATTAAGATAGGGATAGTAACACAAAAGTAACTGCACCCAAACAGATTCAAAATGACTCTAGAACATCTAATGACAAACCACAAGAAACTAATGTGCTTCCCTCTACTGAAACAGGAATAGTTACCTCTTTTCCCAACGCCTACACTTTACAGCCTAGGAGCAATACAAGGAAGAATAGGAAGTTGCAACGTAAGAAAAGAACAATAAAGAATGCTGAAGTAGAAGAACACCCTAGGACTTTTAATAAAACTCAAGTTGCACCCACTTTAGATATTGCGTCTGACAAATGTAATAGAAAAAGTGATGTAACGAATGCTGAACCTTTAGGTACTTTTGATGTTAAGTCTGAAGCTTCTTGTGTTATATGTCGTAAAAGTATGCTTTCTGATTGTCATGATAAATGTGTTGCTAAAACTATCTTGTCTCGTTTACGGAATCCTAAGAAACGGAATACCTCTACGCCCACTAAAGCTTCTAAGTATGTGCTTGGTAAACCACCCTCTTTAGATTCTAAGAAAAGCATTGATGTCCCTATAGCTCCAATATCACCTCCAAGGATCGTAGTACCACCTAGTGCATTCACTAAGACTAAAGCAAAGACTAAAGACTAGTTGGAGATGGCAGAAATGGTTACATAATACACTTGGCTTTACATGGATACCTAAAATCATGAACATGTGTGTTTCATCTATATCTGCATCGGAACCCTCTAACTCTTCGGTTTCCACATCTACTTCTATTCCATCTGTGTCGTCTGTGTTAAATGTAGGTGATACAGATCATCCTCTGGGTTGTTGATAGCGAATGTTCCCAACACATGACAGGAAATCTCAAACTGTTATACAACTTTGTATCAAAGTTCATTGGCACTGTCAGATTCGGGAATCATCACTTCGCGGCTATCATGGGCTTCGGAGATTACATCAATGGGAACATCGAAATTAGCAGGGTTTATTATGTGGAAGGCCTCGGTCACAATCTCTTCTCAGTCGGTCAATTTTGTGATGGTGATTTAGAAGTTGCTTTTCGGGAGAAAACTTGCTTCATTCGTGATCTACAAGGAAACGATCTTATGTGTGGCCAACGCACATCAAGTCTTTACATAATCTAAATGCAAGACATGATTGCTTCATCTCCCATCTGTCTACTTTCTAAGGCAACATCTAAAAAATCCTGGCTATGGCACCGTCGTCTCTCACACTTAAACTTTCAAACCATAACCAACCTTGCACGGTTCAAACTTGTTGAAGGTCTCCCAAGATTTCGATACTCTAAAGATCACCTCTGCTCAGCTTGTGAACAAGGGAAAAGCACTCGCGGTCACTTTCCTTCAAAGTTGGAACACAGTTAACAGCATGTGCTTCATCTTCTTCACATGGATTTGTGTGGCCAGATGCGCGTGTAGACGATTAATGGCCAACGCTACATCTTGGTAATTTTAGATGACTACTCGAGATGGACTTGGGTTTATTTTCTTCGAAGTAAAGATCAAGCTCCATAGATGATCATCACCTTTCTCACGAAAATTCAAGTTCAGCTCCGGAACACAGTCAGACAAATCAGAACAGAGAAAGGAACTGAATTTGTGAATCAAACTCTTCGTGCATTTTATGAGAAAGTGGGAATTGAGCATCAAACATCTATTGCACGTACACCAGAACAAAACATAGTTGTTGAAGCCGTGTCAACTGCATGCTACACTCAGAATCGCTCAATGATTACCAAGCGCCACAACAAAACACCTTATGAGCTTATCCACAACCATAAACCAAATCTCAAACACTTTCATGTATTTGGATCCCTTTGTTATCCGAATAATGATCGTGATGACTTTGGTAAGCTCAAAGCCAAAGCTGACATTGGAGTCTTTGTAGGATATTGTGAAAATTCTAAGGGTTTACGGATCTGGAATCGTCGTACAAAGCAGGTTATGGAAACAATTCATGCAAATTTCGATGAGCTTACTGAAATGGCTTCTGAGCATAACAGCTTAGAACCCGGTCATAACCGTTTAAACTTCCCTCAAACCCCATCATCAGCTGAACCTAGTTTATAACTAACTCGACGTCAAATGGAACAGCTATTTGCTCCTCTGTTTAATGATGATAATGATGAACGTGCACCAGGTGTATCCAATATTTCCGCTGCTCAACCTGATCATAATCTAATACCTGATACACCTGCTACAACAACTATTGTTGAGGAAGAACCACCAGTTGATTCTACAACAACAGTTGAATAAACCGCATCCAACGACGTTGAACCAGCTGATGATCTTCTGAACAATGACGTACCACCACCTGCAGATTATGATCCAAATGCGTTCTTCAACCCTTTTGAAAATGCTTCTGCTACTTCTGATATTGCGGAATCATCTACAAGTCATTTGAATCCTCCTAATCTGTAGAATGTATATCAACATCAACCCTCTACACATCGTTGGACAAAAAACCATCCTCTTGTGAACATAATTGGCAACCCTAATCAACCAGTCGTAACTAGACAACGCCTTTAGACTGACGGTGAACAATGCATTTATGCACTTACCTTTTACCAATCTGAACCCAAAAACATTAAAGAAGCAATGACTTATGACAACTGGATAGAATCCATGCAAGAAGAACTTAATCAGTTTAAACGTCTTGAAGTATGGGAATTGGTTCAAAAACCAACAGGGGTCTATGTTATTGGTCTGAAATGGATTTGGAAAAACAAGTTAGATGCTGACGGTACGGTTATCAGAAATAAGTCACGTTTGGTGGCTAAGGGTTCTAGACAGGAAGAGGGTATTGAATTTGAAGAATCATTCACTCCGGTTGCTCGTCTTGAGGCTGTTCGGATATTTCTGGCATTCGCGGCTCCCATGAACATCACGGTCTTTCAGATGGATGTCAAAACTTCTTTTCTGAATGGGAAACTGAAAGAAACGGTCTATGTCAGCCAACCAGAAGGATTCGTTGATCCAGAGTTCCAGAACCACGTTTACAAACTCAACAAGGCTCTCAACGGTCTCAAAGAAGCCCCTCGGGCGTGGTATGATAAGTTATCATCCTTTCTTATCACCAATAATTTCACTAAAGGCTCGGTCGACCCAACACTTTTCATACAATATCACGGGGAATACATTTTAATCGTTCAAATTTATGTGGATGACATCATTTTTGGGTCAACACATCTAAAATACTCAAACGCTTTTTCAAAACTTATGAAAAAACATTTTGAAATGTCCATGATGGGTGAACTTACATTCTTTCTTAGATTGCAAGTTCATCAATCACCCCATGGTATTTTCTTGAGTCAGTCCAAATATGCCCTTGAAATTTTAAACAAACATGGAATGACAAGTTGTGATACCTATGCCACTCCAATGCCACACACTAAGAAACTGGATGCTGATTTACATGGGAAATTGGTTGACCCTACCAAATACCAAAGTATTATTGGGTCTCTCATGTATCTAACAGCCAGTAGACCTGACATTGTATTTGCTGTATATCTTTGCTCCCGTTATCAGTCAAGAACAACTGAAACTCACCTCTCTGAGGCTAAACGAATCCTCCGATACATTAAGGGAACCATTAACTTGGGAATCTGGTATCCGAAGGATTTTGGTTTTGAACTAATAGCTTTTTCAGACGCTGATCACGCAGGATGCTTAGATTCACGGAAAAGTACTTCAGGAGCTCTACAATTTCTTGGTGATAAACTGGTGTCATGGTAATCGAAGAAGCAGGATTGCGCATCGCTATCCTCAACAGAAGCAGAATATGTAGCCATGTCGGCGTGTTGTGCTCAAGTCATTTGGATGAGAACACAACTCAAAGACTATGGTTACATATTTGACAGAATCCCGATGTACTGCGACAATCAGAGTGTTATTGCGATCTCGTGCAACTCTGTTCAACACTCAAAATCAAAGCACATCGATCTTCGTTATCATTTCATCAAGGAGCACGTGGAAAAGGGTACCGTTGAATTATACTTTATGGGTACTGAATACGAACTGGTAGATCTTCTCACCAAAGCATTAGCTCCTGCTAGGTTTAATGAGTTGGTCCACCGGATTGGTATGCGGTGTTTGACTCCAGAGGAACTGGATGAACTTTTAAAACATTCTTAAAACCAGTCAAACACCAAAACATCTTTTGTTAATATTTTCAAAAACAAAATACAAAATTATATAATATGATAAAACAACAAAAAATATTCTTCTATCTATATTTCTTTTAACATGGCAAGTACAAATCTTCCGTCAACACTTTATTCTTTCAAAATTTAGTATTTTGTCGATCAAGTGTTGAGGGGGAGAAAGTAAATATTTTTCGGTTTCATAAAACCTTGTACTTGCATGTTACCTCATTCCGGTTGTTTCTTTGATAAAGGTGGTCACATTTCTAGTTTACTGACACTCCCCGGGCTCAAATTTATAAAATTTCATTATTTTTAAGTCGAGGGGGAGTGTCGTCAAGTTTCTTTCCAAATATCATTCGTTTGGTAAACAAAATGGAAGTTATGGGCGTTGGATGAAAATGGTTAAGGTGGAGGGACTGAAATTGTCAAAAGCTTAAAGTATTTTTTAACAAAACCTTCACCTAATTTTTCATATCATTTATTTCACTACATTTATTACTCATCTACCCAAATCCTACGCCTAAGAACCCATCTTCAAATTCGTGCTTTGTAATCCTAATTTGTAAGTGTTTTCATGATCCTTGTGGTAAAACAAACATTGGTTTTGATTTGTTTTAAATTCCAACGGTTCGTTTTGTCCATAGGCTTGATTTTGTGTTCTATGCATAAGCTTATGAACCTGAAATCATGTTTGGGTGTTTATTGATAAAATGGATACGTTAAAATGCTTAAAAGATCATTCTTAAACCATTTCTATCAACAAAATCAACCTAGAAATCATTATTAATCATTTTTCGAATTTAGGGTTCATGCGTAAATTTGGGTGTTTTCTTCTGGGAGAGTTTCTAGTTAATAAGATGGTTGTGTGTTGTTGTTAACATGTTTAATTGATCGTATCTAGGCTTAGATCATTCCCAGAAACATCAATTTTGTGAAAACTAAGATTTAGGGTTTATGTTCTTAAGAATTAGGTACTTTTGATTCACAAGTCTTTTTGTGTTAAAACTTGTTTAAGACAACTCACTAGGCCTCTAAGATAACCCAGAAAAGATTTGGTGCAAATTCCATGGTTAAATCTCTTATTCATAAAAATTGAATCCTAGGGTTTATGTTTTACGCGTAAGCAGCATTCTACGCATAACTGTTTATTGTGACTTCATGATTAGAACTGAAAGGGATTGAATGTATGTGTTAATATTGGTGTTATGATGAACTTATTTCAGGTTTTTACGCGTGAAAATTCAGAATCAAGGTTATTAGAACTTCTACGCATAAGGATCACCTTACGCGTAGCATGTTATGTGTAAGAGAAATCTTGCGCGTAACCTTTACGCGAAAGGTTCTAAAAAGGGGACTACGCGTATCCTGTGAAGGATATGAGTAAGCCTTACGCGTAAGGTTCCATATACGCCTACGCGTAAGCTCTATGCTTAAGGCAATCTTTTCCTACGCGTAACATTTCTTACGCGTAAGTCAAGAGCCTACGCATAAGCTTATGCCTACGCGTATAACCACTCCTGTTTACTCATAAGCTTGGAATTTTACGCCTAAGCCTTAGATCAACCAAAATTATGAATTGTTACGCGTACATACTTGTAAATAAATAAATCATAACGTCACAAAACCAAAATGTCATTAACAAGCTTAAATGGTTAATAAGTTGTGAAAAATAAGTGAAACAATTGGACTTTAAAACTCAAAGTTAATCTACTCATGTAACTTATCTTGACGTCTTTAGACTATTGGACTAACAAGTGACATTGAACTCGTAACAATCATTGGCATATCATATTCAACAATTAGACAATAAAATCAACTATTGACTAACATAATGTCTTTTAATATGTTGGTTCGTTTGGCTAAATTTCTTTCAGATCACGATATGGACGTTCAAATAGAAAATGTGGATGCACCAAATGTTCTCACTGTTGAAGATATCTTCCCTAATGGTTACGCAATGAAGATCGGAAAGAACCACCTCAGAGTTGATTTTGATAACTTCAATTGTTCTGAGTCTTCGTGTCAGATTACAGTGGATATTCTGAAGACTCACCCTTATCAGAACTTTCTTACAAACTCTGCTACTGTACCTGCTATCTACATTCACCAATTCTGGCACACTATACGAAAGGTCAAAGGTCAAAGTGCCGTGACTGTGACTCTTAAACAAGTCACCATCACGCCAGCAGATTTAAGGGCTATTCTTCTTATTCCTCTCATCGAGCCTACTAAATACAATGCTACTCCAATGTAAGAGCTCGTTCTCTAGTTCATGGTAGACATCGGCTATGATGAAGCTACCGGGGTAATTACTAAGCACTCATCTGTGGATCTCAAGAACATTCCCCAACCATGGAGAACCCTCTACATAATGATTGCCAAATCCGTTTCCGGACGTGATAGTGGTCATGAGCATCCCAAGCTCATGGAACTACAGATATTTTGGGCTATGGTCAACATGAAACACATAAAAGTTGAAGCTCTGATATGGGATGACATGATGTCTTACCTTAAAAGGCCTGGCACCAAGATCCCGTATATCAGATACACCAAACTATTGATCCAAAGAGCTCTAGGGTATAATCCTGATATTCCCTTGAGACTTGATGACCCCAACCAACACGCCGTGTTGTATGAGCCCACAGTCACTTTAAGATTTAAGGACTCAACAACGAAGAAACAAGGTGCAGTGTTGTCAGATCATCTTCTTACTGATGATATCAAAGGACTTTATTCGTACAAATGATATCTGGTAGCAGTTAAAGCAAGCAAGATAGGTTTCCTTGATGATATGTCCTCTGGTACACCTACTAGGAAAACAAGGAGAGGAAGTGTTGGAAGTGTCACGAGCACTGAAAGTACGAGAAAGTATCCTAAGAGGACTCATGTTCTCAAAAGGAAAATTCCGTCAAAGGATGCAATCCCTATTCTCAAACCTGAACCACAACTGAAGTATGAGGACTCAGAGGATACTGACACCGATGAAGAGGTTACCTACTCAGAAACTCCCATTGATGACCCACCCACTGTTGCAAAACCTCTAAGTCCAAAAGCTGATAAAGGTAAAACCTTAGTTGCTGAGCCAGTGGAAGAGGAGAGCTCGGATGAAGAACCATTGGATAAAGACTACAGAAAGAAGTTGAAGAATATTAGACTTCAACATGTTGCTCAGGAATTTACCCGTGAACAAACTCGTGGCCCCGGAGGGTCAAGTGGTGGTGCACTGTCTACACCAGTTTCCGATGTGGTTAATCAACCCGATAAGGGAACTGGTACCACCACCCACAAACAACAACAAAGGCAACTGGAGGATACTATCATCTATGAATTTGAGGAACCAGAAATGGAGAAGTCTGAGAAAATTCCTGATGAAGATGCTGAGGTTGCAGCTAAAGAAAAAGCTGATAAAGAAGCTCAAGCTCAAGCAGATGAAGAAGCCAGGATTAAGGCTGAAGAAATGGCTAAATCTGGACAAGATGACGAAGTTGATTATGATGATTTTCTTCTAGATAGTCTAGCACGTTCCAAGGAACTAACTTCTGAGCCACCAAAGGACCCTGAGTCTCCTCATATATCATCATCATCAGACTCGTCTTCTCACTCTTCACCTCCACCATCCAAAGGCACAACCAGATCCACATCCAAGTCAGTAAAGAAACCAACCGACTCTTGGATATCCCGGGCTATGACAAAGATTGTCAAATCTGTCAAGCAAGTCAGGAAGAAACACGTGACCAACAAAAAGCTGAATCAACTCGCTGACAGGATCAATCATCTACAAAACGGGATAGACGAGATGTTGAGTGAAAGGGGGTATATCCAGAAGTTTATGAAATGTGATGTCCAAGGGGAAATGAACAAGATGATTAAGGAATATACTCACAAGTTCCTTCTCGACTCTGTTCCTAGATTGACAAGGGATATGTTCGCCAGACAGCTTACTCCAAATATCGTCGCATTGGTTAAACATACATTAGCCAACTCACCTGAACTCTCTAAAGCTGAGTTGATCTCGAAATTGGTGATACAAATGTCTAATCGGTCTGCAACCTTTGATTCATATGAAGCTAATTTCTTTGAGGCCCTTCTAGAATATCAACTCAAATCATCATGCAAAGAGTCAGCAGGTCAACCTAAACGACCAAGAGATAACGATGATAAGGACAAGGATTCTGCACCTAAACGTCCAAAGAAGTCTGGTGAATCTTCCTCTATGCCACCACCAACCCAAAGGACTCCAACGGAAAGACGATCTCCTCCACGTTCTACTGCTGATAAACCTCAAGACTCTGAGTTACCACCATCCACAGAGAAAACCGGTGATCATTTCGAATACAGTGGTGGTGACGATGAAGAGTTCCATGAGCCCCAACAACAACCCACCTCTCCCGACACAACAAAGAAACCAGCATCCTCATCAAAGCCAAAGAAGAAGAAGAAGATGACTAAGTCTGATGTTGTCTCTTGGCTAGATGATGATACAACAGCTGAATACGACTGGTTTTCTCAACTTTGTGATGCTACTCCCTCACTACCTGAAGGTCAAGAAATGGTAGATGGCCGTACCATGGAGCATGTCAAGCTATTACAAGAACAATTTAAAGTGAAGAAGATGACGAAGGCTGAGCTCAAGCGAATTAAGAATGATGCCTTCCAACTGCTCAAAGATAGCTTCGAAAGTGCAATTGAAGTGGAATACCACCTCGAAAACATTGCCCGAGCCATGTCGAGCAACATCGATTCGCTCAATCCCGAAGCTAACATCGACTTCACTCGACAAGACAAAGCTCTATACTACACAGATTGGACCAGACCTCTACCCACAATTGGCCGACCGGATCAACCAAAGATTCCATTCCGCTACTTCTTCAACAAAGACCTAGAATTTCTTCTACACGGTAGCGATGTCTCCAAGAAATACGCTACATCACTTACACTTCCGTTCCCGACAGCAATATACTCCAACAACATAGCAATCGAGGAAGATGCCATCCACATGTTCTCTGAAAAAGTGGAAAAGTATGATCTTGATGCAATGTATGGGATTCATCATTGGCCAGAATGCCGAAGAATCTACTACAAGAGCTGCCAGGTACTTACATCAAAGAAGGAGGTGTTTAGTGATAAAGGGATCGTTGCTATTAAGCATGTTACTCTTTCGTCAAAATGGGACTACACATTTCTCAAGGAAATAGTGGTCAAACGACAAGACGAAGAGGACTATGACTTATGTGAAGCAGACTTTCAGAGATTGTCTCTCAACGACATTGAAGATATGTATCTTGCCAAGGTACAGGGACGAATGCGACATTTCTCTATAGAAATCCAACGTGAGTACATCAAGTCCTTGTTAATCTTCATCAGAAGCATAGTGATCCAGGAACGTGTAGAAGACATTCAACTTGCCGTGGAATCATATCAGACGCGTGTTAACCTCACTAAACCATAGATAGACCTTCCCGACATCAACCAACTTCCTCATTACACCCTCATCAGCAAACCATTTGGAGTAGTCTACCGTAGTGAACTACACCGAAATTGCTTGATGGCGTGCAAAGAGCTTCATAAGTTTGGAGATCACACACTGAAGAAAGTCAGGGAAGGGTTAGCTTATCGGTTAAAGGTGATACAAGAAGGCATTGGGTCACCTAAGCGATGGAATTCGAGGGAGAGACGGGATGTTAAGAAGATCATCACTCGCATTGATGAAAGGTTGTTCAGAAGGGACCAGTTCAGAATGTTGGAGAGTTTCGTAGGTGGTCGTCCCAGCATATCTCTCACAGGCTATCAACGTCCAGAACGCATTCCTGGAGTTATTGATGGACTACCTGGATCTCCTGGTAACCCTGATTTGTTTCATTCTCATTACTTAGTTGTGTGATTTATATTTAACAATGGCTTATGCACACATAACAGTGTACAACCCGTACTTGTCATGAAAGGACCCTGTGGTACGCTTCAGTGCCACAATCCTTATAAAAGGAGTGAAAGCTTCTTGCTTTTGAGTAAAACTTATCAAACTTTCACTTTTTCAAAGTTTTGCTCAAAAGAACAAGTACTTCCCCTTATGATTTTCAAAACCTCAAAAGTTTATATCACTTGTTGAGGGGGAGTATTTGCTTAAAACTTTGTTCACAAATTGTTCTTCGTGGTAATCTTCCCGCAAAACTCGAAATGGACATATTCAATATCAAATTTCGTCAAAAACAACATTCATATGCCATTTTTGAGGGGGAGAAAAATTATGTGATAAGAAATATGTTGTGAATCGCAAATGAATCGTTATGTTACAGACTTAACCAATGAATTGACGAGATCTTAAATGTAAGTAACTCGAAAAGACTTGTCTGGGACGGGTAATAATTTCAAGCTAGTTCGCTAGTAATGTAAACGTGTCTCGCAAAGGACTTGTCCGAGTAGAATGTACCATTCGAGAAACTCTTGGTAGATATGAACTTTGACGGGTTTGACAACCTTTCGAGGTTTGTCCACACCTTCAAGGTAGTTATTAGAGCTAGTTGTCACCTAAAAGCTGACAATGTAACTCTTTAACTATACAACGTAACCGTGTCTCGCGGGGGATTGTCTATCTTGAGTTGATGAATTCAAAAGTGCCCGCTCTTCTCTCACCGTGCAGATTTCTTTAAAATACTTAAGCACGTGTGGAGGGGGAGTATTTCTGCAAAGTCTTAAACTCTCAACAGTGGTATTAAATGTCTTTACTCATAACCACTTTGAGAGATTTTCATGAAAATGGTTTTATGGCAACATAGATTAGTCATGGAGTTATAAGGTGACTAAGGTTAGGAATAACCGTCCTATGATCCGCCAGAGCCAGAGGGATCTACCCAAGGACACCACCAAAAGTTAGAATTAGAAGTCCTTAGGTGTGATTATAAAAAGGAGAAAATGAGAATCAGATAAAGAAGGAGTTGAAGAATTAAAAAGAAATGTAAAGAAAAGGGTGAAAATAAATAGCCCTACAGATTATTCAACTTAGGGCAGACACCGGGTTCAATTCATATGCTACTGGTTGTCACTTGATGACGCCGATATTGAAGATCAAAGTCGTCATGGACCTAGTGACGCATGCACTAAACCTTCTTAGCCAATCAAGTTTCTCTCAACAGAAGCTTGTTTCATTCTCACAGGGAACCCTACGTATACTATAAGCTTTCTCTTAGAGATTGCTGGTATTGAAGAAGGAGACCCTCTCCCTAGTCTCCGCTCCGAAAAACGAAAGCGCACTATTGAGTCTAGAGCCACGAGATTCATCAAAAGATCTCTTAGGTACACTTGACAATTCATCGCTTGTCGTTCAACAATAAGGACGCAAGTGATACATTATCGAGTCCTTCACAGATCTTAGCAATCTGTCGAGAACATTTATGAGGGGTTCACAAATGTGATCCTCAGTGATTGAATGGAAACTCCTGCCAGGGTCAAAATCAAACAACCCTGACATCAGGTCACTTCGGTAACTCCTCGTGGATTACGCTTAGTGTGTCTCAAACGGTCTACAGTTGTGAGGTGATGCTTCGGTGTACCTCAGCGGCTCATCTGAACTGTAGATGTATTTCGGTACATCGCGTTATCTCACTTGTGGGACTCCAGTTCAGGAACAGCCTTTGTGAGAATTAGAGTTGTGTTTTCACACTATGCTGTTAACACTCTCGAAGTTCAAACTTGTAAGCGCTGGATTATTTCTAACTCATGTTTTATGTTTTCTTCTTATGGATGCTTGCGGGTAGAAAAGATCGTGCAGATTCTCCACATGCTCATACCAACATCAATTGAAGTTCTCGCAAAAGGCAACACAACGTCAGAATGATTCTTCGTCAAAGTCAAAGAATCTACAAAGTTTAAATACTAAGAGAACTACATCAGTATTAATATCCAATGTTAAAGAGCGTGTGAGCATGTTGGAGAAAGACGTGGAGACACTGGAGAAACGAAGCTGACCTGATGCAGACAACCACAACATACTATCACTTCCATCACAAAGAACAAAGATCAAAGAACAAAGAAAATGATGACGTCAAAGTAGAATACTTCAAAGGAAACAATTTCCCTACACTGGGGAGATTGTTCGAATCAAGGCACTTCTTCTCACAAGAAAGAAGAATGTCAGAAGACATCAAAGCTACTATTACCTCAGCAACTTCAACGTTTAAAGATCAAATCATCAATCACTAACACTTAGGGGCAGATTGTTGGAATCACTCCTAAACTAGAATTCAAGTGTTAGTAATTAATATGTAATAGTTAGCTTAATTATGGCTTTTATGTTAGTAATCAAGGCTAGGCTTATGTAGAAAGCCCATGAGCCTATGCCAAATCCCAATAAGGGAAAGGAAGGGAACTTGCATGTTGCCCTAGTTCCTTCCTATAAATACCCATGTAAACCATCCTTAGATGGTTGGTTGTTCATTTTATCTCATTTCCTACGCATAACCTTTCTAATATCATTCGTGTGTTTTGCGTTAAGTGTTCAACCGATCTCTCTTATCTATACTTCTTCATATTGATGCTTGTGTTACTAATATGATGACCTAACAAATGGATTTCGACTCAAACAAATCCAATGTTGTTAATAGAGTTCTTAAGTTGCAGCCAAATGAATATGAACTATGGAGAATGCGCATAGAGCAGTACTTCTTGGTACTTAATTTTAAGCTGTGGAACATTGTGATCAATGGAGACTCTTACACATCCATTGTCACTGAAGAAGTTGGTGGTAAGGTGTTGGGTTCAGTAAATACCCAAACCCCTTAATCTAGGATTTGAATAGAAAATAACCTAAGTGCTTAGACCGTTAAACACTAATAGGTCACTGAGTGCATAGTCTCTCAGTGAGCCATCTTCAGGACACTCAGTAAGAGACATAGAATAAGTCTCTCCACTCAGTAAGGCGGATAAAGGGTGAAGACTGAGTCAAGAAGAAGATGGTGGATTCAGTAAGTGATGATAATAACTTACTGAATCCCTCAAACACCTCTCCAACTACAAACACTGAAGACAAACTGAAACTGAAGACTGAAGACTATGAAGACTGAAGAATGGGCGGGACAAAACGGTTATGCTTGAAGCGATAAAGACGGAGTACTTATCTTCAAGAAGTCAACCTTCCCTAAAAGGCTCAGCATCAGTACTGACATGAACAAAGTGACTTAGTCCCTTTACCTAATATAGTCTTTGTAAACAGAGACAAAATACATCAGTATTTTGTCTTCTGCAAAATTGTCAGTTTGTCATTTAGGAAAAAGTTAAAACTCATACTTGTATAAATAGCATAAGAGATGGAGTGAAAGGTTAAGCTTGTGAATTGTAAAAACACACATACACGCAAGCCATCTTTCACTCCTCCAAATACAACTTAATCCCTGAGATAGCTCAGTGGATACTTGTAGTTGTGCTCAGAGCCTGAGCTTAGAGAGGAGTTGCAAACACTTTGTCATTTCAATCCCTAGTATTGTTCCGCAAGTACTAGGGTAACGTATTCTTCTGATTCATTTCTAATAAGAATATGATGTTGAAAGTTACTCTTGTGTTTTATTTATATCTTTTCAGTCATTGATTCACTATTAGTTTTGTCTACTTTACTTAAACTGTTTTTATACTATAGTGAATAGGGAACAACAAGTGGTATCAGAGAAAGGCTGGTTATAAAACTGTTTTTAAGCCGCTCTAAACGTTTTTAAATCGGGATCCTTAAAATGGTTGAAATTAATGTACCCCAACTAGTCGATAAAAAAGGTAGAGCTTATTCAGCTGTTGCCCCTAGACTTGAGGTTGGTAAATTCAACAAATGGAAAAAGCGTATGCTTTGCTATTTGATTGGGATGGAACCCTATTATATCAAGTGTATAAATGAAGGTCCATTTATCCCAAAGACTGCTGAAGGTTTGCCTAAACCTGAAGCTCAGTGGACTCAGGATGAGAGAAGAGTGGTCAACCAGGACCAAAGGCTCAAAAGTATCAGAATATCTTGTCTTCCTGACGATATTATGGAGTTAGTTATAAGCTGTAGTACGGCCAAACAAACCTGGGATGACCTGGTTCATAGTCATGAAAGTCCTTTTGATACCAAGGAAAATAGGATTATGGACCTGAAACTTGAGTATAATACCTTCAGGGCTAAGGACTCAGAAACTCTGTCTCAAACTTACACCCGTTACAAAACTCTTTTAAATGAACTGTCAAATGATGGTGTTAAGTTTTCCAAACATGAAATCAATGTTGGCTTTGTCAATAGTCTCCCTGAGAAGTGGTTGAATTTCTCTCAGGGACTTAGGAATGCTAATCATATCCAGAATCTTGAGCTTCCTAAAATTTATCGGAAATTTGTCTATGAGGAAAACCTCATCAACAGATGATACCCTGACTTAAAGAAGTCTCAGGAAGTCAAGAACTCCCAGACCACCACCTCATCACCAATATCAACTGCTTTCTATTCTAACAATGTTGTTTAAGATTTTCAGGAAAATTCAGATGATGAGCCTGATGAGAGATCAAGTGAGGAGTACCTAAATGACCTGAACACTGAATTCCAGGAAAGGGCACTCCTTGCTAACTCTCGAAGGTTTATAAAAAGAAACAAAGTTTTTTCAAATGCTAAAGCAAATGAGGAAACTGAATGCTTTAAGTGTCACAAAAGAGGTCATTTTGCAAAAGTCTGTTTTTCAAAAACAATTTCTGAACCCTCTTATAAACCATCAAGGTCAAATCAGTCCTCAAGCTTTAGCAAATTTCAACCAAAAATCTATCAGTCTCATCAAAACTTTCAAAACAAATCTGATCAAAACAAAACTGTTGATTTTGAAGCTAAGTATAAGAAAGTCAAAGCTAAGTGATAACGCTACACGCGTCGTTCGGGGTCAAGGAAACTTCCTTTTCTTCGAGCAAGTTTTATAACACCCTAGGCAGTGAACCTAATCGTTGTAGTGTAGTAATTAGGGTAAGCCACGGGTATTGATATCGTTCTCTAGGGGAATAGGAATGCTAGTAAGGAGTTACTACGCTAAGGTTAAGGTTGAGGAAGATTATTTTTTATCTTTTTATGTTTTATGAAATGGAAAGGTACGAATCTCGGGTATTGGATTTGGGGGGTTGGTATTTCTACCGATTACTCTACTATTATCTAATTATCTAAACTAAGGTTGTGGGAGTCTATGTCTAATTAATGTGTGCTCGTATGATAGTTTAAAAATGTGTTTACTTAGGTTGTACTACTCCTTAATTATCTCCTATTGATGGTTGAGTTGTCACGTCTTATTCTTAGTAGCGTTGTGTGTCTAAAGTTGTAGGGTATGCGTTTCTCCCTAACTCTTTGAACTTACCAAAGGGTCTCGTCTACAAACCCACTAGGGATGATAAACTCCTACTCTAAGGCACTCTTTGGATGGTTTAGCCTACAACTACTCAGGTAATTATATTCTAAGGTTCACAAAGATGAATCAAGCATTAAGTACACAACGAATGACCTATCGCATTACTAGATCATTAATCAACTAAGATAAGAAACAACCAATCAATATTCAATAATTAAGTTTCATACTTCCTAAGCAAACACACAAATAAATTAGCCGGACATGGAGAACATGCAAGCATACACACAAATAATCAAAGACATAATTGAATTAATGAAGTAAAGACTTATCTTGATGTAAGATAGGGTTTAAAACCCTAAAATACTGTACAAGACACCTTAGGTTCGGTTTTAGGTTTTCACTCCAAAAGACTCTCCACAAAAGACTGAAAAATTCGGATTCTATATATAAGATTACATATGCGACGGCGTCACCTTATGTTTCGTGACGCCGTCGTGTCGCCGTCATTAGGGTTTCGTCTTGGCCACGTTAACCTTGCGACGACGTCACCTTATGTCCGTGATGCCGTCCTCTTCAGCTTCTGACGTCGTCTGGATTGCATCTAGGCCGTCTGAGTAGCGACGGCCTACTCTTTCACAACTAGACGTCGTCACTTGAAAATACGAGTTTTGAGTTCTGAATCGTCACAAAAATCTTGGGACGGCGTCGCCATTAGCACCTTACGCCATCGCCTTCTAATTTCAGCAACTGTGAGTGTCTCGATTTTGACTTTGGCCATTTTCTTCATATATTCGCGCCTTTTCGTCCAAATAAGTGCCATTCCAGCATTTTGCCTTCAAGAGACCTAAAAAGTGAAAAGGAACGATATTAAGCAATAACGGATACAAAAGTGATCAAATAACGGCTTAAACAACCCCTCAAAATGGTACCTTTTAAAACCTTATCAAATATCCCTACACTTGTTATTTGCTTGTCCTCAAGTAAATGTGCTTTTAGCCAATTAATTTATAAGTTAGGGGTCATGAAGCATTAATTCAAAACGGTCCACAACACATATAAGCCCCGCAAAAGTCATAACAAGCACGGAAATTACATACTAGCACATCACATGGGGTGTTTGGATACTCACATCTCTCTCGGGTGTATATATGAAATATAACAAATAGGAAATGGAAGATAAACACTCATTAACCGGTCCTAGTACATAGATTACCATAGGCTTGAGAATAGATAAAACTTCCATCGCTTTGGCGTAAGCACCTAGAAAAGACTATCAAAGAGGTCTTTAAAGGGTTGTAATGTTAGGCTTACGGTAGGGAAACAAGGGTTTGGTGGGATAGGCTATTTAGTGGTGGTAAGTCAAAAATCACTATGTTAAATGCATATGAAGAATGGCGTTGCTAAGCCAATACTCGACACTCTAAACTCTAGATAACTGAAATAAACAAACATAAATTTAAAGGATAGATGTAGGATGGTAGCCCGTATGTTTTGTTTTTTTTTTTTTTCTTTTTTTTTTTTTTTTTTTTTTTTTTTTTTCACTCTATATTTTTTTTCTTTTTCTCTTTTTCTAATTTTTTTTCGATTTTTTTTTTCATCCACTTTTACTCTACCATCCTCTACGATAACATCAAAATACTAGGGATTTACAGGCATATCCCTACACTTGAGTTTTTATTACTCTAACACTAATTTGACCCGATTTGAAAAGATCAAAACACTTGGGGTACATTATTATGCAAACAAAGGGAATTTGAATTTAACGTTCCCTTCCCGTCATTTCATAAACTTTAACTTTTCCCATGAATCCCAATCGTCCCAAAACTGTATACAATATGACTCGACTTAGCAACTTATGCAAGCAACTAGATAATTGAACTAAGGGTTTAGGGTGATAACAAACATTTGCACTAAAAGTGAGTGCATAAGGGGTAGGCTAAGGCGATTTGGGTGTATATTTGGGGGTGGGGTGTAAACAATGCTCTTCATTGATATTCCGGAAAAACCGAAACATCACGAGAACCGCGAAAAGGATAGGCTCTGAGGGGTTAACTAGGGGTATCGTGTACTAAAGATGAGTACAACGCAAAGGGTGTGGGGGAATTACTCAACCGATGTGGAAGAAGTAATTATATTACGGGTATCAAACAAGGGTTATCCTAATGCCTCTTATCATTTAGTTATTCCTAACTACACAAGTGTAGCCTCACTTGCGATCTCGGAATGCATCACAAAACAAGTTCTTGAATCTAATATACTACCGGTTCACACTCTAAGCATTGAAGATGAATGCTTTAATTCCTACTAATCTAAGGGCGATCCTCACATTTTGGTGGAATTTGGGTGGTAAATGGTTTTTGTGCTAGTCATGCAACTTCCTATCCATGAGACGCTTTTGTTAAGACTAATGGCCCACTCCTATATCTCATAAAAAAATTTAAATTTGGTGCCAAAATTACCCTAACCGACATTTTCTCGTGGTTTATTACACAATCACAATTTGGACAAAGCAAATAGTCAAGGATAAGCATAGTTTCAAAGTTCCCGTTTTATTTTCCCTCCCTACACTTAAACTGAACATTGTGCCCAATGTTCCCCGAAAGTATCAAATTTATGATAAAAGAAGGTAATTAAAAACGAAAGAAACTAATACTCCCCTGATTAGCTCGGTAGGATCCGTGTAAAGTGGTGGTTAAATCCTTTTCAAGAAGAATTATTGCGTGAAAAGCTCCTTCCAATCTTATGTAACTTCTTCTTGACAAACTAAACCTGCACACTTGAAGAAAACAAACGAAACCTTCGCGTAAAATCGGCGGTAATAATATATATAAGACTCGATTTAAACTAGGATATAATGCTTGTGGAATGGATGTTTACAGAATTTCTAAGAAAATTAAGACCTGGAAAATTCCAAAAATTTATAAGTAGCTCAGAAAACGAGAAAAAAGAAATCTGATGTTTTTACTCCTTCCTGACGCCGTCAGGTTGCAATCCTGATGCCGTTAGGTTATCCTGACAAAAACTGGTCTGCGATTTTCTGGAAAAAATTCTGGAAAATTTACATCTTTAGAATCTGGAAAAAATTCTGCAAAACATCCATTATGACTCGATACAAGCATTTGACTCGAACAAACAAACATAAATATCTTTTTGTTAATTGTTATTCTCATGTTTACGTTTCTTTTGAAAACGTGTGTAATCCTCCCTACACTTATCCCTTATGTAAAATACCTTTATATGCAATTAAGACGAAGTTAAAAACAAAATAAAGCATTTTTACAAATTTAAACATGAGGATAAACAATTAATAAAAGATATATGACACTAACAAGCAAACAATTAAGCATGGGTTGCCTCCCACGAAGCGCTTTTCTTTATTTAAGAGTCTTGTAGCTAGACTCATAGTCGTGCTCCTACGTTTCCTCACGCATCCTCAATGAGAATTCTATCATGTTGACAAAATCTTCATCGACTCTATACCTAGGCCCTAGAGTTAAGCAATACTTATAATAATGCCTCCTTCTTTCCCACATGAATTTATAACCTTTTTCAACATCTTCCTTGCTTTTGTCCTCAAAAGCTTTGATGTTGTCTCGATCATAAATGGACAAGTGGCCATACTCAGTTGTTTTCCAAGGCATCCTATAGGTGATCTCATCGGTTCCTTCCTTGAACCTAACCGTTCCATCATGCTTGTTATGGCTCATTCTAGATGTTTCAACAAACGGTTTCCCTAGCACTACTTGGGATAAACTATAGTCAATGACGCATCCTACATCTTCTAGGACCATAAAATCAACTAGGTAGGTGAAATTTCCTATAAAGACGTGCACGTCCTTGACTCTTCCCACAAAGTTGCAAACTCCTCCCGGATACTTAGGGTCTCTCCTAATATTGAGTCGCTCATTCATAATGTCATTGTAGACAGCAGATGACATTACATTGATGGGGGATTCCGTATCTATGTAAGCGTGGTCGACACTCCTATATCCGATCATACAAGGGATTTTTAGGTTCCAGGGATTTCCCTTCCTAATCCTTGGGCATATCCTAATGATAGGTGATCGTGGATTATCGATTATGTATTGATGGTACGCAATCTCTTCCTTAGTGGGGTAAAGATTGAAGTAAGCACTATTTTCCACATCCACGTTGTTGTTTATCATGCCATTTTCCGAATTACTGCTAATCATAGAGCCAACTATAGCAGCGCTGACTACTTTCTCAACAGCTTCCCTAATTGTACTATCAAATATTTTCTGCAAATCCTGAAGGTCGGTGTTTCTACTCACATAGCGGCTTCGACGGTTGTGTTGGTTATTGGGTTGGGTTTTGAGTGACATTGAAATTTTTTGTGTTGGGTTATCAAGTGGTGGTTGGTTATCACCTTCCATGATGAAAAGTGATAAGATTACGAACAAAGGTTACGAAGAAGGGGGATAGACTAAGAGGAAGCTAAAAAATGAGAAAAAATTTACTTGATAGGAATCAAGCAAAGAACCTAAACGAGGTAGACTACTAACTAGCTATTCTATTCCCCGGCAGCGGCGCCAAAAAATTGATAACGCTACACGCGTCGTTCGTGTTCAAGGAAACTTCCTTTTCTTCGAGCAAGTTTTATAACACCCTAGGCAGTGAACCTAATCGTTGTAGTGTAGTAATTAGGGTAAGCCACGGGTATTGATATCGTTCTCTAGGGGAATAGGAATGCTAGTAAGGAGTTACTACGCTAAGGTTAAGGTTGAGGAAGATTATTTTTTATCTTTTTATGTTTTATGAAATGGAAAGGTACGAATCTCGGGTATTGGATTTGGGGGGTTGGTATTTCTACCGATTACTCTACTATTATCTAATTATCTAAACTAAGGTTGTGGGAGTCTATGTCTAATTAATGTGTGCTCGTATGATAGTTTAAAAATGTGTTTACTTAGGTTGTACTACTCCTTAATTATCTCCTATTGATGGTTGAGTTGTCACGTCTTATTCTTAGTAGCGTTGTGTGTCTAAAGTTGTAGGGTATGCGTTTCTCCCTAACTCTTTGAACTTACCAAAGGGTCTCGTCTACAAACCCACTAGGGATGATAAACTCCTACTCTAAGGCACTCTTTGGATGGTTTAGCCTACAACTACTCAGGTAATTATATTCTAAGGTTCACAAAGATGAATCAAGCATTAAGTACACAACGAATGACCTATCGCATTACTAGATCATTAATCAACTAAGATAAGAAACAACCAATCAATATTCAATAATTAAGTTTCATACTTCCTAAGCAAACACACAAATAAATTAGCCGGACATGGAGAACATGCAAGCATACACACAAATAATCAAAGACATAATTGAATTAATGAAGTAAAGACTTATCTTGATGTAAGATAGGGTTTAAAACCCTAAAATACTGTACAAGACACCTTAGGTTCGGTTTTAGGTTTTCACTCCAAAAGACTCTCCACAAAAGACTGAAAAATTCGGATTCTATATATAAGATTACATATGCGACGGCGTCACCTTATGTTTCGTGACGCCGTCGTGTCTCCGTCATTAGGGTTTCGTCTTGGCCACGTTAACCTTGCGACGGCGTCACCTTATGTCTGTGACGCCGTCCTCTTCAGCTTCTGACGTTGTCTGGATTGCATCTAGGCCGTCTGAGTAGCGACGGCCTACTCTTTCACAACTAGACGTCGTCACTTGAAAATACGAGTTTTGAGTTCTGAATCGTCACAAAAATCTTGGGACGGCGTCGCCATTAGCACCTGACGCCGTCGCCTTCTAATTTCAGCAACTATGAGTGTCTCGATTTTGATTTTGGCCATTTTCTTCATATATTCGCGCCTTTTCGTCCAAATAAGTGCCATTCCAGCATTTTGCCTTCAAGAGACCTAAAAAGTGAAAAGGAACGATATTAAGCAATAACGGATACAAAAGTGATCAAATAAGGGCTTAAACGACCCCTCAAAATGGTACCTTTTAAAACCTTATCACTAAGCTTGCATTGCTTGAGGCCAGTTCCTCAGAAACAACAAAAAGTGTTCAATCTGTGTAGGGTAAAAACAAAGGCCTTGTTGCTGAAACCTTCGTCTGGGATGAAGAGCCAGTGTCATCAGATGATGAAATGGTGCATGTCAGTGCACTGATGGCCCTCTCAGAAGAGGACAAGCTAGCTATTGGAAAGAATCATGCCAGGAATGGAGAATGGGTCAATATCATAATGAAGAAGGTAAATATTTTACTTTCTATGGATGATGACTCTAATTGGCAGTCTTACATGAATTATCTTAATGTTGACCTTAAGTTCGTAGAAGAGCAAAGACTGAATCTTTTTTCAAAATATAACAAGATAAGTTTTGAATTAAACAAGTTTAGGGATGAACTACTTCTTTTAAAACAAGCTAAGCTTGAGGCTGTCACTTTGCAAATTCAAAACACTGAACTAGTTAAAAGAAATCAGGCTCTTCAAGACGAACTCAAAAAGGTTCAAGATATTCTTGATAGTTGGACTGCTAAGAATCCTAGGGTCTTTGATGCTGTGGGAGCCCCCAGTAGCAAGAAAAGAGTCTTAGGTAAAGATCATCTTCCTGACTCTCTCAACTAAGACCAGGGTCCTAAGCCATTTGTGTCTGGTGGTATGATTACCAGTATGTTGACTAGTCCCAAGCCCAGTGATTGGATTGATCGGGTTAATCCTGATTGTAAGCTTCCTAATTTCGATTCTGGAATAATTCTAGAGCTTGAGAGTCAAGCTCTTAAGAGCATGCTTGGACTCCCTGATGTGCCCAGTAGTACTGAACACATTGAGTCTGAAGCAGAGTCTAATGGAACACTTCCACCCCTGAAACCTCTTCAGGGTGTTGCACCAAGCTCTGAGCTTACTCCAATGCAATTCAATCCTCATTCACCAAAAGAAAGGTCTGGACTTGGTAGAACCATCCTGAAAAGGCCAACAAAACCAACTCAGCAAAAGTCTACTCCCACTGAGACTTCCACATCCTTAACTCCCACTGAAGCTGACCAACTTCAGCAACTGACTGAACTAGTGAGGAAGCTAACTGAAAAAATGGAATCCATTGAAAAAGTCCTTGAATCTATCAAGGAGACAAAGTCAGCTTCCTCTAGTTCCTCAAAGTCCAAGTCAAACCCCAAATCCAAGCAGAAGTGTGATCTATGTCACTATACCAGTCATACCACTGACAACTGTTATAGAATCCTTTTTTGTATGATCTACAAAAAGGATGATCACAGAACTTCTGATCACTTACAATATGTAAGTTCAGTCAGTGAAGCAAACTATACCAAAGTTGGTCATCAGTATGCTTCAACCTCCAAGTCTGCTCAAAAATTTAGAGCAAAACCCTTTCCTCCTTGTCCACACTGTGGGTTTAATGATCATCACCCTGATGATTGTCTTATGAACACATGCTGTGATATTTGCGGAAATCCAGCTCATAAGACATCCCAGCATGACAGTGTCATCCATGCAAGGAGAAGTTCCAAGCAACCCAAAATCACTGAGTCATCCTCAGTCTCTAAATGCAAAACATGTGGTAGCATAATGCACTCAACCTCTGACCATGAGTCGATTGCCAAATTCAAAGAGACCTTGAGACCCAAGCCCACCAGTAAGTGGGTCACTAAGAGAAACTAATTCAGTTTACTACTTGTGCAGAGACACGCCAGGGAGCCTATTTGGCATCTAGACAGTGGATGCTCAAGAAGCATGACTGGTGTGAAGGAGTATCTGCACAAGTATGTAAAGGAACCAGGACCCAAGGTAGTATTTGGTGATAAATCATCATGTCCCACTTAAGGTTATGGTTTAGTAAACTGCAATCGAATAGTTTTCTCTAGAATAGCTTATGTCAATGCTCTCAAATACAATCTCATCAGTGTCAGTCAACTATGTGATGCTAAGTACATTGTGCATTACAATGACAAACAAGGTACCATTTTCAATGCCAACAAAGAGGTTGTTTTGATAGCTCCTAGAAGAGATGATGTTTATGTCTTAGACATGACTACTCTTTCTCAAGATGGAACCTGTCTCTTTGCCAAAGCCACTAAAACTATCAATTGGCTGTGGCACAAGAGACTGTCTCACTTAAACTTCAAAAACATCAACAACCTGGCAAAACAAAACAAGGTCCTTGGCTTACCATCACTGGTCTTTGCTAAAGATAAACCATGCTCAGCCTGTGAAAAAGGCAAACATCAAAGAGCATCTTTCAAAACAAAACAAAATTTCTCCATCAAAAGCTGCCTTCACCTATTGCATATGGATCTCTTTGGACCAGTCAGTCCTAGATCAATCCAGCATAAGAAGTATACACTTGTCATTGTTGACGAGTTTTCAAGATACACTTGGGTATACTTTCTTTCAAAAAAGAGTCAGGCAGCTGACACAATAATGTCATTCATCAAGAACATTGAAAACCAGAATGACATTACTGTTGAACAAATCAGGACTGACAATGGTACTGAGTTCAGAAATGATGATCTTTAGAGTTTCAGTGATGAAAAGGGAATCTCCCAAAACTTTTCATCTCCCTACACCCCTGAACAAAATGGGGTGGCTGAAAGGAAAAACAAAACTCTCATTGAGGCTGCAAGAACCATGTTAAATAGCTCAACCCTCTCAAAGCATTTCTGGACTGAAGCAGTCAAGACAGCCTGTTACACTCAAAACAGGTCAATCATTGTCAAAAGACATAACAAAACCCCATATGAGATATTCAAAGGTAGACCTCCTGATATCAGCTATTTTCATGTGTTTGGATGTCCTGTGTTTATTCATAACCACAAGGATCATCTAGGAAAATTTGATGCTAAAGCTGATGATGGATACTTTCTAGGTTACTCACTGATCTCCAAAGCCTTCAGGATATTTAACAGAAGGAGATAACAAGTTGAGGAAGCCTTTCATGTCACCTTTGATGAGAGTTCAGAAAGCATCAGGTTCACCAACACCTCAGTGGAGGAAATAGGAATTGATAACTCATCAAGATATCCTCCTGATGAGTATAACAATGAAATAAATTCCTTATACCAAGATAATACTGACATATCATATTATGTCTTGCCTCACAACCTGTCACAACCAACTGTTAGTGAATTCATTGATAATCAATCAGTCCCTGCTGGGATAGGCAACACTGATTCAAATGATTAGGAACCTGTGATTCATGATACCCAACCTGAACAAGATATCTCAACAGATGTTCTTAATGATTCTGTGGCTAATACACCAGAACTCACTCCTGAGTCTCCAGTGACCTCCTCAAGCCCAGATCCTAGACCACAAAGTAAGTGGACAAAAACTCAGGACATTGAGCTTGTAAACATCATTGGTGAACCCACTGAGGGCATGCTCACTAGAAGCATGGCTGCTAAGTTAACTGCAGCTTCAGCCAATGAATGTCTATATGCTGATTACCTATCAGATATAGAACCCAAAAGTGTCACTGAGGCTCTAAAACACCCAAGTTGGGTTCAGGCCATGCAAGAAGAACTTCAACAGTTTGATAAAAACAAGGTCATGACCTTGATCAAATGTCCTCAGGATGTCATAGTCATAGGAATGAAGTGGTTTTCAGAAACAAAACTGATGAAAACGGCACTGTCATTAAAAACAAAGCCAGACTTGTAGCCAAAGGTTATAGTCAACAAGAAGGCATTGACTATGATCAGACATTTGCTCCTGTTGCAAGAATGGAAGCCATCAGGATCTTCCTTTCATTTGCTACCTACATGAACTTTAAAGTTTACCAGATGGATGTAAAAAGTGCATTCCTGAATGATGAACTCAAGGAAGATGTGTATGTTCAGCAACCTCCTAGCTTTGAGAGTAGTGAATTCCCTGACTATGTCTGCAAGCTTGATAAAGCCCTTTATGGACTGAAACAAGCTCTCAGAGCATGGTATGAAACTCTCTCAGCCTTCCTGATTCAAAACAAGTTTGTCAGAGGAAAGATAGACAACACATTGTTTATCTATAGGACAAAACAAGATATGATACTAGTCCAAGTATATGTTGATGACACCATCTTTGGCTCAACAAACTACACACTTTGTAAACAGTTTGAAAAACTGATGACAAAGAAGTTTGAAATGAGCATGATGGGTGAACTCACATACTTCCTTGGACTACAAATCAGGTAAACTGATAAAGGAATCTCCATCAGTCAAGAGAAATACACAAGGAATCTCTTGAAGAAATATGAGATATCTGACTGTGCTTCAGTAAAAACACCAATGGCCCCTCATAATAACCTTGGACCTGATCTCACTGGCAAATCAGTTAATCAAACCCATTTCAGAGGGATTGTTGGATCACTGATGTATCTAACTGCTTCCAGACCAGAAATACAATTCTCAGCCTGTCTAATAGCAAGATATCAGTCCAATCCCAAAGAATCCCACCTTACTGCAGCCAAAAGAATACTCAGGTACCTGAAGGGAACCCCAAGCCTTGGTATCTATTACCCAAAGTGCTCAGGGTTTGATCTCAAAGGTTACTCTAATTCTGATTATGCTGGCTACAACATGGACAGAAAAAGTACCTCAGGGTCCTGTCAATTTCTTAGAGGAAAATTGGTTTGTTGGAGTGCTAAAAAGCAACAATCAGTGGCTATGTCTTCAGCTGAAGCTGAGTATGTGGCTGCTGCAGGATGTTGTGCCAATGTTTTATGGATGAAAAGTCAACTCAGTGACTATGACATTGTTAGGAATTGGAAATTCCATGTTAAAGTGTCGGTCACCCCAATTATAGTCTAGCATATATTAGCTCGTAGACTTGTAGTTATTTACGTTATTTAGTAGTTTATTGGTTAGTTTGTAGCGTAGAATAGTTTAGTGTAACACCGTGGAGGAAGGACGGGTCTTTACCCAATGTATACCTGATCCACAGGCCGTCAGGAGGTCGTATAGTCTTGTAACTATAAATACCCCTTCCATCCTTGGAAGGGGTGTGGCTTGGAATCTAACCTTTCATTTTTATTGAACCAACTCTCTACCAAGAACACTACCTCTCTACTTTCTCTCTCTAACTATGGCAAACATGTATTTCCATCATCCAAGACCACCCGAATCATCATAACACAATAATATTCACGATCCTACAAATGGTACCAGAGCCAAGGTTTATTGTGTTTTGTTGATTTGTGTGGTTTTCATATCATGTTTTGAAGCTGGTTTTAACATGTTTTTCGGACCTGAAATATTTTTCTTATTCATTGTGTTTAACAGTTTCTTGATATTGTTTCAAATGGTCATAATATGTCTTTTGCTTACTCAGTGTTATTCAGCCGCTTTTGTCTCATAAATATGTCCAAAAATTATGTCCAAACTGTTTTACATCTGTCAATCACAAAATATGGTCACAAAATATGTTATACATCCGTTTCAGTGTTATTCATCTGGTCATTTTATTATGAGGTCAAACCATTTATTTTCGTGGTCAAATGGGTCAAAGGTTACATTTTTATGCAAGTTTTCTAGGTTATTATGATGCTAGACGGAAAATTGGTCGGAAAACTCATCGAAAAATCTTGCTAGCGACTTGTTATTTAACAAGTAGCGAGTTGAGTGAAAAACCTGCCTACCGACTTGTCTTTACAAGTCGTAGCGACTTGGTGCTAGCGACTTGACTCTTGACTAAAAAGATATAGCGACTTGACTCCATAACACGGTAGCGACTTGACTTTGTGACAGAAATGAAGAAAAAGAGTGACTGAACCAAGACCATGACCACAAAAAGACTTAAACCATATACCAAACGACTCGTGAGACCTCAGTACCATTACCATCATCAGTCCACGGATTCAACTCAAATCAACCAACTCCAATCCACCACAATCAAATCCCAATCTATACTAACTCATTCTCCATCTCCTACCACACCTATTCGAGACTCAATGATCAAATCGAAAATAGTAAATTAATAGATCTCAGATGCGCTTCATTTTTTTTGTGCAATCTTTTATCGATTGTTTTCATTGAAACTATTATCATCATAGATCCTATTGAAGGCTTAGCTTCAGTAAAATATCCGAATCATTAGAAAAGAAAGCTAACAATTATGTTAATTTCTTTTCTTGATTCGTTCAAAACTCAATCGAAAACAAACCAAAGAGATACCTACCCGAGACCTTAATTAAAAGATCTTGAAGGAACAGCTTGTGCTCTTCACCCGTGCCATACACAAAGAAAGAAAGGAGTATCTTTTGGGTGCTCGTTCGTGTGTTTATATTTTACTTGATTATTTGAGTTTGAGTAAGATGAGATCTTAGATGGGAGTTAGGATGAAGGGAGCGTATTTTCTTTCTCTCAGATTCGTTGGAGAGAAAATGATATATGGGAGGCGACATATTTGAGACATATGTTGTTAGGGTTAGAGTACTTTTAGGTTAAGTAGAATGTTTCAACGTTTTATGTCTAACCAGTTATGGGGAATTATTTGATGGGCCGTGTGAATATCGAATGACATTGGGCCGGATTAGTTGTTTTTCTGATAAAAGTGGACTGATGGATCGGGTGGTCACTACTGAGCTCATGTTTCTGAACTGGAATTGGATTTTTGATAAAATTTGTTTGTGATTTAATTCAACATGGACTGATTGGACTGGGATGTGACGTGATAGCCATATAAGTTTATTACTTTTACTTGAGTCCTATAAATGTAAAAAGCTTGTTATCCAATTTTTTTGTTACAAATTATTGGATACAAACTTTATTAATGGAAATCCGAATGGTATTGTTCGTATGGTAATTTTTTTCACGAAGGGATACAGATTCATGGCTTGAGCTAAATTTGAAGAAAAAATGACTACGGGTTTTTTGTACGGTATTATTGACGCGAAATGCTCTCCCATATGTGGTTATTGCTTGTAGCCGATGAATCAATGGAGGTTCAATTTCAGCAATTCCCATGAGATATTCAACGCCACAAAATGTCAAAGGTACCTCACAGTCTAAGCAAAATCTTCGTCAACGTCAGTCATGATTTTTCAAGATGTTTGCTTATGACAAGAACTTCTCGTGCAAATGGTTGTACACGTTATGATGCTTCCGAAAGTTCGAAACCATCATGGGGGAGAAACGCGTACTTTATGTTTTACGATCAACCTTCAGGGGAAAGTAGTGTATACTACTCGACTTAGTATGGTTTGTGAAGTTATCTACATATGGGTAAAGAATTGTTGATGATGGAGAATGAACCGTTGTTTAAACCGCTGCATGTTCCCCTAAAACATATATTCACCGAAACCTAATTTTTCATAACTCATTCAAGCTGACATTGTTTACGGTTTAGTCTTGATTTTGTAAAATCCCGCGAAAGAATCTATTTCTCGGTTTAAATCATAGACTTGTAAAATCCCGTGAAAATGGAAACATCCTGGTAATTGTAAAGTGCATTTCCGGATCTATCTTATGGTTTATTCTTGGTTTTGTAAAATCCCGTGAAAGAAACTATTTCTCGGTTTAAACAATAGAATTGTAAAATCCCGTAATGATGGATTCATCCTGGAGAAAGGAAAGTGTATTTCAGGATCTTATCTGATGCTGCTACTACGGTTTCTTCTTCAAAGAAGGGATAAAAGGGTGGACTTCATGAATTGGATGTGTGTTTGGATATTCGTCATGGCAGTTTGTTTATTTCTTGGTTTTATGGGGTTATGTGCTTTTAACCATGGTCGGGATGAAACCATTATCAAAGTTCAATTTTATGATCAAAGGAGGCTAGATTTGAGCTTTGAATCAGAAGATGTGACAACGGAGTTAATTCACTATTATTTATTTGAGGTTGAAGTGAAATATCACGGGCGAGTGTACTTAGTATCTGAAGGTATCGGGGATGGTTGGATGAAGATTCTTCAAGATCCTTGTTCAATATTATTATCAAAAACGAAGACTTGGAAATCTAGTTATTGTTGGGTGACGTTTACCTTTACTTTTACCACTTGGGGGAATTGGGCTCTTATCACCAAAAAATAACTATCACTTAAAGGAGTTACGTTGTAGTGCTCAGTGTCACATTCAATTGTGGATTTTCAAGAGGTGATATACATCTAATACTCGATGGTTGGTTGGTTGAAGAGTATATAGTACTTAGAGATTCAAATGGGCATGAAGTCTCGGCACCGCTCTTTGTTACATATGTGCAAGTTTAAGTCACGAGTTCGGGTTAGTTTACTTCAGGGTCAAATTCATCATATTAGGTTTTCTCCATCAGCTGTCACTACAAAGAGCCTACTGAATGATAATGGGGTGGATTACAAGTTTTGCCAAGAGAGCTGAAAAGAGAGAGATTATGACGTATGAACACAATAGTTCATGCCTCGTTCTATAAAGAAAAGAAAAGTGTACGCTTCAGTGCGCTTTATCTTCTAAAGAAGAGAAATCTTCTTATTATGACCATTCTCATCAACATGCTTCATGCTTTTTCCATGCGCTTTCAAACATCAAGTGAACCGGACTACCATTGATTGTTTTTCTTATTCCACTTGCTCAACTATAATGACGATGGCGACATCATGTGCTAATTTTGCGGGGGAGAAGTGTGATTAGAATACATTTGGATGATAATCACTTGTTTAATCAAGAATGGCATCTCCGTATGCAATTCTTGAGGGGGAGAAGAAGTGTGAATTTTCTGCATGGTTAATTGATATTTGAGAATATATGGTCAAACGGCTCCTAACTCATGTAAGAACCGAGCTTCTTCTTATCGGGTCATTTCTACACGGAGTTCCTTCTAATAGCCGTTGGTTGACATCTTCACATAGGCTGATATGATTAAATGAGAAAGTGCTTCTAGTTGCTGGGCTGATTTCTTTGATGAACATCTTTCTGTTCTTGTTTGATTGGGAGGGATTTTAGTTAAGGAGATTTGTTACTTATAAGGTAATTGGAACGCATTTGGTGAGATGAAGATGTTAACTATCTAATCCCCAACTGGACAATCTTGAAGAAGGTCGAGTCTACAGTCGGTTATACATTTTCTGCTACATGTTAGAAGACTAAAGACGAGTTGCATTTGATTATCTAAAGACTTCTTCTTAATCTGGGCATTTATCAAACATATTGTCGGTTTAGGGGAGAGCACTAATTAGGGGAGAGTGAAATGTCGGATTTAATCCCCAATTAGACTTGCTCATATTCTACTTCAGCAAGTTGATTCTCACAAAGACTTCAAGCGTTCCTCTCAAAATATTTCAAGTATTTGGGCTGATAAGATGTTGCTGATTTTGAAGTGTCAAAACCAGCAAGGGGGAAGGAGATACACATCTAAACACAAAGCGAGTAAACTTGATGAACTTAATTCTTCTAAGTGATTGAAGATATCCCGGGAAGACAAAAGTCATGACCGCAGAGAAACTCAAGGTTTTACTCATCAAGGCTTTTGGTGTTATTATTCCAACTACGTGGGGGAAGTGATGATTAGAGAATGTTTCTGAAGATAAAAGAGGTACACAAGTGTGTGATGATCTCGATGTTATCGCAATCATCAGGGGCATTGGGGGCGCTCAGCTGTCTCACTTGAGGGCTTAATCAGTGATTCAGAGATATAATCACTTATTCCGGAGTGACGTCCGCAGAGATAGTCATCCGCAGAGATAATCAGTGATTCGGCCTGCTTCTTCAATGTTATCGGTTATTCTCTCTTTGGGCATTCAGGTATTTCGGGCTCTTGAGCTTCATACACTTTCTTTAGGGGAGAGAAAAGTACACATCGGGGTTATTCTTTGGCTATTGGACTTAATCTGCTTCTTCGATGGTATAAGTTTCTTTGTCTTCGGGTATGTGTATTCGGGTTCGTGAGCTCTAGTCTAAGAGACTGACTGCATCAATTCATCTACTTGGGGGGAAGTGGTCTCTTGACAACCTTTTGGAATGGATTGCTTCAGACTTCAGTGGAAAAGGAACTTGAGAAGATTATTTAAATGTCGGATGATACGTTGTTGTTCTTGTTGAGGATATAACCCAAACGAAGAATCTCGATTATCGTTCTTAAAAGGAGCAGCGGGATTTATGATAATGGTGTGCTTCCTTGTGCACCTGGCTAAAGCAAGCTTGAAATAGAGCTTCGAATCTGCTCATCTAATGGATTTTTCTGTTTGGGGGGAAGCTGCCAAAGTCTCTCTTTCTCAAAGGCTCATGTTCTATCTTCTATTCTGGAGCCTCGGAAGCTTTGGTGGTGGAAGTTTAAGAGATGATGAATTCTATCTTCTAAGACGTGCTGCTCGATATCCTTATCTCGGTACTCGTATCATCATCTTCTTAAACTATATCATCTATTCTATCTGTGTATATATTTTTCAAAAAGCAAAATATAAAAATATAAAACCATCAAAAACAAAATAGAAAATTATAAAATCAACAAAAATCCATAAAAATTTGAAAAATCAAAAAATACCAAAAATATATTTTTCTAAAGACATGTCTTCTGATATCGATAACATCTACGGTCTTAGAAATGTCATTCAATAATGGCACGGGACCATAGATGAAGTTCGAGCAGGAGGTGTAAATATTTTTTTCAAAACATGTCCAAAAATTATGGCTTGCAGTTACTTCAGACTGTGACCAACGCTTAAACCATGGTTTGCTATTATTTCAGATAGCAACCCGTTCTTCAAGAAAGGAAAGTGTTGCGCTAAACCAATTTTCAAATATTTCGTGCACTTATCCTAAAAACTATTTGAGGAAAGTATGTCGAAGGACTGCTGTTCCTACACAAATGTTTTTCCGTTTAAAATTCTTCAGAAAAATATTTGTTGTTTTCAAAAAGTTGTGGTAAATGAGTTGCTTGAAAATCAATCAGATTCAGAGTTTTTCGTAATAATTGAAAACTCAATCAATGACTTCTGCGCTTTTAAACTTTTCAGAAAATAAGTCATTGATTGAGGGGGAGAATGTTTTCAAATTTACATCATCTAACGGGATTTCTTAATTATCCTATATGCTTAATTAAAAATCATGTTAACCTACGTTGAAGGACTAGGTGCCTAGGATATGATTGTTAGGATTAGATGATTAGAGTTTGATAAACACATTATTCCCATACATTTGAATGATCTAATTGATAGGTTGATTTGACTTTTATTAGTCGATTGCTGTTTTGGTGATATCGACCACCATATATATGTATGTGTGTTCACTAACGTATGCAGGTATTTTTGGATATAAGAATGTTCCCGATCCGGATCCCACAATTGAAGATGATTGGATGCCGAAAGGAAAGGGTAACTATATCTTGGGTTGACAAATGAAGAAACGGAGCTTAATTGGACTTCTATGGAGTGTTGGCATGGAAAAATGCAACGTAAGAGGTCTCACTGCATCAGCAGATGGTTTTCTTCTAAGTGATTGAAGAAACGAAGCTTAATTTGACCCCAGTTGGCATTAAAATGCAACGTAAGAAGTCTCATTGCATCAGCAGATGGTTTTTCTTCCAAGCCCTACAGCAACAACATAAGCTTCTCAACCACCTAACGTATCTTTGTGCAGGGATAATAGTGATGATACCATTTTTCTAAAACGTTTAATAATATTGTTTTGAAAATGGAAAAATATTGTTTTGAAAATAAATCGGATTCAAAGTTTTGAAATCAACCGGACTTTATTTTGTCAAATCTTAAGTGATTTCAAATTAAATATTTTCAAACGATATTTCATCAAAAAGCCCGGTTTGTACAAAATAAGTGGTGATCTAAAGATTTAATGTTATGTCATGGTATGATTTTTTCTTTAGAATCAAGATCTTACAAAATGGAATTTTTTCTGTTCTTGTTTGATTGTGAAATTGTTTTATTTTACTTAAAGATCTCTTAAAAACTATCATACCTGACACTAACAATCTTTAATGTCTTAATCTGTTCCTTATCTGTCATTTTTCAAAATCAAATCTTGCCACGTCTTTCCCTAAAATTTTCTAAATAATTTAAATCAACTGGGATCAGAAATCTCAATTGGTTTGAAATTTTTGATCGGGGGAGAGATCGTAATTTAAATCTCTTGTCTGTTTTAATGAAATTGGTTTTAGTCCTTTAAAGGCACTCCTGCCTCCATGTGCCAAACGATTTCAATTATATACAATGCACATGTTGAGGGGGAGCATTTATCCAAAAACCAGAAGAGTTTTTAAATCAGGCACATTTTCTCCCATGTTTTCTAAATCACTTGGGATCTAAAATCTCAAAGGGTTTGATATTTTTGATCGGGGGAGAATTTGTAATTTAATATGAAATTTGATAAAAGATGATCATTTTGATTCAAAGTGCAAGTTCTCTCTAATATGTGCCAAACTCTTTCGTATATCGAGGCACATATTGAGGGGGAGCGAATGGTTTATATTGGCAATCATGAAAAGTACTTCAAAGAACTCTTTCCTCTATGTGATAAAATGATTTCAAATATCCAAAGCACATATTGAGGGTGAGAATTTGTTGGGTTCAGTAAATACCCAAACCCCTTAATCTAGGATTTGAATAGAAAATAGCCCAAGTGTTTAGTCCGTTAAACACCAACAGGTCACTGAGTGCATAGTCTCTTAGTGAGTCATCTTCAGGATACTCAGTACGAGGCGAATTAAAGGGTGAAGACTGAGTCAAGAAAAAGATGGTGGATTCAGTGAGTGATGACAATAACTCACTGAATCCCTAAGACTCCTCTCCAACTACTTACATTGAAGACAAACTGAAGTAGAAGACTGAAGGATGTAAAGACTGAAGAAAGAGCGGGACAAGGCGGGATAAGTTTGAATCAGATAAGACGAAGTCCTTATCAACCAAAGTCAACTTTCCCTGAATGGCAAAAGATCAGGCTCAGTGTCATCACTGAACTTAGGAAAGTAGTCTTGTCTCTTACCTAGAATAGTCTTTGTAAACAGAGACAAAGTACATCAGTATTTTGTCTTCTGTATGATGTCAGTTTGTCACTTAGGAAAAAGTCAAATATCATGCATGTATAAATAGCATAAGAGATGGAGTGAAAAGATTAAGCTTGTGAATTGTAAAAACACACATACACGCAATCCATCTTTTCACTCCTCCAAATACAACTTAGTTCCTGAGATAGCTAAGTGAGCTCTAAGAGTTGTGCTCAGACTTAGCCTGAGCTTAGAGAGGAGTCACCAAACTTTGTCATTTCAATCCCAAGTACTATTCCGCAAGTACTTGGGTAACGTATTCTTTGTTGATTTATTTCTAATAAGAATATGATGTTGAAAATTACTTTGTATGTTTTACTTATGTTAATTTCAGTCATAGTTCACTATTAACTTGTTTTATATACTTAAACTGTTTTAAACGATAGTGAACGGGGAACAACAAGTGGTATCAGAGCAAGGCTAATTATAAAACTCATTTTTGGGCCGCTCTAAAAGTTTATAAATTAGGATCCTAAATGGCTGAAATTGATGTACCCCAACTAGTCGATAAAAAGGGTGGAGCTTATTCAGCTGTTGCCCCTAGACTTGAAGTTGGCAAATTCAACAAATGGAAAAAGCGAATGCTTTGCTATTTGATTGGGATGGAACCTTATTATATCAAGTGTATAAATGAAGGTCCATTTGTCCCAAAGACTGCTGAAGGGTTGCCCAAACCTGAAGCTCAGTGGACCCAGGATGAAAGGAGAGTGGTTAACCAGGACCAAAGACTCAAAATATCATAATATCTTGTCTTCCTGACGACATTATGGAGTCTGTTATAAGTTGTAGTACAGCTAAGCAAACCTGGGATGACCTAGTTCATAGTCATGAAGGACCATCTGATACCAAGGAAAACAGTATAATGGACCTGAAACTTGAGTATAACACCTTCAGGGCTAAGGACTCAGAAACTCTCTCTCAAACTTACACCAGGTACAAAACTCTTTTAAATGAACTGTCAAATTATGGTGTTAAGTTGTCCACATATGAAATCAATGTTGGTTTTGTCAACAGTCTCCCTGAGAAGTGGTTGAATTTCTAACAGGGACTTCGGAATGCTAATCATATCCAAAATCTTGAACTTCCTGAAATTTATGGGAAATTTGTCTTTGAGGAAAACCTCATCAACAGACGATACCCTGACTTAAAGAAGTCTTAGGAAGTCAAGAATTCCCTGACTACCACCTCATCACCAATATCAACTGCTTTCTATTCTAACAATGTTGTTCAAGATTTTTAGGAAAATTCTGATGTTGAGCCTGATGAGAGATCAAGTGAGGAGTACCTAAATGACCTGAACACTGAATTCCAGGAAAGGGCACTCCTTGCTAACTCTTGAAGGTTTATAAAAAGAAACAAAGGTTTTTCAAATGCCAAAGCAAATGAGGACACTGAATGCTTTAAGTGTCACAAAAGAGGTCATTTTGCAAAAGACTGTTTTTCGAAAACAATTTCTGAACCCTCTTATAAACCATCAGGGTCAAATCAGTCCTCAGGCTTTAGCAAATTTCAACCAAAAATCTATCAGTCTCATCAAAACTTTCAAAACAAATCTGATCAAAACAAAACTGTTGATTTTGAAGCCATGTACAAGAAATTCAAAGCTAAGCTTGCATTGCTCGAGGCCAGTCCCTCAGAAACAACAAAAAGTGTTCAATCTGTGCAGGGTAAAAACAAAGGCCTTGTTGCTGAGACCTTCGACTGGGATGAAGAGCCAGTGTCATCAGGTGAGTAAATGGTGCATGTCAGTGCACTGATGGCCCTCTCAGAAGAGGACAAGCTAGCTGTTGGAAAGAATCATGCCAGAAACGAGGAATGGGTCAACATCACTATGAAGAAGGTAAACATCTTACTTTCTATGAATGATGACTCTGATTGGCAGTCTTATATGAATTATCTTAATGTTGACCTTAAGTTCGTAGAAGAGAAAAGATTAAATCTTTTTTCAAAATACAACAAGCTAAGTTTTGAATTAAATAAGTGTATAGATGAACTGCTTATTTTAAAACAAGCCAAGCTTGAGGCTGTCACTTTGCAAATTCAAAACACTGAACTAGTTAAGAGAAATCAGGCTCTTCAAGATGAACTTAAAAAGGAACAAGATATTCTTGATAGTTGGACTGCTAAGAATCCCAGGGTCTTTGATGTTGTGGGTGCTCCCAGTAGCAAAAAGAGAGTCATAGGTGAAGATCATCTCCCTGACTCTCGCAACAAAGACCAAAGTTCAAAACAATTTGTGTCTGGTGGTATGATTACCAATATGCTGACAACTCTAAACTCCAGTGATTGGATTGAACGGATTAATCCTGAGAGTAAGCTTCCAAATTTCAATTCTGGAAGGATTCTTGAGCCTGAGAGCCAAGCTCTTAAGAGCATGCTAGGACTCCCTGATGTGCCCAGTGGTACTGAACACATCTCTGAGTCTGAAGCAGACTCTGAAACACCGCTTCCACCCCTGGAACCTCTTCAGGGTGCTGATCCAAGCTCTGAGCTTACTCCTCTAAAATTCAATCCTCACTCACCAAAAGAAAGGTCTGGACTTGGTAGAACCATCCTGCAAAGACAAGCAAAACAAATCCAACAAGAGTCTACTCCTACTGAGACTTCAACATCCTCTGTCCCCACTGAAGCTGACAAAATTCAGCAACTTATTGAGCTTGTTAGGAAGCTGACAGAAAAGATGGATTCCATCGAAAAAGCCCTTGATTCAATAAAGGAAACTAAGTCAGGCTCATCTAGCTCATCAAAATCAAAATCCACAAACAAACCCAAGCAGAAGTGTGAGTTGTGTCATTACACCAGTCCTTTATTGCATGATCTGCAATAAGGATGATCACAGAACTGCAGACCACTTACAGTATGTAAGCTCTGTCAGTAAAGAAAACTCCACCAAAGTTGGTCACCAATATGCTTCATCCTTCAAAACAGCTCTCAAGAATAGAGCAAAACCTTTTCCTCTTTGCCCTTATTGTGGGTTTAATGATCATCATCAGGATGACTATCTCATGAACACATGCTGTGATATATGTGGAAATCCAGCTCATGAGACATCCCAACATGACAGTGTCATTCATGCAAGGAGAAGTACAAAACAACCCAAAATTACTAAGTCTTCCTCAGTCTCTAAATGCAAAACCTGTGGTAGCCCAATGCACTCAACCACTGACCATGAGTCGATTGCGAAATTCAAAGAGACCTTGAAACCCAAGCCCACTAACAAGTGGGTCACTAAGAGAAACTAATTCAGTTTACTACTTGTGCAGAGACACGCCAGGGAGCCTATCTTGCATCTAGACAGTGGATGCTCAAGAAGCATGATTGGTGTAAAGGAGTATCTGCACAAGTATGTAAAGGAACCAGGACCCAAGGTAGTATTTGGTGATAACTCATCATGTCCCACTGAAGGTTATGGTTCAGTAAACTGCAATGGAATAGTTTTCTCTAGAGTTGCTTACGTCAATGGTCTCAAATACAATCTCATCAGTGTCAGTCAACTATGTGATGCTAAGTACATTGTGCAATTTAATGACAAACAAGGTACCATCTTCAATGCCAATAAGGAAGTGGTGTTGATAGCTCCAAGGAGAGAAGATGTTTATGTGTTAGACATGTCAACACTCTCCCAAGATGGAACTTGTCTCTTTGCTAAAGCCACTGAAACTATCAATTGGCTGTGGCATAAGGGACTCTCACACTTAAACTTCAAAAACCTCAACAACTTGGCAAAACAAAAGAAGGTCCTTGGCTTACCATCACTGGTTTTTGCAAAAGAAAAACCATGCTCTGCCTGTGAAAAAGGTAAACACCACAGAGCATCATTCAAAACCAAACAAAATTTCTCCATCAAAAGCTGCCTTCACCTCCTGCACATGGATCTCTTTGGACCTGTCAGTCCCAGATCAATCCAGCATGAGAAGTATACACTTGTCATTATTGATGAGTTCTCAAGATACACTTGGGTATACTTTCTTTCAAAAAAGAGTCAGGAAGCTGATACAATAATGTCATTCATCAGGAAGATTGAAAACCAGAATGACATTACTGTTAAACAAATCAGAACTGACAATGGTACTGAGTTCAGAAATCATGAGCTTGAAAGCTTCTGTGATGAAAAAGGAATTTCTCAAAATTTTTCATCTTCTTATACCCCTGAACAAAATGGGGTTGCTGAAAGGAAAAGCAGAACTCTCATTGAGGCAGCAAGAACCATGTTAAATGGCTCAGCCCTCTCAAAGCATTTCTGGACTAAAGCAGTCAAAACTGCCTGTTACACTCAAAACAGGTCAATCATTGTCAAAAGACATAATAAAACCCCTTATGAGACTTTCAAAGGTAGACTTCCTGACATCAGCTACCTTCATGTGTTTGGGTGTCATGTGTTCATTCATAACCACAAGGATCACCTAGGCAAAATTGATGCAAAAGCTAATGATAGATATTTCTTAGGCTACTCACTGATCTCCAAAGCCTTCAGGGTGTTTAACACCAGAAGACAACAAGTTGAGGAAACCTTTCATGTCACCTTTGATGAAAGTTCTGAAAGCATCAGGTTCACAAATACCTCAGTGGAGGAAATAGGAATTGATGACTCATCAAGATATCCTCCTGAGGAGTTCAACACTGAAATCAATTCCTCATATCAAGCTGATGCTGACATCTCATATTATGTCTTACCTCACAACCTACCCCAACCAACCATCAGTGAGTTAATTGATAATCAGTCAGTCCCTGCTGGGATAGGGAACACTGATCCAAATGATCAGAAACCTGTAACTCATGAACCTTGAACTGAACAAGACATCTCTATAGATGATCTAAATGATCCTGTGGCTCTTGCACCTGAACTCACAACTGAACTCCCAGTGATATCTTCAAGCTCAGATCCCAGACCACAAAATAAGTGGACAAGATCTCAGGACATTGAGCTTGTAAACATCATTGGTGAACCCACTGAGGGCATGCTCACTAGAAGCATGGCTGCTAATTTAACTGCAGCTTCAGCCAATGAATGTCTATATGCTGATTACCTATCAGATATAGAACCCAAAAGTGTCACTGAGGCTCTAAAGCACCCAAGCTGGTTTCAGGCTATGCAAGAAGAACTGCAATAGTTTGATAAAAACAAGGTCATGACCTTGATCAAATGTCCTCAGGATGTAGTAGTCATAGGAATGAAGTGGGTTTTCAGAAACAAAACTGATGAAAACGGCACTGTCATTAAAAACAAAGCCAGACTTGTAGCCAAAGGTTACAGTCAACAAGAAGGCATTGACTATGAAGAGACATTTGCTCCTGTTGCAAGAATGGAAGCCATCAGGATCTTCCTTGCATATGCAACATACATGAACTTCAGGGTCTACCAAGTGGATGTTAAAAGTGCATTCTTAAATGGTGATCTCAAGGAAGATGTGTATGTTCAGCAACCTCCAGGCTTTGAGAGTAGTGAATTCCCTGACTATGTCTGCAAGCTTGACAAAGCCCTTTATGGACTTAAACAAGCTCCCAGGGCATGGTATGAAACTCTCTCAGCCTTCCTGATACAAAACAAGTTTGTCAGAGGAAAGATAGACAACACACTGTTTGTCTATAGAACTCAACAGGATGTGATACTAGTCCAAGTGTATGTTGATGACATCATCTTTGGCTCAACAAACTACAAACTTTGCAAACAGTTTGAAAAACTGGTGACAAAGAAGTTTGAAATGAGCATGATGGGGGAACTCACATACTTTCTTGGACTACAAATCAGGCAAACTGATAAAGGAATATCCATCAGTCAAGAGAAATACACCAGAAATCTCTTGAAGAAATATGAGATATCTGACTGTGCCTCAGTGAAGACTCCAATGGTCCCACCTAACAACCTTGGACCTGATCTCACTGGAAAATCAGACAATCAAACTCATTTCAGAGGGATTGTAGGCTCACTGATGTATCTAACTGCTTCTAGACCAGACGTCCAATTCTCAGTCTGTCTAATAGCAAGATATCAGTCCAATCCTAAAGAATCCCATCTCACTACAGCCAAAAGAATACTCAGGTACCTGAAAGGAACCCTAAACCTTGGACTCTCTTATCTAAAATGCTCAGGGTTTGATCTCAAGGGTTACTCTGATTCTGATTATGCTGGCTGCAACATGGACAGAAAAAGTAGCTCAGGGTCCTGTAAATTTCTTAGAGGAAAACTGGTTTGTTGGAGTGCTAAAAAGCAACAATCAGTGTCTATGTCCTCAGCTGAAGCTGAATATGTAGCTGAAGCAGGATGTTGTGCCAATGTATTATGGTTGAAAACTCAACTGAATTACTATGACATTCATTACAAAATGGTACCCATCTTCTGTGATAACACTAGTGCTATTGCAATCCCATCAACCCTGTCCTCCACCAAAAAACCAAACACATTGATATCAGATATCACTTCATCAGGGATCACATAATGAAAGGAGACATTGAACTTCATTTCATCCCTACTGAATATCAACTGGCTAATATCTTCACAAAACCCTTGGATGAACCTACCTTCAGGAGACTGAAAGCTGAATTGGGAATGCTTGACATTGAAAGTCAGGTATTCGAAAACCAATCTCAGTAAGTTCTCTGAAATGGTTCATCCTCCCTGAACATCCAAAATAAACCTCTCACTGAATGAGTAAGACTCATTCAGGGTCCCTGACATTTGACAAAGAGCATTGAATGAGTAACTAAATCATCCAAGTATCAGTTACTTAAATGTCCTAGGTTGGTAACAATGCTAATTTAATATAGGAATATATGTCTCTTTGTCTTACTGTCATCCCACTTGGCATTTAATGCCTCCTCAAACAAAAATATCAAAATGATATTTATCTCTGCAAAAGTGCACTTTTACTGTGCACTGCAACTGTTCCCTTGAAAAACGGGATTTTACTGCGGGTAATGGAGTGGTAGCATTAAATGTGGAAATTCAAACGTTTTTCAAAAACCGACTCTTAATATTCCCATTTATGCACAAACCACCCTTCTCACCACTCTATAAATACCCTCCTCCAAAACAAACAAACACACACAAATTATTTTTTGCAACAAAACTCTGTCAAAATCATTTCAAAAACCCAGAAATATTTGTGTGTTCTCAAAAACTCTTCAAACCTCTTTTGGAAAACCCTTCTTGTAAACATTTACAAAAGTTTTTCATCACAAAACTTGAGAGATCTAAAAACCTTGATTGTTCTAGTCAAAAGAAAGTATTTTCAAAAACCCTAAAATCTTTAATGGAAATGGCTAGAACACAATCTCTCCAGTTTGCTTCTCAGTGGGTAGGGGATCTTACAAATGTTGAATTTAAAACTAATAATGTCATAGGAAACTTTGAATACCCTGAAACTGTCCCAGCCTACAAAGACATTATGAAATTTTTATTTAATTGCCCACTGAAAACGGCCTTTGTTCAGTGTCCCTCCATTGTTTACCAAAATCTCCTCAGGGAGTTTTGGGCAACAGCCAAGGCCTTTGACCCGACACCCTCTACTGATGAGAACAACCTCAGACCTCTCAGGGAATATCTGATCAGGTTCAGTCTTAACGGGGGCAACAATTCACCCTGGATTATAAAACTTTTTGCACCTCCACAGGGTTAGACTACAACAAAGGTGTTTATGTCGCCCATCCTGAACCCTCCACAATGAAGGATGGGTTAAAACAAATCGTTTTAGATCCCAATTTTTTGGACAGGACCCCAGTCACCAAAATTTCATTTCCCGTAGCTTGGAGGATCCTATTCACTTTGTGATTCAGTTCCTCGGCGGGAACCACTCATCCACTGAACAAGTTAACTCTATTCAGTTGATGATGGCATACTGCCTGATGAATGGGGTCAATGTCGATATAGGGGAGATCATTTACAGTGATCTCGTAACCAAGCTACAGAGCAAAACTAGGACGAAATACGTCTCGTATCCTAGGTTTGTCTCTTGTGCTCTGCAAGTGTTACTTGGTACAAATTATCCTCAGGAAGAAAAATTTGGCGCCTTACCTGGCATCCTGAGCCAATCAAATTTTTAAAAGGACTCATCCCTTGTCACTAATATTGAATTGACGGCCCACATGGTTGCTGTAAACAACCAGAGGGAATCAGTCTCTCCTAACCCTACTCCTATAAAGAGAAAAGGGAAGTCTCAGACTGGGACTAAGACCAAACCCAAGTCTCAGGGCCCAGAGGCTTCAGGAGCACAGCCTAAAAGGCAAAAGAAGCCCCCGACTCAACAGACACCCACTGGAGACCAAGCAACATCCACCCAGGTGACAACGAAGGACACTGATAAATCACAATCAGTGCCCTTGGTCCCAACTACTACTCCCAAGATCCAGAGGGAAACAAACAACCCGCTGGTAGGGGAGCGCCTTCCACAACGCCCAGTGATGACATTAGCAAATCCAAGCCTTTGTCTGAGGGCACACTGATCGATCCCAAAGACTCAGAGGGAACCAAACAACCCGCTGATAAGGATATCACCTTCACTGACTCTGCTAAAGGCACTGGGAAAAACCCATTAGTGTCTCAAGGGTCCAAGGGGACAAAGACTCGGAAGGAAAGGAACAACCCGCCGATATGGAACCCAAAACCAATCCTGACTCCAGAGAAGGCACTAGGAAACTCCCACCAGTGTTTGAGGGGTCACCGAGGGACAAAGACTCAGAGGGAAATATACCACCCGCTGATATGGAACCCATCACCAACCCCTTGTTAACTGTTGCTGATGTTACTGGGATACTTTTCTCCGATGATGAACCCGCTGAAAGTGATGATTAAATTTTATCAGCAGGGGAAGAAGTGGATGCTGAGGTTCAAATTGAACAAAGACCTCAGCCTAATCCATAGGAGCATACTGAATCACCATTCCAGCCTGACAATGATGACTCCTCTTCCTCCACTGATGAATTCAAAATATTTGATAATGTTCTTCCACTCACAGAGAGGCAGCTTGTTCAGTGGATCACCAAAGCCTCAAGGAAGCTATACTCCGGGGTCACTGAAACATTGTGGGAACAACACACTGAAGTTGGTGCGAGTTATGCAGATCTGAAGGCTGAGGTACAAGCCTTTGATGAAAACGTTCATGAGCACAGGGATTTGATGTATGACAACATTCATAGACTGGATGAAAATTTGGCTAAATTCTTCAGACACCTTCAGGGTGTTGGCACAAAGGTAGATGAAATCAGGGAATCTGTCAATGAAGACTCAGCGCTCACTGAACTGATCAAAACGCTCAAATCAGCAAATGTTCAGGGTCTTCATTCTTCAATCCAGTCTCTTCAAACTACATTAAGCTCTGTGAACACTCAGATGGCTACGTTGGCTCAGGCATCTACTTCCTTGGCCTGGAATCTTGGGCCAAGCATGACTGCTTTGGAAGTATCTCAGGCTAATTTGGAAGCTAAGGTCACTGGCATTCAAACAGATACTTCAGATATCAAGGCCATGATCACTGAAATTTATCAGGCCTTCAAGGGTCAAGCTGCTCAGTCCCCCTCAGCACCAACACCAACTCTTGCCCTCACTGACGCTCCGGCAACAGTTGAGGGGGAGAAAACTGCTGAAGAAACTCCTCTTCACACTGAGGGGGAGCCAACACCACCAGTATCTGTAGCACCAATATCATCATCACCACCAGTCCCAGCTGTACCTATTTCATCAGTACCACCAACAACATCAACAACAACAACACTGACAGTCACACCACCTATCATGATAACAACACCACCCTTGGTTGCATCATCTTCCTCAGGCCAGGACAAAGGAAAAGGCATAATGACAACTACTGAGCCTGAGAAGATTCCCTACAAAATAGGTGACACTAAATACCTTCTCACACCTCAAAAGCTAAGTAAATATCTTGCTAAAGAAGAAAGGAGACTGAAACAAGCTGAGGAAGATAAGAAGAGTAAGGAAGCACTGGTTAAAGTGATTGCCGAAGAAGCTGAGAATGTGGGAATTGATCCAAAGAAGCTTGAAAAGGGTCAGGCAGGACAGAGGTTCAAGGATGCTCAGGCAACAAAATGGCTGAAATGAAAAAATAGTTGGAAGAAAAGAAGATGAAAGCTGAAGCCCTCAGGCAAAGCAGAATTGAGCATTACAACTGGATGATGACAAGCCGAAGGCTACCTGAAAAGATCACAGATGTCAAAATCATCCCCAGATCCAAACCACTGGCAATGAACGTCTACAAGGGGGGTTGATAAAAGACATTTTAAAGTTCATGATCCCCTAAAATTCACTGACTTTGGGATCACTGAACTCGATGAACTCGGTCCAAAAATAGAAAAGAAGCAAAATGCGGTGGTCAAGGAGCTGATGAAGATGCTTAGTAAAAGATATGAAAGACTGTGGGATGCACCAGCACAACTGGGCATTCAGCCTGCCTTGACTGCACCTCAAGGATCTCAACCACAATCATCCACTGGCAAAAGGAAGAGGGTTGAGTTCCAGCCTGAGATCAAAGTGCCTAGATTAGAATGCAACAGGGAGCTGCCTGAAGGTGTTAAGTTCGTAAACTGTCTGGTGATAGAAAAGCCTGAAAGAGGGCTATTCTTTATTGATGTCTATGGAAACCCAACATTCCAAAGGTGGAGTGATATCGATCAGGCAGGAGTGGCTACAATGCTCAGCTATATTCCAGTGGCCTCTCAAATTCAGACTCCTACAAATGTCAGGTTCTGTGCTGACTTAAATGCCAAGATAAGAGACCATCCTGACAGGGAAACACTCATCACCAAGAAAGTCAAGCATGAAGCACTGGGAATCCATCTGGACTGATATCATTTTGAACTATCTTTTTTACTAGTGATAGGAACTTTGTAATTTGATCAATAAACAATGTATGTTTTGTTAAAATATTCAGTGTTCCTTATTGTATTCATTAGTACATTCAGTGTAAGAAGAAGCCATTTGCTCACTTACACTGATCAAACACTTAGGCTATTTGTATATCCAAATAGGGGGAGACTGTTGGGTTCAGTAAATACCTAAACCCCTTAATCTAGGATTTGAATAGAAAATAGCCCAAGTGTTTAGTCCGTTAAACACTAACAGGTCACTGAGTGCATAGTCTCTCAGTGAGTCATCTTCAGGATACTCAGTATGAGGCGAAGAAGAAGTCTCTCCACTCAGTAAGGCGGAACTTAAAGGGTGAAGACTGAGTCAAGAAGAAGATGATGGATTCAAAGAGTGATGAAAATAACTCACTGAATCCCTAAGACTCCTCTCCAACTACTTACACTGAAGACAAACTAAGTAGAAGACTGAATGATGTAAAGACTAAAGAATGAGCGGGACAAGGTGGGATAAGTTTGAATCAGATAAGACGAAGTCCTTATCACCCAAAGTCAACTTTCCCTGAATAGCAAAAGATCAGGCTCAGTGTCATCACTGAACTTAGGAAAGTAGTCTTGTCTCTTACCTAGAATAGTCTTTGTAAACAGAGACAAAATACATCAGTATTTTGTCTTCTGTATGATGTCAGTTTGTCACTTAGGAAAGAGTTAAAAATCATACATGTATAAATAGCATAAGAGATGGAGTGAAAAGATTAAGCTTGTGAATTGTAAAAACACACATACACGCAAGCCATCTTTTCACTCCTCCAAATACAACTTAATCCCTGAGATAGCTCAGTGGGTTCTAAGAGTTGTGCTCAGACTTAGCCTGAGCTCAGAGAGGAGTCACCAAACTTTGTCATTTCAATCCCAAGTACTGTTCCGCAAGTACTTGGGTAACGTATTCTTTTTGATTCATTTCTAATAAAGAATATGATGTTGAAAATTATCTAGTGTGTTTTACTTATGTTAATTTCAGTCATTGTTCACTATTAACTTGTTTTTTTATTCTTAAACTGTTTTAAACGATAGTGAACAGGGAACAACAGTTTTACCTATTGTGGATGCTCTGAGAAGATACATTGCATGTTTCTTTTAGAGATGTGATTTGAACACTTCCATATTTGATTGTGACACTCCAAAACATGTAGTATTAAATAGTTGTATTGTAAATATAAATTGTTTTGACTGTTTGTACTTGTCTCAATCAATCCTTATTTGATTGAGACACTTCCATTCTTTTTATTAATTGCTTCTTTATAACCAATAAACATTTGAAATTCAATCATCTTTCAATTGCTTCTCTTCAATGATCTTTTCATTTCTTTTGCCCTTTCATCGCCTTCGAAGTCGATTCTTCACTTATGACTTATGAGTGAGACTTTTTTTCCATTAAATAGTTCATTGAGGTTGTTTTTTCCCCATTAATTATGAGGATAAATGTCTTGGATATTGATGCAGGATTTCTGACAAGGATTTAAATTTATAAAGTTTTGTCTACCTATGGTCTACCTATTGCACTAACGAGCAGTGAACCCGGTCGTGCGTAGTATAGAATGTGGTAAAATCGAGGTCGTTCCCAAGAGCTATGTAGTTTTGGATCCTATTTAAGTCTAGTGTCACGGATTTAAAAGAGAATAATAGTTTGAAAGATTAATTAAACTAATAAGCAATAAATGAAATTGCGGAAATGAAATGAAGTTGTAACAATAGGGAGAAAGTGTTCTAGCCTAATTATTCATCATATCATGTTATGTCTATGTTTTCTAATTAATACTTCCTATCGCTTCAAAGGGGTTTTAATTCGCCAGACTCCTTTGGTCAATTCGCCTGGCCTATTACACATAGATCCCTACCTGATATCAAAGGTATTACCCTTTGGATTGACGAGGTCCCCGGTAATCTATGCTAAATCATTAAGTGCCCTACATGCAAGATTCGTAACAATATGTGCCCGGCCGCTAGGATCTTAGACACACATCCCTAACTTCTTAAGTTCCTCCCTCTGGAAAGTGATCCTTTGGTCAATTCGTACGAGAGGATTGATAGTCCTTTGGTCAATTCTTATCAACCCTTGCAACCTACTTCCCTATGATCCTTTGATCAATTCTTCTAGATAAGCAAGTACAACCGGGTTTAAAAACTAACAAAGAAAGGGTGGCTACCAACGAACTATGTGTGTACACACTAGAAGCAATAATAGAAGTGCGAAAACATAAACAAAACAATTAAGGAATCATAACTAGGCTAGTACCAAAGGTGTTTAGCCGATCATATTAGGGTAAAAGTCAAAAATGATAAACATGCTTTCTCAGATGTATGAATATGATAAACATAGTCATTTATGTACCAATATGCTAAACCAAAGTTCAAATTATGTACAATAATGGATAATTCTTCACATTATCATCTCTTACATCTGCATCGTTAGTCCTTTATACTAACGGCAGTTAGTAAATAACTTAATATTTGGTTTTCTTACGTTTTCGTCTGTTTTTACACATTTTCGTTCGTTTACGTTCGTTTTTACACGTTTTCGTTTGTTTTTAGACGTTTCCGTCCGTTGCTACACGTTTTTGTTCGTTTTTGCACATTTCGTTCGTTTTTAAACGTTTTCGTCCGTTTTTACACGTTTTCATCCGTTTTTAAGCATTTTCGTCCGTTTTTACGAGTTTTTGTCCGTTATTATACATTTTCGTATATTTTTACACGTTTCCGTCTGTTTGTACACGTTTTCGTCCATTTTAAGCGTTTTCGTTCGTTTTTACAAGTTTTCGTCGTTTTTATACGTTTTCGTACATTTTTACACGTTTTCGTCTATTTTTACACGTTTTCGTCTGTTTTTATCTGTTTTCATTTGTCTTTATACGTTTTCATTCGTTTTGGCACGTTTTCATCTGTTTTTACACGTTTTTGTTCATTTTTGCACTTTTTCATCCGTTTTTACATGTTTTCATTTGTTTATTCATCTATTTTTAATCATTTTAGTTTGTTTTTAAACGTATAAAAACGGATGAAAACGTTCAAAAACAAATAAAAACGTGTAAAAACAGACAAAAACGTGTAAAAATGTACGAAAACGTATAAAACGGAAAAAAACTTGTAAAAACAAACGAAAATGTGCAAAAACAAATGTAAACATGTAAAACGGATGAAAACGTGTAAAAACAGACGGAAACGTGTAAAAACAGACGGAAACGTGTGAAAACTCTAACATATTGGTTTTCACAAACACACAATCAATAACACATAAGGTTCGAATGAGTTAGATTCTAGAGAGAGAAAGTAAAGAGAGTTGGGAACTTCTAGTGAGAAAGAAAAATATATTATGAAGCTCCAACTCTTTGCCTTGCTAGGCAAAGGGTATTTATAGTGTGTTACATGAAACGCCTCCTACGGGCTGTGGATCAGGCATACAGTGGGTAAAGACTCGTCCGTCCTCTACGGTGTTACTTAACTAACTACTAACTATCACTAAATGACTAAGACTACGAACTTTCTAACAAATACATATACTTGAGGTGACCAAGTCTTTAACTATCGGATTTTCTAAATCCTAACAATCTCCCCCTAAGGGAGGTCACCTCAATTACAAATAGATATTACATTTTAGTGTTCTTGAATTCTTGATTAAGTTCTTTGCTCTGTAGCTCGTAGCCTTTGATTCTTCATATTCTGCATGTGTTGTACTTCAAGTGGATGTCTTTGACTAGTCCATGGATTGTTTGTTCTTTGAGCCTTCTTAGAGATCATCAGCCACATTAAATCTATTGACTCATCCGTTGTTGTATTGCCAATATGTGAAGTTGTGACTTTTAGACCGACATGCTCACATTTTTGGATCATGATATCTTCTCATCAGAGTAGCGGAAGCTTTTTTGTTTCATGATATTTGTAGCAGCGTAGCAGAAGCATGGTTTGAAAATATCAGAGCCAGGTTATGAAGATATGCACTTATCATGATTTCTTTAGATGCGAGTGAGATGTGTGAGCATGCGGTTATGGATTGACTCCTCAATTCTGATCAGCTGCAACCATAGGGTGTCCCTGCAAACAACAGTTAGCAATAAAGCGCACAAATGTGTCTTTGATCACTTTCGATAAATGGGGTTGCATGAACCACGGTTCCCCGTTGATCAGTACAAGTACTGCCTGTGATCAGGCAGAATTCTGAAGAATCTCCTTGACAAGGTTTCGCAGCTAATCAAGCCGTTCTCAAACCGGAACGTCTCAAAGAAGACAGCACGAAATGAGTGAACCAGCGAATTGAGATTCACTGATTGATGAAAAATGATTTGAAAAACAATCGTGTAGTGCTTAATGTAGAAAACTAGAAGGGGGGTTGAATAGTTTACCGATTAAAAACTTTGTTTTGAAACTTATTGAAAGATCAATTGATATTGATCTTAAGTATGTTGATGAAATATGCAAGCAATATGTAATAGGTAAGTAAGGAAAGAAATGATCAAACCACAACAAGTTGTTTATAGTGGTTCGGCCTACAAGGACTCTTTTTCCTTGCCCTACTCCACTCCCCGAGTCTCACACTCGAGAGTTTAACTTCACTAGTCAACAAGCTCCTTTCACCGGCGGAGAAAACCTTTACACGTCGCTTACACTATTTCCGACACTAAGCTAGATGTCGAGTTCTTTCCAAGGGTACAACTACTCCCACACACAATGTATTTTGAGGACTAAAATACTAACCACTCACACTCACAAGATTATGATGGTTTGATACAACAATGAAGTATGGATCAACACTAGATCATACAACACTAAACAAACAAGACTTCCAACTTCTCGTTGAAGCTTGAATATGACTTGATCTTCTTTGCTACAAAAGAGATCACTAATATGATATGAAACTAAGTTAGAAAGGTTAGAGAGAAGATATGTATGAGAGTATGTTAGAAAGGGATGAGAAACTACTTGGCTTGGCATTGCTATTTATAGCCAAAATGGACAGGAGCGTCCACGGACCGCGGACCCCTAAAAAGGGTTCCGCCCGTGTACCCAATTGGTACCGCCAGACTGACAGCAAAGATATCAAATCTTGCTTAAAGTCAACTCAATCTAAGAGAGATTGTGCAAGATATGGAGAGTATAAATCTTCACAAAATATCTAATGGAATCTACAAATGATTCCTATGATGTAATACATGATGTCAAGTGTTGTATTACTATTAATAGAAATATGCAAATGCTTAAGTAGTGTTTGGTTTTAAGAACCTAACACATTCTATAAACTACTATCATACATATTGATTAGAGTCATATCAAGATGTTACTAATCATAAATGTAAATGCTTGAATGATGAATATATTGTTTGAGAAAGCTTGTTTTAATATCTAATAAACTTGACAAGCTTTAAGCTTTTATAAATTAAATTTACTTTTGTCGTTAACAAAACTTAGGCAAAGATCAAAAATATAAATAACGTTTAATGACGATATTTGTATTAACAATCTCCCCCTTTTTGTTGAGGACAAAATATAAATTTTATTTTTATAAAAGAAACAAAGTTTGTACAAGAGTTATAAAAATATTAGTTTTAGAACTTGAAAAGGAAATGATAATGTAAGTGTATGAAATTTGACTTTTTATGAAGGTCAAAGAATTCACTAGTTGATGCATGATGTTTGACTTTTTCAGAAAGTCAAAGTATGCAGTTTTACCTTTTTAAGAAAAGTCAAGTATTACCAATGAGGATTCCTGTTTGACTTTTAGAAAGTCAATTGTATGCAGTTTGACTTTTTCAGAAAAGTCAAATATAAATAATTTCCAAGTTCTATATTTTCTCCCCCTTTTTGTCTCAACAAAAAGAAGAGGTTATGCGGAATGTAATGAGCCCGAGCTTATTATCTCCCCCTTGTTCAAAGCTCCCCCTAAATTGGGTGCTTTAATGGGAAGATACATGGATTGTGAAAATAAAGCTACAAAAAAAATTGTTAGTAATAATGATCATTCACAAGCATTTCCAAGCACTATGAAATGACACCAACAACATAATAAACAACATTCATTTGTTAAAATTTTTCATGAGTAAAGATCATGAAAAGAGAACACAATGATGTGTTTCTAGTACAAGAAAAAAAAATTATCTAAAAACAAAAATAAAATACTATTCTAAAAACCATCCTAAAGAGATGATGGATGGGAAAGAGCGTTGAGACGCTCAAGAATGTGGTTGAGGATGAACCTCATTTCTTCGTGGAAGTCATGGACCATAATCCGGGTCCGTTCCACGGTTTGACCCGTTTGCTCACAAGTTGAGCAACCATGCCTTGGTGGGTAGAAAGTTTGCGGAGGTTGTGGTGGTGGAATGGTGGATGTGTTGGTGGTGTTGGGGATGTTTGGAGTGGTCATGATGGATGCAAGCAAAGCACTTTGCATTTGCATTGTCTCACTTAAGTGAGAATCCACCATGCCTTTGAATTGGTGGAGGTTGTGGAGTTCGGCTTGAATCTCCTCTCTAGTGGGATTGTCATCCCACATGCTCTCCGGGATGTCCTCAATATGAGGGGACATTGATGATGGAAGTGGATGATCCCCGTATAAAGGACCATGAATGTCCTTGTGAATGGGGTGGAAAAGGAGAGGTCTTGGCCCTAATGGGGCGTTTGGGTCAATGGATGACCGAGGTGATTCATGAGCGATTCGCTCAATGGTGCCAAATGATGGCAATGGTGGTGGGTGACTTGGCCTAGGAGGCAAGTCTTCCAAGTCCTCTAGGAAAGGATTTGGTGATGTTGGTGGAGTAGAAAATAACTCCATGGGAGTGAGAGTGGGAGACCTTGGTGAAGGTGGTGAGGGTGTTTTGGATGTTTGGATGGGTGCCGGTGGAGGTGAAGTAGGTGCTTTTGATGGTGGTGGAGTGGTGATCACAATGTGTGATGAAGTGGGTGTTGCTAAGGTAAGGTGTGTATCATCTCTAATGGGAGATGAGATTGTAAGTGGTGAGGAGTCGGATGATGAGCTAAGATGAGTAAGACAACAAGGCCTTACGCTAATTCTAGCGGTTTTCTTGCAAGGTTTTGGTGATGATTTAGTCATTTTTATCTTGGGTTTAGATTTGCTAGATAGTAAGTGAGAATGAAGAAGGTGTGAGGATGATCATGGTAAAGCCTTTCAATTTATAGAGGTAAGAAATTGTTGAGAAAGGGTTTGATTTGATGTTGAACCATTGAATAGATGAGGTTCCTAATGATTTGGAAGTGGGTTGAATGCTAGTCATATCACCCAAGTCAATCCATACAAAGAAGATGGAGTGAAGAAGAAAAGATATGCAATAAATGTGTTCTAGTGAGTGGAATTTCCTAATAATCAGATCACCCACGGATTTGAAGGTACCAAAATTTTGGTTCCTTCCTTTATGCCAAAGGGCTCCTTGGGTGGATTTTTCAAATTTTTGAATTTTGGTGGGAAATGGACTTCTTACATCCCTTAGTGAATAATACTAGTTCTAATAACAGTATAAACTAGTTAAGATTGATTTATGAGTGATGGAAGATAATTTGGAATTACGAAAGAGTCGAAATTCAGAAAATTACCTGGAGGATCCACGGCACCAAAATCATACACAGACGGAACCCAAAAAAGGGTGCCGGCTGGTCCGTCTGTACAGATATGGCGGTACCAAAATTCATAACGGACGGTACCAAAATAAGGGTGCCGTCTGATCCGTGGAGTGCTGAAATTTGGACAGAAAGTTTCCTAAAAACTGAAATTTCCGAAATCTGAAAATTTTTCTCAAAACCTGTTATACTAAACATTTCTAGTTAGGAAAAGTAAATAACACATATGTAAACACATTGGAGCATAGATTAAGAGCAAGGCTTATTGATTTTCACAATATAGTGAAAATGGGTAAAATTTGATAGCATACTTGTGCTATCCCCCTGCATGAGATTGTTAGCATACACCATTGTTTCAAGTTATATTATCATCCTACATAATAAAAACAACTAAATAGTATCAAACATTAACGATAATGCATTGTTCCAAACACTCTTTAAAGTACCCTTATTTGTCCAACTTCTTGTAAATCTTGTTCATCATCCTACCAAGGCACTTGAACATTCCCTTAGTTTGCTTGAATTCTGCTGATTCATTCTCAATTTCGGGAAGAGATGTGTAATACTCTTGAGGTGGAAGACGAGAGCTTGGAAGACCATCCTCGGAGCTATTTGATGATGATGATGAAGGAGTTGGAGGTTTAGCTCTCTTGCCTTTAGTCTTAGCAACTCGAGCATCACTCAAGGGCACAAAGATGTGAGGGATGAGATCATATTGAAGGTGCATCCCTTTTGGGGTTGGTGGAATTGGAGCGAAGTTTCTATAGAGACGGGTGAGAAGCATCCCGTATGGAAGAGCAACGGATCCTTGAGTTGGAATATCAATCATTCTCCTAGCTATGTAGTAGGCTAAGTTGAATGGTTGTCGGGTGGACAAGTTGTAAAGCATGTGGCAAAGACAAGCGTTTATGTGATCCCTATTCCCTATGGTGCTAATGACGTTTGCTCTAAGTAACTCCTCCCATTTCTTAAATTCGTGCTTAAGTTCATTGAGCTCCATTCCATATGGATCTCGGTCTACCTCTTTTCCCTTTCGGGTGACTCGGGTTGTATCCGTTTTTGGGTTAAAAAGGTGTTCACGGATGACATCCTTATCGGCTAAACGGGTTATGTAGGGGAGAGAGCGGTCATTGATTGCATCAAGTGCGGTGAGTGACCACTTATCCGTGTAGACACAAGTTCCTCGGTTGGGAATTCCTAGTACTCTAGCAAATTCACTTAAAGTGATGGTGAAGTCATTTTGATTGATTCTAAAGCTAAGACAAAACTCATCATCAGCTTCATCACTAAAACCGGTCACACTAGCATAGAATTCTAATACGAACCTAGGACAAATTGGTTCATCAATGTCAAGAAGACAATCGAATTGAATGGCGGCTAGTTCTTCACGAAGATTGGTATGCTCAAGGAAGGATGAGTGAATGGTTCTACCCTCGTGGAAATACCTAGATTCTAGACCCCTAAATATTTCTACTTGTTCCTTGGTGAGTCCTTTGGTTTTGTGGTGTTTGGGAATGTAGTTAAGAGTGTCTTTGTGATCATAGAATCTTGCGGCTACCATGGTTATTCCTAAATATAAGAATTAACATGTTAAAACTTTAGATAAATTTTAACGTTTTTGATTCTAGTGTGTGCCTATATGAAAACAATTTGGAGTTGCGGTTATCTCGACTCATTTTATGCATAAAATGGTTTTAGTGGAGTGTTTGGCAAATACCATGAGATAACCCAAATGCTCCTAATTCAATGTGGCTACATTTGAATATACCCGGGAGTGCATATTAGTTATGCAATACCTTTAGTATTCAAGAGCATGCAAGTGATGAAAATTCTAACGTTTCTATTTGTATTAGCAATGAAAAAATGTTTTCCTATAAGTGAGAAGCTTTTCAAAACTTTTGACATGGGGTGTTTGGTTGTTTGAATAAGGCCTTATATTTATTATCTATCAATTAGTGGGAAACATGATTTTGTTTATGCAATATGATAATGTAGTACCTAATTTGAATGACTAGTTATGCAATTTGCCAATTGAATTCATATTTGGTATAAAAGCATACATAAAGCCCCATGTAATGATTTGTGATAGTTTTGTGCATAAATAAGAATCCTAGACTCAGAATTAAGAGATGAAATGTAGTTAGGATACTTACAATGATGTTATCTTCAGTGATTAGTGAGTGGGAAGATGACAACAATGAGCTTGGTTTAAGTTTTACACGTTTTGGTAAAGTGGGTTGTGAGGAAGAAGATGTTATGTATAAAGCTGTTTTGCTTCTGTAGACACCACGGACCAGACGGTACCAAATTTTTGGTTCCGTCAGTGTTGTCGTTTGGTGCCGTGGCTACAGTAGCAGAAACAAGACAAAATTGTTTTGGTTTGACTATTCTAATGTTTTAGGCTATGTTTATCCTACATGCTTGGTTCCATTAACCCTAAACCAAGTCTAAGAAGATTAAAAGGTTCTCGTTTAAGAGGTTTAGTAAGGATGTCGGCAATGTTGTCTTCGGAGGATACTTTCTCGATTGAAATGTTTCCTTTTTGAACATTGTCGCGAAGAAAGTGATGACGGATTTCAATGTGCTTTGTGCGAGCATGTTGAATGGGATTCTTGCTGAGATCGATGGCTCCTTTGTTGTCGCAAAGTATCACAATGTCGTTGAGATGAATTCCGTAGTCTACGAGAGCTTGCTTCATCCAAAGAGCTTGTTGACATGCTTTTCCGGCTGAGACGTATTCGGCTTCAGTAGTGGAGATGGCTAGAGCCGTTTGCTTCTTTGCAAACCATGATGTGAGACAATGTCCAACAAAAGTACAAATACCACTTGTACTTTTTCTATCGACATAATCGCCGGCATGATCCGAGTCGGCATACACTATGGTTTCTATACCCGTTCCTTTGGGATACCATAATCCTAAACATGTTGTTCCCTTAATGTATCTAAAAATCCTTTTTAATGCTTCTAAGTGTGATGCCTTTGGGTTTTCTTGAAAGCGAGCACATAGACAAACACTAAACATAATGTCGGGTCTACTAGCCGTAAGATAGAGTAGGCTACCAATCATTCCTCTATATTTAGTGTTATCTACGGATTCACCTTCTTCGTCCTTGGTGAGTTTAGTGTCCGAAGACATGGGTGTTTTAGTTGGTTTGGAATCTTCAAGACCAAATTTCTTAAGCATATCTTTTATATATTTAGATTGGTTAAAGAAAATACCATCCTCTAGTTGTTTAATTTGAAGTCCTAGAAAGAAGTTTAATTCACCCATCATACTCATTTCAAACTCGTCATGCATGATTTTAGAGAAATCATTACATAGTTCTTGACAAGTTGATCCGAATATAATGTCATCAACGTATATTTGAACAATAATAATTTGTGATTCCTTTTTCTTAGTAAAAAGAGTATTATCTACTAATCCCATAGTATATTTGTTATCAATAAGAAAAGTCTTAAGACGGTCGTACCAAGCTTTAGGTGCTTGTTTAAGGCCATATAAAGCTTTCTTGAGTTTGAAGACATGATGTGGTTTCTCAAAGTCGGTAAAACCGGGAGGTTGAGCAACATACACTTCTTCGTTAATAAACCCATTAAGAAAAGCACTTTTGACATCCATTTGAAATAATTTAAAATCATAAGCACATGCATAAGCAAGTAATATTCTAATAGATTCAAGTCTAGCTACCGGTGCATAAGTTTCATCATAGTCAATTCCTTCTTGTTGATTATAACCTTGTGCAACAAGCCTAGCTTTGTTTCTAGATACTATACCATTTTCATCCATTTTGTTTCGAAAGACCCATTTTGTTCCAATTATAGTTTGATCTTTGGGTTTTGGAACTAGTTTCCAAACATCATTTCTAACGAATTGGTTTAATTCTTCTTGCATGGCCATTACCCATGATTCATCTTTTATTGCTTCATTTATGGTTTTTGGTTCAATGGTGGATACAAAACAAAAATGATTACTTTGATTTTGAGCTTGTGATCTTAAGGTTCTTTGATTAAGTTTTCCTATGACCTTTTCTAATGGATGACTTTTAGATTCTTTTATGTTGACAATTTCCTTATTTAATGGTTCATCTTCCTTATTATTATTAATTTGACCTTCAATTATTTGACTTTCAACTAAGTCATCATCTACCAAAGGTGATGTCTTAGAGGGAGGTGGACTTTCGTCAAATGTTATGTTCAACGATTCCTCGACTATCATTGTTTCTTTATTTAGGACAATGTAAGCTTTACTAGTTTGAGAGTAACCAAGAAATACACCTTCATAAGACTTTGGGTCAAACTTGGTGAGATAATCCTTAGTGTTAAGAATAAAACATTTGCAACCAAAGACTTTAAAATATCCTAATGTTGGCTTTTTACCTTTATAAAGTTCATATGGTGTTTTGTTTAGGAAAGGACGTATTAGGACTCTATTTAAAATATATGTAGAAGTGTCAACGGCGTTACACCAAAACTTTTGAGGAATGTTTTGTTCATTAAGCATTGTTCTACTCATTTCTTGAATTGTTCTATTTTTACGTTCTACTACTCCATTTGATTGAGGTGTTCGTGGAGCGGAAAAGTTATGTGTTATACCATTTGTATCACAAAAGTTTCCAAATTGAGTTTCGTTGTCAAATTCATGACCATGATCCGTTCGGATCGACACAATTTTAACACCTAGAAGATTTTGAATTTTCTTGCTAAGTATTTCAAATTTATCAAAAGCTTCATTTTTGGTTTTCAAAAATAACGTCCAAGTAAACCTTGAGTAATCATCTACTATGACCAAAGTGTATAAGTTGCCTCCATAGCTTCTTATAGCGGATGGTCCAAACAAATCCATATGTAATAATTCTAGACACTTAGATGTAGATACCATATTTTTAGATTTGTGACTACTATGTGTTTGTTTACCAATTTTGCAAGCGTCGCAAAAGTGTTGGTCATATTTTAGTTTTGGCAAATTCCTAACTAACTCTTTTGAAGATAGATTTTGTATAAGTCTCATATTAGCGTGACCTAAGCGTCTATGCCAAAGAGATGAGCTGTCGTCTAATGTTGTTAGGCAAAGTTTGTCATTATATGTTTTATCTATTTTCATGACGTATATGTTATTTTTCCTAACTCCTTTAGCTATGGTGATACCATCTTTTAGTATTTTACTACCATTTTCATCAAATAGTACTTTATACTTTTTATCGCATAGTTGGCTAATACTAAGTAGATTAAATCCTAACCTATCCACATGAGCAACATTTTCAATAGTTAGAGAGTTATGAGCAATCGTACCTTTGCCAATGATTTTGCTTTTGAGATTGCTACCGAAAGTGACATTACCTCCGTCATACTCTTGGTATGATGAGAAGAGACTTTTGTTGCCCGTCATGTGTCGTGAGCATCCACTATCTTTTATCCATTCATCAGGTTCCAATCCAACTTTCAAACATACCTAAGAAGCGAATAACTCAAACATTTGGTCCCCAATATCTCATGGGTCCGTTTGGGTTAAACATACCATTTATTTGATTCATGTATGGAAATGATGGATAAGGGTTCCATGGCATGTAATCTGGAGTTTGATATGGTCTAGGAATGTTTTGATTCCAACCGTTGTGTTGGTAGTTAGGTTGAACGTTGTGGTTGCTCTTAGGAAAGGGGCGTTTGGCAAAAGAGGTTTTATATCGTTGTTGAGTAGTTTTTGATCTAAATTCATTTTTAACAAGTCCTACTCCTGATATAATGGCTGGTTTTAGTTTAACATTATCATTGGTTTTCTTTGTTATTTTAACAAATTCAGTACGGTCCGTATTGCGAACATTCTGTTCTGCTGAAGTACCCGCGGTACCCTTTTGCACAACGGACGGAACCCTTATTTTGGTTCCGTCTGGTCCGTGCTGTACTGCAGCAGTTTTGACAGAATGTTCGTCTTTTTCGGCCGTTTTGTTTTGACTCTTTGGAATTAATACTTCATTGAAACCTAGCCCATTCATGTCTCCTGGTGTTTTATGGATTTTAACTATTTCATCGGCAAGAGCGATGTTTTTGTTAAACCTTTTAAACTTAGAGTTATTTTCTATTAAGACTTCTTGTGTGAGCTTTAGTTTTTCTATTTCAAGATTAAGCTCTTGACATGATTTACAATCACCGTCATTTGCTTTTCCTTTTTCAAGACGTTTTGCTTTTTCTTTTAACTCATATACCTCATTTTCCAAAAACTCCTTTTTAGTTTTTAAAAATTTATTTTTAGTTATGATTTTTAGACTTAGCTCACACAATTGATTATATTGTTTTTGCAAGGTGTCATCATCTATAGAAGAATAAGAAGAGTCGGAAAGTACCTCATTTGACTCATGTGCCATTAGAGCGATCTCTTCCTTGCTTGATTCTTCATCGTCTTCACTATCACTCCAAGCACCACTTACAAAAGCTCGTTGAGTTTTGCTTTTAGGTGGCTTGGGACATTCTCCTATAAGATGACTTGCATCACCACATCTAAAACACTTTCTTTCACCTTTAATCTTCTTATCATCCCGATCTTTTCGGAATGACTTCTTTTCTTCTCGAGGTTGTCTTACAAACTTTCCTCTTCTTCTAAAGAACTTCTTGAAATCTCTAACGGCCATGGCATACTCCTCATCTTCACTATCGGAACAAGATTCACCATCATCGCTTGATTCCGCCTTTGCTTTAAGAGCAACGGATTTGATCTTCTCCTTTCTTCCTTTGATGATCTCAGAATCTTTCTCCATTACCATTTCGTGAACTTTGAGGTTGCCAATTAGCTCGTCTAGTGACATTATTGAGAGATCTTTTGATTCTTCAATAGCGGTCACTTTAGCTCTCCATTTGGGATGGAGTGCTCTAAGAAATTTCCTGACAAAGTTCTTACTACGAAAAGATTCGTCAAGTGCTTTAAGTGATGTAATGATAGTGTTAAAACGAGCAAAGCCACAATCAATGGTTTCATCTTCAGGGATAACAAATTGTTCATATTGTTGAACAAGAAGATCAATTTTGTTATCCTTGACTTGTGAATTACCTTGATGTGTAACAATTAAAGATTCCCAAATATCTTTAGCGGTTTCACACATAAAAATTCTTTCATATTCTTTTCTAGGTAAAGCATTATAAAGCATCATTTTAGCTTCATTATTTTTAGCAACTAATTTCTTTTGTTCATCAACGGAAATATCCTTTGTTGTAGAACTAAAATCTCCTTTAACAATAATAAACCAAAGATCTATATCTTTTGATTTTACATATGTTTCAAAACGGTTTTTCCAATAGATAAATCCATTGGTTTCAAAGAGTGGTGGTCTTTGCATAGATTGCCCTTCTTTAAAGTTTTCAGAATCCATGGATCGTTTCAAGTTTATAAAATACAAGTTATTTTAGAAATTCTTGAGCAACGAGGCTCTGGTACCAATTGTAGAAAACTAGAAGGGGGGTTGAATAGTTTACCGATTAAAAACTTTGTTTTGAAACTTATTGAAAGATCAATTGATATTGATCTTAAGTATGTTGATGAAATATGCAAGCAATATGTAATAGGTAAGTAAGGAAAGAAATGATCAAACCACAACAAGTTGTTTATAGTGGTTCGGCCTACAAGGACTCTTTTTCCTTGCCCTACTCCACTCCCCGAGTCTCACACTCGAGAGTTTAACTTCACTAGTCAACAAGCTCCTTTCACCGGCGGAGAAAACCTTTACACGTCGCTTACACTATTTCCGACACTAAGCTAGATGTCGAGTTCTTTCCAAGGGTACAACTACTCCCACACACAATGTATTTTGAGGACTAAAATACTAACCACTCACACTCACAAGATTATGATGGTTTGATACAACAATGAAGTATGGATCAACACTAGATCATACAACACTAAACAAACAAGACTTCCAACTTCTCGTTGAAGCTTGAATATGACTTGATCTTCTTTGCTACAAAAGAGATCACTAATATGATATGAAACTAAGTTAGAAAGGTTAGAGAGAAGATATGTATGAGAGTATGTTAGAAAGGGATGAGAAACTACTTGGCTTGGCATTGCTATTTATAGCCAAAATGGACAGGAGCGTCCACGGACCGCGGACCCCTAAAAAGGGTTCCGCCCGTGTACCCAATTGGTACCGCCAGACTGACAGCAAAGATATCAAATCTTGCTTAAAGTCAACTCAATCTAAGAGAGATTGTGCAAGATATGGAGAGTATAAATCTTCACAAAATATCTAATGGAATCTACAAATGATTCCTATGATGTAATACATGATGTCAAGTGTTGTATTACTATTAATAGAAATATGCAAATGCTTAAGTAGTGTTTGGTTTTAAGAACCTAACACATTCTATAAACTACTATCATACATATTGATTAGAGTCATATCAAGATGTTACTAATCATAAATGTAAATGCTTGAATGATGAATATATTGTTTGAGAAAGCTTGTTTTAATATCTAATAAACTTGACAAGCTTTAAGCTTTTATAAATTAAATTTACTTTTGTCGTTAACAAAACTTAGGCAAAGATCAAAAATATAAATAACGTTTAATGACGATATTTGTATTAACACTTAATAAAAAGAGTTTTGCAATACAACGAAGGTTTTAAGGAAAACATCAATTTTCAATCATAAATACCCTTTTAATTTGAAAAATTAATACACAGTCGATGTGCTAGAGAAAAGAGTTGTTGAGCACAACGACCGGTTTTTCAAAGGTATCTGTCAATCCATTTTCTGGACCAAGGTTGATTCAAGAGTGAATCGCCCCATCGTTTCTATCCAGTTGTCACAAGTTTGATATTTTGAGAAGATCTCACATGTCACCCACCAAGAGCTTATTTGATGTTGGCTCTAGAAGGATTTCCATCTTCATAATGAATGTTGTACATATCACTCGGATGTTCTGGCAATACCACAAGGATAATACGTAGGACTCTCAAAGTATATTCTTTCTTTCCACATTGTGTGAAACAGTAAGTCTTCATTAATTGTGGGTCGTAATAAGATTTATGGATGATCTCTTGGCTCTAGACTCAATTGTGCATTTTTGGTTTCCTATTCGGAGACTAGGGAGAGGGTCTCCTTCTTCAATATCAACTATCTCTAAGAGAAAGTCGATAGATAATGTAGGTTCCCCTTGAGAATGAAACAAGTCCTTTTAAGAGAGCTTGAGTGGCTTGGGAAGTTTAGTGTAGTGCGTCACTGGGTCCATGACGTCTTGTCTTTAATACCGGAGTTACCTTAGTATCCACCATTAGTATATGTATTGAACCCGGTTTCTGCCCTAAGGTTGAATTAATGGAGGGATATTTATTTTCACCCTTTTCACATTCAATTCTTTTTCATTATTCAACCCCTTCAGTGCTTACCAAGACTTCATTACTAGAACCTTGTTGGGTTTATTCCAGTTCTAGCTCTTTCTCAGTCGGCACTCTTCCCATATTCTCACTTTTCTCCTTTTTTCATCATACCTAAGGACTTCTACACTGTTGGAATCACTCCTAACCTTGATTACAAGTGTTAGTAATTATTATGTAATAGTTAGCTTAATTAGGCCTTTATGTTTGTTATTATGCTAAGGCTTATGTAGAAGGCCCATAAGCCTTGGCCCAAGCCTAATAAGGAAAATAAGGGACTAGGAGTGTTGCCCTTGCTCCTTCTCCTATAAATAGCCTTGTAAACCTTCCTTAGAAGGTTGGTTGTTCACTCTTACTCATTTCCTATGCATAAACCTTCATATATCATTCGTGTTTTGTGTTTGGGTGTTCATCTGATCTATATCTTATCTCTACTTCTTATATTGATGCTTGTGTTACATAAATGGGAACCTAACAGTGGTATCATTCGCCAAATAGTTGGGTGAAAGGTTTTGTTTTTGAAGTTTTTTTGTAATACGCGTAACTCTCGGTTTCAAAACTTTCATACGCAAAAAGCTTTGATTTTTTCACTTTAAAATTCAAGATTCTTGTACTTTAAAGGTTATTTGGTGATAAAGTTTAAGTTTTTGACAAAAAGTTTCAAACTTTACGTGTATTTCATTGTTTTTGATCTTGATTCTAGTCGTGTGGTCTGTTTTACGCGTAAGGTGTATAAACGTGTTGGATCATCAAGTTTCACACTTTTGTGTTATTTTGGTGATATTGAAACTATTTCATCACAAAAATCGGGTTCAGAAACACTTTTGGGCATAAATCAAAGTTTTGGAAGATTTTGACAAATCTTACGCATAAGAAAACCCTAATCTTATGCGTAAGGTCCCCTTTGTTTGATCTTTTGTGTTCTTGGTTTACTCAGTGTTTTCTTGCTTGGATAAGCCTGAAAACACTTCGACTTTGGATATCTTTTACACTGGGATAAGTGTAAAGGATTTTTGGGCAAAACCCTAGTTTTACGCCTAAGCAAACTCTTACGCGTAGAATCTTTACGCCTAAGCCTTGTCTTACGCATAAGGAATTCTTACGCATAACAATTCTACTCCTAAGCTTTTGGATTACGCATAAGCTAAGGTCTCCTTAACCATACGCGTAAGCTAATCCTACGCGTAAGATCTCTTCTTACGCGTAACTTGGTGTTTTTACGCATAAGGTTTTCGTTGCCTAAACTGTTTTTCTACACATAAGGATTCTTCATCAACAAAGTTTCATTCGACTACAAAGATCCACTTTTTACAACACAAGTTTCAAGATGTCTCAACCACCATACTCTAGCTATTTCCCTCATGTGTATCCTCAACAACAACAACTCCATCAACAACAACAATTTTATCAACAACTACAACAACAACAACAACTTCAACAACAATTTCCTCAAGGAGCAATTCAACCACAAATGATTCAACCACCACCTAGTCTTCAAGTACAACCTTACACAAACTTTCACAATCAACATCCATCTAGGAATACTATGAAGGAACCGTCTTGGTTTGCAAAGATGTGTGAAGCTTTAAGTAGCCAACAATCCATTCATGAGGCTGGATCACTTGATAAACCTCCAATGCTCACTCCCGGAAACTATGATCAATGGGTGATAAGGTTCTTTAGGTTTTGTGATCTAAAGAAGCCACATGGAAAGTTCTTAAAGAAGGTCATCCTGGAAGGTCCATTTCAGATGCATATTGTCACTGTACCCGGAGATCCAAATGCTAATCCACCACGAGGTGATGTCACTAACATTGCAAGTCTTAATGACCTCACTACTGATGAACTTCTACACTTTGAAGCCGATGAACTAGCAATGCAATACATCCTTTTGGGATTACCCAATCCAATCCTTCGAAGTGTTGATGCTCAAAAGACTGCTAAAGCAATGTGGGAACATATTCATCTTCTCATGGAAGGCACTGAACTCAATCAAGAAGATATGGAATCCAAAATCTACTTGGCTTATGAACACTTCATGATTGAACCCGGAGAGACATTAGAGTCATATCATCATCGCTTCTCAGACATCATCAATGACTTGGACAAACATAACATCATCATGCCAAGAATTGCAGTTAACACTAAGTTCCTGAGTAGTCTTGATCCTGATCGGGAAAAGTATGTCATATTCATCCGTCAAGCAAAGAATCTTCATCATGCTACATACGGATTGTTGTACGACTAGTTGAAGCCCCCACCAAAAGGAAGTTGACAAAGAAAGGGTTATCCGTGGACTACCTGTTTCGCCATCACTTCCGGATAATCAACAATTAGCTTTGTGGGCTCAAGCTTGTTATCCTCAATTCCCGACCTTACAAACTGTATTCACAAATCCTCCACAACCTACTGCTCAACCATCTGCTAAGATAACACCTTATGATCTGATGAGTTTCCAAATACTCATCATTTTTATACAAAATAAACTGCAAAATCATCTGAAAACACTCAGAAACACATCAAAATGATAAAAATACCACAAATCAGTGTTTTATGTGTTTTAAATTCAAAAATATCAAAATCAGATGAAAAACATATCAAATTTGCAAAAATTGCAGTTTTAGTCCCCCAAGTTTCTAAAATTGTCAAAAATAGTCCCTGAGCCAAAATTTCAAAAGAAAAGTCACCAAAGGTCCTTTTTAAATCATAACTTGTCAAATTTAGTCCTTTGGTGAAAAATGTAAAAAGTTTTGAGAAATTTACAAAAATGGTCCTCCAAGTTTGAAATTTGGCAGAAATGGCCCCTGGAAAATGGCAAAATGACAGTTATGGTCCTTGTACTTTTAGAACTTGTCACTTTTAGCCCTTGGAGCATCTTTGTGAAAATGGCAGCCTAGGTCCTTATCTTTTCAGAAATTACAACAAGGGTCCCTATCTTATTAAAACATTTAAACCATTTTGACCCTTACCTATTTGTGAACCCCCTGTCATAAAGCCTTTTGAACCCCCTTTTATTAATATCTTTGCCTGGTCAACCAATCCAGTCAAAACACCACTTGGCGCCTAAAAGACATCCTCACCACCTGCTCTGCCTGGAAATCCTCTCCATTGCCCACACCCTCAGCTCACCTTCATCTCACCTTTGTCCCCCCACCTCAACACAAATACAAAATCCATTTAATGCATCTTTCCACCCCAACACTCAACCCCTACAACTGTCAAAAGTCATTTGGCGCCAAAATGAATCAAATGGCTAATATACACTTGAGATATCCAACGGCTCAGATTTTAAGTGGGAAATGCTAAAGTCAAGTGGAGGAGTGGATTGAAGTATAAAAAGGAAAAGAGAAGCTATTTGAGCAGGGTAGTTTTAGTTTTAGTTTTATTTTAAATATCGTTTTTAATTTAAAGTCTTTAAATTAGTATAAAACTTGTTGTAATCTGTTTCTTTGTATCCAAATAAGTGTTTTGTAATCATATTAAACTATTTCCAGTTATCAATTCCAGTTATGATTAAGATTTTATGTTTAAAGCTACTGTTGCAATTTTCCTTCTCAAAATCTCATTCAAAAGCTTCTTAATGCTCATATCTCAGTTTCAATAAGCTTAAATGAGCTTATGATAACTTTATACAAGCTCACATTCAAGTTTCAATAATTTTTGAGTTTTGGTCAACCAAAGTCAACTGAGGCTCAAAATTGGAATGGTAACTGATAAAGGGTGTTGCAGAAGGTTCTTGGGGTTGGATTTAGTTAGGATTGAGTAGTTCTAGTTTTGGTTCTGGCCTGCAAACAACTGGGACACTTGTGAGTTGTATTCTCCATTTCAATTTTTACTCAAACTTGCATTTTATGATTATAAGTGTGTCTGTGATCACAAGTGATTTCTATGTGTTGAATTAGCTATAGTTAGGTAGTTTAAACTTAACTTGATCAGTGATAGTGTTTAGTTATGTATCAATATCAGTTTTAAGTTCATATCAGTTGTATTAAAGGGTGTTTGGATCAACTTGGTGCACTGTGTTATATGTTAGTTCTGAGTTTGAGATTTGTTGGTTTATGCTTGATTAGCTCTAAAGTATTAATATCTGTCTTTGAATTGTGCCTATTAAGCTCTAAAGTCAAAATCTCTCTTAATCTGTCATTGCAGCCCACTGTTGGAGTATTATCAAGTCCAAACCTTGTTTTTGTGTTTAACTTTCATAAATTTTGCTTGTGTTAACTTCATTTCATCTCAACATATCATTTTCAGTCATTAATTCAAGCTCAAAGTTAGTATAAGTCAACTTTTAGTTTTATAAAAAAGTCAAAAATCTCAAAAGGTCATTTTTGAATAAACTTGGTATTTTCACTGTGGGTTTATTAATGAGTTTTAGCTTATAATCTTTTGGGTAATTAAATTTTGGTTGGTGAAGAAAAATATAAAAATGATAGTTCTTGGGTTGTCAGCTTTTTGAGTGCTTATTTTTAAGCTTGTTTGACCCCCCTGTTCTGTGAACCTGCCCTGTGCACAGGGATTATGCAGAAATGGCAGAGCCTGCACAGGCTCCATTTGAGCCCCTCTTGGTCTGATTTTTGGTCTAATTGTTCTTAGCCAGGTTATCTTGAGTTTCCAATAAGTGTTTTCCTTTTTCTAGCTTAATTGGTTGCTTATTTGGTGGTTGCAAGTGAGCACCCCTTTTACTGTTTTGTGCTTATTATCTCTAATCATCAAGTCATTGCACTTTGTAATCCAGAGGTCATAAGCAGTTGAATCTTGTTGCTTTTGAGTTCTTTTAGCTTATTAGAGCTTCATTATCATTTTGGTACCTTTTGGTGTTGTTTGAGCTTATCTAAGTGCTTATTTCATAAGCTTTTCCACATCAGCTTCTGTTTCTCACACACAACCCCATGTTTTTCCATTTTTCATAGATTCCCTATATTATTTTAGAGTTTTCCTGTAATTTTCAGATTTTTCTAAGGTCTTTTGCTATTTTTCTTTATTTAATTTAGTTTTTAAGTATTTTTAATTAGTATTTAATACAAAAAATTAAGAAAAGGTTCAAAAAAATATGTTTTATATTTTCTTAGGTTAAGATAAATGTAAAAAGCTTAAAAAGTATTTTTCCATATTTTTCTTAGTTAAATTTGTATTTTCTAGCATTTTAATTAGTTTTAAATAGTTTTAAATTAGTAATAAATATATAAAAAGTCTAAAAAATATATTTTCTGTTTTAAAATTAGTTTTATCATATTTTGGATTTTTCTAAGTCTTAACTTTATTTTTCTAGTCTTATTTCCTATTTTCTTTTATTTTAGAGCATTATTATATAGTTTAAAATAGTTTTTAATTAATAGTAATTAATTTAATAGTTATAAAAATAATTTTCCTTTTCTATAAATTTTCTCATATCATTAGGTTTGTAAAAATGTATTTTTCATATTTTTAGGATCTATATTGTATAAGTTTCAGTTTTTATTTAGTACATTTACGTTATTTTTATTTAAACGTAAGTTTTTAGTTTTAAGTTTTAAACGTTCATCACTTTAAAAATAGTGATAGCGTTTATTTAATATCTTTTATCTTTTTAATTTTCTTAATTTGCATTTAAGTCGCTTTTATTTATAACCTTTTTCTGTAGTGTAATTATCATATCCAAATCCTTTCTGATCGCTATCATTAGTGATCATTCTACCGTCTGAATCAGTGTTTAACACACCATTGAGTCTCCGTGGGACTTAACGACCCGGGAATTCACTATATTCTCTGATCTTCATTGTATTTGTGTCTGAGCTGTTTTAAGTCTGTTTAGACTTGACTGTTTGGCGCGAATCAAATTTTGGCGCCGCTGCCGGGGAGGCTTTAGCGTGTGTTTAGCCTTTTTCAGACTCATTCTTGTGCATACCCCATCTTTTGTAAAAAGTTTTTTGTAAAGTTTTCAAAAAAATTCCAAAAAGTTCATTAACACTTTTCCTAAAGTGTTAAAAACGCCAAAAATATTTTCATTCTTTGTTTTTATAGCATGTTTTTCAAAAACACCAAAAATATTCATCTTTACCCTCTCATATCTTTGATTCTTCATCCCTACCCCTCTGTTAACATTTGATTCTTTCTATGTCTTATCCTCACCCTCTTGGTTGTCAATGGTGTGGTGGTCCTTATAATGGTGGCAATTGCCCCAGTTGTTGCATGGTGGAATCAGGAAACGGGTCTGTCTATAACCAAGATCCCTATTCCTACCATAACACAGCTGATTTATTCCATCAGCTGCCACACTGTGAGACACATCAGTTGTACTGTTGTGAGTACTGTGGTGGTTCACACTTCAGTTCTGATTGTCAATCGGGAAACACGCTTGTCTATGAGCAGGTTCCTGATAACAATTATGACTACAACACATACCACTCACAGCCACATCAGTTGTACTGTTGTGAGTATTGTGGAGGTCCTCACTCTAGCTCGGATTGTCAAACAGGGAACCCAATTCCTTGTAACAATTACGACTCTTCGTATCAAGACCAACCTCCACAATACCAAATGATTCAAGCGACTCCTCAGGAAACTACGACAGATCTTCTACTGAAGACTCTGGAGTTATTAAAAGAACTTAAGGAGGAGTCGGCTATGTCCTCCCAAGATAATCCAAATGAAAAATCCATGGAGGTTTTGTTAGCCGAAGAGCGGGATGCTAAATTAGATTCCCAGATTTCCATTGAAAACACTATTAGGGAATCAATTAGAATACAAAAAGCATTCAAATCTAGCTCTCGATTCCGTTTCATTCCTGATGACGATGATGATGAAGATATCCTTGATATCCTACAATTTTATAACAGTTCATCAAGTTCATCAGTTGAGACTCCTTCCATGATCCATCAGGGAGAAAAGACTATGATGGAATTACTAGCAGAAGAACAAATGTTAAGTATTAAACATATGTATGCTAGTCCATCTAATCTCCCTCAGTCTGTTGTTATCACACCCAATACTCTCACTCACTCTCTAAACATGGGGGATGAACTTCTTAGCACTATTCCAGAAATGGAATCGTCTAGTGTTGAGGACCTTATTCCAATCCCGAGAGAGTCACAGGGAGCTATTGGCCATATGTGTGATATCTCTTCCCCTCTTGAGTGTTCTCAAGATCATTTTGAAACTTTCTCTGATCTTAGCGACGATTGTGCTTCCTATGGAGACATCGAGTACGTTGAGGCATCACTTCCGCAATCTGATGCTGATCCCCTTCTTGAGGAGTTCTCCGGTGAACTCACTCACACCAATCCACTCTTTGATCTCGAAGCCGATCTGGGAGAGACTGAAAGTCTCATTGATAATGATCGTTCACTCACTTCTTACTCCAACAATCCAAATGAGAATGTTGATCACTTTGTTCCCGAAACATTCAAAGCTACTTTCACTAATCCTCTATTTGAATTCGACTCTGAATTCACTTTAATTTCTGAGAATCCACTCTTTGATACTCAGACTGAGGATAGTGATGAGCCCACAATGGAACAAGAGTTCACAAATTCACATCATGTGAATGATTCTCTTCATGAGGAGTTCGCCGGTGAACTCACTCATATCATGACTCCGCCGGAGTATGATTGTTTGGATGGCAAAAATCATGATCGGGGGGAAAAGTTCTCAATCATGAGAGTTTGTATTTCTATGACAAATTTTCCAACCCTCCCTCCCGAGATGCCTTCCAACCCAAAGAGCTCTACCGATAAAATCCAAATAAGTGCAACTGCACTTGATCCTGAGGAAGAAGATCTTATCATGATCGTTGTCATGATCTTCTTTCTTTTCTTCACCTATTCGGTGACTTCCTCTCTTCTTCACTCCTTCGGGAGTGAGGACACTATCTTTGACCCCGGCATTTTCATGTACCATCTGTGAGTCGGGTCTGTCTCTGTTTCTCTATATCTCATCGGTGTGGAACTTTCACGTGCTTCAATGTTTATCCAAACATCTTGAATGAAAGTCCGATGGAGATTGTTTCTTCCACTTGCTTCCCCATGAACCAATGAATGCGGGGTCGAGTCAAGCTAGCGACTCGGAAATCAAAAACAGTAGCACACACTATATGGGTTTTCACCCATATTTCTGTCTTCTTACCCCCTTTCTTCCATCTAAGTGTGGGGGTGATGCCCACATGTTATATATATATATATATATATATATATATATATTATCTAAAAAAAAAAAAAAAAAAAAAAAAAAAAAAAAAAAAAAAAAAAAAAAAACTTTCTAAATAATGGCCGTAGTATTTCCCTTTTACGTTCTTTGTTTCGGCATAACCGCCGGTACTTTGAATATTGAGGGCAATATTCATTTCTAAGTGTGGGGGGGAATTCTCGCGAATTTCATATATTATTTACCCAATTCCCCCGTTTTTGGCCAAAATTTTTTTGGAGTAAGTGTTTTACACTTTCTCATTTGGTTATCAGTCCGCCATGTCTGTAAGACAAAAGGATTGGCTAATCCAGGAGCAAACGGCTCTTGGTAAAGATATATCAAATCCGTTTATATGGCTTGCAATTTGCCCAAAATTGTATGGTTTCTCAGCTCACCATATCCTAACAAGTTAAGAGTTGGCTAGCCCGCAAGATTATGGCTTGTGGTAAAGGCAGTGGAAAATCCATAATTGGTATTCAGCTCACCAAAGATAATTCTGATAATTTATCTAAGAGTTGGCTAGTCCAGAAGGGTACGGCTTCTGGTAAAGACAAAATCAAATCCGTTGACAGCTGGTGGTTTGCTCAAAATCACATGGTTATCGGTGTACCATGGTTCTTACTTGAACTGAAACATTTGGCTACTCCAGAAGTAATGGCTTTTGGTAAAGAGTTTAAAATCCATTATGTTTTCTCAAATCATTGCTAGGGACTAGCAATATCTCAGTGTGGGGGATTGATGAGTTTCCAAATACTCATCATTTTTATACAAAATAAACTGCAAAATCATCTGAAAACACTCAGAAACACATCAAAATGATAAAAATACCACAAATCAGTGTTTTATGTGTTTTAAATTCAAAAATATCAAAATCAGATGAAAAACATATCAAATTTGCAAAAATTGCAGTTTTAGTCCCCCAAGTTTCTAAAATTGTCAAAAATAGTCCCTGAGCCAAAATTTCAAAAGAAAAGTCACCAAAGGTCCTTTTTAAATCATAACTTGTCAAATTTAGTCCTTTGGTGAAAAATGTAAAAAGTTTTGAGAAATTTACAAAAATGGTCCTCCAAGTTTGAAATTTGGCAGAAATGGCCCCTGGAAAATGGCAAAATGACAGTTATGGTCCTTGTACTTTTAGAACTTGTCACTTTTAGCCCTTGGAGCATCTTTGTGAAAATGGCAGCCTAGGTCCTTATCTTTTCAGAAATTACAACAAGGGTCCCTATCTTATTAAAACATTTAAACCATTTTGACCCTTACCTATTTGTGAACCCCCTGTCATAAAGCCTTTTGAACCCCCTTTTATTAATATCTTTGCCTGGTCAACCAATCCAGTCAAAACACCACTTGGCGCCTAAAAGACATCCTCACCACCTGCTCTGCCTGGAAATCCTCTCCATTGCCCACACCCTCAGCTCACCTTCATCTCACCTTTGTCCCCCCACCTCAACACAAATACAAAATCCATTTAATGCATCTTTCCACCCCAACACTCAACCCCTACAACTGTCAAAAGTCATTTGGCGCCAAAATGAATCAAATGGCTAATATACACTTGAGATATCCAACGGCTCAGATTTTAAGTGGGAAATGCTAAAGTCAAGTGGAGGAGTGGATTGAAGTATAAAAAGGAAAAGAGAAGCTATTTGAGCAGGGTAGTTTTAGTTTTAGTTTTATTTTAAATATCGTTTTTAATTTAAAGTCTTTAAATTAGTATAAAACTTGTTGTAATCTGTTTCTTTGTATCCAAATAAGTGTTTTGTAATCATATTAAACTATTTCCAGTTATCAATTCCAGTTATGATTAAGATTTTATGTTTAAAGCTACTGTTGCAATTTTCCTTCTCAAAATCTCATTCAAAAGCTTCTTAATGCTCATATCTCAGTTTCAATAAGCTTAAATGAGCTTATGATAACTTTATACAAGCTCACATTCAAGTTTCAATAATTTTTGAGTTTTGGTCAACCAAAGTCAACTGAGGCTCAAAATTGGAATGGTAACTGATAAAGGGTGTTGCAGAAGGTTCTTGGGGTTGGATTTAGTTAGGATTGAGTAGTTCTAGTTTTGGTTCTGGCCTGCAAACAACTGGGACACTTGTGAGTTGTATTCTCCATTTCAATTTTTACTCAAACTTGCATTTTATGATTATAAGTGTGTCTGTGATCACAAGTGATTTCTATGTGTTGAATTAGCTATAGTTAGGTAGTTTAAACTTAACTTGATCAGTGATAGTGTTTAGTTATGTATCAATATCAGTTTTAAGTTCATATCAGTTGTATTAAAGGGTGTTTGGATCAACTTGGTGCACTGTGTTATAGGTTAGTTCTGAGTTTGAGATTTGTTGGTTTATGCTTGATTAGCTCTAAAGTATTAATATCTGTCTTTGAATTGTGCCTATTAAGCTCTAAAGTCAAAATCTCTCTTAATCTGTCATTGCAGCCCACTGTTGGAGTATTATCAAGTCCAAACCTTGTTTTTGTGTTTAACTTTCATAAATTTTGCTTGTGTTAACTTCATTTCATCTCAACATATCATTTTCAGTCATTAATTCAAGCTCAAAGTTAGTATAAGTCAACTTTTAGTTTTATAAAAAAGTCAAAAATCTCAAAAGGTCATTTTTGAATAAACTTGGTATTTTCACTGTGGGTTTATTAATGAGTTTTAGCTTATAATCTTTTGGGTAATTAAATTTTGGTTGGTGAAGAAAAATATAAAAATGATAGTTCTTGGGTTGTCAGCTTTTTGAGTGCTTATTTTTAAGCTTGTTTGACCCCCCTGTTCTGTGAACCTGCCCTGTGCACAGGGATTATGCAGAAATGGCAGAGCCTGCACAGGCTCCATTTGAGCCCCTCTTGGTCTGATTTTTGGTCTAATTGTTCTTAGCCAGGTTATCTTGAGTTTCCAATAAGTGTTTTCCTTTTTCTAGCTTAATTGGTTGCTTATTTGGTGGTTGCAAGTGAGCACCCCTTTTACTGTTTTGTGCTTATTATCTCTAATCATCAAGTCATTGCACTTTGTAATCCAGAGGTCATAAGCAGTTGAATCTTGTTGCTTTTGAGTTCTTTTAGCTTATTAGAGCTTCATTATCATTTTGGTACCTTTTGGTGTTGTTTGAGCTTATCTAAGTGCTTATTTCATAAGCTTTTCCACATCAGCTTCTGTTTCTCACACACAACCCCATGTTTTTCCATTTTTCATAGATTCCCTATATTATTTTAGAGTTTTCCTGTAATTTTCAGATTTTTCTAAGGTCTTTTGCTATTTTTCTTTATTTAATTTAGTTTTTAAGTATTTTTAATTAGTATTTAATACAAAAAATTAAGAAAAGGTTCAAAAAAATATGTTTTATATTTTCTTAGGTTAAGATAAATGTAAAAAGCTTAAAAAGTATTTTTCCATATTTTTCTTAGTTAAATTTGTATTTTCTAGCATTTTAATTAGTTTTAAATAGTTTTAAATTAGTAATAAATATATAAAAAGTCTAAAAAATATATTTTCTGTTTTAAAATTAGTTTTATCATATTTTGGATTTTTCTAAGTCTTAACTTTATTTTTCTAGTCTTATTTCCTATTTTCTTTTATTTTAGAGCATTATTATATAGTTTAAAATAGTTTTTAATTAATAGTAATTAATTTAATAGTTATAAAAATAATTTTCCTTTTCTATAAATTTTCTCATATCATTAGGTTTGTAAAAATGTATTTTTCATATTTTTAGGATCTATATTGTATAAGTTTCAGTTTTTATTTAGTACATTTACGTTATTTTTATTTAAACGTAAGTTTTTAGTTTTAAGTTTTAAACGTTCATCACTTTAAAAATAGTGATAGCGTTTATTTAATATCTTTTATCTTTTTAATTTTCTTAATTTGCATTTAAGTCGCTTTTATTTATAACCTTTTTCTGTAGTGTAATTATCATATCCAAATCCTTTCTGATCGCTATCATTAGTGATCATTCTACCGTCTGAATCAGTGTTTAACACACCATTGAGTCTCCGTGGGACTTAACGACCCGGGAATTCACTATATTCTCTGATCTTCATTGTATTTGTGTCTGAGCTGTTTTAAGTCTGTTTAGACTTGACTGTTTGGCGCGAATCATGATCCTTCACAACAACAAATACCACAAGAAAATCAACTGGTTCCATACAACAACAACAATACTCAAGCACTTTACAGTGAATCAACTAAGGATGTTGAAGCTTTTGATGCATTGCAACAAGGATTTGTTATGATTGCTAGAGCCTTTGGTCGATACTCCAACAAATCCAACAATCGCATTCGCACCTCATCTAACATAAGGAATCAGGCTGTTGTTAACAATGGAAGAGTTGAGGTTCAAAATCGTGGTCAAGTTCGTCAGATGGGCGGTGGTCAAGGGTTTAATCCAATGGGAAGGAATAACATGGGTGCTCCACAACAACAAAGGGCTCAAGTGGTTGAACAGGGTAATGCTTTGAATGGGGTGAATCGTCTTCGTTTCTATAACTGTAATGAGAAGGGTCATCTAGCGAATGCATGCCCAAAGTCGAGGACAAGAGGCAGCGCTTATCACAAAGAGGCTTTACTCTTGGCTCTTAAGGATGAAGCTGGTGGAACTCTTACCAACAAGGAACAAAGATTCATGGAAAATGCAGATTCTGATGATGATATGGAGGAATTGCAGGCTAATGCAGCAGTTATGTTGATGGCAAACATGCACGAACTCCACATGAGTGACACAGGCCCAGTGTATGACACTGACGGCTTGTCTCAGGTACCGGATCAAACCATATTCATTACTCATATGATATCTCCGCCTACATCCGACGAGGATCAGACTGTTCAAATGAGCCGTCTACATCTCATTCCGATGATAATCAAATAGATCCCGTAGTTATATTTGACGATCAAGATGACCTTATGGTTACCATTGATAATCAAGTTGACTCCGTGGTTATACTTGAGGATCTGACTAATGATCATGTTGAGACTCACGTTGAACAAGCTGAACTTCCGTCTGAGCTCATGCCCTTACTTAAAGAACAAGAATCTCGCCTGGAAATATGCATGGACATCAATATGCAATTAAAGGACAAAAATGCACTATTAACTAGGGATATTGAATGCTTAAAAAACCAACTCAACGTTTTTCAAACTCAAGAAAAACGTGAAAAAGGTTTTGAAGTCGCTTATGCTAAATCTTACCAAAACGAAAAATCATTAGAACAACAGATACGTGATCTAGTCGCATCCAAGAATACTTTGTTGTCTCAAATAGAACAACTGAAATATGATCATAAACAACAAGTTAACGTTCTCACTTTGGAAACTCAAAAATCCAAGTCTGAGTTGTTAACTTGTCAAAAACAGTTCTCTGAGTACAAAAAGCATTCAACGAAACTAATAGATAACTATCTTGAGGAAATTGTCGACTTACAAAACAAAATCAAAGAGTTTCGAAATGTTGTTTATAAACATGGTGAATCAATCACAACGATTCAAAAGTTTACTTTTAAACCAAATCCAAATGGATATGGTCCGAATCTTGCAGATTACAAACCAAAGTTTTCAAATAGAGCATTCAAACCAAATCCTAAAGTTTACAGTGCAGAACATAGAATTGATGATTCCATTATGAGTGTTGTTGAATATAATCGTCAAGAGGAATTAGATGCAGAAGACGAGAGTCGGTCAAAATTAGAAAATGTTGTTTATAACAAACCATTTAACTATTCAAAAGCCGTTACTTTCGTCACACAACAGGATTTTTCTAACACACCTTGGGTTATCACACCTACTTTGGAGGGTCCCCTTTCCAATACTGCACAAATTAATGGTCCTTTACCTTCACTTAGTAAAATAAAACCATTAGCCAAACAATGTAAAGTTATAAAATATTTTGAAACATTCTTATCGGACATCAAACTTTTGGAACGTGAAATTGAAATCAATTCTGAAATAAAAGTTGAACATTTTCAATCGCCTCAAGCGAGAGCCCAAAGAGATATTTTTCAGAAAAGAATTTTACCACATGTCCAAAATTTGAAAATTTGTGCAATATATTGGGAAAGGGACTTTCACAAGGAGCTTGGACTTATGAAAAGAGTTTTCGAACAAACAGAAACATCGATTTCAAATACTAAACGTAAAAAGAAATTGTTGAGAAAAGATGTTGATCGAATCTTGGAAGATGTTATCTGTGCTGATATCCATAATGTTGTGTTACTACATTCGGTTGCATATGCATTTGATTATATCTCTGCTGTTTTTATTGATTCCGTTGAAAATGTTGAGAATACTGATACTGTGTGACAAATCAAGTCTTTAAAAGTTGAAAATGAACGTTTGTTTAACGAGCTTTCAAATGCAAAACGTCGTCTCCAATGGTGTCAAAAAGATTGTCATAATCGAGAACTCGCTTTGCAAAACAAAATCAACCAGTTGCACACTAAAACTTTTCATCCAAAACTTGAGCAACTGGATGATCAAAATGTGTCTTTGAAGTGTCAAATTTCAAAATATGAACAAGAAATTTCACAAGTTAAAAAAGAATATGGTGTCATATTTGATTTACTCAAAAAGACTCGTGCTCAAGCGTCAAAAGATATTGATGATCATCTTGCTTATACCAAAGATATTTTACGACAAAATGGAAATACTCGTTCTCAAAATCAAGATTTGTTACACAAAATCCATGATCTAAAAGCAGAGTTGGTAACACTTATGCATTATAGGGATAGTAACACTGTAGCAACTGCACCTACACAGATTCAAAATGACTCTAGAACATCTAATGACAAACCACAAAAAACTAATGTGCTCCCCTCTACTGAAACAGGAATAGTTGCCTCTTTTCCCAATGCCCGCACTTCACAGCCTAGGAGCAATACAAAGAAGAATAGGAAGTTGCGACGTAAGAAAAAAACAATAAATAATGCTGAAGTAGAAGAACACCCTAGGACTTTGAATAAAACTCAAGTTGCACCCACTTTAGATATTGCATCTGACAAATGTAATGAACAAAGTGATGTAATGAATGCTGAATCTTTAAGTACTCTTAATGTTTTGTTTGAAGCTTCTTGTGTTGGTTGTCGTAAAAGCATGTTTTCTGGTTGTCATGATAAATGTGTTGCTAAAGCTATCTTATCTCGAAAGCGGAATACTAGAAAACATAATACCTTTAGGCCCACTAATGCTTCTAAGTCTGTGCTAGGCAAACCGTCTTCTAGTGTTTCTGCAAACATCATTGATGTACCTGTGGCACCCACTTCACCTCCTAGGAAGAACTTATCACCTAGTGCATTCACTAAGACCAAAGCTAAGACTAGTTGGAGATGGCAGAAATGGTTACATAATACACTAGGATTCCAATGGATACCTAAAATCATAAACACGTGTGTTTCACCTATAACTGCATCAGAACCCTCTAACTCTTCGGGTTCCACATCTACTTCTATTCCATCTGTGTCGTCTGTGTGTAATGCATGTGATACAGATCATCCTCTGGATTGTTGATAGCGGATGTTCCCGACACATGACAGGCAATCTCAAATGGTTATCAAACTTTGTTGCAAAGTTCATTGGCACTGTCATATTCGGGAATGATCACTTCGCAACTATCATGGGCTACGGAGATTACATCAATGGCAACATCGAAATTAGCAGGGTTTATTTTGTGGAAGGTCTCGGTCATAATCTCTTCTCTGTTGGTCAGTTCTGTGATGGAGATTTGGAAGTTGCTTTTCGGGAGAAAACTTGTTTCATTCGTGATCTACAAGGAAACGATCTTATGTCCGGCACCCGCAATTCAAGTCTTTATACAATCTCAATGCAAGACATGATTGCTTCATCTCCCATCTGTCTACTTTCAAAGGCTACATCTACAAAATCTTGGCTATGGCACCGTCGTCTCTCACTTTCAAACTATAACCAATCTTGCACGACACAAACTTGTTGAAGGTCTCCCAAGATTTTGGTATTCTAAAGATCACCTTTGCTCAGCTTGTGAACAAGGGAAAAACACTCGTGCTTACTTTCCTTCAAAGATGGAACACAACTCACAGCATGTGCTTCATCTTCTTCACATGGACTTGTGTGGCCCGATGCGCATGCAGACGATTAATAACAAAAGCTACATCTTGGTAATTGTTGATGACTACTCAAGATGGACTTGGGTTTATTTTCTTCGAAGTAAAGATCAAGCTCCATAGATGATCATCACTTTTCTCACGAAAATTCAAGTTCAGCTCCAGAACACAGTCAGACAAATAAGAACAGACAAAGGCACTGAATTTGTGAATCAAACTCTTAGTGCATATTATGAGAAAGTGGGAATTGAGCATCAAACATCCATTGCACGAACACTGGAACAAAACGGAGTTGTTGAAAGACGAAACCGTACATTAGTGGAAGCTGCAAGAACGATGTTAATCAATGCTAAACTTCTAGATTACTTGTGGGCTGAAGCCGTGTCAACTGCATTCTACACTCAGAATCGCTCAATGAATACCAAACGCCACAACAAAACACCTTATGAGCTTATCCACAACCATAAACCAAATCTCAAACACTTTCATGTATTTGGATCCCTCTGTTATCCGAATAATGGTCGTGATGATTTTGGTAAGCTCAAAACCAAAGCTGACATTGGAGTCTTTGTTGGATATTGTGAAAACTCTAAAGGTTACCGGATCTGGAATCGTCGTACAAGGGAGATTATGGAAACGATTCATGCAAATTTCGATGAGCTTAGTGAAATGGCTTCTGAGCATAACAGCTTGGAACCCGGTCATAACCGTTTAAACTTCCCTCAAACCCCATCATCAGCTGAACCTAGTTTACAACTAACACGACGTCAAATGGAACAGCTATTTGCTCCTCTGTTTAGTAATGATATTGATGAACGTGCTCCAGTTGTGTCAAATGTTTCCACTGCTCAACCTGATCAAAATCCAATACCTGATACACCTGCTACAACAACTACTGTTGAGGAAGCACCACCAGTTGATTCTACAACAACAGTTGAACAAAATGCATCCAACGACGCTAAACCAGCTGATGATATTCTAAACAATGAAGTACCCCCACCTGCAGATTATGATCCAAATGCGTTCTTTAATCTGTTTGCAAATGAAACTGCCACACCTGATGTTGCGGAATCATCTACAAGCCATTTGAATCCTCCCAATCTGCAGAATGTATATCAACATCAACCTTCCACACATCGTTGGACGAAAGACCATCCTCTTGAAAACATTATTGGTAACCCGAATCAACCAATCGTAACTAGACAACGTCTTCACACAGACGGTGAACATTGCATTTATGCACTCACTGTCTGCCAATCTGAACCTAAAAACATTAAAGATGCAATGACCAAAGACAACTGGATTGAATCCATGCAAGAAGAACTCAATCAGTTTAAACGTCTTGAAGTATGGGAATTGGTTGAAAAACCAATAGGGGTCTTTGTCATTGGTCTCAAATGGATTTGGAAAAACAAATTGGATGCTGAAGGAACAGTAATCAGAAATAAGTCACGTTTGGTGGCTAAGGGTTATAGACATGAAGAGGGTATTGACTTTGAAGAATCATTCGCTCCGGTTTCTCGTCTTGAGGCTGTACGGATTTTTCTGGCGTTTGCGGCTCACATGAACATCACGGTCTTTCAAATGGATGTCAAAACTGCTTTTCTCAATGGAAAACTGAAAGAAACGGTCTATGTTAGTCATCCAGAAGGATTCATTGATCCAGAGTTACCTAATCACGTCTACAAACTGAAGAAGGCTCTCTACGGTCTCAAAAAAGCCCCTCGGGCATGGTATGATAAGTTATCATCCTTTCTTATCGCCAATAATTTTGTCAAAGGTTCGGTCGACCCTACACTTTTCATACAATATCATGGGGCAGACATTTTAATAGTTCAAATTTATGTGGATGACATCATTTTTGGGTTAACACATCTAAAGTACTCAAACGCTTTTTCAAAACAAATGAAAAAACATTTTGAAATGTCCATGATGGGCGAACTTACGTTCTTTCTAGGACTGCAAGTTCATCAATCACCCCGTGGTATTTTCTTGAGTCAGTCCAAATATGCCCTTGAAATCTTAAACAAACATGGAATGCAAAATTATGACACCTATGCCACACCAATGGCACATACCAAGAAACTGGATGCTGATCTGCATGGGAAATTGGTTGACCCTACAAAATACCGAAGTATCATTGGGTCTCTCATGTATCTAACAGCCAGTAGACCTGATATTGTCTTTGTTGTATATCTTTGCTCCAGTTATCAGTCGAGACCAACTGAAACTCACCTCTCTGAGGCTAAAAGAATCCTCCGATACATCAAGGGAACCATTAACTTGGGGATCTGGTATCCGAAGGATTCTGGTTTTGAACTAATAGCTTTTTTAGACGCTGATCACGCAGGTTGCTTAGATTCTCGGAAAAGTACTTCAGGAGCTCTATAATTTCTTGGTGATAAACTGGTGTCATGGCAATCAAAGAAGCAGGAATATACATCGCTGTCCTCAACAGAAGCAGAATATGTAGCCATGTCGGCGTGTTGTGCTCAAGTCATTTGGATGAGAACACAACTCAAAGACTATGGTTACGTATTCAACAGAATCCCGATGTACTGCGACAATCGAAGTGCCATTGCGATCTCGTGCAACTCTGTTCAACATTCAAAATCAAAGCACATAGATCTTCGATATCATTTCATCAAGGAGCACGTGGAAAAAGGTAACATTGAATTATACTTTGTGGGTACTGAATACCAACTGGCAGATCTTCTCACCAAAGCCTTGGCTCCTGCTAGGTTTACTGAGTTGGTCCACCGGATTGGTATGCGGTGTTTGACTCCAGAGGAACTAGACGAATTTTTAAAACAATCTTAAAACCAGTCAAACACCAGAACCTCTTTTGTAAATATTTTCAAAAACAAAAGACAAAAATATAAAATCTGATAAAACTACAAAAATATTCTTCTATCTATATTTCTTTTAACATGGCACGTACAATTTTTCCGTCAACACTTTACTCTTTCAAAATTCAGTATTTTCTCGGTCAAGTGTTGAGGGGGAGAAAGTAAATATTTTTCGTTTCATAAAACCTTGTACTTTCATATTACTTCATCCCGGTTGTTTCTTTGCTAATGGTGGTCACATTTCTGGTTTACTGACACTCCCCGGACTCAAATTTATAAAATTTCATTATTTCTTAAGTTAAGGGGGAGTGTCATCATGTTTCTTTCCAAATATCTTGCGTTACGTAACCAAAATGGAAATTATGGGCATTGGATGAAAATGGTTAAGGTGTTGGGACTGAAATTGTCAAAAGCTCAAAGTTATTTTTAATAAAACACCCCGCCAACTTTACTTCACATTAAATTCAAACATTAAATACTTCTTCTACCAATCCCACGCCTAATATTTGATCTTCAAATCCGTGCTTTGAAATCTTAATTTGTAAGTGTTTTCATAATCTTTGTGGCAATACAAACGTTGGTTTTTAATTTCACAAACATCCAACGGCTTGATTTCAAGTTATGAGTGATTTTGTGTTCTACGCGTATGCGTATGAACACAAAATCATCAAAGGGTGTTTGTGATGATAAAATGGTGTTAAAATGTTCAAAATTATGTGCCATAACCATTTCTATCAACCAAATCCACCCAGAAACTTAAATTGATCAATTTTCATACTAGGGTTCATATGCATAATTTGGGCGTTTTCATTTAAGAGTATTTCTGGTCAATTAGAAGGTTAAGAGATGTTGTATACATGTTTAATTGATCAAAACTATGCTTGTAACATACCCAGTAACATCAATTTTATGTAAATTAAGAATTAGGGTTTATGTTCATACGTATTTGGTATTTTTGATGCAAAAAGTTTTTGATGTTAAAACTTGTTTAAAACTTCTCCATAGAACTCGAAGATGTCTCAGAAAACTTTTGGTGTCAATCCTATGGATAGACTCCTTAGTCGTAATTTTTGAATCCTAGGTTTTAAGCTTTACGCGTATGTTTATTCTACGCGTAACTCTGTTGAATTGAATGTCCATGAGAAGACTAATAAGGATTGAATATTGTGTTAATTAAAGTGTTATGATTCATTTGGTTCAGGTTATTACGCGTGAAATATTCAAAATCAAGGTTAACAGAGCTCCTACGCATAAGGATCACCTTACGCGTAGAATGTTATGCGTAAGAGAAATCTTACGCGTAAGGTTCTACAAAGGGGACTACGCGTATCCTGTGAAGGATATGCGTAAACAGTAATACTTACGCATAAGGTTCACTCTTACGAGTAAGCCTTACGCGTAAGCTCTATGCCTAAGGCTCTCTTTTCCTACGCGTAACATTTCTTACGCGTAAGTTAAGATCCTACGCATAAGCTTATGCCTACGCGTATGGTTCACTGTTTACGCATAAGCTTGGAACTTTACGCCTATGCCTTATTTTAACCAAAATTATGAATTGTTACGCGTACAAACTTGTAAATAAATAAATCATAACGTCATGAAACCAAAATGTCATTTATAAGCTTAAATGTTTAATAAGTTATGAAAATAAGTGAAAACTTGGACTTTAAAACTCAAAGTTAATCTACTCACGAAACTTATCACGACGTCTTTGGACTATTGGACTAACAAGTGACATTGGACTCGTAACATTCGTTAACATATCATAATTCAATAATTAGACAATAAAATCAACTTTTGACTAACATAATGTCTTTTGATATGTTGGTTCTTTTGGCTAAATATCTTTCAGATCACGATATGACGTCCAAATGGATAACGTTGATGCACCAAATGTTCTCACTGTTGAAGACATCTTCCCTAATGGTTACCCAATGAAGATTGGAAAGAATAATCTCAGAGTTGACTTTGACAACTTCACATGTTCTGAGTCATCTTGTCAGATTACAGTGGATATTCTGAAGACTCACCCTTACCAGTACATGCTCACAAATTCTGCTACTGTGCCAGAGATCTACATTCACCAATTCTGGCACACTATACAAAAGGTCAAAGGTCAAAGTGCTGTGACGGTGACGCTTAACCACAAACAAGTTACCATCACTCCTGCAGATTTAAGGGCTGTTCTTCTTCTACCAACCATCGAGCCTACTGATTTCTCTGCTACTCCTACGAAAGAGGTCGTTCTCCAATTCATGGTCGACATCGGCTATGATGAAGCTGCTGGAGTCATCACTAAACACTCCTCAGTAGATCTTAAGAATATCCCTCAACCATGGAGAACACTCCACATAATGATTGCTAAATCCGTGACGTGACAGTGGATATGAGCATCCGAAGCTCATGGAACTTCAAATATTTTGGGGCATGGTCAACATGAAACACATTCAATTTGCAGCTCTGATCTGGGACGACATGATGACTTACCTGAGAAGGCCTGGCTCCAAGATCCCTTATGTCAGATACACAAAACTGTTGATCAAAAGGATTCTTGAAACCAATCCAGATATTCCCCAAAGACTTGAAGACCCCAACCACTCAACATGGTAAGATTCAAAGAATCAACCACGAAGAAACAGGGTGTAGTGTTGCCAGATTATCTTCTTACTGATGTTATCAAAGGACTTCAATCGTACAAACAATATCTGGTAGTAGTTGAAGCAGGCAAAGTAGGTTTCATTGACGCTAAGTCTTCTGGTACTCATGTTAGGAAGACCAGGAGAGGCAGTGCAGGAAGTGTTACAAGCACTGGAAGTCCCTTAAAGTATCCAAAGAGAAATCACTCTAGAAAAAGGAAAGTACCATCAACGGTTGCTATTCCAAATCCTAAACCAGAACCCAAATTGATGGGTGAAGAGTCAGAGGGCACTGAATCAGATGAAGAGGTTACCTACTCAGAATCTGCTGTAGATGATACACTAACAGTTGAAAAACCTCTAAGTCCCAAGTATGATAAAGGGAAAACTCCAGTGCAAGAGCAGGAAGAAGAGAGCTCCGATGATGAGCCATTGGATGAAGACAGAGACTACAGAAAGAAGCTGAAGAACCTCATACTCCAACATGTTGCTAAAGAGTTCGAACAGCAACAAACTCGTGGCTCCGGAGGGTCAAGTGGTGGTATACTATCTACACCAGTTTCCGATGCGGTTAATCAACCCGATAAGGGAACTGGTACCACCACCCATGAACAACAACAAAAGCATCTTGAGGATTCTATCATCTATGACTTTGAGGAACCAGAAAAGGAGAAATCTAAGAAAATTCCTGATGAAGATGTTGAGGCTGAAGCTAAAGAAAAAGCAGAAAAAGAAGCTCAAGCTCAAGCAGATGAAGAAGCTAGGGTCAAGGCTGCTGAATAAAAGGCTCAAGCAGAAAAGGAAGCAAATGACTATCTTCTAGACAGTCCCGCACATAGCAAGGAACAAACTTCTGAGCCACCAAAGGACTCTGAGCCTCCTCATGAATCATCATCGTCAGACTCATCTTCTCACTCATCTCCACCACCATCCAAAGCAACCACCATATCCGCATCCAGATCGATTAAGAAACCAACCGACACTTGGGCATCCCGTGCTAAGACAAAGATTGTTAAAGCTGTCAAGCAAGTAAGGAAGAAGAATGTAGTCAACAAGAAACTCAATCAACTCGCTGACAGAGTAAACCTTCTTCAAAATGGGATAAACCAGATGTTGAGAGAACGGGAACAGATCCAGCAGTTCCTCAATCGAGACATACAGGGTGAGATGAACAGGACAATCAGAGAATATACTAATAAGTTCCTTCTCGACATTGTTCCAAGTGTGACAAGAGAGATGTTCACCAGACAACTCTATCCGAATCTCATGCAGTTGGCCAAGCAAACAATAAGATCAACGCCTTTAACAGTTACAATCAACCCAACTGAGCCTACAGCTTTCTCCGATGCAGAATTGGTTTCCAAGCTTGTACTTCAAATGTCAAAATGATCTGCAATGTTTACCTCTGACGAAGGTAAACTGTTTGACGCATTGCTGGATTACCAACTTAAAACGTCATGCATAGCGGCAGCTGAAACGGCTAAGCGTCCTAGAGACGATGATGATGAGGATAAAGACAAAGAAACGTAACACAAGAAGAAGTCTGGTGAATCCTCCTCTATGCCACCACCACCCTAAAGGACTCCAACCGAAAAAAGATCTCCTCCACGTTCTGCTGCTACAAAGAAACCTCAGGACTCTGAGTTACCACCATCAACAGAGAAAACCGGTGATCATTTCAAATACACTGGTGGTGACAATGAAGAGATCCCAGAGCCCCAACAACAACCCACCTCTCCCGCCACAACAAAGAAACCAGAGTCCTCATCAAAGCCAAAGAAGAAGAATATTAAGACCAATGTTGTCTCATGGCTAGATGACGATACAACCGAAGAATATGACTGGTTTACTAGACTTGTTGATGCTACTCCCTCATTACCAGAAGGTCAAGAAATGGTAGATGGTCGTATTATGGAGCATGTGAAGCTGATTCAAGAACAATTTAAAGTGAAGAAGATGACTAAGGCTGAGCTAAGGAGAATAAAGAATGATGCCTTCCAACTGCTTAAAGACAGCTCAGAAAGTGCAGTTGAAGTCGAATACCATCTCGACAACATTGCACGAGCCATGTCGAACAATATCGATTGGCTCAATCCCAAAGCTAACATCGACTTCACAAGACAAGACAAGGCTCCCTACTACACTGATTGGACCAAACCTCTACCAATAATTGGCTGACCGAATCAACCTCAAATTCCATACTGTTACTTCTTCAACAATGACTTCGAGTTTCTTCTACATGGTAGCGATATGACAAGGAAGTACGCTACGTCACTCACATTTCCTTTCCCAGCAACAATCTACTCTCACAATCCAGCCATTGAGGAAGAAGCCACACATATGTTTGCTGAAAAAGTGGAAAAGTATGACCTTGATGCGATGTATGGGATTCATCATTAGCCTAAACGCCGAAGAATCTTCTACAAAAGCTGCCAGGTTCTTAAGTCTAAAAAGGAAGTGTTTATTGAAAACCAGATCATTGCTATCCAACATGTTACCCTGTCGTCGAAGTGGGACTACACATTCCTTAAGAAGATTGTGGTCAAACGATAAAACGAAGAGGAATATGACTTCTGTGAAGCGGATTTTCCGAGATTGTCACTAAACGACATTGAAGATATGTATCTTACGAAGGTACAAGGACGAATGCGACAATTCTCTACAACTATCCAACGCGAGTACCTCAAGTCTCTGCTTATCTTCATCAGAAGCATCGTGATCCAAGAACGTGTAGAAGATATTCAACTTGCCGTGGAATCATATCAGAAGCATGTTAACCTCACAAAACCTCAGCTAGACCTTCCCGACATAAACCAACTTGCTTAGTACACCCTCATCAAGAAGCCATTTGGGGTAGTCTACCGAAGTGAACTACATCACAATTGCTTTATGGCGTGCAAAGAGCTTCATAAGTTTGGGGATCATACATTGAAGAAAGTAAGGGACGGATTAGCTTATCTGTTAAAGGAGATTCATGAAGGCATAGGGTCGAAGAAGAGATGGAATTCAAGGGATAGGATGGATGTTAAGAAGATCATCACGCGGATTCATGAAAGGTTGTTCCGAAGGGACCAAATCAGAACTTTGGAGAGTTTCGTAGGCGGTCGTCCAAGCATATCTCTCACAGGCTACCAATGCCCAGAACAAATTCCTGGAGTTATTGCTGGATTACCTGAGACTCCTGGTACCCCTTGATTTGTTTCCTTATCATATTTTGGATGTGTGATTTATATATTATAATGGCTTGTGCACACATAAGAGTGTACAACCCGTACTTGTAAATAAAGGACCCTGTGGTACGCTTCAGTGCCACAATCCTATAAAAGGAGCGAAAGCTTCTTACTTTTGAGTAAAACTAATCAAAACATTCATTTTCAAAGTTTTGCTCAAAAGGACAAGTACTCCCCCTTTATGATTTTCAAAACCTCAAAAGTTAATATCACTTGTTGAGGGGGAGTATTTGCTTAAAAATTTTGTTCACAAAATTGTTCTTCATGGTAATCTTCCCGCAAAACTCGAAATGGACATATTCGATAACAAATTTCGTCAAAAATAACATTTATATCCCATTTTTGAGGGGGTTATTATACAAAAAAGTCACTAAAGTTTGCGAGAAATTTGTCCTAAGTCACTAAAGTTTAAAAGTTGTCATTCAGGTTACTCAACTTATGAAATTTGTCATCAATGTTACTCAACTTATGAAATTTGTCATCCAGGTTACTTAACTTGCAAAGACATGACATTTATGTTACTTAACATTAAAAAAAAAGTAAAAATCGCTGAAATTATAGACGTGTTTACTTTTTAACGTTGAGTAACCTAAATGACAACTTATAAACTTTAGTGACTTAGGACAAATTTCCCGCAAATTTTAGTGACTTTTTTTTTTGTATAATAACCCTTTTTGAGGGGGAGAAAAATTATGTGATAAGAAATATGTTGTGAACTGCAAATGAATCGTTGTGCTAAAAAGACTTAACCAATGAATTGACGTGATCTTAAATGTTAGTAACTCGAAAAGACTTGTCCAGGACGGGTAATAATTTCAAACTAGTTCGCTAGTGATGTAAACGTGTCTCGCAAAGGACTTGTCCTAGTAGAATGTACCATTCGAGAAACTCTTGGTAGACATGAACTTTGACGGGTTTGACAACCTTTCGAGGTTTGTCCACACCTTCAAGATAGTTATTAGAGCAAGTTGTCACCTAAAAGCTGACAATGTAACTCTTTAACTATGTAACGTAACCGTGTCTCGCGGGGGATTGTCTATCTAGAGTTGATCAATTCAAAAGTGCGCGCTCTTCTCTCACCGTGCAGATTTCTGTCAAAATACTCAAGCACGTGTGGAGGGGGAGTATTTATGCAAAATCCTTAACTCTCAACAGTGGTACAAAATGCTTTTAATCATAACCACTTTGAGAGATTTTTTCATGAAAATGGTTTTATGGCAACATAGGTTAGTCATGGAGTTATAAGCTGACTAAGGTTAGGAATAACCGTCCTATGATCCGCCAGAGCCGGAGGGATCTATCCAAGGACACCACCAATAGTTAGAATTAGTAGTCCTTAGGTATGATTATAAAAAGGAGAAAATAAGAATTAGAGAAAGAAGGAGTTGAAGAATTAAAAAGAAAAGTAAAGAAAATGGTGAAAATAAATAGCCCTCCAGATCATTCAACTTAGGGCAGACACCGGGTTAAATTCATATGCTACTGGTTGTCACTTGATGACACCAATATTGAAGATTAAAGTCTTCATGGACCCAGTGACGCATGCACTAAACCCTCTTAGCCACTCAAGTTTCTCTCAACAGAAGCTTGTTTCATTCTCATAGGGAACCCTACTTAAACTATCGGCTTTCTCTTACATATTGCTGGTATTGAAGAAGGAGACCCTCTCCCTAGTCTCCGCTCAGGAAAACCAACGCACACTATTGAGTCTAGAGCCACGAGATTCATCAAAAGATCTCTTAGGTATACTTGACAATTCATCGCTTGTCGTTCAACAATAAGAACACAAGTGATACATTATCGAGTCCTTCACAGATCTTAGCAATCTGTCGAGAACATTTAAGAGGGGTTCACAACTGTGATCCTCAGTGATTGAATGGAAACTCCTGCAAGGGTCAACATCAAACAGCCCTGACAGCAGGTCACTTCGGTAACTCCTTGTGGGTTATGCTTAGTGTATCTCAAACGGTCTACAATCGTGGGGTGATGCTTTGGTGTACCTCAGCGACTCACCTGAACTGTAGGTATACTTCGGTACATCGCGTTATCTCACTTGTGGGAATCCAGTTCAGGAACAGCCTTAGTGAGAATTAGAGATGTGTTTTCACACTATGCTGTTAACATGCTTGAAGTTCAAACTTGTAAGCGCTGGATTATTTCTAACCCATGTTTTATGTTTTCTTCTTATGGATGCTCGCGGGTGGAAAAGATCGTGCAGATTCTTCACATGCTCATACCAACAACAACACTAATTGAAGTTCTCTCAAAAGGCAATACAAAGTCAAAATGATTCTTCGTCAAAGTCAAAGAATCTACAAAGTTTAAAGACTAAGAGAACTACATCAGCACTGAAATCCAACGATAAAGAGTGTGTGAGCATGTTGGAGAAAGACGTGGAGACACTGGAGAAACGAAGAGGACCAGATGCAGATAACCACAACATACTATCACTATCACCACAAAGAACAAAGATCAAAGAACAAAGATAATGAAGACGTCAAAGCTGAAAAACTTCAAAGTAAACAAGATCCCTACACTGGGGAGATTGTTCGAATCAAGACACTTCTTCTCACAAGAAAAAAGAATGTCAGAAGACGTCAAAGCTACTATTACATCAGCACCTACAACGTTATCACTCAAATCATTAATCACCAACACTTAGGGGGAGATTGTTGGAATCACTCCTAAACTTGATTACAAGTGTTAGTAATTAATATGTAATAGTTAGCTTAATTAGGCCTTTATGTTTGTTATTATGCTAAGGCTTATGTAGAAGGCCCATAAGCCTTGGCCCAAGCCTAATAAGGAAAGGAAGGGACTAGGAGTGTTGCCCTAGCTCCCTCTCTTATAAATAGCCTTGTAAACCTTCCTTAGAAGGTTGGTTGTTCACTCTTACTCATTTCCTACGCATAAACCTTCATATATCATTCGTGTTTTGTGTTTGGGTGTTCATCCGATCTATATCTTATCTCTACTTCTTATATTGATGCTTGTGTTACATAAATGGGAACCTAACATACACTATCTAGTGAATTATCCCTGGGTGGTCCCTCCGGATCTGGCGGGATTGTGGGAACGAATACTTAACCTAACCATTCTTATAACTCCAATGCATAAAGTAAATTGGTCGGTTTTTTGGTATTGTTCTTTCCACCTCGAAACCAATTGAAAACCCATTTGAAAATTCAATCAAGGTACTTGCGATATAAAATCAAATCATTTAGTACCTTAATTGTTTTTTATCCTTTTAGAAATGCTCTCCCTCAACATGTGCTTCAAGTATTAGAAATCATTTAGCACATGGAGGCAAGAGGTCTTTGAAATATTAGATTAAGAATGAAAGGTCCAATTCTTGATTAACATTTTCTAAAATGATCATCATCACTTCCCCAATCAAATATAGTGTTTTACATACTTTGGATACAACATTTTGGGGAAGGACATGGTTTTCTTTTTACTTGCTCCCCCTCAATATGTGCATTGATATTCGAAATTTTTTTTGCACATATTGGAGAAAACCTGCACATTGAGACAAATCAATCACATTTCAATCCTTTTTGATTTAAAATAGATGCTCCCCCTTAACATGTGCATGGAAAATTTGAAATCGTTTGACACATGTAGGAGGGAGTGCCTGTTATTGTATTTTTAAAACCACTTGTCTAATTATGAGTTTATTTCCAATTTAAATCACAAATTCTCCCCCGATCAGAATTTTCAAACCCTTTGAGATTTGTGATCCCAATTGATAAATTATTTTTGAAAGCTTTTGAGGAGAAATGTGACTTACTTATAAAACAATTAACTGATAAGGATCAGATTTTGAAACTTTTAATCTCCATTGATTAAACATGCTCAGGTACCATATGTGAAGTTATCCGTTTTAGTACTATTTCAAGTGAAAACACAACATTAGCCTTGGTCTTGATCCAATTGTGGATAAAATGTTCTTATTGATTAACCGAATATAGAACTTGCTATTCTTAGTGCCAATTGTTTGAAAAAATAACCTTTTTGAATTGTTTGAAATCATTTTCCCCCTCAATCAATGACCAAAGTTGTTTTGACAAAAGATATGTTCAGATGATTTTCAAAATTAAGTCCGAGTTATTTTCAAATAAGTTTTGTTTTCATTAGAAGACAAACATTTTTCAGAAGAATCTTTAGAAGGAAAAACATTTATGAGGAAACATTTGTCTTTTTGGCGACAAATGTTCCTTATGAACTTTTGTTTTTAGGATCAGAGCATGAGAATTTTAAAATTGATTTAGCGTGGCTCTGTCCTTTCTTTGAAAAACGGGTTACAGTCTGAAATAACTGCAAGTCATTATTTGAAGCCCGGGTTACCATCTGAAATGACAGTAAGCCAATTTGATTGATTAAGGCATGTTTTGAAAAACATTTGAACTTCTGTTCAAACTTCATCTGAAGTCCCGTGCCATTGTTGAATGACATTTCTAAGACTGTAGATGTTATCGATGCCAGAAGACATGCCTTGGAAAAACTATTTTTGGAATTTTCTGAATTTTTCATATTTTTATGGATTTTATGAAAATTTTATATTTTTCTATTTTCTTTTTGTTGGTTTTATATTTTTGTATTTTGCTTTTTTGATAAAATATTTACAAAGAATAATAGGATATAGTTTAAGAAGGATGATGATGCGAGTACCGAGATAAGGATATTGTTCAGCACTTTGAAGAAGATAGAAGTCATCTTCTCTTAAACTTTCACCACCAAAGCTTTCTAGGCTCTTGAATCGTCGTCTAAACTTGAACCTTCTGAAAGTGAGACTTTGGTAGCTTCCCCCCAAACAGAAAATCTTAGAATAAAGACCATTTCCCCAAGAAGTAGACTCGAAGAAAAATGGTCTTAATGAATGAAGCTCAACACCCCGAAGAAGACGATAACACCGGAGTAACAAGTTTAAACACTGATCATCTATGCGGTTATCAAACCCGGAATACATGACTAATCTCGATCACGTGAACCTGTTGTGCGTCCTGATGTACACATTACTCTTCGAGTTTAAGCAGTTGTCTCTTCGGGAGAACAATATATCAACATCTTCATTTCACCAAATGCATTCCAGTTATCTTACATATAACCAATCAACCCATAATGTACACATGTGTAGGTCCAAAAGTTTATGGATCTAAGTAGCCTTGAATGACTAATAGTAAACTTGAATAAATTCAATTTACTATATGAAGAACTCTTTGTAAAAGCTTGATGTATTAATGCGGAATCTTAACACATAAGTATGAAGAACACAAGAATTACTAACTTTGTATTTTCTATTAATTTGCTCAAAGGCTAATGCTTACAACTCATGCATTAACCTAACACCTTAGGAATGTTTTTATACACCAAGGAAACCCTAATTGACTAACAAACTTGTAGAAGGGTAAAGATATCTTCTCCTAAGATATCTCTACTCGTACATATCTATTCATAATATAACTCTAACAACTATTCTGTTTCGGGCATAAACAAACTTAACTCACGACTATTTGTTCTGCCAGACTTAACATCTTTAGTACTGGCAGACTTAACTACTAATAAACTTAAGTCTGCTCTACCAGCCTTAACTACCAAAGCTACTAGACTTAATCACTAAACAAGAATTAAACATTACAAAATATAATTCCCAGCAATACTCCCCTAACTTGATCTTCACTTGTAAACTTCAAGTTCTTTTAAACTCCTGAGGATCTTGAAATTATCTTTAAGTTGCATCTTTGAGATTGTCTTCATTATGTGGTATGTGCAGCATCATATCAGCAAACATTTAGCACTCCTTGGTCTTTTCAGCAACTATGACTATCTGTACATCAAAACATGAAAGTTTCATACTATTCTCATCACTTCCAGATGTGTAAACTTCTGTGAGAGGTGAATCATAGAAAATTTAATGGATTTGATGTCTCTTTACCAATTAGCCATCACTATTGGAGTAGCCAATGTTTTGGTGTATAAGACCATGGTACATTGATAACCATCTAGTTTTTAGCAAACCAGCAGCTATCAACAGATTTGTTAAGTCTTTACCAAAAGTTGTACCCTTTTGGACTAGTCATGGTTTTCCACAGCCTTTACCACAAGCCATGATCTTGTGGGCTAGCCAACTCTTCATCCACACAGATATGGTGAGTTGAACGCCATACAATTTTTGGAAAATTGTCAGCCATAAACGGATTTGAGATATCTTTACCAGAGCCGTTTGCTCATGGATTACTCAGTTCTTGTGTGGGTTAGACATGGTGAACTGATAACCATTTGTTGTGACAGTCTAAAGTACTTTCACCAAGTGAAACTCCTCAAACTCCATTTATTTCATATATAATACACAACAACATTTTTTTTACTAAAATTCTTTCAAACAAATTTACCTCATTCGTCTCCTTTTGACTGTTGTTTCTTCCTCAATTTGATTACATATTCTGGCCAACAATTGATCAGATATCCTTTGGATGAGCTTTTCAGCAGCCACAGATTCTTTTTCATACTGAAGCTTTGAGAGTAACATTACTTGAAGTACTTTAGCACACAATGAATACTCTACTTCTGCTAACATGAATAGATCAACTCCATATTTTGTGGATAAGTGATGAACTTCACACTTACCATAAAATTTCCATGACACACAGGAATCTTGATATGGAAAATTTCAATATACATCTATAGGATCTGGTTCATATAATCTTTGAAGTTCTGCATAAAGTTCTTGCTCTTTAACATCTGACTTTTTAGCAATCTTGAGCTTCTGTTGGACCAGACTCCACAAGGTGTCCAATTCTTGTCGATTATAAGATTTTATCAAATATTTAAGACGATTATGGATAGCAAACTATCCACTGTATCTGATTACCTTCCAAGCTTTTCCAAATTGATCCCAATAAGTCTCCCAATTGACTATTGGATCAAGATTCTTAACCATCACTTTCTTTAGATGTAACTCTGTTTTCCTCCTCTGTTTGGAAGAAATTTCAAGATCAGGAAGATTATTCACAGACTCTTGAGTTTGAGTCAATTCATCAAGAATACCCTGCCTGTCCTGTAAGTTCTGGATATCTTCTTTCAATTGATTCACCTTAGCTCCCAAAATCTGTTTTGTCGAAGCAAGATCTTGTTCCAAAACTGAAACTCTAGAAGACAAAGTAGCACACAACCCCAAGACATCATTAAGCTGCACACCATTCTTAGCACAACCTGCTGCAGAAACCATGATGATACAAAGAATATAGATGATCATGATTGACTTTGTTTTGGAACCTGTATGAGAAAACAGAGTCATAAGAAGTATATATATATATATATATATATATATATATATATATATATATATATATATATATATATATATATATATTTGTAGGGTTTCAATCATCTTTGGAAAGAGAATAAGTTTAAAGTATAGAAAGATAATCATCACCTCATAAAATATATTAACAGATTTAACCACCAGTATTAAGAGCCAGACTTAACCGTGAAGTTACCAGTATTAACCACCAGAACAAAACAATATCTTCTTATGGTCAACCCTCTTTAGTAAAATATCTTCAACATTTACTCTTCCACCAACTAAAAAGTTACTTGCATTAACTTTTCTGGTGAAGACATTTGAGTGGACTTTGCCTATAAAAGGGCCTTCGAATCACAAACCAAACTCACCACACACCTTTTAAATTTCTCAGTTTCCTACAAATCCTCCAAACACAATGGGTAACCCTGATATTATTGAAATTTCATCTGATTCATCATCCAGTTCATCATCCAACGATGAATAGAGGAAGTACTTTCCTCCTCATCACAATACTTTAACCTTTATGAACCCAAATCCAACACCAACAGCTGGGGGTGTTCCATCTGATGAACTGCCTACACCTCCACCATATGTGGATGACTCAAGCTCTGATTATGAGTTGAGGTCCATGCCCAGCTATGTCTCCTGCTATGATGACACTGATGATGAGGAAGCAGTAGGGACATCTAAAGCTTTGGTGGTGGCTAGCTCTGCATAAAGGCTAACTCCCTCCAACCCAACACGAGGGAAGAGGGAACAAGTGCTTGGCCTTCCCAGTCGCCGTGCTTGGGAGGTGATTGGGAAGAAAGGTAAGCAGAGCATGCCTGACGTCAGTGGAAAGGGGAAGAGGGCTATAGGCTAGTTGGTGTAGGTGTTTGTTTGTTGTGTTTTGTTGATCTAATGTAATGAAGTCTTCTTTTGTACTGCTGCATCTTTGAATGCAGCTTTTAATGAATAGATTTTCACTTCTTCTTTTCATTACTGATTGTTTCTCCAATATCTGTAAAAATATTAGTGGACAAAAAGTGCACAATATACAAAATTTTACAAAGATGTATAACACTAAGCCTCCTTGAAACAATAAGCCTCCCCTTAGGCTTATTCCTCCCCTCAAACAGAGCAGTCAACCAAACTTAAAATATTGACTAACAAATAATATTTTTGCACTATCAGACTTAAAATAGTCAACCAGACTTAAGTGTGACATCACCAGTTTTAACTCTGAATAGTAGCACTTCCATCAGTATAGCTTCCATACCTCCCCTATCTTTGATAGATAGTGAATTTCCCTGAAAAATTAGTCTAAAACCAAGAGAAATACAATATGCAGGTCTAGCAAACAGAATTAACTCAAAACCACCAGAATTAATCCATAAAGAAACCAAATAAACTTGTTCAAGCACACCAAAGATATTGTAGCAAACACATAAATCACAAGATGTCCACAAAACCACCAAATTGCACCAACACACAACTGTTCATAATGCTGCCATAAAAGTCTAACTATGCATAGATTAGCCTATGCTTCCTCCAAAGGTAACAGAAACTCCTTGGACTTCTTCAAGCTCCTCTAAGTGATCCTTGTTACCAGTCATCTGCCCAGAACATCCACTGTCAAAGTTTCCTCTATCTCCCATATTCAAATAAGGATGTTCCAGCACTAAAAAGAGAAATTAGTTTCTCTTGGGGACCCAGGCCTGTAGAGGCTTGGGTCTGCCTTGTGAACCTTTAGATTTTTCAGGATTAAAAGAAACTGGTCCACTATTATACTTGAAGTTTGGTTTGGTCTGTTGATAAGGATTTAAAAGGTACACTTTTGAGGGGTTATTTAAGCCTTTAATTGATCACTTTTGTATCCGTTACTACTTAATTTCGTTCTTTTTCACTTTTTAGGTCTCTTGAAGGCAAATTGCTCGAATGACACTTATTCGGACGAAAAGGCGCGAATATACGAAGAAAATGGCCAAAGTCAAGAATCGAGACACTCAAGCTGCTGGAATTGAAGGGGACGGCGTCACTGCTTAACTGCGACGCCGTCGCGAGACATCTTGAGATGACTTAGAGAGCAAATTGCTAATTTACAAGTGACGGCATCAGGTTTAAAAGAGTAGGGCGTCGCAACTCAGACGGCCTAGATTTGGATCTAGATGGCGTCAGAGATTGAAGCCGACGGCGTCACGAGCATAAGGTGACGCCATCACAGAGTTGACGTGGCCAAGACGAAACCCTAATGGCGACGACCAGACGGCGTCACAATTAAAGAGTGACGCCAACGCATTTTTTAACACTATATATAGAATCCGAATTTTTCAGTTTTTAGAGAGGTAGTTTTGTGGAGTAAAAACCTAAACCGAACCAAGGCTGTCTTGTACAATATCTTAGGGTTCCATACCCTATTTTACAACAATATAAGTGTTTTACTTCATTAATTCAATTATGTCTTCAATTGTTTGTTTGTATGCTTGCATGTTCTCCATGTCCGGCTAATTTACTTGTGTGTTTGCTTAGATATATGAAACCTAGTTATTGAATATTGATTTGTTGTCTCTTATCTTAATTGTGATTAACCTAGTATTGCGATAGGTCATTCGTTGTGTTATTAATGCTTGATTAGTCTTTGTTGAACCGTAGCTTATAGTTACTAGTGGAATTGTAGGCTAAATATCCAAAGATAACCTTAGTGTTAAGTTTATGAATCCTAGAGATTTCGTAGTCATTAACCTTAGGTAGCTTCAAAGAGTTAGGGATAAACGCATACCCTATGACCTTAGAAACACAAAACGTTAAGAATAAGGACGTGACAATTCAACCATCAATAGGAGATAACTAGGGAGTAATAACATCTAAGTAAACACATTTTTAATCATAATAAGAGCACACAACAATAGACATAGACTACCCCTTAGCTTAGATAATTAGATAATTAGATAAGTAGAGTAATCGGTAGAAATACCAACCTCCAAATCCAAACCCCGAGATTCGCACCTTTTCATTTTCTAAAAAACATAAAAAAGATAAAAAATAATCTTCCTCAACCCAAACCTTAGCGTAGTAATTTCTCACTAATACTACACTACAACGATTAGGTTCACTGCCTAGGGTGTTGAAAAACTTGCTCGATGAAAAGGAGGTTCCTTTGACCCCGAACGCGCGTTGTACGCGTATCAAGTTTTTAGCGCCGCTGCCGGTAGTTAAATTTCCACCTCGTTTAGGTTCCATTGCTTGATTCCTATCAAGTAAGCTTTTTTTCCCCATTTTTAGCTTCCTCGTAGTCTATCCCCCTTCCTCGTAATCCCATCACTTTTCATCATGGAAGGTGATAATCAACCACCACTCATCAACCCACCACCAAATGACCCGCCAAGAGGCCGTACTCTTGGTGAGTACTCGAGACCAAGCCACCTAGGCTATAGAAACACCATTGAGCTTCCCGACCAAGCCTAAACTACGGCCCTGCAATCCGACACCATCCGGTTGGTGCAAAACAGATGTGCATTCCATGGACTTCGTTCCGAAGATCCCAATCAGCATCTTAAGGATTTCCGTAAAACTGTCGATTCCATCGACCTCGATGCTACTACTCGGGAGACCACGCGTCTGCGTCTCTTCCAATTCTCTCTATGGGACCAAGCTAGTAATTGGCTTGAGCGACTCCCCGCCGGCTCCATCTCAAGTTAGGATGATCTCACCTCTCGTTTCCTTGCTCAATTTTTCCAACCGGGGAGAACTACTAAGCTTCGGAATGAAATCTTGATGTTCCAACAACGTCAAGGTGAATCTCTCTACAAAGCATGGACTCGATTCAAGGACTTACTCCACAGAGTCCCTCATCACGACATTGATCTTCGGCTTCAAGTCCAACTCTTCTATGATCATGTCAACTTCTCCACTAAGCGATCCATTGACCAAGCGGCTGGTGGAAAACTTAGTGATCTCACCGCGGAAGAATCGTGGGGTATAATAGAGGACCTTGCTCTTTATGACAACGAAAGTTGGAATGACCCCCGTGAGTTGCCCAAAACCGTAAAGGCAATCTCCTTGCCTCCCATGGACTCACAATCTTCCGGCCGTAGGATGCTCGAGCTTGAAGATCAAGTTAAATTTCCTAATGAGCTCCTACGAAAATCCTAAGTCTTCACAACAAGTGAACAAAATCACTCTACCTTGTGAATTGTGTAGTGGTCCCCATGACACTCGAGATTGCACAAGACTCCCCGAACAAGCTTTTGCGGACTACGCCTCCACGCGTACCGACGGAGCGGGAGAGAAGTGGTACACATTCAAGCCTGAGCAAAACAACTTAGGAAACTCCTATAACCTCTCATGGAGGAATCACCCTAACCTCAAGTGGAACCAAAATTCAAACCCACCCCAAAGCTCATCTAGTCCACCTAATAGGTTCAACCCTCCAAACACCGAGAACCCCACTAGTCTTGAGGAAATTGTGTCTAGATTCATGTCATTTCAAGATACTCGATTGACTAAGCTTGAAGACGATTTCAAGCGACGACAAGACGAGATGACAAACAAGCTCGACGCCCTCTTAAAAGCTGATGCAGGTTTTACTGACCAGGTCTTAATATTTATAGTGTCTCTCTATACCTATGGTCTACCCTAGTGCACTAACGAGCAGTGTACCCGGTCGTGTGTAGTGAAGTAAACAGTAAAGCCGAGGTCGTCCCAAGAGCTATGTGTGTTGGATTATTACTAAGTCTAGTGTCACAGAATAATAATGGTTTCGATAGAGAATTAATTAATTAAACTACTAATGCAAAATGAAAGCAGATAAATGGTAAAGAGAAATCAATAGAGAGAAGTGGTGCTAACTTAGTTAATCATCCTAGCTATTTATGTCTACGTCTACTTACATCCAATTACTTCAGGTGGGGTCAAATTCGAGAGGACAACATTTGGTCAATTCGCCCTAACCTATCAACAAAGATGCCACCACAGGAGAAATCAGGCGCACCGTCATAAGTCATGTTGTTCCTGGTCCCCTAAGCCAAGTCATTAAGTACCGCTACATGCTAGATTCATAATAGTGAGTGCCCGGCCGTTAGGAACTTAGACACTACACCCCCCAATTCTTAAGTTCATCTAAACGATAGGTGATCAGTTGGTCAAATAGCACAAGTAGAATGGGTCGTCAGTTGGTCATATCTTACCCTTCCCGTCTCAGTCCGCTCACCTAGGGTCAGTTGGTCATATCTCCTAGGCAATTGGCCTCTACCGCCATTCAAAACTACCGAACCAAGGGTGGCTACCAATGAACTATGCATGCATACACTTAAAAATAATTGTACGGAAGTAAAGGTAAACGCAAACAAAACAATTAAGGAATCATAACTAGGCTAGCACCAAAAGGTGCTTAGCCGCTCATATTAATCATGCAAATCAATTCAATATTCAAAGGTACGAAATACATGAATTGAAATTAAAAGAAATATAAAACGCTAATGCTTATCGTAATGGAGTGGCTTCTCCCTTGGAAACAGCTCCGTATGCTTCTCTAGACCTGCCTTGAGCTTTTTCCCACGTTCTCAGAGTGTTGTGTGTGGAATGGGATGATTAGAATTGCTGGAATTCGTAGGGTATTTATAGGCCAGATCAGGGTTACGGCGTAACCAATATAGGAGTTACGCCGTAACCTTCTATTTCTTCGTAAAATGCACTAGATCTGCTGGTTACGGCGTAACCTTATGAGTGGTTACGCCGTAGTCTTCAATAAACTCGGTTACGTTGTAAGTGACGCAGCAGTTACGGCGTAAGTATCAGCGGCGTGGAACCTCTTTTGACCTAATGTAGTTACGTCGTAACCTCTGGAAGGAGTTACACCATAACCTTCTGATAAGTTGGCATACTGAGTCACGCAATAGTTACGGCGTAATGTGAGAGATGAGTTACACCGTAACTTCTTCAAAATAGCATACTGTGATAAATCTTTAGATATGTTTCCATTTCCGCGTCTCTTTAGCTCCAATGCTCGTAATTTACCTGAAAGTGGAAAACAATGGAAAACAAGCGTAAATCCATATAAATTATATAAATAACGAGCATTATCGGGGGAAATTGACACTTAATATTTAGGACTAATTGATGTTATCAAATATCCCCCCACTTGAACTCTATTTGCCCTCAAGTAGACCTTATTAGATAGATTCCTAAAAAGATATCTCCTATAACCTGGAAAATATGAGTTTACAAATCCCTTATGCTAGAATAAAACAAAGCGGAACCCCTCACGAAAGGGGAACAAACACTCAAATCTCAACTATTCTAAGTATCAATTTCGGGGTGATCACTCAATCGCAAAGTCATAGGATATATTCTATCATAAGCTTGGCGGTTACACAAATCTCCACCACTAGAGTTAAGGGCTAAACAATTCTCTAAGGCAATATGGGTAGACACGACAAAGGTTAAGGGGTGACTCGTCATTACTAACATGTCACGGCTAAGTGGACAAAATCAATGATACATGACCAAATCCATGGCCAAGACACCAAAGATTGCTCGCTGCATCACCTAGACACGCTTCATGACTAAAAGGGTAGGATAAGACATGGGATATATAATTGGTGTAAAATAAAAAACAAGCAGGTAGTCTAAACCTATAACCAAGTCATCACCACTTACCATCCGCCCAAAGTTCAAGCTTAGAAGCCAAGAAACCGGATCATGAAATGCAAGGTAGATGTGTCATTAGAGGACGTCGTGATGGGCACACTATCTTTTCTCCAACTGTTGGCATAACTACCAACTCCAATCTTCAAATGTGACCGAGGTGGCCTCCTCGATACTAAATCCATAAAGCTCATACTATAGTGCTTATAACAACGCACATTACAATAACATAATTATAACAACTTTTTTTTTCAACATAACAATAACATAACAAAATATCCCCCCACTTGAGATGAATAATGGGAATTCGGGGGGTCATCAATTATCTTCAGAAATGTTGTCGGTGAAAGCGTGATTTCCGAACCTTTCCACTCGAACCTTGAACTTAGGCAAATGATGACTTCCCAATCACAAATAAAGACTACAGGATAGGCTAAGGTGTATAGGTGTATCGAAACAATATGTTGGGTGAACAAAATGAAAGGAATGGCTCAGAAGGGTGTATCTAGGGGTATCTTGCACTAAAGATGAGTGCAACAAAAAGGGTTTCACATGGGGGTCGAAAAGTCGAGGTGACTAATCGATAGACTCACAATGGTAGGCTGTTTGGGTGATAATCCTATAGTATTGCCTTCTAAAACTGAAAAGTCCAAATACATCGAGCTAACTCAACATACCTCGTCTATGGTCTTGAAATGATGCAAAGGCCAAGTTCTAAAGTTTACAAGCTACCGACACACTCATAATTTGGTGGATTTGGGGTAAAATATTGGAAACAGATAAGGCTAATCTCACCATATAATATCAAGGGTTGTATGTGCTCGGCTAAGGTCTAATCCAGTTAGGTTAAGAAAAACATGTCAAAATTTTAAAAATGGCATAATTTTTCAAAATAAACTAGAAAAATGAGGGCAAAATAAAGTTCAAGAGATAATTCTACTGAAAGGTAGAATTAGAGCGAGAACTTCCCTGAAATTTGCTCCATAAAGAAAAAGGCCCACGAAAAAGAAACGTGCCTTCGTATAAGCGTCATGAACAAACTTCAATTCCTGAATTCACAATACCGATAAGCATAATTCTAAAAAGAAAAAATGAAAAAATGAAAAACAAACTTAACTCACTTTCGTAGGAATCACGGTTGCATTTAGCGAATGCAACAAGCCTTTTAAACCACTTGGTGTCCCAAGTGGACGAGTGAAGTCTCGTGAGGGTTTACAGGGAACACACCCACAAAGTTTATTTAAAAACTAATACAAGGTTACTGTGTTTTAAAATGAAAGAATTAAAGTAGAGGAAAGCTACGTCGTAACTCTTTTGAGGGAGTTACGCCGTAACTGACAAAACCTGGAATGAGCTGTAAAGCGAGTAGTTACGGCGTAACCACTGAGATGGTATTACGCCGTAATAGGTAATGCGTCAAGAATTCTGCTGCTAAAATGTTGGTTACGGCGTAATAACAAAGATGAGTTACGCTATAACTCTGTGCAGATCATCAAATCAGCAGACTGCAGCAGCAATTACTTCCTCGTTTCCTGTAAAAATAGTTAGAAAACACAAAACCCAACAAAAAAGGAAATAAAATAAAAGAAAGGGATAATTCGGGTTGTCTCCCGAAAGAGCACTTTTCTTTATTTACGAGTCTTTAAGTTAGACTCAGAGCCGTGGGGCTTCTATAGGGGCCTTTGGACTTCCCCGACTTCTTCCATGTCTTTCTTTAAATTGCGCCTAACCCACCCGACATTTGTGGCAGTGCGGATATATTCTTCGGTTTCAATTTTCCGGATCTTGCAAAATTTTTCTTCAGGCCCTAAATGGTATCTCGTAAACTCAAAATTTTCAGCTATAATAGGTGGTGGCCTCTTAAATGGGATGCCAAGAAGCGTGCATCTTCTTTTCTCGTGTACTTCATCATCTGGGTCAATGAAATCGTCTTCGCCTTGTAACTCTAGATAATCGAAATCATCATCGGAATCGGTATCTTCAAGTTGGTTGAGTATTTGCTTGCATTCTTCATTTTCTACTTTAGACGAGCCCTCTGTGTCATCATCTTCTGGTTTTTCATAAGGAACTTTAGGATGATCTTTACTCATACATACATTCCAGATTTTCTTTTTAGTCAACGCGTCAATTTTTCCGTATTTGATTCTGACCCAATCGTTGTATCCGAGATCATCTGGCCAAGGCAATTCTGTTCTTTCAGAATCATTAGTCGAAGTCCAAAGGAATTCGTCTTCCCCAGCTCTCTCAATGCTGCTTCCTCTATCACATTCATACTCAAAAGGGTTGTAGGAAGCCCAAACTTTTCCGTCCCTGGTTTTAATTTGTTCACACCAATGATTTTGAACTCCTTCGTCATTATCATCTTCAGAAGGAGTATCATCGAGGGGCTTAATGGTTTTTCCTCGAAGACTATGTTTCTCATATTTGAGTTCCAGATTTCTGAACAAAGCTGAATTAATTATCGCGTCCCCGAATCTTATTGAATACCAATTACTGAATGATAGATTTCCAAAATCAACGTCGTGCCTCCCAGATTCGTGTGGGCATATCCAAACTTCGTTATTATTATTACCTCCTCCATTGCAATAATCACGAAAAGGATTACACGTTGGCCAAGCGTGAGTAATCTCATCTTCCATGATGAGTAAGGGTTTGCAGTAATGCTTAATGGGTGGTCCTTCCACTTCGTTGATCAAGAACTTGGCTAACCTTTCTTCATCGTTTAATGTAGTCCACTTGTATCTGTCATCTTTTATCCTTTCTTTATCAACACCACCATCGCAGGTTTTCCGAGGATCACACGAGGCCCACAAGCTGTAGCATTCTCCATCGTCAATTGCAATAGCCTTACACCAATTACTTCTCCTTTTAGGGTTGTCATCCTTGGTGTCCGTGTCTTTGCTTGAATTCGGGTTACGCTGTAACTCTGAGGTATGATTACGGCGTAACTTACTTTCGCCATCAGTATCGAACTCATCAGAGTACTTGTTGTTATCAGAGAATACAGCCTTACATATAGTGGATCTGCTCTTTTGTTCTTCGTTTCTTCTTTGTACCTCGTCGCCAAGCTTTTCAATTAAAGTTTCCAAGTTTTTAAGTGATATGTCATGGGAAGAGAGGCTCTTGTTTGTATTATCTTGGAAATTTCTAAGCCATTCCTCTTGCACTTTTTGCCTCTTGGTAGTGTCCACAAGGTACTTGTTAATAATTTCCTCCAGGTTAGCTCTTCTCTCATTACGCTCATAATACGGTGGGGGTCCTCCACGAAACCCATTACGATTATCCCCGTAGGAAGGCCTATTCTCTCCATATTTAGCTTCCTCGATCGTATCTTCCTTGTCAAATTTAGGACAGTTTTTAGTCAAATGTCCCCCACCACAGTTTTCGCAGCCGACTTGGATGGCATGAACAGTTTCTCTGATTTTTAGCATATCTCTACCGAGATTTTCAAGCTTGTTGGTTATTGCTGCAATTCCATCAAGACTTCCGCCTTGGTTTCTTTTACTCCCTCCGCCGTGCCATTTTTGAGAGTGATCCGCCATTTTTTGAATGGCTTCAATTGCAAGAGTAGGAGTCATGTTCGGGATAGGTACTTGATAGTCCAGCATCTGCCTTGTAGTTATGTTAATTTCTTTGTAGAAGATGTTGACCTTTTGCTGGTTGTTCAAATCATTATTAGGACACTTGAAAAGAAGATCGTTGTATCTGTCCCAAGCTTGATACAGCGTTTCGTCGTCTTCTTGTTTGAAATTATGGATCTCTAAAAGTTGGTTAGAAATCTTTGACGGCGGGCAATATCTTTGAATAAAGTGTTTCTTTAGTAGCGCCCAAGTATTAATTGCCCCGGCGGGCAATCTTTCGATCCATCTTCTGGCGGCTCCAGTAAGAGTCATTGGGAATACCCTTAGCATAATAGCATCGTGAGACACGCCCGGAATGTTAAAAAGGCTTGCGATGTATAGGACATTTTCAACGTGCTCATATGCATCTTCGTCCCTGTTTCTTGAAAAAGGGTTAGCGCGAAGCTCACTCATAAATTGGTCTCTGATTTCGAAACGGACATCCGCTCCAATTGCTGGTCTTACGAGACCCGGCCCTTGTTCCGCTCTTGTCAACGCCAAGTATTCCTCAAGAGTGAGGTCATCGATGTTAACAAATTCCATGGTACCTGAAAACTTGAAATATGATCGTGAGAAAAGTTTAAAACGAAATTAAAGACTTAATAACAATCCTAATATAACTCCCCGGCAGCGGCGCCAAAAACTTGATGCAGGTTTTACTGACCAGGTCTTAATATTTATAGTGTCTCGCTATACCTATGGTCTACCCTAGTGCACTAACGGGCAGTGTACCCGGTCGTGTGTAGTGAAGTAAACGGTAAAGCCGAGGTCGTCCCAAGAGCTATGTGTGTTGGATTATTACTAAGTCTAGTGTCACAGAATAATAATGGTTTCGGTAGAGAATTAATTAATTAAACTACTAATGCAGAATGAAAGCAGATAAATGGTAAAGAGAAATCAATAGAGAGAAGTGGTGCTAACCTAGTTAATCATCCTAGCTAGTTATGTCTACGTCTACTTACTTCCAATTACTTCAGGTGGGGTCAAATTTGAGAGGACAGCATTTGGTCAATTCGCCCTAACCTATCAGCAAAGATGCCACCACAGGAGAAATCATGCGCACCGTCATAAGTCCTATTGTTCCTGGTCCCCTAAGCCAAGTCATTAAGTACCGCTACATGCTAGATTCATAATAGTGAGTGCCCGACCGTTAGGAACTTAGACACTATACCCCCAATTATTAAGTTCATCCAAACAATAGGTGATCAGTTGGTCAAATCGCACAAGTAGAAAGGGTCGTCAGTTGGTCATATCTTACCCTTCCCGTCTCAGTCCGCTCACCTAGGGTCAGTTGGTCATATCTCCTAGGCAATTGGCCACTACCGCCATTCAAAACTACCGAACCAAGGGTGGCTACCAATGAACTATGCATGCATACACTTAGAAATAATTGTACAGAAGTAAAGGTAAACGCAAACAAAACAATTAAGGAATCATAACTAGGCTAGCACCAAAAGGTGCTTAGCCGCTCATATTAATCATGCAAATCAATTCAATATTCAAAGGTACGAAATACATGAATTGAAAGTAAAAGAAATATAAAACGCTAATGCTTATCGTAATGGAGTGACTTCTCCCTTGGAAACAGCTCCGTATGCTTCTCTAGACCTGCCTTGAGCTTTTTCCCACGTTCTCAGAGTGTTGTATGTGGAATGGGATGATTACAAATGATGGAATTCGTGGGGTATTTATAGGCCAGATCTGGGTTACGGCATAACCAATATAGGAGTTATGCCGTAACCTTCTATTTCTTCGTAAAATGCACTAGATCTGCTGGTTACGGCGTAACCTTATGAGTGGTTACGCCGTAGTCTTCAATAAACTCGGTTACGTCGTAAGTGATGCAGCAGTTACGACGTAAGTATCAGCGGCGTGGAACCTCTTTTGACCTAATGTAGTTACGTCGTAACCTCTGGAAGGAGTTACACCGTAACCTTCTGATAAGTTGGCATACTGAATCACGCAATAGTTACGGCGTAATGTGAGAGATGAGTTACGCTGTAACTTCTTCAAAATAGCATACTGTGATAAATCTTTAGATATGTTTCCATTTCCGCGTCTCTTTAGCTCCAATGCTCGTAATTTACCTGAAAGTGGAAAACAATGGAAAACAAGCGTAAATCCATATAAATGATATAAATCACGAGCATTATCGGGGGAAATTGACACTTAATATTCAGGACTATTTGATGTTATCAAAAGCCTTCAACGACCGGGAAGTTGGAGCACTCCCAAGTGACACTATAAAGAACCCAAAAGTGAGTTCGATTTCATCGACTTCATGTTCTTGTTCACCATGGGAGAATGCGCATCCATGCCCCTCACACCCAATGGTCCACTCGGTAAACGCTATCAACAAGGGTTCTAAGCAATCCAAAATGAGGTACCAAGGCCCCGCACCATTGGTAAAACCTACTCTTGAGAAACCCGTCAACCATGAACCCCAAGCATAATCTAGAGGAGGAGTACAAGGAACTCCATCAAGAAAAACCGGTTCTTGAAGTCTTAGCTCATGCACCTTATTATAATGCTTTAAAAGAGAAATATGAGCTAGAACTTAAAATTGGAAAACATGGGTCCGCTTTTGTGCAAAATAATTTACCTAAGAAGTTAGACGATCCTGGGCTATTCACTCTTCCGTGTAGGCTTGGAACTTCCAAACCCCTTGATGCTCTAGCCGACTTAGGATCATGCATCAATCTTGTTCCGTTGTCCCTCCATAGAAGCCTTAACTTAGGTAAGATTGAACCAACGGAAACCATCTTAGGTCTAGCGGATGGTAGTATTGCATATCCGGTAGGGATAATAAAAGACATGGTAGTGCACATAGGAGAATTGACTCTTTTGGCGGATTTCCATGTGCTAGACATGAATAAGGACCCGACATGCCCATTGCTTGTAGGAAGGGGATTCTTAGCTACCGCTAGTGCCATCAATGATTGTAAGATGTCCAAAATAGTCGTAGGAGAAGGGAGTGCTAGGTCAATTTACGATGTCAAAAAGCATACTTACTACAAAGAAGAGGAAATCCCACATGAGATTAGGTTGGATAGAACACAATCTAGATATGGACCTTGGATTAATAAAGACTTCATAGGTCCCCAACGACCTTTCTATCTAGATGAAGCCTTTGTTAGTCAAGCGACTTTCCATGAACAAGAATTGGCTAGGGACATGGAAGTGAACCCGTTCGAGGACGCCTTAGTATTTAGGAAGATGACTGAGTTCCTAGGAAGCTTGCCCGTCAACCTTGTTATGAATAAGTGGAAAGTTGAGAGCGATAAGCCTAAGCATAAGTGGAATTGGGATAGACCGCCTAGTGATGGTAATGGAGAGTGGCACATTAGAATAACGATCTATGACCCCGATGGAGAGAAGTTTGAAAAGGCATACCAAACCAAACGTACTACTAGGAACTTAAATGATAAGTTTGATCCTTATGACATTCTAGAGGATAGGCTTACTTATATCGGTACGTAGGGGCACGACTTCGAATCTAGCTACAAGACTCATAAATAAAGAAAAGCACTTCATGGGAGGCAACTCATGCTTAATTGTTTGCTTGTTTGTGTCGTATATCTTTCATTGATTGTTTATTCTCATGTTTAAATTTGTAAAAATGATTTATTTTGTCTTTAACCTCGTCTTAATTACATATAAATGTATTTTACATAAGGGATAAGTGTAGGGAGGATTATACATGTTTTCAAAAAGAACGTGAACATGAGAATTACAATTATTTAAAAGATATACATGTGTGTTTGTTCGAGTCAAATGCTTGTATCGAGTCATAATGGATGTTTTGCGGGAAATTTTTCCAGATTCTAAAGATAAAAAATTTCCAGAATTTTTTCCAGAAAATCGCAGACCAGTTTCTGTCAGGATAACCTGACGGCGTCAGGGTCGCAACCTGACGGCGTCAGGAGGAGTAGAAACTTCTTACTACTTTTTTCTCGTTTTCTGAGCTACTTATAAATTTTTGGAATTTTCCAGGTCTTAATTTTCCAGAAAAATTTATAAACATCCATTTCACAAGCACTATATCCTAGTTTAGTAGAGTCATATATATATTGTTACCGCCGATTTAACGCGAAGGTTTCGTTTGTTTTCTTCAAGTGTGCAGGTTTAATTTATCAAGAAGAAGATACATAAGATTGGAAGAAGCTTTTAACGCAAACACTCTTCTTGAAGAAATATTTAACCACTACTTCACACGGATCCTACCGAGCTAATCAGGGGAGTACTAGTTTCTTTCGTTTTTAATTACCTTCCATTATCATAACTTTGATACTTTCGGGGAACATTGGGGACAATGTTCAGTTTAAGTGTAGGGAGGGAAAATAAAACGGGAACTTTGAAACTATGCTTATCCTTGACTATTTGCCTTGTCCAATTTCATTTGTGTAATAAACTATGAGAAATATCGGTTAGGGTAATTTTGGCACCAAATTTAAATTTCTTCATGACATGTAGGAGTGGGCCATTAGTCTTAATAAAGCGTCTCATGGATAGGAAGTTATATGACTAGCACAAAAACCCTTTACCACTTAAATTCCACCTAAAATGTGAGGATCGCCCTTAGATTTGTAGGAATTAAAGCATTCCACTTTAATGGTTCGAGTGTGAACCGGTAGTATAATAGATTCTAGAACTTGTTTTGTGATGCATTCCGAGATCGCTAGTAAGACTACACTTGTGTAGTTAGGAATAACTAAATGATAAGAGGCATTAGGATAACCCTTGTTTGATACCCGTAATATAATTACTTCTTCCACATCGGTTGAGTAATTTCCGCACACCCTTGCCTTGAACTCATCTTTAGTACACGATACCCCTAGTTAACCCCTCAGAGCCTATCATTCTCGCGGTTCTCATGATGTTTCGGTTTTCCAAAATATCAATGAAGAGCATTGTTTACAATCCACCCCCAAATGTACACCCAAATCGCCTTAGCCTACCTTGTATGCACTCACTTTTAGTGCATTATTGTTATCATACTAAAACCTTACTTAAATTATATAGTTGCTTGCATAAGTTGCTAAGTCGAGTCATATCCTTTGTACACAGTTTTGGGACGATTGGGACTCATTGGAAAAGTTAAATTTTATGAAATGACGGGAAGGGAACGTTAAATTTAAATTCCCTTTATTTGCGTAATAATGTACTCCAAGTGTTTTGATCATTTCAATTCGGGTCAAATTAGTATTAGAGTAATGAAAATTCAAGTTTAGGGATGTGCCTATAAATCCCTATCATTTTGATGTTATCGTAGAGGATGGTAGAGTAAAAGTGTATGAAAAAAAATCGAAAAAAATAGAGTGTTAAAAAAATGAAAAAAACATACGGACTACCATCCTACATATATCTTTAAATTTATGTTTGTTTGTTTCAATTTATCTAGAGTTTAGAGTGTCAAGTCTTGGCTTAGCAACGCCATTCTTCACATGCTTGTAACATAAAGATTTTTGACTTGCCACCACTAAATCGCCTATCCCACTAAACCCTTTGTTTCCCTACCGTAAGCCTAACATTACAACCCTTTAAAAGACCTCTTGGATAGTTTTTCCTAGGTGCTTATGACAAAGCGATGGAGGTTTGATCTAGTCTCAAGCCTATGGTAATCTATTGATGAGTGTGTAAATACTCATCATTTTTGTACAAAATAAACTGCAAAATCATCTGAAAACACTCAGAAACACATCAAAATGATCAAAATATCACAAATCAGTGTTTTATGTGTTTTAAATGCAAAAATATCAAAATCAGATGAAAAACATATCAAATTTGCAAAAATTGCAGTTTTAGTCCCCCAAGTTTCAAAAATTGTCAAAAACAGTCCCTGAGCACATAATTTCAAAAGTAAAGTCACCAAAGGTCCTTTTTAAATCATAAGTTGTCAAATTTAGTCCTTTGGTGAAAAATATTAAAAGTTTGAGAAAATTGCAAAAATGGTCCCTCAAGTTTAAAAGTTGGTAGAATTGGTCCCTGGAAAATGTGAAAATGGCAACATTGGTCCTTGTACTTTTGAAGATTGTCACTTTTAGCCCTTGGAGCATCTTTGCATGATTGGCAGATTAGGTCCTTGAGTTTTCAGAAATTACACATATAGTCCTTGTCATTAAAACACCTTTATAAACCCTTTGGACTTGTCAATACCCAAGTGACCCCTGCCTAACTCTTTTGGACCCTGTCATTTACATGTTTTGACCCCCCTTTTTTGATTATTAAACACTGCCCAGTCAACCAAGTGGTTTGACTACACCCTTGGCGCCCTTTTTCTTCACCCTTCAACTGCTCCCTGAAATCACTCTAGTCACCACCCCCTCCTCACCTATCCATCTCCTTTGTCCCCCCACCAACACCTCACTCCAAAAAAACCATTAAATGCTCATTCCCTCATCACACTCAACCCCACATGTCAAACAAGGAAAATGGCGCCAAAATTATGTTTAAACGGCCAGGATGGTTTTAAGCCATCCAATGGCTAAGATTTGTTGGGAAACATTCAGAGGAGAGATACAAGGAGTTTGGATATAAAAGAAAGGAAAAGGGAAGCAAGGAGAATAGTCTACTAGTTTTTTAAGTTTATTTCAATGTCGTTTTTATCTTAGATTTCTTAATTTAGTATAAAACTTGTAATATTTTGTTAAATTGTATCAATTTGAAGTGTTTAAGTGTTTTAAGACTCATTTTAAGCATCAATCTCAGTTTATGAATACAATTCAAGTTTAAAGTCCACTGTCTCAATTTACAATTTCAAGTACTTAAATACAAGTGTTTAGAAGGTTATTTTAAAGCTCATATAAGCTTGTATAAGCTTATCACAGCTTTTGACAAGTTCACATTCAAGTTTCCACTCATTTTGATCTTTGGTCAACAAAAGTCAAACAGGGTCAAAATTAGCAATGGAGATGGTCAATGGTTGATTCAGATGTGGAAATGGGTTGATTTAAGTTCCTGTGGGTTGGTTTAAATAGGTTAGTGTTCCCTGGTTGTTGTTGCAAGCCATTGTGGCTTAGGACCCTTTGTAAGTAAAATTCAAGTTTTCTTGCATTACCTTAATTTGTAGTTAAATCTTGTTCTATTGTGTTTGAAAAGATGCATTTAGGATATGTTGAAGTAACTGGATCATTGATACAAGTTTGATCAGTGTTTGCCTCTTTAAAAGTGCTAATCAGTTGTAAAAAAGAGTGTTTGGAATAGCTGTTATACCTATGTTCTAGGCTTGCTCAGTGGATAAAAATTGTTGGTTTAAGTTTGTGTAGCATATCTTAGCTCTTATCTGTCCTAATCTTGTGCTTGCTAACACTGAAAGTCAAAATCCCTTCAAACCTGTCCTAATCAGTTACCTGTTGGATTTTTGGAAATCCAACCTTTTGTTTTGTGTTCAAAAGTCTTAAACAAAGCTTGCAGAGGTTACATTTCAATCATTAACATCCATCTCAGTACTTAAAATCAAAATCATAGCTCAAGAAAGTCAACTTTTACATTTTGTCAAAAAAGTCAAAAGCTTGAAATGTCAGTTTTGGCTCATCTAGGAAGATTTTTAGTTCACTCATTTCTAGGTCATTTCAACTGTAACTTGTAGCTTTTAAAACCTCTGTTGGTCTACTTTCTTATGGTTATTTTAGTATATTTTTTTAATTTTTTCTATAAGCTCAAACAAGCTCATCTTTGGGGTCTGAGATGCCCTGTTCAGAAACTCAGCATAAGCTGAGTTTTCTCAGTCATTAGCAACCCTTCCACAGAGCTCATAAGAGCTTATCATACCCTAATTTTTGGTACAATTGATCTCACCCAAGTCTGTTGTAGGTTCCAATTGGTAGTTTTAAGTTTGAGCTTATTTTTGAGCTTGTGCATAAGCTTAAAGTTAGTCCCTTGTCACTGTTTTCTGCCATAATCTCAGTTCATCAAATCATTGCAACTAGCTTATCAGAGGTTATAGCTTGTTTATTATTGTTTCATTTGGTCCTTTTTAGCTTATTGTAGCTTCCATTTCAGTTTGGTGCTTGTGGTGCTTCATTTGCTTATTGGAAGTGCTTATTTTTAAGCTCATTCCACTTCAGTTTCAATATCCCCCACATAAGCACCTGTTTTTCTAATTTTCCTAGCTACCTAATATAATTTTAGACTTTTCCTGAAATTTTCAGATTTTTCTAAGGTGTTTAGCTATTTTTCTTTATTTAAATTAGTTTTTAATCATTTTTAAATAGCATTTAATACAAAAAATTAAGAAAAGGTTCAAAAAAATAATTTTTCATTTTTATTAAGTTAAGATAAATATAAAAAGCCAAAAACATATTTTTCCATATTTTTCTTAGTTAAATTTGTATTTTTAAATATTTTAATTAGTTTTTAATAGTTTTTAATTCATAGAAAATACAAAAATAATCAGAAAAATACAAAAATAGTTTTGAAAATTCTAGTTTGATATTTTAGACTTTTCCATTTCATAATTTTATTTTTCTAGCTTTATTTCCTAATTTCTTGTATTTTAAGTAATTATTAATTAGTTAAAAATAGTTTTTAATTAATAATAATTAATTAAATAGTGTTAAAAATAATTTTCTTTTTCTATAAATTTTCTTTTATCATTAGGATTGTAAAAATGTATTTTTCATATTTTTAGGATTTATATTGTATAAGTTTCACGTTTTATTTTGTACGTTCACGTAGTTTTTAATTTAAACGTACGTTTTTGGTTTTAAACGTTCATCACTTTAAATATAGTGATAGCGTTTATTTAATATCTTTTATCTTTTTAATTTTCTTAATTTGCATTTAAGTCGCTTTAATTTATAAACTTTTTCTTTAGTGTAATTATCCTATCCAAATCCTTTCTGATCGCTATCATTAGTGATCATTCTATCGTCTGAATCAGTGTTTGCACACCATTGAGTCTCCGTGGGACATAACGACCCGGGAATCCCCTGTATTCTCTGATCTTCATTGCATTTGTGGTTAAGCTGTTTTAAGTCTGTTAGACTTGACGGTTTAGCACAGATCAAATTTTGGCGCCGCTGCCGGGGAGGCTTTAGCGTGTGTTTAGCCTTTTTCAGATCCATTCTTGCACATATTCCATCTTTTGTAA
>BPTQ01000008.1:104243705-104458691 GCA_019973895.1 Chrysanthemum seticuspe
ATGACATGAGCCAAGATACACATGTAGAAGTGATATAACAAATATGCATGAGGCAAAAAGTAACATTTGGCTGTCATGAGAGAAACCAAGTACCTTTTGCCTAAACAGAGATGTCATAACAGATTACATAGAGTATGTTGACTCAACAAGTCGAATTAGGAGATCCTAAGTATTGTGAGAATGAGATCAATTTTTGCACTAAACCTCTTGTACATTATAATAACCCTCGACCCTAAGACTAATTCTCAACATGAAAGTGAACAATGTTGCTAACTTGTAAGGACAAGTCGCCATCACTAGTACCACAGACAAGTCGCTAATAGTTTAGCTCTCTAAGTCGCTATGCTAATTCGCTAACTTGTAGAAACAAGTCGCCATGAACAGTAACAAAACCAAGTCGCTACAAATCTGTTAACTAAGTCGCTAGGGTTACTAATTCGCTAACTTGTGAAGACAAGTCGCCATGAACAGTAACACAACCAAGTCGCTACAAATTTGTTAACTAAGTCGCTAATGTTACTAATTCGCTAACTTGTAAAGACAAGTCGCTGACTACTAACTCGCTAACCAAGTCGCTAGAATAGAATAAACTAATTCGCTACAAAAACATAGTCGCTATTATGAGCGCTAACTCGCCATGAAGAACATACAAGCTAAGTCGCTACCAAGAGCATGTTAACTCGCCAACAAGAACACTCATAATCAGAAACCCAACAACCCAATCCGCTAACCATTCATCATCAGATCACGAAGACAAATTACCAAGCAATCAAGATAATATATTCCAAACAATTTGAACACATTCAATCAACATAATAGCAACAAATACACGATTTCATGACAGATCGAACATAGGTGGGAGTCACAAATCACGAGCTCGAAAGGATCTGAATAAAAAGACAAGTTAGATTCTTAACACAAGCGCTTAAGAGAACTAAGATACGAGAGATACGAGACAAACCACTTACTAAGTCGCTAGGATGAGCAATTTGTCGAGAGAAAAAAAACAAGAGAGAAAAAAACTTATTTGAGACGACATTGGTAAGTCGCTAGGGGTTTAGAAACCATTTTTGGCAATTTGACACATTTGGTCCTTGTGGTTCTAAAGTGAAGTGATATAAGTCGCTAGTGCAACACAACTTTAAATATGACAAGTTTGGTCCCTATGGTTTTGATGAACGAGTGGTAAGTTGCTAACACGGATTATAGACTAAGTCTCTAGCATAGATTATCCCAATGATCACCATGAATCAATTAAACATTTAGTCAAATACACCAATAACTGAGAGAAACACCACAACCAGATATTACAAAAGCATAACCAGTTAGTCACACAAGCAAGACACAATCACAACATACAAATGAGCAAACATCATAACCAGCACAGACGCCAATGGCAAATAGAACTAATACAAAATCTCCCCCTCAATCAATGTCATCAGAGACCATTGATTGATATTAACCAATCCCACTATAAAATAAGAATATATCATTTGTTCGAACTTCATCTATGATCCCGTGCCATTATTGAATGACATTTCTAGGACCGTAGATGTTATCGATAACAAGGAATGTATTCTTTATTAGATTGAAAAAAAATGATAAAATTTTGAATTTAAAAGAATGACATATATAAAAAAATTAAAATTAAAATTGATAAAATTTTAATTAAAATGATAAAATTTTGAATTTTGAATTTTATCTTTTTTTTTAAAATTGTAAAAGTAATTAAAAAGTTTTTATTTTTATTTTATGAGATTTGATTTATACACAGATATAGAAGAGCGAGTCCTGATTCAAGATGAATAGGAGTCAAAGTAAGAAGTACATCAACTCTGGCACGCTATAGCTCCTGAATGAGCTATGTTCATTTCTGATGGGAACCAAGTCATGAAGTTCCTGATTGAGTTGAGCATTGTACCTGAAAGAGACTGAGAACACATTGTACTGGAAGCACATGTAGACTTGTACATAGAAGGGTTAGTGACATGTTTAATCTCACATTTGGATGCATCACAGTATAACACAGACGTATCATTAATGGGGATCCTATTAGGTTCTACATTCTTGAAAAGTTTACCTGTGGGAATCCACTTGAGGCATGATCTAGGAATGTAAGTTCGTTTAAGTCCTGTAAACTTAAAAAATCTTCCAGTGGGAATCCATTTGAAAACACAGTTAGTTGAACTAAATGAGTGCACAACCTTGTTATGACAGTTTGTTCTTTTGTGATCAGAGAATTTCTTAGGGGATTGATCAGTCAAATGATGTTTTGCATGAGAGCTAGTTAAACTTATTGCATTTCTGATCTGTGAGAGTTGACCATAAGTCCTATGTTTGAGATTCATCATATCTGAACTAGGCAATGAAGTGACTGGTTTTGACAAAACAGACATATTATCAACTTGGGGTGTAAGCTTAGGCTTCAATGGTTTAGCTCTTTCAGACCTAAAGGCATTAGGTTGTTTAATAACTGTTCGTTTCAAGTGGTTCTGAACATTTGACTTTCCCAAAGTTGAAGGTTTTGCAAACTTAGTGTTCATCCTATTTCCAACATACTTCCTGAGCTCATTTTTTAGGGCAACAATATTGAAGCTCTTATCCTGAATTTGTGCTTTGAGGTCATAAATGTCTTTCATCAAGAGGTTAGATTGATTGACTAACTTAGAGTCTGTTTCCTCAAGGTTCTTTCTTAAATGCTCATTTTCTCTTAGAAGGTTGGACACACATAGAGCTAGTTCAGAATTTCTAGATTCTAGTGCATCACTCATCTCATGACAGTCATATTTCTGGGCTTCTGAAAGAAGTGATTTCAGATTGCCTATGGTCGAATCTTTGTCCTGAATCTGGGATTTTAACTGATTAATTTCAAAAAATTCTCTAAATTCTGGAAGTTCCTGATTAGTACATGGTTTTTTTGCATAAAACATTTCATCTTTTTGTTGTATTTCAATTTGCAATGAGATACAGTGTTTTTCAAGAATTGAAAATTTGTTTGAAAGCTCATCATATACTCTTTTTTCAATCATGTTACTTGCATTAGATTCAGGCAAAACAAAGACTGATTCCACATTGTTATGTTCAGAGTAAGAGTCATGTACCTTTTTATGAGAACTTGTGTGATCAGAAAAGTGTACCTTATTGATTGATACCTTTTCTGACTCTGAGACTTTGAGATCAGTGCTGTTCTCTTCATCCTTTTCCATCACAACTGAGATTCTGCAATCAGTGTCTTCTGCTGGTTCAACTGGAATGAAACGAGACACGTCATCATTGCTCCATGGAAACTCTTGGCACTCATTCAATTCATTCAGCTTGTTATTTTCATTAGCAGCTTCCTTGATGTATGTTTCCATATTACTCATAAGTTGAATAAATGAGTTTCTGAACTCATGAATTTCCATTCCCGTGTGTTTCTTGAACGATATTCCAGTCATGATATCATCAAAATCTGAGGAGTATTCTTCCCGGATAAGTGGCTGAAATTGATTGATGATGGTTTGGAGAGCAGCATGAGAATCATCAGTTGAGAACTTTTCTTTGGTAATTTGAAACCTCAGTCGTTCTAAGTTAAGTAAAACAGTTCTTGTCAAAGTGGGAAAATCCTGACGAAGGATGGCACAACTTGTTCGATCCATGGTTGTAGATAAGAGTAATTTGAGAAGCTGACTGAGATGTTGAAACGGCTCACAGGTGCATTCCATATTCTTAGTATCATTTGCAGACATTAAGAGTGACTTATTTGAGTTGTTCTGAATAATCGATGCTGAATCATTAAATGTATGGCATTCAGGTAAGCATTCTGTTTCACTATTCTGTGCTGTGTCATAGAGAGCAAGCACTTTGGTGATTAAAGGATCCGTGATGACTGATATTGTGTTATTGTGGTTAGTTCTGTCAAGCATGGGTGGACGAGTATCTGACCCAGCTGCTTGAACATCCTCGGCAACAGTGGAGATGTCAGTAGGAACGTTGGTAGACATGTTAACAGATAATACGGGATTTTATAACTCTATGATTAAACCGAGAAATAGATTCTTTCACGGGATTTTACTAAATCAAGAGAAAACCGTAAACAATCACCCAAGTCGCTAGAAGATACAACACCAAGTCGCTAACACTTAATTCGCTACACCACTAAGTCGCTACAGTCCCAAGTCGCTAGACAAATGCAAGTCGCTAAGTAGTAACTCGCTAAGCCTCAAGTCGCTAGCAAAATTTTGGCAGCAATTCGCTACTCAAGTCGCTAAAGATACAAATCGCTAAAGAGCAACTCGCTACGGACCAAGTCGCTACCACCAAGTCGCTACCCGTAGTGGAGAGTCCACTACTTGTACTGTAACTCGCTAGATCTAAGTCGCTAGGTCTGAAACTGTAACTCGCTACAAATTTGTAAAGCAAGTCGCTACGAAGAAAGTAATCCGTGAGTTAAGTCGCTAGCAAGAAAAAACCACATAAACATCACTTTTCAATCCAAAAACAACCCAACCAAGATGATTTAAGCTTACCAAATGAAAACCTACATACTTGTGATGATTCTAAACATAAAAGTACTAACAAAATCCAAACTTTAACACGAGAAATCAACCAAATGATGCAAAAACCACTAAACTTTTTCAAACTCAAAAACCACTAGAAATCCAAAGATGTGCAAGATATGATCTAACCATGGCTCTTGATACCAATTGTTGGATATTAGTTTTCACATACACATCATAACATTAACACAATGAGCACATAGATGGTTTTAGAGAGAGAAAGAGTGGGATATTCTAGTAAGAGAAACTTGTAGAATATTAGATTACCAAAGAACATCCAACCCTCTACCTTGCAAGGTAGAGGGTATTTATAGGTTACAAACTAAACGAACTCCTGACGGCCTATGGATCAGGGATACAGTGGGTAAAGACCCGTCCTTCCTCCACGGTGTTGCACTAAACTATTTTACGCTACTGACTAACTAAATAACTACATAAATAAGTAACTAACGATAAGTCTACGAGCTAACTTATGCTAGATAATAGTTGGGGTGACCGACTCTTCAATACTGGAATTTTCTAATTCCTAACAAAATATTAGGACAATTTGATGTTATCACTTGCTTATGCTACATGCTTATAATTGCTTATTACAGACTTATATTATTTTCTATATGTAAGATACTTATACAAATACCGTACTTGTCACAGATCCATGTCTTCTTCGCACTCTCCTACCCATTCTGACACTAACTTAGAGTGCACATCACCCACTAATTGTGCTCCATCCCTACCAAAGTTCACTCCTGAGCCTAATGACCCATGCATGCTTATAAGACGAGCATACCAGGAAACGGAGTCAGACCCAGAGGCAGAGTCTTCTAACACAGAGCTATATGAGTCTCAGGAGACAATACCTACACCACCACCACCCACCTAGACAGTACTTACTACTTCTACTTCACCCGTCATCCATCACCGTACTACTGCGCGGATGATAGTACGCCCACAGCCTCAACCTTCTCCCCATATAGAGGAGAACATGCAAAGGTATGATCTATTTTGCACACCACCAGACTCCCCACTACCATCATCGTCCTCACCACCATCCTAATCACCATCCCCATCACCACTTTCATCACCCCGTAGAAGACACCGATCGTCCTACGAGACTCCATCTCCAGCAGTATCACCATCTTCATCACCAAAACTCTCCCCTACCCACTTACCTCCTCAGAAGGGGCATAGGGGGACATCTGAGACATCATCAAAGGCTGAGACAAAGGGTACCACACCTGTCTGATCAACCAATCAGCAACATAGTGTCCCAACTGAGCTTATAACTGCAGAGGCACCACTTGGATTGGGATTGAGAGATGCTAGGGTTTGTGCTTTAGAGTGGGGCATTGATGATGTCTGAAGTACTCATGAGGTCGGGCAGAGCTTGAGAACAGCTTAGGGTCAGTAGCAAGACACACCGGCTGAGGGTACGGCTGAGGATGCCGTATTTAAAGACATCGAGTGTGTTTTTAGTACTTATGCTGCCAGTGAGAGTTCTAGCCCTACATCGGTGGCGGCTACCCCAGTTCCTGTAGCACCTGCTCCACCAGCAGCACCAGTAGAGGATGATCTCACTCAGATTAGGACGCATCTCGAGCGTCATGCCAACGTCATTGACCTCCACAATGACCATCTAGATACATTAGCACCCGAGCGCTTCGAGGCATATGAACCAACAATTCTTTTAGGCTTATAAGGACCCTTTTTTAAACACTTGATTAGATAGGGTTCCATGCCATAAAGAAAACATTTCATTCTCTTTTTCCACATGGTAAACTTACCATGCTTAAGCTTAGGGTAATAGATGAATAACTACCTCCCTTAGGATCAATGAGTTGAGGTACATCACTATTAGACATTGTAGATATTGAGTTTAAAATTTTTTGAACGGTTTATAAAATAGTTTTACAAATCAAACCGCTCTGATACCACTTGTTTTCCCCACTTACTAGGTTAATTTAACTATTATCTAGTTAAACAACTAAGTATCATGTTTAAGATATAAGTTTACTATAATTATTAATATGAATGAATAAGTAATGACACACAAATATAATTTTCAACATTTAAGCTCTTTATTGATATAGATCAAATAATTCTACCCAAGTGTTTGTGGAATAACACTTGGGAATTGAATGACACAAAACCAAAGTTATGTGTTTAAGTAAGAACTGTGCTAAACCAATAAATTATAAATCTAGGACTTAGTTCTATTTTAGAGAAGGAAAATAATCTTTTGAAAGTGCTAAATTTTTTAATATAAGAGATACTTTTTCCTTCTTTACAACACTCCATTTATAGGCAAAGTTAAGGCGGTGAGGCGAGGTAAAGTAAGAAACCCATGGGATAAACAGTAAGTGTTAACATGTGATAAGCTAAAGTACAAAGTGTACTTTAGATTCTATTTCTAGTATGCTACTAGACATACTTTTGGTGGAACAATATTAACAACTGTTTGTACTTTTTATCAGCTATTGTACATCTTGACTTGTGATAAGTGCTTTAAATGTTATCTTCCCAAGATGTTACCATCTATTTATCAAAGTTTTAAACATCCTACCAAAATGTTTAAGAGTCAGAGTGTCTTTAGTGAGTTGAGGAGATCTTCAGGGAGTCATTATATTATTATTGATCTGTGCTAAACCGTCAAGTCTAATCACACAAGCTGGCCACTTGTGAATGGCCAACCGTAAGAAGCTTAAAACTGCTTAAACACAAATACAATGAAGTCCAGGAGAATATAGTGAATTCCCGGGTCGTTTAGTCCCACGGAGACTCAATGGTGTGTAAACACTAGATCAGACGGAAGAATGATCACTAAGGATAGTGATCAGTAAAGGTTTTGATGGATAATTACACTACTGAAAAAGTTATAAAATAAAGCGACTTAAATACAAATTAAGAAAATTAAAAAGATAAAATATATTAAATAAACGCTATCACTATTTTTAAAGTGATGAACGTTTAAAACCTAAAACGTACGTTTAAATTAAAAACTACGTAACGTACAAAATAAAACGTGAAAATAAAGAAGGAAAATACCTATGTATATAGAAAATACATTTTTACAATCCTAATTATATAAGAAAATTATTAGAAAAGGAAAATTATTTTTATAACTAATTATCTAATTATTATTAATTAAAAACTATTTATTAAGTATTTAAAATGCACTAAAATATAAGAAAATACAAAATTAACCTAGAAAAATGAAATTATAACTTAGAAAAATCTAAAATATGATAAAACTTATTTTAAAACTGAAAATATATTTTTTAGACTTTTTTATGTAATTATTACTAATTTAAAACTATTTAAAACTAATTTAAATTGTGAAAAATACCAAATAAAAGGGAAAAAATAAGGAAAAATCTTTTTTATGCTTTTTATATTTATCTTAATCTATTAAAATTAAAAAATTAATTTTTGGAACTTTTTCTCAATTAATTGCAATTAAAGCTAATTTAAAATGATTAAAAACTGTTTTTAAATAAGAAAAATACCAAACAGTGTCTAAAAATTATGAAAAATTCAGGGAAATCCTAAAATATTATTCTAAAGCTGAGAAAAATATAAAAACTTGGGCTTATGTGGCAGAAATAAGAGCTGCTATGTTGACTGATATGAAATAAGCACTATGAAATAAGCTAATAAGCACTATAATGAACCATCTGATAACAGAAGCTAATTAACACTAAAACTACTCTACAGCAACTATTGTAAGCTAATTCTAACACCTAATAAGTAGTCTACCTAAGATTAAGCTAACTGCCATATCAGAAAATCAGTGACCTGGCCCCTAAGTTCTAGCTACTGCAACTGCTTAGTCAATAAGCTAATGAGAAAACTAAAAATGTGGTCTTCAAGACCACCCAGCAAACTGCAAATGGACCAAGAATTAGACCCTAACTAGCTAAAATAAAGGCTGTGCAGCTGCTACAAGTTCTGCACAATATGGGTTTTCAAACAGTTTTGACTTTTTTTAAAACAATGACTAGGTTGACTTTAATGAGATTCAAGATCAAATGCAGGACTGATATGGATGAATAATGATGAAATGAAACTTTAACAAGCTAGCTTATCCACTTCTACACCTATATCACAGATTTCATTAACTGGTTTCAACAGTTGTGAGAACAAGAACAGTTGTAATATGATTTTGACTTAGAGCTCAAATGGGAGTAAAACAAAGACAGAGATGATGCAGATAAGCTATAGCAGGCACAAAGCAACTGATCTAACCCAATATTATAACCTCTAACTCAGTTTAAGCATTAAACCAAACACTACTTTAAAATTCCAAAATGCATTAAAACTACTAAACCTGATGAGATTTTGTCTAGAACTGAAATGAGACTTACTCAAACAACAATCTGAAAACAGAAATTGAACCCAACTGATTTGACTCTCAGATTTTACCCGTTTGACTTATGTTGACTTTGGAACAAAATTGCTTGAACTTTGAGTGTAAGCTTATACAAAGCTATCATAAGCTTATACAAGCTTGTTTAAAATCAAATACAAGCTTCTGAAAACTTAAACATAAGAATCTGAGAATGAATTTTGCAACAGTAACAAGAAACATGGAGTTTATCTAAAACTTGGATTGAAAACTCAAAAGCTTAATACAATGATTTGCTAACTTGAATATGATACAAGGAAACTGAAATTATAACATTTTGGTTAAAATACAACATTTATTAAGAAAAACGACATTAAGGAAAAAACTAAAACTAACTAACTACCCTTTGTTGCTTCTCATTGCTCCTTATATATACCAAACATCTTCCCACATGTCTCTGACTTGATCCCACCATCATTTTGGTCCTTTGGATGTCTTAAAGTCATCTTGGCCGTTAAATCAGTTTTTGGCGGGAAATGGTTATAACAGCTGGTGGGTGTTGAGTGAATGGGGAAGGGATCATTAAATGATTTTTGTTGTTTAGGTGAGGTGGAGGGGACATGTATGTGGAAAGAGTGAGCTGGGGGATGGGAAGCCTGGTTTCAGGGGAAGCAGGTGAAGGAGGTGAGACTTTGGCGCCAAGGGTGTTGTATTTGACCAAAGGGTTGACTGGGTTGGATTATTAAAAGGCAGGGGGTCCAAAATGTATTGTGACAGGGGTCCAAAATGGTTATGACCAGGCCAAAAAGGGTGTAAGGGTTTTAATAATCAAGGGACCTTTATGTAAATTCTGAAAATTGAGGGACTTGAGCTGCCAATTCTGCCAAGTTGTTTCAAGGGACCAAAAGTGACACTCTCAAAAAGTATAAGGACCAAACTTGCCATTTTGCAATTTCCAAGGACCATTTTTTGACAATTTTCAAACTTGAGGGACCAAAGTTGTAATTTTGCAAATTTTACATTTCAAGGGTTTGTTTTGACAACTTTTGAATCCCATGGACCTTAAATGACATTTTTCTTTATTTTGATTTACCAGGGACTGATTTTGACAACTTTTGAAACTTGGGGGACTAAAACTGCCAATTTTGCAAATTTGATACGTTTTTCATCTGATTTTGATAGTTTTGCATTTAAAACACATAAAACACTGATTTGTGATATTTTCATCATTTTGATGTGTTTCTGAGTGTTTTCAGATGATTTTGCAGTCTAGATAGTACAAAAATGATGAGTATTTAGAGAATCATCAATTATCATCACAAACTAATTCCATCATCATAGTCTTGGTAATTATCTTCACTCTCTAAGTTCTGCCTCAGTTGATGAGTCTTTCTTCTTAGAATTTGAAGAACTTCTTGAGGATGATTCCATAAATGCATTCATGTATTCGGGGACTTGTATTCACTTGGATTATTTTTCAATCAAATCTATACTAAGGGATAGTGGGTACTGAATTGGCTCAACACTTACGACGAGCCTCCTGAGTAGCATTAAGTACCTTTTTATATAATCATGAACCATCAATATGTTACAAAAACCATTCAAACAGATTAAAATTTTTATAGAAAAAAATATACAAGATTAATGAAGAAAGATGTATCTTCATGCAAAAGGTGAGGAGTAGAGTCGTCTCATTAATTTTGGTGGCCATGTACCATCACCACAAAAAGGCCTTTAAACACACACAAAATACATATATATCAGTAATGCATGAACTAATTAAATTCAAGCCTCATATTGTGCATATATATAATAAAATTGCCTGAAATTTTGTGATCATCATCAAGCAATGGCTACGTGAAATAGCAACGCTTTCACTCCCCTAAAGACGACCCTGGTGAGTTGTCTAATATGAAAACCCATACGTCTCTCCCTCTAGCGACAAAAGGCGAACATAAAACCTACTTTTCTTGATCGATTTTCTTCCCTAACTGATATGTTTTAAACTAGCCGTTAGATACTTTAAAGTAGTTTGTTGATTATCTCTGATTATATCAATGGCCAGTTTGATTAATCTATATGTGTTAGGTTTACCTTTCGATTAGGGTTTTGTTTTTTAGGGTTCGCTATTTTTTGTTCTCGTGTTACGATCAAGTGTTGTGCTCCACGGTTAAATTTACAAGCTTGTTTTGTTTCTAGTGCTATATAGGACGTTGTTTAAACTTAACATTGTTAGTGTTTGACAATCGTTTTCTTACTGTCTCGTGTTCTTTATGCTTATCTATTTATTAACATGGGTTTATGGGGATTGATTATTGATGTGTTGTATCTAAGCTTTAAATTTATGTTGGGATTTAGAAAATCCATGTTGAAGTGTCGGTCACTCCAACTCTAGTCTAGCATATGTTAGCTCGTAGAAATTACGTTATTTATTAGTTAGTTAGTTAGTCTAGCAACACCGTGGAGGACGGACGAGTGTTTACCCACTGTATGCCTGATCCACAGCCCATAAGGGGCGTTATGTAGTTTGTATAAATACCCCTTCCCACTAAGGGAAGGGTTGGTGCTTTTCATTTTAATAAAACACACACTAGGTGTTTCTCTCTCTAAAAGCTACCCTCTCTACTCTTTCTCTCTCTAAAATGGCTATCTTGATCTTCCATCATCCTAGACCACCCGAATCATCAAAAAACATAAATAATGATCCTACAATTGGTATTAGAGCCAAGGCTTTGTTGTTTATGTTGATTCATGTGGTCCGATTCATGCTTTGGTACGTTTTTTGTTGCGGGTTGATGCGGTTTGTTAACTGTTTTTTATATGTGGTTTGTGTACGATGTGTTTGCGGATTTGGATGGGTCTTATATGTAGTTTCATGTGTTTGTTTATTTCTGGTCGTAAAGTAGTTTTAAGCAGTTTTTAAGCTGGTTCTGAATCTGTTGGTGTTAACTGTTTTGAAACTGTTTACAAGTTTCAAGCTATTTTGAATCTGGTGTTAAGAAGTTGTAAACAGTTTTATATTGGTTTTAAGACATCGTTTTATTGGTACTGAATCTGTTTTTAAGCAGTTTTTAGTTTTCTGATGGTCGTAACAGTTTTCTGGGTGTGGATATTTAAGTTCTTCACTACGGTTTGCAAGTAATTCTTGAGTGCAGTTTGACATATGAATTAGTCCAGATCTGGTTTTTCAGGTGCGGTTTGAAAGTTTACTCAACTGCGATTTGTGCTTCATGCTGTTTAAAAAGTATGCGACTTGTGACTGCGTTTTGACATATAGTAAATTTGCGTTTTGAAAGATATAACAGACTGATGTGTTTTGACCTGGTCAAATGCGTTTTGACCCGGTCAAATACGTTTTGACCCGGTCAAGTACGTTTTGACCCGGTCAAGTGCATTTTGACCCGGTCAAATGCAGTTTGGTAAAAGACATACTGCGTTTTGACACTTGAAGGCATTTTGAAAACCATTTTGAAGACTGCTGCGACTTGGACAAATTAGAAGAAGGAGATGTTTATGAATCAAGACTGCTGATTTGTGAAATTAATGTTCATCTCAAACCATTACCAACTCCGTCTACATCCTACGACAACAAATCCCAACAAGACTCAAACATAAACCTACAACATAAACCTACGTGACTCAAACAACATATCAAACAACATCAGTTCTACTCTATCAATCTCATACATCAACCTACAAGACTCAATGATTAAAGGAAGCAATCATCTAATCTCAAGATCTCAGATCTAAGTTGTATTCTCTCAAAGCTTCAAATAAAAACCATTTAGGTCTTTCACGACTTTACAACATCATAGATCTTATCAACCATTTTCAATGAACGAGATGTTTTCGTTGTACGAGACCTTGAAAGGACAAACAATCGAAGAGTTCATCCTCACAGATCTTGACTCAATCAAACAAAATGAAAACAAAAAAAAAATACAATAAAGATCTCAGATTATTCGAGGCTTAGTAAGTAACTTCAAGAACACATCATAGGTCCAAAACCCTCGATAACTCATCACATATCTAAACGACTTAACAAGACACCCTTAAAATGATAATTACAAAATCATCTCAGATCTAATCTCAAAAGGACATAAGCATAACAAGATCTCAGATTTGTTATGGGGTATTCATTGCTACATCCGACCAAGTAAGGTCATACCCACAAAACTCCATCATCACTGATCATTTTTTGAAGTCTATGCTTCAATTAAATGTACGAATCATGAGAAGAAATTAATAATATTGTTACTTCTTTTTCATTTGATCATTTTATATCAAAACATGATGGATTAATCAGTACACCTTACAAATACCTTTGATTAGAACATGATGCCGTGTACTTACCTCAAGCCATCCCTGTGGCGAGGTCATTATGAATAACAAAGAAAAAGGATCCGTTTCAAGGACAGATACGTTTGGGTTTGATATTGATGGATTTGATGGTGTGAATGTTATGAGTTTGGTTTTCATTTGGATGTGATAATGATATTTTCCCAGATCCTTCTTGATTACTGCATTTTGATTAGAGAGAAAGTTTGATGGGGGCGGATGAGAGTATGATTAGGGTTTGAGTATTTTTAGGGTTTCAAGTGATTTAGTGGCTTTATATACCCGTAATATTAGGGTAAGACGGATTTGAATCAGGTGTACATGGTGGATTGGGCCTTATTATTACCTTGAACAAATTTGGGCCCTACACATGTTGGACCGGACTTGGATTTGGATGTTGGACGGTTGGGCCTCTCAAATTGGATCATGGCTTGTAGTGTTAAGCTAACCTTTTTGGACCTGATATATTTAGTTGGTTGGACCGGATGTAATATTAAGACTTTTGGATAGGGTGTTATTATCTTATTCATGGGATGCGAGTTGTAATTTGATGATGCGGTTCGATGATGAGATTTGCGATTTGATGAGAGTTGATGATGAGATTGGTTATGTTATGAGATTTGATGATGAGATTTGAGATTTATCAAAAATACATAAGCTTAAATGTTTTATCAAAAATAGTTATCCGACTTTATTTGATACATAAAATTTTGATAAATATCAATTGCTATTCGAGATTTTCTTCAAAAAGGATTGGATACAATTGAGTGGTACTTTGGTTTATACATTTTCACAGAGGATATTATTTCACGGCTCGAATTGATGTTTGAACAAAGTTGACTACGGGGTTGTTTTTGTTTGGTATTTCTTATTAGGATTTGAAGTGAGGTTTTCCGGGCGCATGTACTAATTTCATCTTTTTTCTTTCTTTCCTTCCGCGAAGATGACTTGTTTGGGCATTTATTGAGTGTGATAAAGACTTGACTATCTAGTTACTTTTGTGATTCTTCTCTTAACCCACAAAGTAGCTATCACTTTCGGTGTCTCGCGTAGTTGAGGATTCGTCAAGAGGTTTTGTACATTGGGTACACCGTTCTTATTCAAAAAGATAGTACAAGCTTAAGTAACAAATCTGGGGAATCTACTTCATTTTCAAGTTTGGTATATCGGGTTTACTTCACCAGGTGGTCACAGCAATTGCCGACAGATTACGTGAAATATATGTTTACCAAAGTGTTTAATGGTTAAGATCTGATCAGCAAATCTCTTGGGTTATTCAACTCTACAGAACGTCAATGATACTTCACAGTCTAAGCAAAATCTTTCAAGAATCTTCAGTGTCTTTCATGATTTTTCAAGATGTTTGCTTATGCCAAGAACTTCTCGTGTAAATGGTCATACATGTCAATGATGCTTCCGAAAGTTCGAAACCATCATGAGGGAGAAACATGTACTTTGATGTTATAAGTTCAACCTCCAGGGGGAAGAAGTTTATACTACTTTACTTAGTATGCTTTGTGAAGTATTCTACATATTGGAGAAGAATTGTTGGTGATCTCTTGCATGTTCCTCTAAAACAGATATTCACCAAAACCAAATTTGTCATAACACATTCAATCTATCATTGTTTACGGTTTAGTCTTGGTTTTGTAAAATCCCGCGAAAGAATCTATTTCTCGGTTTAAATCATAGATTTGTAAAATCCCGTGACAATGGAACCATCCTGGAAAATGAAAAGTGCATTTCCGGATCTATCTCTCGGTTTATTTTGTGTTTTGTAAAATCTCGAGAAAGAATCTATTTCTCGGTTTAAACCATAGAATTTTAAAATTCCGTGATGATGGAACCATCCTGGAGAAAAGAAAGTGTATTTATGGATCTTATCTGATTCTGGTGCTACGATTTCAAATTTGAAGAAGGGATAAAATGTGTACTTCATGGCTTGGATGATCGTTTGGATATACTTCATGGCATTTTTTTGGTTATCATTAAGTTTTACGGGGTTATGTACTTTTGACTAAGGTCGGGATAAAACCATTATCAATTTGGGCACTTATACCAGAAGATGTGACAATGGCGTTTATTCATTATCATTTATTTGAGGTTGAAGTGAAATTTCACGGGTGAGTGTACTTATTATCTGAAGGTATCGGGGATGGTTGGATGAAGATTCTTCGAGATCCTTGTTCGAGCTTTTAACATATACAATGACAAATACTTGGAAATCTAGTTATTTTTGGGTAATTCTTCCTTTTTACTGCCACAAAATAACTATCACTTTAAGGAGTTACGTTGTAGTGCTCAGTGTCACATGAAGTTGTGGATTTTTCAAGAGGTGATGTACGTCTTATACTTGATGGTTGGTTGGGTGAAGAGTATAGAGTACTTAGGGATTCAAAGTTGCACGAACTCTCTATACCGCTCTTTGTTACACATTTGTGCAAGCTTAAGTCACAAGTTCGGGTTATTTTACACCAGTCTCAAGTTCATCATATTGGGTTTTCTACATCAGTGGTCACGATAAAGAGCCGACTAAATGATAATGGGGTTGGTAACAAGTTAGCTAAGAGAAGTAGAAAAAAGAGAGATGAGGTTTAAATACTTCAGTCAAACCTCGTTCCTTAAAGAAAAGAAAAGTGTATGCTTCAGTGCGCTTTATCTTCGGAAGAAGAGAAATCTTCTTATTCATGACGTTTGAATACTTCAGTTCATACCTCGTTCCCCAAAGAAAATAAAAGTGTACGCTTCAGTGCACTTTATCTTCGGAAGAAGAGAAATCTTCTCATTTATGACCATTCTCATCAACAAGCTTCATGCTTTTTTCATGCTCGCTCAATTATCAAGTGGATCTATTTACCATTGATTGTATTCGTATCTCACTTGCTCAATAAAAATTGGCAATGGCGACATCATATGCAATTTTTGCGGGGGAGAAGTATGAATAAACTACATCGTGATGATTTCACTTGCTTAAGTGGATCTATTTACCATTGATTGTATTCTTATTTCACTTGCTCAATCAAACTTGGCAATGGCGACATCATATGCAATTTTTGCGTGGGAGAAGTGTGAATAAACTACATCGTGATGATTTCACTTGTTTAATCAAGAGTGGCAACTTCGTATGCAATTCTTGATGGGGAGAAATATGAAAATACTGCATGTTGATTGACATCTGAGAATAAATAGTCATACGGCTCCAAACTCATGTAAGAACTGAGCTTCTTCCTATCGGGTCATCTTCACATGGAGTTTCTTCTAAGAGCCGTTGGTTGACATCTTCTAATGGGCTGATGTGATTAATGACAAAGTGCTTCCAGTTAATGCTTCACGTACACATCATCATGATGATTCTGAACATCTTTCTGTTCTTGTTTGATGTGAAATATTGTTAGTTTGGTGTTACCATTTCATGTGTTCGTTGAGGGGCTGATTTCCTTGATGAACATCTTTCTGTTCTTGTTTGATGTGAGGGATTTTTAGTTAAGGGGATTTGCAATATGTAAGTTAATTGGAACGAATTTGGTGAGATGAAGATGTTGACATTCTATTCCCCAAACGGACAATCTTGAAGAAGGTCGAGTCTACAGGCTGTTCTACATTTTTCGTTGCTTGTTAGAAGACTAAAGACGTCATGCATTTGATTATCAAAAGACTTCTTCTTATTCCGGGCATTCATCAAAAAAGATTGTCAGATTAGGGGAGAGTACTAATTGGGGGAGAGTGAAAAGTCAGATTTAATCCCTAATTAGACTTGCTCACATTGTTCTTCAGCAAGTTGATTCTCATAAGATTTCAAGTGTTCTTCTCAAAAGATTTCAAGTATAAGGGCTTATAATGTGTTGCTAATTCTGAGGTATCAAAACCAACAAGGGGGAAGGAGACACACATCTAAACGCAAAGCGAGTAAACTTGATGAACTTAACACTTCTTCTTGATTGAAGTTATTCCGGGAAGACAAATGTCATAACCGCAGAGAAACTCAATGTGTTACTCATCATGGTGTTTAGTATTATTATTCCAACTACGCGGGGGAAGAGATGTAAGAGGCAGTTTCTGATATAAATGAGGTACACAATTGTGTGATGACTTTGATGTTATCGCAATCATCAGGGGAGAGAAATGTGTACATTGGAAACGCACAGAAGGTTCACATGATCGAGCTTAATCACTTATTCCGGAGTTGATATCCGCAGAGATGATCAGTGATTCAATCTGCTACTTCAATGTTATCGGGCTTTCTTTCTTCATGTTAGGAATTGGAAATTCCATAATGAAGTGTCGGTCACCCCAAATATAATCTAGCATAAGTTAGCTTGTAGACTTATCGTTATTTACGTTATTTAGTAGTCAATTAGTTAGTTGCTAGCTTAGTTATTAGTTTAGTGTAACACCGTGGAGGAAGGACGGGTCTTTACCCAATGTATGCCTGATCTATAGCCCGATAGGATGGCGTTTAGTTTGTAACTATAAATACCCTTCCTACTAAGGGAAGGGTGGTGCTTCTTGGATAATCTAACCTTCTCCTTTTGTTTATCTCTCTAGAATCACCCTCTCTACTTTCTTCATCTCTCTAACAATGGCTTACTTGTTTAATCATCTACCTAGACCACCTGAATCATTAAACAACATAAAATATACGATCCTACAATTGGCATCAGAGCCTAGGTTTTGTTGTTTGTGTTGATTCTTGTGGTTTATTTCATGGTTCTTAATGCGGTTTGTTCGTGTTATTTGATGCGGTTTGGATATGTTTGATGTGGTCGCGATGCGGTTTGGTGTTTTGTCGTGATAATAATTGGTTGTTATGGTGTTTGAAATTGTTTTTGACTGGTTTTTACATGATTATGTTTATTGAATATGTTTGTGGTCATATTGCAAATCTGGATCAAAACTCTTTTAATAATGATATGTTAAACTAGTTTTTATGACGTTTCTGTATGCATATAGTGATTTGTGGTCCTGTTTCTTCAAAGCGGTTTGTAGTTTCATGGTCTACAAAGCGTTTTGTCCTACTTTGTCCAGATGCAATGTACCAGAAGCGATTTGTGCCTTTATGAAGCGGTTTGTGTAAAACCCTAAAAATATAAACATATCAAAGACTATTTTACCCTTAAAATAGTCAAGATTATAAAACACGTAAAATATATTAAAATTCATTAAATGAAATTAAAATCTAACGTATAAGCGTTTAACGTGTATATTAAATAACCGACATTTGGTACGATGAAAATAAAAGTCACGCGTATAACTTACTTGGACCTCGTTTTCTTTCTGCAAGCCGAGTAATACTTAAGCCCATGATTTCGTTTTGTTTAGTTGTGATCCGATTTCCATTGGCCAAGTCGGGCGTCGTTCCTGTTTCTCTTGCAAGCCGATTCCACCCACCAAAAGCCCATAGGCCGATCGGCTAGTATAAAAACAATACCAACACCTCAAATTTGAAACCCTAGTTACAAAGTCACGACACAAAGAAAACTTCCTGCTCCTCTTTTTCTTTTTTTTGATCGGTTGCCGCTGCCATTCTTTGTGTTCGTGTGTGTTTGATCCGAGCTACCAAGGTATAACCATTCTTCCATTCGTCTCAATTATACGTTGCATGCTAACGTTTTAAACTTTGAAACTATGAGATATATAATAAACCATACGAATGAACATGATTAAATCAAGCCCTAAAAATTAGTTATGATGGCCATTAATATGTAATCACAAAGGTAGAAACCCTAAGTCGTTATAATCATGGGTGTTTATGATTTTATGTGAAGAGTTGTGTGCGTGTTGGATCGCTAACTAGTGTAGCGGGTGTGTATTGTTTTATAGGACTGAATTATGGATTTATAAACATGTTATTATGAGGTTAAAACAGGTTGTGTGGCTTACATGGGTCATGGGTGCGTTTGGGTAGGTTAAACATGTGCTTATATTGGTTTTAATAAACCCTAAAACTGGACAGCATCCTATGTCGAATTTGTGTGTGTTATAGATCCAATTTTATAAGTGCAATAATCTGGGTTTTTGTGGGAAAAGTTTATTTTATGTCTTAGTTAAGTTTTCCAAGTGGTTTGGTCGAATTTGGAGTTGTCTAAGTCGTATTTTTGAATTTTACAAGATCAAGTGTCAAAGCTGAGAAAACGGGTCTGAAATTTAGTTGGATTGTTTGATTTTTCATTTTCAAACCATAAGGAATTGGGAGCTCTCCTTTTACAGAAGTGACATTTAGGTTATAAATGAATTTCTGGGAGTTTTGGGAATTTTTCCAAGGTGTCTAAACAGGTCCAATAAGTGTAAACTTTTAAGGTGTATTTTCTGATCACTTTCTGGACAGGTCTGGACTTGTGATTTTCCATAGGCCATTTTACTTGGAAATAGAACCCCTCAATTTTTGGAGAGTCTTTTAACTCTTATGGGAACCCCTGGGATTTTACTTGATTTCATTTGAGCTAAGTAAGTATTTTATAAAAATCGCTAAAGTCTGGTCCATATGTGAATTTAAGAAAATGAAAGATAAAAAGAGGATACTAATAAGTAAAACACTTACAAAGGCATAAGAAGCTTATAAAAGGAGCTAATAAGTATTATACGAATCGTAATCCGTGTAGATTCATTGAAAAAGACGTGGCGTCGTATCTTCGTGTTCGTTCATTCATTTGCTTTTCCCTCATTTGCGTTAAGGTACAGATATTCTGACCTTTTCAGTAAAGGTTCCTTATGACGTTTTCTTTTCGTTAGCTTTTCTATTTCAATTATTAGGGTTACCTATGCCATTGCTATGATTCCCTTCTGTTTATGTGAATCTCTGTTTGTCTGAACTTCTGTTTGTTGAACCTTGCTATGTTTGAGTATGAATTTCTGATTATGAACTTCTGATTATGAACATCTGATTATGAACCTCTGATTATGAACGTATGACATGTGACTGTGATATGAACCTTTGATTTCTGAACATTTGATATGAACCCTTTCTGATTTGTTTGATCCGTAGCTTATCTGAAATCTCTATTTATTGAACCATGAAACATCTGATTTGAACTTATGATATGAAAACTCTGATTTGTAAATCTGTTTGACCTTTATGATGAATTATGATCTGTGTCATTTATGACAATCTGTTTGACCTAAGTTAGTTTGACACCCGAGCCAATATTTCACTAGTCATGGGGGTTCCATGTCCGTGTCAGTGATGCACCTCTGACATGACTCTAGGGCAGTAGAGTGATGTTCTGCCACGTCCCTTTCTGTTATCTGTTTATTGATAGTATGGCCACTATCCGCCTATTGGGGCGTATGGATGCATCCTAGATCTGATTTGTTATCTGATATGATTTGTCTGGTGAATGATGTCGTGTGCAATACGCGTCTTCACAAATTCTGGGAGCTAGCTACTCCATTTGTTATTGAGGTCTCCCCTCATATTATATAAGGTATTCTGAGGTCACCCCTCTGAATAAGAAAGTTACTTCTGATATGATATGTTCTGGGCTCGTGGTAGATACCTAAATCTGTATCTGTTATTTCTGTGTTAGATATTCTGTTTATGATTCCGTATTTGTCAATGTTCCCATTTACATACTGAATTATTATATGTTTATTGAATGTGTTTATGCTTTGACATGTTTATGTGACTACTGATTATCCTGCCATGATGTGATTAATATGCGGTTATCTGAGTTACCTGTTTTCATCTGATGATATGTGATCTCACTATTATGTGAACCTCTGAATTGTCTGGTGACCATGCCAATGTGTAATTGATAGTTTTGTCAGTTTATTATGTGTGCTTTGTTCGGTTAATCTCGTGGACTATGACTATCCCGTTGTATTCTTATCTGTTTATGGTTGACCTGCCATGTTTACATTCTGCCTATGCTACGGTTTGATTGGGTAAATGGTTCAACTTATGACGTCTGGCTTGTTAACTTGTTTAATTGCCCTGCTATGTCCCTAGTTATAATGCTCTTACTGTATTCCTACTTGTTACGTGTGACTGCCATGTTTTGACTGCTGTTAAGTACTACCACTGTTATGATACTGGTTATGTTTTCAACTAAGGGTTTTTGACCTATGTGATTGCCATGCTCACTTACTAATTAATTGCTTCCGCTTGCCGTTAGATTCCTGTTTGAATTGTATGTCTTCTGATTATTCCTGAATTGATTGTGTAACACCCCGCCTTATCTGACCACAATATTGTCCGCTTTGCCCGCAGGCTCACGGCTTTGTTTTTGTGGCCTCATTTGAAGACTTCCCGGCAGGTCACCCAAGCCAGTACTACTCTCACATGAGCACGCTTAACTGCCAGTTCCTAAGAACTCCACCCGCAGTAGACCACAAAACGCGTTGTGTCATTATAAGGCGAATGTTATCTTATGAGCCCAGCATCTCTCCAGGCCACAGCCGATGTGGGATTTGCCTAGGGTGTAACAATCACCCCCCCTTAGGGACTCATCGTCCTTGATGAGGTTTGCCCCACCATCCCGAACGGCTCAGGAGTGGCTCTGATACCATTTGTAACACCCCGCCTTATCTGACCACAATATTGTCCGCTTTGCCCGCAGGCTCACGGCTTTGTTTTTGTGGCCTCATTTGAAGACTTCCCGGCAGGTCACCCAAGCCAGTACTACTCTCACATGAGCACGCTTAACTGCCAGTTCCTAAGAACTCCACCCGCAGTAGACCACAAAACGCGTTGTGTCATTATAAGGCGAATGTTATCTTATGAGCCCAGCATCTCTCCAGGCCACAGCCGATGTGGGATTTGCCTAGGGTGTAACAGATTGTATGCTGTATATGTTGTGTGGATATGACGTCTGCTATGCTTGCTTATGTTTCAGTACTTGTATGCCTGGTTTGTATGTGCTTGTATGCTTGTCATGATGCTTTGCTTTGCTTCGTTCTCCTTGTTTTATGTGCTTTGGATATCTGTATAATTGTGTTCTGCAGGATCCTCATTGACTCATTGTCCTCATTTCGCTGCGACTTTGTTATCAGTTTCATTATTCCATTTCGCATTTCTGATTTTATTTAGTTTTCGTTTTCTTATATCTGTTCACTGGGCTTTGTAAGCTCAGCCGCATTTTCTTTTCCTGCGGCAGGTGTTAAGCATTCAAGATGAGCTTATGGGATAGCTGATCTGGGTTGAGAGTAGAGCTGAGAGCAAGATTTGAAAATAGGGATCTTAGATTTATTTTGATTATTAAGTTATTTATATTTTCTTTTGTAAATTTTGTAAAGGCTTCCGCTATTGTATATGTGACAACCCGTACTTTCAGGTCATCTCTCAAAACAATTCATGCTTCACCATTTCAACATTTATCGTAAACTAGGTTTGCGTGTTCCAAATTCGCGTAACCTTAAGGGTTTAGCGGCGAATTCATGATCATATCATCACGAACATTTCATATGGACTAAGTTTAGTCTACATTTCATTAGCATCATTTGCATCATGTTAGTTCATTCATGACTTTGCATTTCACATTTAACGCGTAAATTTTATATTAAATAAACGTTATCGCGTGAGTTATTATTTTGAACAATTAATCTGATACTTCCAAAAATGATCCCGATATATTTTTATGCTTACATTTAGTTTATAAAAACTATATTTTGAGTTACCTAGTGATTTAAATTTATTTTGTATATAAATCGTTAAATTTATAGTATTACGGCGTTTTTCTTAAAAACTACACGATAATTATTTTATCACTCAAATTTTACAAGAAATGTATTTTTACAATTTTTATAACTACAATATACTTTACTTTGATCCCTTAAAACTTATTTTAGTCCATACTACTCTAATTTTACAACTATGTACAAGTTACAACAATTTTACTTAACTATACAATTACTTACATCTTTTTAACAAATTATACACATTATATAAAAAAAAAAAAAAAAAAAAGATATTTTCCAAATCCCTTCCCCCTTGGCCGACCAAGGGGGAGGTAGCATTTAATGTTGGTAAAAATTTCTTCTTTGATAGTATAGATCTATACACTAACTTAAAGTCTTACTTCATTCACTCATTCATTCACTCTCATTATTCACAAGTCAAGAAAAGTGTTTTCTCTCTTTTGGTTCTTCCTCTATAACCGGTTCTTCAAGGGTGTAAGAAGGGATCACCAAAAATTTTTCCAAGGTCAAGTTAAACAATCTAGATTACACTCTTATTAAGGTTTTGAAATAAAAACCTAGGGTGTTTAGGTTAATCCTTGTTCTAATCACCTCATCATAGTAGCTTGTAAGCATATCACTTTCATTTTATATCTTTCATTTTCATTTCATATGTATTCCTTCATTTTCTTAGCAAACATGCAAGACTTATGTTTATTTATACCATTTTTACATTGTTTTTAAGAGTTTTATACATATAAGTCATCCTATAATATATCCCTTGTTATATATTGGTCTTGATGATGTTTAGGAACCCATGACACCCTAAGAAGGTGTATGGTAGGATTAGAATAGCTTTGGAGTTGTTTTGAAGGGATTAGAATAGGTTTAGTACGAGAAAAACTATTTTCGACAAGTATAAAAAGTGGTCTGATCTTGTTTTGCATTTCTGGAAAATCCGACAGTAGACATGAGTTTTTGGCCTAGATAATTAGAAAATATACTTTAAAACGAATCCGTGGCCACTTGAACGGATTAAAACGGAGTTATAACGAAGAAGTTATGAATTTTTCAAGTTTGACGACGAAATATATAATTTCTGAAAATTTCAGCAAGGTGTTTTTGTTTTGTACGAGTCAAAAACGAGTCCTAAGCTTTATAAATTATTTCGACTTGTCAAAAATATATTAGTATACTTTGATACGAAGCTAAGGACGTATAATACGTAGAAAACGGATTTGTAACGACTAAAATATACACGTTTTCATAAATTGCCGTAACTTTATTATTTTAGAAAAAACTATATTATTTTTACGAGACAAGTGGTACGGTAAACAAAACGACCATATTGAAGGCTATTTTTAACGATGATGTAGAACTTTTTGTAACGAAATGTCTTCTAATAAAATCGAGATCACCAAGCATATTTTTCAAAACGACCAACCGTTTGTATAGCGGAGTTGTAATAAATTATTTACGATTGCTTAAACTTTGCCGAAACTCACTTTTTACACAACATTTGGACAAAATCACCATATTTAACCTCTATTATCTTTATGTTCGAGACCTCTATGACGAAAACTCATGTACTAAAACTTCTAGATTTTGATACAAGCTTTCCAAAACCGTTGAGTTCGTTTCCTAACGTTCGACGTACACCATTTTATGACTAGCTTTTCGAAGCCATTTTTGTCAATTTCATGAAATTTCCGACGACATTATTTTACGACGAAAAGTTAAAATTTCACAATAAATCATTAATAAACTATTGTAGGATGACATTTTGACGTAAATACTTGTAAAGTAATTTAAGAATGGTCAAGACGTCAAAAGAGTATTTTTCGACGATAAGTATTATTTTCAAAACTCACAAATGGTATAAATAACATACGAAATGCATGCATAACATTACATCATAACTCATTGCGTATCATAACATTCATAATAGGTCAAGGTTAAAGTATCACGCTATACCTCAGTGTACTCACTCTTGTCATCATACCAGTTTAACAAGTGAGTTTTCATAGCCCCGTCGTACATGTTTATAATTATTTTCAAACCTACGGGGGAGAATACATTGCACAACATTTTTATTACGATACCAAGTATGTTAAATTCATTTACATTGCTTAAGTTACCACATGCCAATTGAAAGTCCCCATTTCCTGAACATGAACCGTTAATCTTAGAAGCGAGGGTGAGTGGATAGATCTATCGAGGGTGACGCCTCCATCCGGGTTGGTGAATCCCAACTAGTCATACGGATGCATTACATTTAATAACATTATTGAGTTGTCTGGCAAACACTCTGTTGGGGCATACATTATGAACAGTCTAGTTTCGGTGTCATGGACTTATTGCAATTGTAACATTTTTATGTGACATGATTGTCATACCTGATCTATACTTGCGTAGTCGTATAAAACATTTACCTAAACCTATGATTTCTCACCAACATTATTGTTGACCGTTTTAGCAATGTATTTTCAGGTAACTAAGGCATTATCATCATGGCATGGTTAAGGAACCCCTTTTGAGTCGCGGCGTCGACTTATATCATTGTACATTATGGCACTTTCTTTCAAAAACATCGTTTGGACTTGTAATATATTTATGTTTCCGCAAACTTTATAAACTTTTGGGACCTATGTTGTAACTCTGAACGTTTTTTTTTATTAAATATCCAACGATGTGTTTTTAAACGACACTTTAGGTCGTTCAATATAACTGTGATTGTGGTGCTATGACAGTCTATCCCCAGGAATTCCATTCCGCTGCAAAACAGGTAAATTGGGGGTGTGACAGTATAGTACTTAAGGTTCTGATATGAAACCGTATTTGTGATATCTTTACCCTTGTCGAGTTGGGGTGTTACAATTTATGGTATCAGAGACCTAGGTTTTAGGACCCTTAGAGCTTAGGCTATGACCTGTGAGGATCGGGTAGACATTAGGTTTCCGTCTGTTCAGATATCTTTCAATTCCTTTTGATGGTCGTTCAGATTTGACGTCGATATTCTTTTGCCTTTACTGAATTGGCCCTCCTCTTTTCACATCGAATTTTGTTATTTTGTTTTCGCTCGTCCGTTTGTCGATCGTTAGATGGAGACTACCCGCGGAGCCGAAGAAGATGGTGCCGACCCTGTGTTGCTGCAACAGTCCCTGTGCTGGAGAGGTTTGTGAAGCAGAAGCCACACCCGACTGCCATGCTGCTGGAGACATCAGGATGCTGCTGGAGGAAGTTGGACGGACCAACCAAAGGCGCAAGAGACGGAGACAAGATTCAACCGGTGGCTGAGAAGGTTCATCTACTTCATATGATTTGAGTGCGACTTATGTCACTCTGATTCGTTTGTCATGCGTTTTGAGACGGTTTGATCTTCTGTTAAGTGATTTTGATCCGTATTGCTTTTCTCTGATTTGTTCGGAACTCGGTTTGAATCGTGAAGTTTTATCGTTTAGCATTCTGGTATATCTCAGCTTTTCTTTTGAATCGTCAGTAATGAGTCATGAGGAATCGTTTTATGCTAATTAGTGGCCTCCTTTCATTGTGATATGGTAAGTTGATTTGAAGGTGTTATATGCTGCATGAATGTGTATCTGGTCTGTTTTGGTATGTTACTTGTTATCTATATGTTATCCGTTTTGTTCTGATATTAGTTATGTGGTTTGTCATGACCCGAGACAGAATATGATGATAATGAGGACTTGTTATGTGATGCAAGTATTATGACGCCTGATCAACGTGATAATACCGAGATCATATAATTTGAACTTATTGAAATCATATGACGTCTGGGGAAATGCCTGTGGTTGATACGTGAACAGAATATGACTTGTATCCGTTATTTGGCACTCCTCATGTTCGTTTGAAATTTTGTACCTATTTGTGAGATTTCGTCGATATCTGTTACGTGTAAGTTTTGTGCGCTTTGGACCGAAATTGTTATGATTTGTGTGAACTATGGATTGCTATGTTTACTCTAAATGTGTACGTCTCCGTGTACCCTTATTGTGATCATAGGATATTTCGTGAAGTGTTTGAGGAACATTAGATCATTTTAGTTTGATTACCTGCGACTAGTGAGACCGTTAGGATTCGTTCTGCCTATGCATATGATTGTTTTCACCCTTAGATATCTGAATAAGTTAGAATCTGTCGTTCGGTTTTCTGCGCCTCATCTGTTATCTGCCATTACTTGATAAGTATATAATTATCTGTTATAAGTATTTGACTATTGATTTGACTTCTGAGAAGTATGAGTTTGAATATCCTGATAAGAAATCCGTTTGTTCCAAGATGAGTTCCGTGTTTTCTTTATTTTCCTCGAGACTCTGAAATCCGATTTGTCTGTTGTTCTGTTCCGTCTTGTTCAATTTCGAGGACGAAATTTTCTTTTTAGAAGGGAAGAGTTGTAAAACCCTAAAAATATAAACATATCAAAAGACTATTTTACCCTTAAAATAGTCAAGATTATAAAACACGTAAAATATATTAACATTCATTAAATGAAATTAAAATCTAACGTATAAGCGTTTAACGTGTATATTAAATAACCGACATTTGGTACGATGAAAATAAAAGTCACGCGTATAACTTACTTGGACCTCGTTTTCTTTCTGCAAGCCGAGTAATACTTAAGCCCATGATTTCGTTTTGTTTAGTTGTGATCCGATTTCCATTGGCCAAGTCAGGCCTCGTTCCTGTTTCTCTTGCAAGCCGATTCCACCCACCAAAAGCCCATAGGCCGATCGGCTAGTATAAAAACAATACCAACACCTCAAATTTGAAACCCTAGTTACAAAGTCACGGCACAAAGAAAACTTCCTGCTCCTCTTTTTCTTTTTTTTGATCGGTTGCCGCTGCCATTCTTTGTGTTCGTGTGTGTTTGATCCGAGCTACCAAGGTATAACCATTCTTCCATTCGTCTCAATTATACGTTGCATGCTAACGTTTAAAACTTTGAAACTATGAGATATATAATAAACCATACGAATGAACATGATTAAATCAAGCCCTAAAAATCAGTTATGATGGCCATTAATATGTAATCACAAAGGTAGAAACCCTAAGTCGTTATAATCATGGGTGTTTATGATTTTATGTGAAGAGTTGTGTGCGTGTTGGATCGCTAACTAGTGTAGCGGGTGTGTATTGTTTTATAGGACTGAATTATTGATTTATAAACATGTTATTATGAGGTTAAAACAGGTTGTGTGGCTTACATGGGTCATGGGTGCGTTTGGGTAGGTTAAACATGTGCTTATATTGGTTTTAATAAACCCTAAAACTGGACAGCATCCTATGTCGAATTTGTGTGTGTTATAGATCCAATTTTATAAGTGCAATAATCTGGGTTTTTGTGGGAAAATTTTATTTTATGTCTTATTTAAGTTTTCCAAGTGGTTTGGTCGAATTTGGACTTGTCTAAGTCGTATTTTTGAATTTTACAAGATCAAGTGTCAAAGCTGAGAAAACGGGTCTGAAATTTAGTTGGATTGTTTGATTTTTCATTTTCAAACCATAAGGAATTGGGAGCTCTCCTTTTACAGAAGTGACATTTAGGTTATAAATGAATTTCTGGGAGTTTTGGGAATTTTTCCAAGGTGTCTAAACAGGTCCAATAAGTGTAAACTTTTAAGGTGTATTTTCTGATCACTTTCTGGACAGGTCTGGACTTGTGATTTTCCATAGGCCATTTTACTTGGAAATAGAACTCCTCAATTTTTGGAGAGTCTTTTAACTCTTATGGGAACCCCTGGGATTTTACTTGATTTCATTTGAGCTAAGTAAGTATTTTATAAAAATCGCTAAAGTCTGGTCCATATGTGAATTTAAGAAAATGAAAGATAAAAATAGGATACTAATAAGTAAAACACTTACAAAGGCATAAGAAGCTTATAAAAGGAGCTAATAAGTATTATACGAATCGTAATACGTGTAGATTCATTGAAGAAGACGTGGCGTCGTATCTTCGTGTTCGTTCATTCATTTGCTTTTCCCTCATTTGCTTTAAGGTACAGATATTCTGACCTTTTCAGTAAAGGTTCCTTATGATGTTTTCTTTTCGTTAGCTTTTCTATTTCAATTATTAGGGTTCCCCATGCCATTGCTATGATTCCCATCTGTTTATGTGAATCTCTGTTTGTCTGAACTTCTGTTTGTTGAACCTTGCTATGTTTGAGTATGAATTTCTGATTATGAACTTCTGATTATGAACATCTGATTATGAACCTCTGATTATGAACGTATGACATGTGATTGTGATATGAACCTTTGATTTCTGAACATTTGATATGAACCCTTTCTGATTTGTTTGATCCGTAGCTTATCTGAAATCTCTGTTTATTGAACCATGAAACATCTGATTTGAACTTATGATATGAAAACTCTGATTTGTAAATCTGTTTGACCTTTATGATGAATTATGATCTGTGTCATTTATGACAATCTGTTTGACCTAAGTTAGTTTGACACCCGAGCCAATATTTCACTAGTCATGGGGGTTCCATGTCCGTGTCAGTGATGCACCTCTGACATGACTCTAGGGCAGTAGAGTGATGTTCTGCCACGTCCCTTTCTGTTATCTGTTTATTGATAGTATGGCCACTATCCGTCTGTTGGGGCGTATGGATGCATCCTAGATCTGATCTGTTATCTGATATGATTTGTCTGGTGAATGATGTCGTGTGCAATACGCGTCTTCACAAATTCTGGGAGCTAGCTACTCCATTTGTTATTGAGGTCTCCCCTCATATTATATAAGGTATTCCGAGGTCACCCCTCTGAATAAGAAAGTTACTTCTGATATGATATGTTCTGGGCTCGTGGTAGATACCTAAATCTGTATCTGTTATTTTTGTGTTAGATATTCTGTTTATGATTCCGTATTTGTCAATGTTCCCATTTACATACTGAATTATTATATGTTTATTGAATGTGTTTATGCTTTGACATGTTTATGTGACTACTGATTATCCTGCCATGATGTGATTAATATGCGGTTATCTGAGTTACCTGTTTTCATCTGATGATATGTGATCTCACTATTATGTGAACCTCTGAATTGTCTGGTGACCATGCCAATGTGTAATCGATAGTTTTGTCGGTTTATTATGTGTGTTTTGTTCGGTTAATCTCGTGGACTATGACTATCCCGTTGTATTCTTATCTGTTTATGGTTGACCTGCCATGTTTACATTCTGCCTATGCTACGGTTTGATTGGGTAAATGGTTCAACTTATGACGTCTGGCTTGTTAACTTGTTTAATTGCCCTGCTATGTCCCTAGTTATAATGCTCTTACTGTATTCCTACTTGTTACGTGTGACTGCCATGTTTTGACTGCTGTTAAGTACTACCACTTTTATGATACTGGTTATGTTTTCAACTAAGGGTTTTTGACCTATGTGATTGCCATGCTCACTTACTAATTAATTGCTTCCGCTTGCCGTTAGATTCCTGTTTGAATTGTATGTCTTCTGATTCCTGAATTGATTGTATGCTGTATTTGTTGTGTGGATATGACGTCTGCTATGCTTGCTTATGTTTCAGTACTTGTATGCCTGGTTTGTATGTGCTTGTATGCTTGTCATGATGCTTTGCTTTGCTTCGTTCTCCTTGTTTTATGTGCTTTGGATATCTGTATAATTGTGTTCTGCAGGATCCTCATTGACTCATTGTCCTCATTTCGCTGCGACTTTGTTATCAGTTTCATTATTCCATTTCGCATTTCTGATTTTATTTAGTTTTCGTTTTCTTATATCTGTTCACTGGGCTTTGTAAGCTCAGCCGCATTTTCTTTTCCTGCGGCAGGTGTTAAGCATTCAAGATGAGCTTATGGGATAGCTGATCTGGGTTGAGAGTAGAGCTGAGAGCAAGATTTGAAAATAGGGATCTTAGATTTATTTTGATTATTAAGTTATTTATATTTTCTTTTGTAAATTTTGTAAAGGCTTCCGCTATTGTATAGTACTTAAGGTTCTGATATGAAACTGTATTTGTGATATCTTTACCCTTGTCGGGTTGGGGTGTTACAGTTTGACTTTTGAGTCAAAAGCGATTTGTCATTAATTGGTCAATGCAAGATGCGTTTTGTCTAAATATCTGGTCAAATAGTCAAAAGCGATTTGTGTATTCAGAGTTGAGCGGTTTAAGTATTTAACAATGCGTTTTGTTAGAAGACTGCAGATTGACAATTATGCGGTTTGTGTAAACAAAAGTTACTAAGTTTTGACAAAACACTTTGAGTTTTGACTCAAGTGTTGACTCTACGACTTGATAGAAAAGGTGAAGAAGGTCAAAAGCGATTTGTTGAGCAGCATACGAAAGATCATATAATCAACCTCGTTTCATCACAACCAACAAAGACTCGTCTCATCACACAACGAATTACAAAACTCAAAACTGAAAAGAAAAGGTTTTTAAGATATCTCAGATTGAATTCGTGTCTCAATGGTACACATCAAGACCATCATGGGTCTATTTACACGAATTACTCTCATCACTTATTTATTGTGATTCGAACTCAAAAATGAAAATGCCAATATCATCTCAGATCCAAATCAAGACTAGACAAAGCTTCAAAGATCTCAGAAAGTTCATCATCGATCTCTATTTGAAGTACTTCAAAAATATGTACGAATCTTTAAGAAAAGGAAGATAACAAGGGTGTTACTTCTTTTGTCTTAATTCGTTCTAAGATTATATTAATCTCGTTTCATGACTTTTATATGATTAATCAATATGACAGAAGAAGCTTAACACTATTATTGTATGTTTTTCGAACATCAAGGAAATGTATTATAACATCACGTTATCTCCATGACTCCTGTTCGTTTATTCTAATCATAACATCACATGACAACTGCAACGATGAACTCAAAGATAGATCTTACCCGAGACACAAAGTTAGATCTTGAAATCAAGACCGTAGTTCAAGCCATCCCTGTGGCGAACTATAAGTACAAATAAGCTCAGATGTGTTGGGGTGATATCGTTGATGAAGAAGCTTATGAACGAATACTACCTTGGTTCAAATCGTTGCAGCCTCTATTTCTGATCTGATATCATTATGTTGCGTTTATTTTTTATAGAAATAACAGGAGGGGATGCGGATTATAAGAGAGAAGTTAGGGTTTGATAGGAGAATTTTTAGGGCAAGTGTGTGAGGGATACATTTTTTATAACCTAAGTTATTAGGGCAACGTTTTTTGGAACGAGTCATGTTGGGATCCAAGTGATAAATGGGCCTAGTTGTTTTTGATAATTTGTACATGGGGCGTTGAGTGATATTGGGCGTGGACCAATATGGGCCTATGATCCAGATTTTGTCAAGGTTAATTGTATATGGGGCTTCTTAAGATGACTACACATATAAGATTTATTCATTTTGGTTATACATATGAGATTTATATGTATATGGGGCTTCTTATGATCCGAATTTTCATTAGTGGACCTTGATTTAAATTGGATCATGCAATTTGATAATGAGACTTGTTATAATATGAGATTCGATAACACGTGGCATATGAGACTTGGATAAAATGAGATTTATTGAAGAGATATGTCAATGATATTTGGTGTGGTATAATATTTGATGATGAGAGTTAATGAGATGATGAGATTTGTTGTGTTGCGCGGGTTGACATTTTCGTTATACATTTTCACGATGAATATTATGTCCTGGCTTGAATTAATGATTGAACAACGTTGTCTATTGGGTTGTTTGGACGGTATTTCTTATTTGAATTTGAAGTAAGGTTTTCCGGGCGCGTTTACTTATTTCGTCTTCTTTCTTTCTACCGTTCCGCGAAGATGACTTGTTTGGGCATTTATTGAGTGTGATAAAGACTTGGCCATTTAGTTACTTTTGTGATTCTTTCTCACTTAACCCACAACGTAACTATCACCTAGGTGTCTCACGCAGTTGAGGATAAGTCAAGAGGTTTTGTGCATTGGGTACACCGTTTCTTTTTCACGAGGATTAGTACAAGTTTAAGTAACAAATCTGGGGAATTTTACTTCATGATCAAGTTTGGTATATCGGGTTTACTTCTCCATGAAGTCACAGCAATTGCCGACATAATACGTGGATGATGTGTTTGCCAAAGGATTGAATGGTTGAGATGTGATCAACAATTCCCATAGAATATTCGATGCCACTGAATGTCAATGATACTTCACAGTCTAAGCAAAATCTTTCAAGAATCTGTTGGATCGATGTACTCTAACCAAACTAACTTAAATAGCTTGTTAAGGTTTAATAACCTCGGATAAATCCTAAGTTATTAACAATGAAACACTGAGTAATCTTTATTTAAGTACGCGGAATTTACTTAACAAATCTAAGAAGAATATAACTTTAACTTTTATTAATAACTCTAAATCTGCTCGTTATGCAGACTCTTTAACAACTCTAAAACTCTAATAATAATCGTACTTTATGAATACTAAAACTCTTCTCTAAAACTCGTACTTCTAATGCCAATCTGGGGGTCCTTTTATAGGCTCAAGGATAACCCTAGTCGGTTTACAATTTGTATCCTTGTACGACAAGTAATCTAAACATAGAATAAACAAAGCTTTCCATAAACGAATATAATAGTTCTTTAGCTTTGCAGTACTTTGACTTCGACAGCAGTACTTTGACTTCCTCTTTAGCAGTACTTTGACTTTTCCAGTACTTTTTCAATCTTCAGTACTTTAACATTCTTCAGCACTTTCATATCCCAACAATCCTCCCCTAACTTGAATTCTACTTGCTTGACTTCAAGTTCCTTTGTGAATTTATCTTTAACAGCTCCATCTTCAAGGAAAAATTGTGTCTTTGGACTGTTTCTTTGTTAACTCTGTGCTTATATCATTATTATCAAATATTCTGTAGAATTTATTCTTTTCAGCATCCTTGATCAGTAACCTCTTTTCAGCAACACTCAGCAATACTCCATCTTTTCAGCAACATAAGACAATTTGTACATTAATCCAGTTTTAAGTTTCAGTCTATTCTCATCACATCCAGGTGTGTAAACTCCTGTGAGAGGTGAATCATTGAAAATTTAATGGATTTAATGTCTCTTTACCAAAGCCATTATCTCTGGAGTAGCCAAATGTTTTGATGTTTAAGATCATGGTACATTGATAACCATATGATTTTTAGCAAATCATCAGCTATCAACAGATTTGATTTGTCTTTACCAAAAGCTGTACCCTTTTGGACTAGTTGGTTCTTTCATCTATGGTGAACTAATTACCATATAATGGTTTTTCCACAGCCTTTACCACAAGCCATTTTCTTGTGGGCTAGCCAACTCTTCACATTTACTGATATGGTGAGTTGATTACCATTCAACTTATTAGCAAGTTGTCAACTAAAAACGGATTTGAGATATCTTTACCAGAGCCGTTTGCTCATGGATTAGCCAATCCTTTTGTAACCATGGTGGATTGATAACCTATTGGTGTTACCATCTCAAAAACCATTTATTTCTTTTAACCTTTGTCTCAAAATATTTTTCACTTAACAAAAGTTTTTCAAAAATCATTAACTGGTTTAAAGCTGCAAGCAGTACTTTGATGAAAGTACTGTTTGATCAGGAGTACTTTGAATAAAGTACTGATATATCAAAAATTTATTCAATTAAAATTCATACCAGTTATTCATCATCATCAGCCATAGTAGTCCATCTGATAAACAATTTGATGACCATAAGAGCAATTTCATTGTCTTCTTCAACTTCCATTCCATGCTCCAGCATCCTCCTCATGAGATCTGATGTAAGAGGATATCTTCTATCAGCTAACATGTAAATCATTGTTCCATCTTCTAGCTCTAGAACATGTACTCCAGATTCTTCAAAGAATCTCCAGCTAACAATCTCCCAATCTTCTTGGTTCTTCCAGATCTCAGCAGTACTTGTTTCTTCAGTTTCCCAAACAGTTATGAGATCTCCAAGTAAGACTAAACCAACTCATTCTGATGTATTATGTTCAAAATAATCTCGCACCAAATGATATAAATGAAATAAATCCACCCTATCTATTATGTGCAATAGATCCCATAGCATGTTGAATGTTCTGAAGCTTTCATCTTCTCTGTGAAACATCAGATAACTTCCATCCTTTGACTCTACAACTTCAAAAGTAGTTATTGGAGATTTGTTCATCTTCATTTCATCATCATCTTTAGAATACTCAAATTCTACAATCCTTAAGTAATTCTTCAGTTCATCATTTGTTTCAGACCTTAACTCAACTTTCTTTGATGACTGTTGATCTTTAACTCTAGTTATTCTTTTTCTTTTTAAACTTCCTTTTCTTTCTTCTTCTTTGTAAGCATCATCATCTTTAAAATCTTTAATATTATCAACTTGTTTATGATAATCTTCTCTGACAGCATCATACAATTCTTTCATATTAACATAATTCAACTTGTTTAATCCAACATATCCTCGACCTTTCAGATAAGCCATCATTGCATTCCTTTCCTTAGCAAGATTTGGTCTTCTTGGTAGAGAAGAAATAGGAAGAGGTGATGGTATAACAGCTTATGCATTCAATTCTTCTTGTAATTTCCTAGCTGCTTCTTCATTCATAGCTTCTTCATTATCAACTTCAGCATTCAACTCAGCTTGTATCTTTCTAGCTGCTTCCTCATTCATAGCCACTTGAGCAGCTCTTATCTGAGCTAAAGTAGGTTTCTTTTTCTTCTTAGTCTCTACCAACTTGCCCTTACCTTTATCCTTTGGATCAATAATAGCTTGAGAAACTCTTGGTTGTTCTTCTTCTTGCACTCCTGGAATACTAACACCCCTTGGTTTAGATAAATCATGCAAAATTTTAGCAATGGTTTCATCATCACTTGCTGTATGTATAGGTTTAGGTGTATCAGCTTCCTTTTTTGGTATAACAGTTGAAGGACCTGCTTCTTCTTCATGTAACACAATTGAAGGACCAGCTTCCTCTTCAAAATCTAATACCCTTGGAGTAATCAATTCCTGCCTATAAGTTCCTTGTTGTTGAAAAGCAGTATTTTGATCTTCAATACCTTGATCATCAGTACTTTGAACCTTAATTCTTTCTTCCTCAGTACGTTCAATGTTGACTTGTTCTTCAGTACCTTGAGGTTCATTCTCCTTTTCTTCATGAAATTCAGCATCTTTTTTCAAATTCTCTTCTTCCTGATTCCTCCCCAATTGGACAGAAGAATGCTGTTTAACCTTTTTGCCTTTGGTGGTCTTCTTTAAATGCTTTCGCTTCTTCTTTTCAGCTTTAACCCATAATCTATGATGAGTAACCAATGGCCATACAAAGTTCTTTAATCTTCTAAACTTAAGCTTCAACTTCTTAATCTCAGTAGCCTGTTTATCAAAAGATTTCTGCAATCTTGCCATTGCCCTTGTCAGAGTATAATTATCTAACACTAATCTTTCAGGTGGTATAGGAACAATATCTCCTCCAGAAGATGATGATAACATAGGAACATCTGGTGCTGGTGATGCCATAGGAGGAGTAGTGTGATGGGATGATGTGGGAGAAACTTCAGTACCTTCATTAACATCAGAATCATGCGAAGCAGTACCTTGTGTTGAAGTTTCTTGAGATGCAGCACTTTCAGAAACATTACCTTCAGAAGTAGTACCTTGAGTAGCAGTACCTTCAGAAGCAGTACATTCTCGTTCATCACTAGCTTCAGCCTCATCTCGAATAGCTTGAACAATCTCCATCATTGAAGTAGTCAATGGAGTGTCCCTGCCAGTGAATAAATCACTCTTCCTTGTCATAAATGTAAAGATCTTAGCTGGTTGCACTACAACAGGTAGTAGATCAGTAGGCTTAGGTATATCAGCAAGTTGTTTGTTCAGAAACACTTGAATAAACCTTGGATACATCAACCATCTTGAACCATGAGAGATGTGTGATAACATTCCATCCAGAATTAGCCTTGAAAAATTAAAAATTCGATCTGTAGCTAATCCCACTATAGCAGATGCTATGTTAGATCCAAATTGCTCCCATGATGTACTTTTAGCACTAATACAATGAAGTAGTACATGAACTAAATACTTCCATTGAGGACAAAATAAAGGTTTCCTGAATGTTTGTTCAGTTAAGGACCCTTCATAGCCAATGTTGCTAAATGTATCCCAAATCAGTTGCTTATCAAAACGAACAACCCCTTCTATATCATCAAATAATAAGTCTTCACGAATAGAGGCTTCAGTAACTTTGAAAGTTCTCCCAGCAACTGTTGCTTGAATATATGAATCATCATTCTCCATATGAACCCTAGCAGTTGCCCAAAATTGTTGAATCCAGGGCTCAATAATATCTGGTTCTACTAAAAGCGCATAACTAATCGGCGACCCAGTTAGAAAATCAATGATATCATGAAAGATAACATTAGCTTCAGTCTTGTCTAAATTCGCCACCATGTTGTGTTTTGAAACTGTATTACGATTTGCCATGTTGGATATATGTTCACAGAAAGTGAGATAGCGAATAATATGGGTGAAAGAGAGAAAGATATGGAAAAGATTATAAGTTATCAATATGAGAGGGAAATTCGGAGAGTAGTTATTTATAGGTGAGATTTAAAAAATCACAGCCCTTAATAACAAAGTTACCGTTAGTAGTAGTTACCCCTCAATATTACCGTTGGAACAGTACTTTAATACGACACGTGTGCAGTACTTCAAAACGCAGTACTTTCCAAGCAGTACTTTCATAAAATCAATAGACAGTACTTTCCCATTCTCCTCTTTTCAATAGCAAAACGTGAATATCCTCCCCTCAAACAATGCATAGGACTATACTAACACTAAATAGTCCTCTCCTCAAATGTAGCTCAGTAATTAATCATGCCAATGCTTACCACCAAGTGATTGAATCTTGAAACATCAAAGCCTTTGGTGAGTAAGTCAGCTACATTATCATCTATGTGAACCTTGACCACATTAATAAGCCGGTGCTCATAACAATCTCGGATGAAGTGATGCCTAATCTGAATATGCTTGGTCTTGGAATGATAAACTGGATTCTTCACAATACAGATTGTACTCTCATTATCAATATTGATAGGAGTATTCTTGAAATTGAACCCATAGTCCAAGAGTTGATTCTGCATCCACAAACCTTGTCCACAACAGCTTGCAGCAGCCACATATTCTGCTTCAGTAGAGGATGTTGCTGCAATAGTCTGTTTCTTGTATTGCCATGAAACTAATCTTCTTCCAAGATATTGGCATCCACCTGTTGTTGATCTTCTATCATAATTATCACCTGCATAATCACTATCTGAAAAAGCTTCCAAGTGAAAAGATGAATCCTTTGGATACCACAACCCTAACTTAGGTTGTTGTTTTAAATAACTAAAAATTCTCTTTACTGCATTCATATGAGAGATCTTTGGTGAGACTTGATATCTTGCACATAAACACACAGTAAACATGATATCAGGCCTAGATGCAGTGAGATACATAAGACAACCAATCATTGATCTGTATAACTTGACTTCAACAGGTTGTCCATCTTCATCTTTTCCCAGTGAGTTGATAGACTTGATAGGTGTAGTTATTGGCTTCATAGCATCAAAGTTGAACTTCTTAAGTATGTCAGATACATACTTGTCTTGACTGATAAAAATACCCTCCTTTGACTGCTTAACTTGAAGTCCCAAAAAGAAAGTTAACTCACCCATTGAACTCATTTGAAATTCCTTCTGCATCAGCTGCTCAAACTCCTTGACCATGGACTGTTTGGTAGCTCCAAATATGATATCATCAACATACACTTGAACTAACATGATATCCTTTTTGTATCTCTTGATAAACAAAGTCTTGTCAATGGCTCCCCTTCTGTAACCATGTTGCAATAAGAAAGTAGAGAGCCTCTCATACCAAGCTCTGGGAGCTTGATGAAGGCCATACAGAGCCTTAACCACCTTGTAGACTTTGTTAGGATGGGTAGGATCTTCACAACCAGGAGGTTGCTTAACATACACTTCCTCTGTGATCTTGCCATATAAAAAGGCACTCTTGACATCCATTTGATAAACCTGAAATCCCATATAGGATGCAAAAGCAAGAAAGATTCGAATTGCTTTAATTCTTGCTACAGGAGCAAATACTTCATCATAATCCACTCCTTCTTCTTGTCTGTAGCCTTGTACAACTAACCTTGCCTTGTTCTTGATGACATTCCATCTTTCATCCCTCTTAACTCTGAACACCCATCTTGTACCAATTACCTTCTTACCATCAGGTAGATCACATAATACCCAAAATTCTTGAAGTTTGAATTGTAGCAGTTCTTCTTGCATAGCTTCAACCCAACTTTCTTTAGTCAATGCTTGAGCAATATTCTTGGGTTCTTCTTGAGAGATAAAGCAAGTAAACAGGCATGTTTGATGGTCCTTATGATTCATCCTGTTTTGTTTATAGACAAAGCTAAGTAAAGCATTATGAGGTTTAGTAAAACTCTTAGCTTTGTGTCTTGTCATCACTCCAGAAGTAGAAGGACCAATGATTTGATCAGTAGGATGATTCTTATGAATTCTTAAGTTTGGAGACTGTGGAACTCCATAAGTATCATCCAAATTAGTGAAATCAGCATCTTCATTAGAATCTGAGAAAATACCTTCATCTTCAAACTCATCATCAGTATCTTCTAAGCCAGGCATGGTTGGATAATCCAAATCATGCAAAGTGCTGTCAACAGGTGCAACAGTACTTTGGTCAAAAGTACTGTCCAAAGTACTGTGAGAGTATTCTGCAGTTTTATTCTTTATCTTTGCTTCTTCATAAGCTCTTCTTTGATCATCAGTATAAGAATGTGCTAAGACATCTTGAAGAAACATCTGATTTAGTTCATCTTGAATAGATTGATCCTCAGCAGACAATGAGGATTTTGGTGCATCAGTACTTTTCTTTGGTTCAACAAAAAATAGTTCTTCATCAGGAACAGCATCAGGTCTAGTATGAACTCCATGAACAACATACTGTAAATCTTCTTCATTGTGTACAGGTTGATTTTCTTCGCTAACAGGTACATAGTTCATAGAAGGAGTCAAAACTTCAAGATCAAACATCCAATCAGGACCTTTACCCTTCTGATTTTCTTGATCTTCTAAAAATTCAACATGAATACAATCTTGGACCTTCTTAGTGACTCTGTTGTACACTCTAAAGCCTTTACTATTGGTGCAATACCCTAATAGATAACCTTCTTCTGACTTGCCATTAAACTTGCCCAAATTATCAATAGTATTTAGAATAGTGAGAGGACATCCAAAAGGCTTCAGAAATCATATGTTGGGTTTAATTCCCATCAGCAACTCATAAGGTGTCTTCATCTGGGGTTTTGTGACTGATACTCTGTTAAGCACATAGCAAGCAGTACTTACAGCTTCAGCCCATAATTGAATAGGTAAAAGAGAATCTGCAAGCATAGTTCTGGCTGCTTCAATCAAAGTCCTATTCTTTCTCTCTGCAACACAATTCTGTTGTGGTGTTCTTGCAATGCTGAACTCCCTCTTGATCCCTTTGTTAGCACAAAACTCATCCATAAGTTTGTTCTTGAATTCAGTCCCATTATCACATCTAATACCTCTAACCTTGAGTCTCATTTGGTTTTCAAGTGCTATGATAAGATTATGGATATCATCAAAAGTATCATCTTTAAATCCTAAGAAAAATACCCAACTGAATCTACTGCAATCATCTGTCACAACCAAGCAGTACTTTTTCTTGTTTAGGCTTGCAATTGTGACAGGTCCAAATAAATCCATATGTAACAACTCCAATGGTTCTCTAACAGTCCTTTCCTTAAGCTTCTTGCATGAAGCTTTGTGTTGTTTACCCTTCTTACACGCCAAACAGGAGTGATCATTCTTGTAAGTCTTTGAAGGTAAACCTCTAACTAAATTTCCTTTGACCAGTTTGTTGATATTCTTGAAATTCACATGGCCCAATCTTCTATGCCATTGATGTGCTTCTTCAGATGTTGCTTTTTCCACTAAACATGTAGCTCTTCCAGAAGAGTGAGGACTCTTCATATCCATACTATATACATCATTGGTTCTTGGTACTCTAAGTACTACCAAGCTATCATCAACAGGCTTGAACTCAGGGGAAAGGATGAGACATTCTGTGTCAGTGAATAACACAGGATGCTTTTTATCACAGATTTGAGATACTGACAATAAGCTGAACTTGAGCTCCTTCACATATCTAACATTCTCAAAATCTATGCTCCCTGTCTTGATGGTTCCTTTTCCAGTTATTCTTCCTCCATTGGGATCATTTCTAAATGCAACTCTTCCTCCACAAATAGATCTAAAATATGACAGAATCTCCTTGTCTCCTGTCATGCTTCCAGAGCAACCACTATCCACAATAAGATGATCTTTAAGCTCCTCCTCTGGGTTGCCCTGCACAAAGATAAAAGAGTTCGTGTCTTTTAGGAACCCAAGCCATTACTGACTTGTGTTCCCCTTGTGGAGTAACATACTCAAATTCTTTGAGTATGTAATCTTCACAGTTTTTGTAGACAAAATCAAGCATTATCTTTTGTTTTAAAACTTGTGGTGAATTTTCAGCAAAATTTTCTTTTTCAACAAAAATCTCCTTTTCTTTTACCACAAAATCATCTGTTTCACCACTACTTGTTGAAAGTACTGTTTGTTCATCATCAGTACTTTCCTTCTTAACCCATTTAGTTTTAACTTCTGGTGTAGAGTCCTTTGATCTAGCTACTCTTCTGGAATTGTAACTTCTTCTAGATTGATAGTAATTAGGTCTCCTAGGACTCCTATTCCAAGAGTTGTTTGGTGAAAACTGAGTAGTACTTTGAGAAAGTACTGTATTTTGCTTAACAGTACCTTGGAAAGTGTTTGAAGGTACTGGAGGTTTTGAAAAGGGTCTTCTCTGGTGAGGGTGCCTGTAGTCTGGTGAGAAGTTTCTATGGTTGACCCTATTCGAATGGTTCCAAGCTGGTCTATTTTCTCTTGGTTTTTGGTTGACAGATCTGTTCTTAGGGAACTTACTTAGGTATTCTGAATGTAAGTCACAGTCCTTAATCAAATGATCAGGACTAAAACAAACAAAATAGAGTTTTTGTTCTGTAATCCCAAAATTTCTTCTCCTATGTGTATTCCCAAACCTATCCTGATTCCTATGTGTATTCCCAAACCTGCTGTTTTGACCAAAGTTATCCCAAAAAGGTTTAGTATGATTATGAAAAGGTTTTCTTAAAGGTACTGCTGAAGGTGTAGCAGTACTTTGAGGTGTAGCAGTACTTTGAGGTGAAGGTACTGCTTGACTTTTAGCATTATCTACCTTAGGTGTCTCAACTATTTCCTGTTGGGTTTCAGACCTAGATTGACCAATAAGCTTCTTTCTAAATTCTAGGTTGTCTACTCCAAAACGAGAAACATCAGGTCTTATGGGTTGTTGACTACCAGTGGGATGTGGGACAGCATGATAACCCTTGTCTTTCTTATATTCTGGAGGTGGTTCACTAAATGATTCCTCATTACTAGATGTGTCAACATAATTAATAAGCTCATCATCACTAGTGGTTATATCCTCAAAATCAAGGTCATCCTTATCACTAGGTGGGTTTTCATCTACACTACTGAAATCCATACCAAAACCTAGACCAGTCCTATTGTAAGCTCTTCTTTGTTTTTCAACATAACTAACCTGAGAAAGACCAGATTCTTTCCAGGCATCAAACTTAGCTAACAAATCATCTCTTTCCTTAGTCAGTTTCTCAATTTCAGCAATCTTACAATTTAATTTCCATTCACTTAGTTTTAACTGATAATCCTGTTGTTCATATTTTTCTGCCCAAACCATTTCATTATTTTCATGTGTTATAATTTTGGCTTCCATAGACTCTAAGGTTATTTGATAACCTGCTACCTCAGACCTAGCTTTTATACAATTATCTCTTTCAATCACATAACTTTTTAGTACTTTTTGATAAAAGTCATGACAGTTTGAGCATACCTCAGAGATAGGGGATGTGCTTGTTGAAGTAGCCATCATTGCAAGTAGAACATGATCATCTTCACTCTCCATGCTCCAGTCAAAGCTTCCAAAACCATCTTTAGACTCCATAGCAGCATGTCCAGGTTCCTCATCAAAAGCTGTGCTCCAGTCAAATTCTTCCATAGAATCCTCCACAGCTACCATACAGTAGGTTACTGGTTCATCATCAAACTCAGCACTCCAGTCAACCTCTGATAAATTCTCTTGAGCAACCAAAGCTTTTGTTTCTGTAATAGGAATTTCTTTCAACTCTAGTTTTGGTTTCTCAGTCATCCTGTTTGCTTGATATTTAGCAAACCTGCATTCCTTTGCAAAATGTCCAGTCTTTTGACAATTGAAGCATTCAATCTTGGATTTGTCAAAAGTTATTCCCTGTTTTGGCTTGAAGTCAATGCCTCTTCCTGTCTTCTTCATGAACTTCTTTATCCTTGCAGTGATCATAGCAACTTGCCACCTGATATCAATTTCTTCAAGAGCATCCTCTTCAATCTGTGACAGATCTTCTTCATAAGTGACAGGTAGAGAAGCTTGCTGTGCAAAGAAAGAGCATACAAATTCATCTGAGTGGATGGTTGGTGGGGCTTGCTAAGCAGTGGGGGTAGTATAGGAAACAGTACTTTGAGCAACAGTACTTTGAGTGGGAGAAGCAGTACTTTTGGTGGAAGTACTGCCCCTCTTTTCAGATGATAGAAAAGCAATACTGTGAGATTTGGAACTAGTTTGGCCATTCATCTCATGCTCATACACCTTCAGATGATTGTAGAGATCATCAAAGTCCATAACATCCAAACCTGGTTGTCCTCTGATCATTGTAGCTATCACATGCTATGTCGATGGCAGACTCCTTAAGAACTTGAGATTAACATCTTCAACTGAAACCTGTGCTTTGTATAGCTCCAACATGCTGAGAAGGTTTTGAAATCTGTCATAAGCAGCATCAAGGTTTTCTCTTTCTCCAACAGTGAATGTTTCAAACTGCTGCTTCAATAGATTTCTATGCATCTTTTTGGAAGCATCATTGCCTCCAAACCTTGTCTTGAGAGCAACCCAGAGTTGCTTTGCATCTTTAGCATCATGAAACTTGTGAAGATGACCATCTGGAATGGCAGACAAGAGAATGTTGAGTGCCTTCTCTTGATTCCTTAATGTTGCTGCTGGTAAGACTGCCTTAGGTGCTTTGGGTTGTCCAGGAACATCAATAGGTTCTGGAACTTCTTCATTACCATTGACAATTATATTCCACAGTGGTTGGTCTGTAATTGCAATGTACTGCCTCATCTTCATGCTCCATAGATCGTATTCTCCCTTCTTAATGACAGGTATCCTCATTGAGGTGATGGAAGGTGGTGGAACAGCATCAGTCGACATCTTTAGGTTTTAGGGTTTCTTCTTAGTCAGAGTTTCCACACAAGCTCTGATACCACTTGTTGGATCGATGTACTCTAACCAAACTAACTTAAATAGCTTGTTAAGGTTTAATAACCTCGGATAACACTGAGTAATCTTTATTAAGTACGCGGAATTTACTTAACAAATCTAAAAAGAATATAACTTTAACTTTTATTAATAACTCTAAATCTGCTCGTTATGCAGACTCTTTAACAACTCTAAAACTCTAATATTAATCTTACTTTATGAATACTAAAACTCTTCTCTAAAACTCGTACTTCTAATGCCAATCTAGGGGTCCTTTTATAGGCTCAAGGATAACCCTAGTCGGTTTACAATTTGTATCCTTGTACGACAAGTAATCTAAACATAGAATAAACAAAGCTTTCCATAAACGAATATAACAGTTCTTTAGCTTTGCAGTACTTTGACTTCGACAGCAGTACTTTGACTTCCTCTTTAGCAGTACTTTGACTTTTCCAGTACTTTGTCAATCTTCAGTACTTTAACATTCTTCAGCACTTTCATATCCCAACAGAATCTTCAGCGTCTGTCATGACTTTTCAAGATGTTTGCTTATGACAAGAAATTCTCGTGCAAATGGTCGTACACGTTAAGATGCTTCCAAAAGTTCGAAACCATCATGAGGGAGAAAAGCGTACTTTGATGTCTTACGGTCAACCTCCACGGGAAATAGTGTATACTACTTGATTTAGTATGGTTGTGAAGTTATTTACATATGGGTGAAGAATTGTTGATGATGTTGGATAATGAACCGTTGATGAACCGCTGCATGTTCCCCTAAAACAGATATTCACTGAAACCAAAGTTGTCATAACACATTCAAGCTGACATTGTTTACGGTTTTGTCTTGATTTTGTAAAATCACGCGAAAGAATCTATTTCTAGATTTAAATCATAGACTTGTAAAATCCCGTGACAATGGAAACATCCTGGTAATTGTAAAGTGCATTTCCGGATCTATCTTACGGTTTATTCTTGGTTTTGTAAAATCCTGCGAAAGAAACTATTTCTCGGTTTAAACCATAGGGTTGTAAAATCCCGTAATGATGGAACCATCCAGGAGAAAGGAAAGTATATTTCGAGATCTTTGTTGTTGCTGGTGCTACGGTTTCTGTTTCGAAGAAGAGATAAAAGGGTGTACTTCATGAATTGGATGTGTGTTTGGATATTCGTCATGGCAGTTTGGTTATTACATGGTTTTACGGGGGTATGTGCTTTTAACCATGGTCAGGATGAAACCATTATCATAGTTCACTTAAAACGTCAAAGGAGGCTAGATTTGAGCTTTTAACCAGAAGATGTGACAACAGGGTTAATTCACTATTATTTATTTGAGGTTGAAGTGAAATATCACGGGCGAGTGTACTTAGTATCTGAAGGTATCAGGGATGGTTGGATGAAGATTCTTCAAGATCCTTGTTCGAGCTTATTATCAAAAACGAAGACTTGGAAATCTAGTTATTGTTGGGTGACTTTTTCCTTTTCTTTTACCACTTGGGGGAATTGGGCTCTTACCACCACAAAATAACTATCACTTTAAGGAGTTATGTTGTAGTGCTCAGTGTCACATTCAATTGCGGATTTTCAAGAGGTGGTGTACGTCTTATACTTGATGGTTGGTTGGATGAAGAGTATAGAGTACTTAGAGAATCAATGGTGGATGCACTCTCGGCACCGCTCTTTGTTACATATGTGCAAGTTTAAGTCACGAGTTTGGGTTAGTTTACTTCAGGGTCAAATTCATCATATTGGGTTTTCTCCATCAGCTGTCACTACAAAGAGCCTACTGAATGATAATGGGGTTGATTACAAGTTTGCCAAGAGTAGATGAAAAGAGAGAGATTATGACGTTTGAACACAACAGTTCAAGCCTCGTACTCTAAAGAAAAGAAATATGTACCTTTCAGTGCGCATTATCTTCGGAAGAAGAGAAATATTCTTATGACGTTTGAACACAACAGTTCAAGCCTCGTTCCTCAAAGAAAAGAAATGTGTATGCTTCAGTGCGCATTATCTTCGAAAGAAGAGAAATGTTAGGTCACCATATTAGTAACACAAGCATCAATATGTAGAAATAGAGAAGAGAAGAGATCGGTTGAACAATAACACACAAACACTATGCGTATGATGTAGAGAAAGGTTATGCATAGCAATAGTGAAAGAGAATGAATTGAACAACCAACCCTCAAGTGAGGGTTATTACAAGGTATTTATAGGAGAGGGAGCTAGGGCAACACTCCTAGTCCCTTCCTTTCTCTTATGGACTTGGGCCTAGGCTTATGGGCCTTCTACATAAGCCTAAGCTTAATAACAAACATAAAGGCCATATTAAGCTAACTATTATATAAGAATCACTAACACTTGAATTAAGGTTTAGGAGTGATTCCAACAATCTCCCCCTAAGTGTTAGTGATGAATGAATGAGTGATAAACGTTGTAGGTGCAGATGTAATAGTAGCTTTGACGTCTTCTGACATTCTTCTTTCTTGTGAGAAGTAGTGTCTTGATTCGAACAATCTCTCCAGTGTAGAGAAATTGTTTCTTTTGAAGTATTCTGCTTTGACGTCTTCATTTTCTTTGTTCTTTAGTTCTTTGTTCTTTGAAAGTGATAGTATGTTGTGGTAATCTGCATCAGGTCTGCTTCGCTGCTCCAGTGTCTCCACATCTTTCTCCAACATGCTCACACGCTCTTTAACGTTGAATTATAGTTGATGAAGTTCTTTAAGTCTTTAAACTTTGTAGATTCTTTGTTGACGAAGAATCATTCTGAATTTGTGTTGCTTTTGATTATGAGAGAACTTTCATAAGTGATGTTGTTGGTATGAGCATGTGGAAAATCTGCACGATTAGGAAAGGTTAGTAATAAGCGGATTCCGGCACTTACAAGTTTGAACTTCGAGAGTGTTAACAGCATAGTGTGAAAACACAACTCTAATTCTCACAAAGGCCGTTCCTAAATCGGAGTCCCACAAGTGAGATAACGTGATGTACCGAAGTACACCTACGATTCAGATGAGTCGCTGAGGTACACCGAAGCATCACCTCACGACTGTAGACCGTTTGAGACCACTAAGCGTAATCCACGAGGAGTTACCGAAGCGACCTGCTGTCAGGGATGTTTGATGTTGACCCTGGCAGGAGTTTCCATTCAATCACTGAGGATCACAGATGCGAACCTCTCATAAATGTTCTTGACAGATTGCTAGGATCTGTGTAGGACTCGATAACGTACCACTGTTGTTCTTATTGTTGAACAACAAGTGATGAAATGTCAAGTGTACCTAAGAGATCTTTTGATGAATCTCGTGGCTCTAGACTCAATAGTGCGTTTTGGTTTTCCTGCGCGGAGACTAGGGAGAGGGTCTCCTTCTTCAATACCAGCAATCTCTAAGAGAAAGCCGATAGTTTACGTAGGGTTCCCTGTGAGAATGAAACAAGCTTCTGTTGGGAGAAACTTAAGTGGCTAAGAAGGTTTAGTGCATGCGTCACTTGGTCCATGACGACTTTTAATCTTCAATACCGGCGTCATCAAGTGACAACCAGTAGCATATGAATTGAACCCGGTGTCTGCCCTAAGTTGAATAATCTGGAGGGCTATTTCTTTTCACCCTTTTCTTTGCATTTCTTTTAATTCTTCAACTCCTTCTTTCTACGATTCTCATTTTCTCCCTTTTATAATCATCCCTAAGGACTTCTAAGTACTAACTATTTGTGATGTCCTTGGGTAGATCCCTCCGGCTCTGGCGGATCATAGGACGGTTATTCCTAACCTTAATCACCTTATAACTCCATTGCCCTCAAACCATTTTCATGAAAATCTCTCGAAGTGTTTGTGAATGAAAAACATGTTTGAACACTTCAAGAGTTTTAGATTTTCAGAAATACTCCCCCTCGACATGTGCTTAAGAGTTTTGACAGAAATCTGCACAGTGAGAGAAGAGCGCGCACTTTTTAATTGATCCACTTAAGATAGACAATCCCCCACGAGACACGGTTACTGATAAGGTTTTAAAAGGTACCATTTTGAGGGGTCGTTTTAGTCCTTATTTGATCACTTTTGTATCCGTTATTGCTTAATATCGTTCCTTTTCACTTTTTAGGTCTCTTGAAGGCAAAATGCTGGAATGGCACTTATTTGGACGAAAAGGCGCGAATATATGAAGAAAATGGCTAAAGTCAAAATCGAGACACTCACAGCTGCTGAAATTAGAAGGCGACGGCGTCAGGTGCTAATGGCGACGCCGTCCCAAAATTGTTGTGACGATCCAGAACCCAAAACTCGTATTTTCAAGCGACGACGTCTAGTTGTGAAAGAATAGGCCGTCGCTACTCAGACGGCCTAGATGCAATCCAGACGACGTCAGAAGCTGAAGAGGACGGCGTCACGGACATAAGGTGACGCCGTCGCAAGGTTAACGTGGCCAAGACGAAACCCTAATGACGGCGACACGACGGCGTCACGAAACATAAGGTGACACCGTCGCATATGTAATCTTATATATAGAATCCGAATTTTTCAGTTTTAGGAGAGTCTTTTGGAGTGAAAACCTAATACCGAACCTAAGGTGTCTTGTACAGTATTTTAGGGTTTTAAACCCTATCTTACATCAAGATAAGTATTTACTTCATTAATTCAATTATGTCTTTGATTATTTGTGTGTATGCTTGCATGTTCTCCATGTCCGGCTAATTTATTTGTGTGTTTGCTTAGGAAGTATGAAACTTAACTATTTAATATTGATTGGTTGTTTCTTATCTTAGTTGATTAATGATCTAGTAATGCGATAGGTCATTCGTTGTGTACTTAATGCTTGATTCATCTTTGTGAACCTTAGAATATAATTACCTGAGTAGTTGTAGGCTAAACCATCCAAAGAGTGCCTTAGAGTAAGAGTTTATCATCCCTAGTGGGTTTGTAGACGAGACCCTTTGGTAAGTTCAAAGAGTTAGGGAGAAACGCATACCCTACAACTTTAGACACACAACGCAACTAAGAATAAGACGTGACAACTCAACCATCAATAGGAGATAATTAAGGAGTAATACAACCTAAGTAAACACATCTTTAAACTATCATACGAGCACACATTAATTAGACATAGACTCCCACAACCTTAGTTTAGATAATTAGATAATAGTAGAGTAATCGGTAGAAATACCAACCCCCCAAATCCAATACCCGAGATTCGTACCTTTCCATTTCATAAAACATAAAAAGATAAAAAATAATCTTCCTCAACCTTAACCTTAGCGTAGTAACTCCTTACTAGCATTCCTATTCCCCTAGAGAACGATATCAATACCCGTGGCTTACCATAATTACTACACTACAACGATTAGGTTCACTGCCTAGGGTGTTATAAAACTTGCTCGAAGAAAAGGAAGTTTCCTTGACCCCAAACGACGCGTGTAGCGTTATCAAGTTTTTGGCGCCATTGCCGGGGAATAGAATAGCTAGTTAGTAGTCCACCTCGTTTAGGTTTCTTTGCTTGATTCCTATCAAGTAAATTTTTCTCATTTTTTAGCTTTCTCTTAGTCTATCCCCCTTCTTCGTGACCTTTGTTCGTAATTCCATCACTTTTCATCATGGAAGGTGATAACCCACTACCATTCATAAACCCACCACCAAATGACCCGCCAAGAGCCCATACTCTTGGTGAATACTCGAGACCAAGCCACCTAGGCTATAGGAACACCATTGAGCTTCCCGACCAAGCCCAAACTACGGCCCTGCGATCCGACACCATCCGGTTGGTGCAAAACGGATGTGCATTCCATGGACTTCGTCCCGAAGATCCAAATCAGCATCTGAGGGATTTCCTCAAAATTGTCGATTCCATCGACCTTGATGCTACTACTCGGGAGACCACGCGCCTGCGTCTCTTCCAATTCTCTCTACGGGACCAAGCTAGTAATTGGCTTGAGCGACTTCCCGCCGGCTCCATCTCAAGTTGGGATGATCTTACCTCTCGCTTCCTTGATCAATTTTTCCCACCGGGGAGAACCACTAAGCTTAGGAATGACGTCTTGATGTTCCAACAACGTCAAGGTGAATCTCTCTACGAAGCATGGACCCGATTCAAGGACTTACTTCATAAAGTCCCTCATCACGACATTGATCTTTGGCTCCAAGTCCAAATCTTTTATGATCATGTCAACTTCCCCACTAAGCGATCCATTGACCAAGCGGCCGGTGGAAAACTTAGTGATCTCACCGCAGAAGAATCATGGGAAATAATAGAGGACCTCGCCCTCTATGACAACGAAAGTTGGGATGACCCCCGTGAGCTGCCTAAAACCGTTAAGGCAATCTGCTTGCCCCCTTCCGACCGTAGGATGATTGAACTTGAAGATCAAGTTAGATTCCTCATGAGCTCCTACGAAAATCCTAAATCTTCACATCATGTGAACAAAGCTTCTTCCTCGTGTGAGCCGTTTTGTGATCCTCATAACACGCGCAATAGCACTCGCTCCCCAGAACATGCTTCCGTTGACTACGCATCCTCACGTATTAATGGAACGGGAGGAAGATTCCCTACAATACCCGGACCTAGGAATTTCAATGAAACCCGAGAGGCATGGAAAGGCAAGCCCGACTTCTACTGGGGACAAACCAAAGAATTCACCTCCAATGATTTCTCATGGCCCCCACCTAACGGTCCTAACCAACAGAACGTCGAAGGGATGTTGCAAAACCTAGTTGCATCCCAAGAAACCCAAATGGCTAAGCTCTCGGACCGCTTTAACCATCAACAAGCCGAGATGGATAGGAAAATAGACAACCTTTTGAAAGCCATAACTAATAGTGATAAGAAGGTTAGTGCTATCTCAACTCCCGAGCCTTCAGGTATAGAGATTAAGGATCCAAGCAAGCTAACTAAGCATGTCCAATTCGTCAATACCATTGCTTTAGTTGAACCTAATGAAACAAATGACGAAGAGGACTATACACTTGTGGATGATGAAACACCCGAGGAGGTAGATGAAGTAGACATTGACTATTTCAACAAATTTCCTACGGAATAAGAACTATCTCGCCACCCTCACTTAGTGCGTGACCTCCGTCACATGTATGTTAGGAAAAGTCCTCGAATCAAGTTTGGGAACCCTTGGAATCTTAACATACCATGTGTCATAGGACACCTTTTTGTGGAAAAAGCCTACATTGATCGCAAATCCCCAATCAACATAATGACTAGCACCTATTACAATTGGATATTGAAGAAGCCTATTCCAACTAGGCAAGACCCCAATGATCCTAATGTTAGTTGCAATTTTCTCGGAAGAATTAAGGGATTGCCCGTTTATGTAGGTAGTTTCACGTTTCCTACGGACTTCATAATTGTGGATGATATTAGCACGGCCATAGACCCTAGCTTGTCCCATGTTATTCTAGGAAAACCTTTCATAGAAAGCACCGGGATGACCTATGACCCCTCGTTAGGAGTAGTGCGATTCAAGAATGAGACCGATGACATAGCTTACCAAATGCCGTTTAAGATTGAGAAGTTTTAATCACTCTCTAATGATGAAAAGGAACTTAAACTGTCGGTCTATTATAGGAATGATGAGGATAGGGAAAAAGGTGTTGATTATGTTATGGCTAAGATTTTCGGATTCTATAAGGATTGCTTGAGCCTAGGACCGGAAGATAGGACCGATTGGGGAGAGGATGAACTCTTAGAGAAGCGCATTTTAGGGCACTTCTACAACATGGAATCCCCCATTAGAGACCGTCAAGAGGGCGGTAATGAGAAAACGTAGGAGCACGACTATGAGTCTAGCTACAAGACTCTTAAATAAAGAAAAACGCTTCGTGGGAGGCAACCCATGCTTAATTGTTTGCTTGTTAGTGTCTGATAAGGTTTTAAAAGGTACCATTTTGAGGGGTCATTTAAGTCCTTATTTGATCACTTTTGTATCCGTTATTGCTTAATATCGTTCCTTTTCACTTTTTAGGTCTCGTGAAGGCAAAATGCTGGAATGGCACTTATTTGGACGAAAAGGCGCGAATATATGAAGAAAATGGCCAAAGTCGAAATCGAGACACTCACAGTTGCTGAATGTAGAAGGCGACGGCGTCAGGAGCTATTTGCGACGCCGTCGGAGAATTATTGTGACGGGTCAGAACTCAAAACTCGTGTTTTCAAGAGACGGCGTCTAGTTGTGAAAGAGTAGGCCGTCGCTACTCAGACGGCCTAGATGCGATCCAGACGACGTCAGAAGCTGAAGAGGACGGCGTCACGGACATAAGGTGACGCCGTTGCAAGGTTAACGTGGCCAAGACAAAACCCTAATGGCGGCGACACGACGGCGTCGCTAAACATAAGGTGATGCCGTCGTAATTGTAATCTTATATATAGAATCCGAATTTTTCAGTCTTTGTGTGGAGAGTCTTTGGAGTAAAAACCTAAAACCGAACCTAAGGTGTCTTGTACAGTAATTTAGGGTTTTTAACCCTATCTTACACCAAGATAAGTCTTTGCTTCATTAATTCAATTATGTATTTGATTATTTGTGTGTATGCTTGCATGTTCTCCATGTCCGGCTAATTTATTTGTGTGTTTGCTTAGGAAGTATGAAACTTAATTATTGAATATTGATTGGTTGTTTCTTATCTTAGTTGATTAATGATCTAGTAATGCGATAGGTCATTCGTTGTGTACTTAATGCTTGATTCATCTTTGTGAACCTTAGAGTATGATTACCTGAGTGATTGTAGGCTAAACCATCCGAAGAGCGCCTTAGAGTAGGAGTCTATAATCTCTAAGTGGATTTGTAGACAAGACCCTTTGGTAATTTCAAAGAGTTAGGGAGAAACCCATACCCTACAACTTTAGAAACACAACGCAACTAGGAATAAGACGTGACACTCAACCATCAATAGGAGATAATTAAGGAGTAATACAAACTAAGTAAACACATCTTTAAACTATCATACGAGCACACATTAATTAGACATAGACTCCCACAACCTTAGTTTAGATAATTAGATAATAGTAGAGTAATCGGTAGAAATACCAACCCCCCCCCCCCCCCCCCCAAATCCAATACCTGAGATTCGTACCTTTCCATTTTCATAAAATATAAAAAGATAAAAAATAATCTTCCTCAACCTTAACCTTAGCGTAGTAACTCCCTACTAGCATTCCTATTCCCCTAGAGAACGATATCAATACCCGTGGCTTACCCTAATTACTACACTACAACGATTAGGTTCACTGCCTAGGGTGTTATAAAACTTGCTCGAAGAAAAGGAAGTTCCTTTGACCCCGAACGACGCGTGTAGCGTTATCAAGTTTTTGGCGCCGCTGCCGGGGAATAGAATAGCTAGTTAGTAGTCCACTTCGTTTAGGTTTCTTTGCTTGATTCCTATCAAGTAAATTTTTTTTTATTTTCTAGATTTCTCTTAGTCTATCCCCCTTCTTCGTGACCCCCGTTCGTAAAAACCATCATTAACCATGATCCGTATTTTTCATCGAAGATTCTTTACTTTACCCGTTCCCAATCCCGAGATTGAGAACGCAATCCCACAAAACCCTTCACCCACCCACCATTTTGGTAATCACCTAGAGCATAATGAGATGAATTGGCAACAACAAAGTCCTTTCTATTACTCTGATTCTGATGAGGAATTTGATTATGATGAAGCACTTGATAGCGGAGAGGTCATTAATGAAGAAGTTAGTTCTGAAATTAAGGAAGACCCATCCCAATGTTTTGACCCTAGGTGCAGGATTGAGAAAGATGGCCCCTTTAATATGCAATTCCCTTGCAAAATAGGACTAGAAGGGTTCGATGCTTATTTGAATTCATTCTTACCTTTAAACTTAATTTCAAGGGACCTATACAACAAAATCAAGGTCAAAGAGTTAACTTATCAAGGGAACAATGTTGTTGAAGCAGTCATTTATTTGCACGTGTTTGTCGGAAGTTTTACTTATTTGGTAGAGTTCATGGTCTTAGAAGACTTAGGAGAATTTATAGATAAGGACCTCACTCAAATAATTTTTGGAAAACCTTTCAAGAAATTGACTAGGTTGAATGAACGGATGATTGATGGTCTAATTACATTCTCTAATGAAATTGAAGATTTTATCTACCAAATGCCACGCGCTCATCCTAGGTTTAAACATAAGGACATCGAGGTTTGTAACAGAATGACCCCTATTCCATTGCTTAGTGAAAGGGATAAGCAGAATGGGCTTAGGTACCCACATGAGAAAACTAAGCGGTATTACAAAAAATGCCTTGAATTAGGAGATGATTACAAAAAGAATGAAAGAACGTTAGAATGGCTTAAGTATGAGCACGAGAGGGATAGTGAGGCAATGTAGGAGCACGACTATGAGTCTAGCTACAAGACTCTTAAATAAAGAAAAGCGCTTCGTGGGAGGCAACCCATGCTTAATTGTTTGCTTGTTAGTGTCATATATCTTTTATTAATTGTTTATCCTCATGTTTAAATTTGTAAAAATGATTTATTTTGTTTTTAACTTCGTCTTAATTACATATAAAGGTATTTTACATAAGGGATAAGTGTAGGGAGGATTACACACGTTTTCAAAAGAAACGTAAACATGAGAATAACAATTAACTAAAAGATATATATGTTTGTTTGTTCGAGTCAAATGCTTGTATCGAGTCATAATGAATGTTTTGCAGAAATTTTTCCAGATTCTAAAGATGTAAATTTTCCAGAAAATCGCAGACCAGTTTTTGTCAGGATAACCTGACGGCGTCAGGATTGCAACCTGACGGCGTCAGGAAGGAGTAAAAACATCAGATTACTTTTTCTCGTTTTCTGAGCTACTTATAAATTTTTGGAATTTTCCAGGTCTTAATTTTCTTAGAAATTCTGTAAACAACCATTCCACAAGCATTATATCCTAGTTTAAATCGAGTCTTATATATATTTTTACCGCCGATTTTACGCGAAGGTTTCGTTTGTTTTCTTCAAGTGTGCAGGTTTAGTTTGTCAAGAAGAAGTTACATAAGATTGGAAGGAGCTTTTCACGCAATAATTCTTCTTGAAAAGAATTTAACCACCACTTTACACGGATCCTACCGAGCTAATCAGGGGAGTATTAGTTTCTTTCGTTTTTAATTACCTTCCAATTATCATAACTTTGATACTTTCGGGGAACATTGGGGACAATGTTCAGTTTAAGTGTAGGGAGGGAAAATAAAACGGGAACTTTGAAACTATGCTTATCCTTGACTATTTGCTTTGTCCAATTGTGATTGTGTAATAAACCATGAGAAAATGTCGGTTAGGGTAATTTTGGCACCAAATTTAAAATTTTTCATAACATATAGGAGTGGGCCATTAGTCTTAACAAAAGCGTCTCATGGATAGGAAGTTATATGACTAGCACAAAAACCCTTACCACCCAAATTCCACCCAAAATGTGAGGATCGCCCTTAGATTAGTAGGAATTAAAGCATTTATCTTTAATGCTTAGAGTGTGAACCGGTAGTATATTAGATTCTAGAACTTGTTTTGTGATGCATTCCGAGATCGCAAGTGAGGCTACACTTGTGTAGTTAGGAATAACTAAATGATAAGAGGCATTAGGATAACCCTTGTTTGATACCTGTAATATAATTACTTCTTCCACATCGGTTGAGTAATTCCCCCACACCCTTTGCGTTGTACTCATCTTTAGTACACGATACCCCTAGTTAACCCCTCAGAGCCTATCCTTTTCGCGGTTCTCGTGATATTTCGGTTTTTTCTGGAATATCAATGAAGAGCATTGTTTACACCCCACCCCCAAATATACACCCAAATCGCCTTAGCCTACCCCTTATGCACTCACTTTTAGTGCAAATGTTTGTTATCACCCCAAACCCTTAGTTCAATTATCTAGTTGCTTGCATAAGTTGCTAAGTCGAGTCATATCCTTTGTATACAGTTTTGGGATGATTGGGATTCATGGGAAAAGTTAAAGTTTATGAAATGACGGGAAGGGAACGTTAAATTCAAATTCCCTTTGTTTACGTAATAATGTACCCCAAGTGTTTTGATCTTTTCGATTCGGGTCAAATTAGTGTTAGAATAATAAAAACTCAAGTGTAGGGATATGCTTATAAATCCCTAGTATTTTGATGTTATCTTAGAGGATGGTAGAGTAAAAGTGTATGAAAAAAAAAAAAAAAAAAAAAATCGAAAAAAATAGAAAAAGAGAAAAGAAAAAAAAAATATAGTGAAAAAAAAAAAAAAAAAAAAAACATACGGGCTACCATCCTACATCTATCCTTTAAATTTATGTTTGTTTATTTCAGTTATCTAGAGTTTAGAGTGTCGAGTCTTGGCTTAGCAACGCCATTCTTCATATGCAGTTAACATAAAGATTTTTGACTTACCACCACTAAATAGCCTATCCCACCAAACCCTTATTTCCCTACCGTAAGCCTAACATTACAACCCTTTAAAAGACCTCTTTGATAGTCTTTCCTAGGTGCTTACGCCAAAGCGATGGAGGTTTGATCTATTCTCAAGCCTATGGTAATCTATGTACTAGGACCGGTTAATGAGTGTTTATCTTCCATTTCCTATATTGTTATATTTCATTTATACACCTGAGAGAGATGTGAGTATCCAAACACCCCATGTGAGGTGCTAGTATGTAATTTCCGTGCTTGTTATGACTTTTGCGGGGCTTATATGTGTTGTGGACCGTTTTGAATTAATGCTGAATGACCCCTAACTTATAATTTAATTGGCTAAAAGCACATTTGCTTGAGGACAAGCAAATAACAAGTGTAGGGATATTTGATAAGGTTTTAAAAGGTACCATTTTGAGGGGTCATTTAAGTCCTTATTTGATCACTTTTGTATCCGTTATTGCTTAATATCGTTCCTTTTCACTTTTTAGGTCTCGTGAAGGCAAAATGCTGGAATGGCACTTATTTGGACGAAAAGGCGCGAATATATGAAGAAAATGGCCAAAGTCGAAATCGAGACACTCACAGTCGCTGAATGTAGAAGGCGACGGCGTCAGGAGCTATTTGCGACGCCGTCGGAGAATTATTGTGACGGGTCAGAACTCAAAACTCGTGTTTTCAAGAGACGGCGTCTAGTTGTGAAAGAGTAGGCCGTCGCTACTCAGACGGCCTAGATGCGATCCAGACGACGTCAGAAGCTGAAGAGGACGGCGTCACGGACATAAGGTGACGCCGTCGCAAGGTTAACGTGGCCAAGACGAAACCCTAATGGCGGCGACACGACTGCGTCGCTAAACATAAGGTGACGCCGTCGCAATTGTAATCTTATATATAGAATCCGAATTTTTCAGTCTTTGTGTGGAGAGTCTTTGGAGTAAAAACCTAAAACCGAACCTAAGGTGTCTTGTACAGTATTTTAGGGTTTTTAACCCTATCTTACACCAAGATAAGTCTTTGCTTCATTAATTCAATTATGTCTTTGATTATTTGTGTGTATGCTTGCATGTTCTCCATGTCCGGCTAATTTATTTGTGTGTTTGCTTAGGAAGTATGAAACTTAATTATTGAATATTGATTGGTTGTTTCTTATCTTAGTTGATTAATGATCTAGTAATGCGATAGGTCATTCGTTGTGTACTTAATGCTTGATTAATCTTTGTGAACCTTAGAGTATGATTACCTGAGTGATTGTAGGCTAAACCATCCGAAGAGCGCCTTAGAGTAGGAGTCTATAATCTCTAAGTGGATTTGTAGACAAGACCCTTTGGTAATTTCAAAGAGTTAGGGAGAAACGCATACCCTACAACTTTAGAAACACAACGCAACTAGGAATAAGACGTGACACTCAACCATCAATAGGAGATAATTAAGGAGTAATACAAACTAAGTAAACACATCTTTAAACTATCATACGAGCACACATTAATTAGACATAGACTCCCACAACCTTAGTTTAGATAATTAGATAATAGTAGAGTAATCGGTAGAAATACCAACCCCCCCCCAAATCCAATACCCGAGATTCGTACCTTTCCATTTTCATAAAATATAAAAAGATAAAAAATAATCTTCCTCAACCTTAACCTTAGCGTAGTAACTCCCTACTAGCATTCCTATTCCCCTAGAGAACGATATCAATACCCGTGGCTTACCCTAATTACTACACTACAACGATTAGGTTCACTGCCTAGGGTGTTATAAAACTTGCTCGAAGAAAAGGAAGTTCCTTTGACCCCGAACGACGCGTGTAGCGTTATCAGTGTCATATATCTTTTATTAATTGTTTATCCTCATGTTTAAATTTGTAAAAATGCTTTATTTTGTTTTTAACCTCGTCCTAATTGCATATAAAGGTATTTTACATAAGGGATAAGTGTAGGGAGGATTACACACGTTTTCAAAAGAAACGTAAACATGAGAATAACAATTAACTAAAAGATATTTATGTTTGTTTGTTCGAGTCAAATGCTTGTATCGAGTCATAATGGATGTTTTGCAGAAATTTTTCCAGATTCTAAAGATGTAAATTTTCCAGAAAATCGCAGACCAGTTTTTGTCAGGATAACCTGACGGCGTCAGGATTGCAACCTGACGGCGTCAGGAAGGAGTAAAAACATCAGATTACTTTTTTCTCGTTTTCTGAGCTACTTATAAATTTTTGAAATTTTCCAGGTCTTAATTTTCTTAGAAATTCTGTAAACATCCATTCCACAAGCATTATATCCTAGTTTAAATCGAGTCTTATATATATTATTACCGCCGATTTTACGCGAAGGTTTCGTTTGTTTTCTTCAAGTGTGCAGGTTTAGTTTGTCAAGAAGAAGTTACATAAGATTGGAAGGAGCTTTTCACGCAATAATTCTTCTTGAAAAGGATTTAACCACCACTTTAAACGGATCCTACCGAGCTAATCAGGGGAGTATTAGTTTCTTTCGTTTTTAATTACCTTCTTTTATCATAACTTTGATACTTTCGGGGAACATTGGGGACAATGTTCAGTTTAAGTGTAGGGAGGGAAAATAAAACGGGAACTTTGAAACTATGCTTATCCTTGACTATTTGCTTTGTCCAATTGTGATTGTGTAATAAACCATGAGAAAATGTCGGTTAGGGTAATTTTGGCACCAAATTTAAAATTTTTTATGACATATAGGAGTGGGCCATTAGTCTTAACAAAAGCGTCTCATGGATAGGAAGTTGCATGACTAGCACAAAAACCCTTTACCACCCAAATTCCACCAAAATGTGAGGATCGCCCTTAGATTAGTAGGAATTAAAGCATTCATCTTTAATGCTTAGAGTGTGAACCGGTAGTATATTAGATTCTAGAACTTGTTTTGTGATGCATTCCGAGATCGCAAGTGAGGCTACACTTGTGTAGTTAGGAATAACTAAATGATAAGAGGCATTAGGATAAACCCTTGTTTGATACCCGTAATATAATTACTTCTTCCACATCGGTTGAGTAATTCCCCCACACCCTTTGCGTTGTACTCATCTTTAGTACACGATACCCCTAGTTAACCCCTCAGAGCCTATCCTTTTCGCGGTTCTCGTGATGTTTCGGTTTTTCCGGAATATCAATGAAGAGCATTGTTTACACCCCACCCCCAAATATACACCCAAATCGCCTTAGCCTACCCCTTATGCACTCACTTTTAGTGCAAATGTTTGTTATCACCCCAAACCCTTAGTTCAATTATCTAGTTGCTTGCAGAAGTTGCTAAGTCGAGTCATATCTTTTGTATACAGTTTTGGGACGATTGGGATTCATGGGAAAAGTTAAAGTTTATGAAATGACGGGAAGGGAACGTTAAATTCAAATTCCCTTTGTTTGCGTAATAATGTACCCCAAGTGTTTTGATCTTTTCAATTCGGGTCAAATTAGTGTTAGAGTAATAAAAACTCAAGTGTAGGGATATGCCTATAAATCCCTAGTATTTTGATGTTTTCGTAGAGGATGGTAGAGTAAAAGTGTATGAAAAAAAAAAAAAAAAAAAAAAGAGAAAAAGAAAAGAAAAAAAATAGAGTGTAAAAAAAAAAAAAAAAAAAAAAAAAAAAAAAAAAAAAAAAAAAAAAAACATACGGGCTACCATCCTACATCTATCTTTTGAATTTATGTTTGTTTATTTCAGTTATCTAGAGTTTAGAGTGTCGAGTCTTGGCTTAGCAACGCCATTCTTCGTATGCATTTGACATAGAGATTTTTGACTTGCCACCACGAAATAGCCTATCCCACCAAATCCTTTGTTTCCCTACCGTAAGCCTAACATTACAACCCTTTAAAAGACCTCTTTGATAGTCTTTCCTAGGTGCTTACGCCAAAGCGATGGAGGTTTGATCTATTCTCAAGCCTATGGTAATCTATGTACTAGGACCGGTTAATGAGTGTTTATCTTCCATTTCCTATTTGTTATATTTTATATATACACCCGAGAGAGATGTGAGTATCCAAACACCCCATGTGAGGTGCTAGTATGTAATTTCCGTGCTTGTTATGACTTTTGCGGGGCTTATATGTGTTGTGGACCGTTTTGACTTAATGCTTCATGACCCCTAACTTATAAATTAATTGGTTAAAAGCACATTTGCTTGAGGACAAGCAAATAACAAGTGTAGGGATATTTGATAAGGTTTTAAAAGGTACCATTTTGAGGGGTCGTTTTAGTCCTTATTTGATCACTTTTGTATCCGTTATTGCTTAATATCGTTCCTTTTCACTTTTTAGGTCTCTTGAAGGCAAAATGCTGGAATGGCACTTATTTGGACGAAAAGGCGCGAATATATGAAGAAAATGGCTAAAGTCAAAATCGAGACACTCACAGCTGCTGAAATTAGAAGGCGACGGCGTCAGGTGCTAATTGCGACGCCGTCCCAAAATTGTTGTGACGATCCAGAACCCAAAACTCGTATTTTCAAGCGACGACGTCTAGTTGTGAAAGAATAGGCCGTCGCTACTCAGACGGCCTAGATGCAATCCAGACGACGTCAGAAGCTGAAGAGGACGGCGTCACGGACATAAGGTGACGCCGTCGCAAGGTTAACGTGGCCAAGACGAAACCCTAATGACGGCGACACGACGGCGTCACGAAACATAAGGTGACGCCGTCGCATATGTAATCTTATATATAGAATCCGAATTTTTTAGTTTTAGGAGAGTCTTTTGGAGTGAAAACCTAATACCGAACCTAAGGTGTCTTGTACAGTATTTTAGGGTTTTAAACCCTATCTTACATCAAGATAAGTATTTACTTCATTAATTCAATTATGTCTTTGATTATTTGTGTGTATGCTTGCATGTTCTCCATGTCCGGCTAATTTATTTGTGTGTTTGCTTAGGAAGTATGAAACTTAACTGTTTAATATTGATTGGTTGTTTCTTATCTTAGTTGATTAATGATCTAGTAATGCGATAGGTCATTCGTTGTGTACTTAATGCTTGATTCATCTTTGTGAACCTTAGAATATAATTACCTGAGTAGTTGTAGGCTAAACCATCCAAAGAGTGCCTTAGAGTAAGAGTTTATCATCCCTAGTGGGTTTGTAGACGAGACCCTTTGGTAAGTTCAAAGAGTTAGGGAGAAACGCATACCCTACAACTTTAGACACACAACGCAACTAAGAATAAGACGTGACAACTCAACCATCAATAGGAGATAATTAAGGAGTAATACAACCTAAGTAAACACATCTTTAAACTATCATACGAGCACACATTAATTAGACATAGACTCCCACAACCTTAGTTTAGATAATTAGATAATAGTAGAGTAATCGGTAGAAATACCAACCCCCCAAATCCAATACCCGAGATTCGTACCTTTCCATTTCATAAAACATAAAAAGATAAAAAATAATCTTCCTCAACCTTAACCTTAGCGTAGTAACTCCTTACTAGCATTCCTATTCCCCTAGAGAACGATATCAATACCCGTGGCTTACCCTAATTACTACACTACAACGATTAGGTTCACTGCCTAGGGTGTTATAAAACTTGCTCGAAGAAAAGGAAGTTTCCTTGACCCCGAACGACGCGTGTAGCGTTATCAGTTACGTTGCATAGTTAAAGAGTTACATTGTTAGCTTTTAGGTGACAACTAGCTCTAGTAACTACCTTGAAGATGTGGACAACCCCGAAAGGTTGTCAAACCCGTCAAAGTTCATGTCTATCAGGAGCTTCTCGAATGGTACGATTTACTTGGATAAGTCTTGGAAGACAAATCTTTTCAATGTATGACTGTTCAGATCCCGTCAATTCATGGGTTAAGTCTTTTCACACGAGGATTCATTAGCAAAACACAACATATTTCTTATCACATAATTTTCTCCCCCTAAAAAATGGCATATAAATGTTATTTTTGAAGAAATGTTGATAATAAATATGACCATTTTGAGTTTTGTGGGAAGATTACATAAAGAACAATTTGTGAACAAAGTTTTTATAAGTCAAGTACTCCCCCTCAACAAGTAATACTAACTTTTGAGGTTTTGAAAACGTAAGGGGAAGTGCTTGTTCTTTTGAGCAAAACCTTGAAAAGTGAAAGGTTTGATAGGTTTTACTCAAAAGTAAGAAGCTTTCGCTCCTTTTGTAAGGATTGTGGTACTGAAACGTACCACAGGGTCCTTTCATTACAAGAACGGGTTGTACACTGTTATGTGTGCACAAGCTATTTTCATTAATAATCACACATCAAAAATAAGAAATTGAGACAGTTTAAGGGGTACCAGGAATTTCAGGTAGGTCAGCAATAACTCCAGGAATGCGAACTGGTCGTTGATAGCCTGAGAGATTAATGCGTTGACGACCACCTACGAAGCTTTCCAATGTTCTGAACTGGTCCCTTCGAAACAACCTTTCATCAATCATCTTGATGATTCTCTTTACATCCCGTCTTTCCTGAGAATTCCATCTCTTTTGTGACCTAATGCCTTGTTGAATCACCTTTAATTGATATGCTAGCCCATCCCTGACATGCTTCAAAGTTGAATCTCCAAATTTATGAAGCTCTGTACACGCCATCAAGAAATTGCGGTGTAGTTCACTGCGGTAGACTACTCCAAAGGGTTTGCTGATGAGAGTGAATTGAGGAAGATGGTTGATATCAGGAAGTTCTAGCTTAGGTCTGGTGAAGTTGACATGTGTCTGATACGACTCAACAGCAAGTTGCAAGTCTTCTACACGTTCCTGGATCACTATGCTTCTGATGAAGATGAGCAAGGACTTGATGTATTCACGTTGAATTTTAGTCGAGAATTGTATCATTCTTCCCTGTACTTTGGCAAGATACAGATCTTCAATATCATTGAGAGACAAGTTCTGAAATTCTGCTTCACAGAATTCATAGTCCTCTTCGTCTTGTCTCTTGACCACGATTGTCTTGAGAAATGTGTAGTCCCATTTAGACGAGAGAGTGACATGCTTAACAGCAACGATCCCTTGTGTACTATACACTTCATGTTGAGACCTTCGAACCTGGAAGCTTCTGTAGTAGATTCATCGGCGTTTCGGCCAATGGTGAATCCTGTACATTGCATCGATGTCATACTCTTCCACTCTGTTGTTGAACATGTGGGTAGCCTTTTCCTCGATGGCTATGCAGTTAGAGTATATGACTGCCGGGAACGGAAGTGTAAGTGATGTAGCGTATTTCTTTGACACATCGCTACCATGTAGAAGAAATTCCAGGTCGTTGTTGAAGAAGTATCGAAATGGAATCTGAGGTTGATCTGGTCGACCAATGGTAGGTAGAGGTTTGGTCCAATCTGTGTAGTATGGAACGTTGTCTTTTCTGGTGTAGTCGATGTTTGCTTCAGGGTTGAGCCAATCAATGTTGTTAGACATGGCTCGTGCTATGTTTTCAAGGTGATATTCAACTTCAATAGCACTTTCCGAGCTGTCTTTGAGTATTTGAAAAGCTTCATTCTTGATTCGTTTCAACTCTGATTTCGTCATCTTCTTCACTCGGAACTTTTCTTGCAATAACTTTGCATGCTCCAATGTACTACCTCCTACCATATCTTGGTCTTCAGTTAAGGCGGGTGTAGCAGCAACAAGTGTTGAGAACCAATCATATTCGGTGTCGTCATCGTCAAGCCATGAGATGACATCAGCCTTGGGAGTCTTCTTCTTTTTCATAGGCTTTGATGAGGATGATGGTTTCTTTGTTGTTGAAGAGGGAGAGGTGGGTTGTTGTTGGGGCTCAAGGACTTCCTCATCGTCACCACCAGTGTACTCAAAGTGATCACCGGTTTTCTCTGTCTGGGGTGGCAACTCAGAGTCCTGAGGTTTTTCAGTAGAAGAACGTGGAGGAGATCGTGGTTGAGCTGGAGTCCTTTGGGGTGGAGGTTTCATGGAGGATGATTCACCAGTTTTCTTCGAGCGTTTAGGCTCTTTATCTTTATCCTTATCTTCATCGTCTCTTGGACGCTTAGGCCGCTCACCTTCTTCTCTGCATGCTGATTTAAGTTGGTATTCCAGCAATGCTTCAAACAATTTACCTTCGTAAGAGGCAAATGTTGCAGATCGTTTAGAAATTTGAGCTACCAGCCGGTTAACCAATTCAACATCTGAGAAGATTATGGGATCAGTTGGATTGATGTTTACATGCATTGGTGTTGATCTCATAGTTTGATTGGCCAAATGCAATAGATTCGGATAGAGTTGTTTGGTAAACATCTCCTTTGTAACTCCAGGAACGATGTCAAGAAGGAACTTGTGAGTGTAACCTTTGATCATCTTGTTCATTTCCTCTTGAGGATCACGTTATATGAACTTCTGGATGTACTCCCTTGCATCTTTCATCTTGTCATTCTCGTCATGAAGGTACTGTACCTGGTCAGCGAGAAAATTCAGCTTTTTGTAAAGCATGTCTTTCTTCCTTACTTGTTTGACAGCTTTAACGATTCTTGTCTTAGCTTGAGAGATCCAAGATGCCGTTGGCTTCTTTACTGATTTGGATGTGGATCTGGTTGATCTTTTGGATGGTGGTGGTGAAGAGTGAGAGGATGAATCTGATGATGAAGAGTCATGAGGAGGTTCAGGGTCCTTAGGAGGTTCAGAAGTTTTCTCCTTGGAACGAGTTGGACTATTGAGAAGATAATCATCGTAGTTTACCTCGTCATCTTTACCAGTTTTAGCTTGTTCTTCAGCCTGAATCCTAGATTCTTCATCTATTTTAGCTTTCTCTGACTTCTCAGTTTCTGGTTCCTCAATGTCATACTCAATAGAATCCTCCTGTTGCTTTTGTTGTTGCTCAAGAGTGGTGGCACCAGTTCCCTTATCGGGTTGATTAACCGCATCAGGAATTGGTGTAGATTGGACATCACTACTTGACCCTCCGGAGCCACCCATTTGATTCTTTGCAAACTCTTTCGCAACGTGTTGGAGTCTAATGATTTTGAACTTCCTCCTGTAATCAGTATCCAGAGGCTCTTCATCAGAGCTTACTTCTTCGTGCTCAATCACTGGAGTCTTTCCTTTATCACCTTTGGGACTCGAAGGCTTTGCGGCTGTTTGAGTGTCATCTTTGACTGTTTCAGAGTAAGTTATCTGATAAGGTTTTAAAAGGTACCTTTTTGAGGGGTCGTTTAAGCCTTTATTTGATCACTTTTGTATCCGTTATTGCTTAATATCGTTCATTTTCACTTTTTAGGTCTCTTGAAGGCAAAATGCTAGAATGGCACTTATTTGGACGAAAAGGCGCGATTATACGAAGAAAATGGCCAAAGTCAGAATCGAGACACTCAAAGCTGCTGAAAATATAAGGTGACGGCGTCAGGTGTTAATTGTGACGCCGTCAGAGGATCTTTGTGACGGGACAGAAGCCAAAACTCCCATTTTCAAGTGACGACGTCAAGTTATAAAAGAGTAGGCCATCGCAACTCATACGGCCTAGATGTAATCCAGACGGCGTCAGAAGCTGAAGAGGACGGCGTCACAAGCATAAGGTGACGCCGTCGCAAGTCTAACGTGGCCAAGACGAAACCCTAATGACGGCGACACGACGGCATCACTAAAACATAAAGTGACGCCGTCGCATGTGTAATATTATATATAGAATCCGAATTTTTCAGTATTAAGTGTGTAGTCTTTTGGAGTAAAAACCTAAACCGAACCAAGGCTGTCTTGTACAGTATTTTAGGGTTCCAAACCCTATCTTACACCAAGATAAGTGTTTTACTTCATTAATACAATTATGTCTTTGATTATTTGTGTGTATGCTTGCATGTTTTCCATGTCCGGCTAATTTACTTGTGTGTTTGCTTAGGGAATATGAAACTTAATTATTGAATATTGATTGGTTGTTTCTTATCTTAGTTGGTTAATGATCTAGTAATGCGATAGGTCATTCGTTGTGTACTTAATGCTTGATTAAATCTTTGTGAACCTTAGAATATGACTCCTTGAGTAGTTGTAAGCTAAACCATCCAAAGAGTGCCTTAGAGTAAGAGTTTATTATCCCTAGTGGGTTTTGTAGACGAGACCCTTTGGTAAGTTCAAAGAGTTAGGGAGAAAAGCATACCCTACAACCTTAGACACACAACGCAACTAGGAATAAGGACGTGACAATTCAACCACCAATAGGAGATAATTAAGGAGTAGTAAAACCTAAGTAAACACATCTTTAAACTATCATACGAGCACACATTAATTAGACATAGACTACATACACCTTAGATTAGATAATTAGATAAGTAGAGTAATCGGTAGCAATACCAACCCCCCCCCTAAATTCAAACTCCGAGATTCGTACCTTTCCTTTCCTTAAAAAATATAAAAAGATAAAAAAATAATCTTCCTCAACCACAACCTTAGCGTAGTAACTTCTCACTAGCATTCCTATTCCCCTAGAGAACGATATCAATACCCGTGGCTTACCCTAATACTACACTACAATGATTAGGTTCACTGCCCAGGGTGTTGAAAAACTTACTCGACGAAAAGGAAGTTCCTTTGACCCCGAACGACGCGTGTAGCGTTATCAAGTTTTTGGCGCCGCTGCCGGGGAATAGAATAGCTAGTTAGTAGTCCACCTCGTTTAGGTTTCTTTACTTGATTCCTATCAAGTAAACTTTTTTTCTCATTTTTAGCTTCCTCTTAGTCTATCCCCCTTCTTCGTGACCCTTGTTCGTAATCCCATCACTTTTCATCATGGAAGGTGATAACCAACTACCTCTCATCAACCAACCACCAAACAAATACCCACTACTTGACCCAGCCTCTGCCAACCAACTTCGAGCCCGTATTATTAGCGAAATTGGAGAGCTTAGGAAATTAAATAGGATAATTGAAAATACGCTCGAGGAAGCCCTTAAGGAATCTGATCACCCTTTAGATAGTGATTCGACCACAAGTGATTCAGATGATGATCTAGAAGAGGGAGATTATAAGGTGTTAGAAATTATGGAGGGTAGTAAGGAGGAGGAAGAACTTAGGGAGTATTTTGATTCATACCCTAAAGGGAAGGAAACCGCTTATCACTATAACGTAGTTAACTTCCCAAGACCACCTTTCGAGCCTCGCATAAGAAAGGGAAACCCTAAAAACATCAAAATACCATGTATGATTGGATACTTATATAGGGATCACACCTACATTGACTATAAGGCACCCATGAATATAATGTCTATGCTCTATTACAATTGGATCATGAGCAAAAAGCTAGAACCTATGAGGGACCCCTTTCGCCCTAGGAAAGCAAGTAACTATGTGGGGAGGGTTAAGGGATTGCATGTCTTCATAGGTAACTTCACATATAGGTGTGATTTCATGATTTTGGAAAATGTTAAAGGCATCATTGATGGGTTTTTAGGAGATGTGATACTTGGGAAACCATTTATAGAGGAGTCTAAGATGGTTTATGATCAGGAGAAGGGAATAGTCGAGTTCTCAAATGAAGCCGAGAGTGTTAAATATATAATGCCATACAAGAATAAGAAGTTTGAAGGCATGGATAATTTAGATGTAGATAACATTCCGGCATTCGAAGTAGACTGGAAGAACAAAGTTTACTACACTGCTTGTCTTGAACTAGGCCCTGAATATATTCGTGATGAGAGAAGAGTTAAGGAAATTGAATGGGCCTCCAAGATTAGGGCAACGTAGGAGCACGACTACGAGTCTAGCTACAAGACTCTTAAATAAAGAAAAGCGCTTCGTGGGAGGCAACCCATGCTTAATTGTTTGCTTGTTAGTGTCATATATCTTTTATCGATTGTTTATTCTCATGTTTAAATTTGTAAAAATGCTTTATTTTGTTTTTAACCTCGTCTTAATTGCATATAAAGGTATTTTACATAAGGGATAAGTGTAGGGAGGATTACACACGTTTTCAAGGAAACGTAAACATGAGAATAACAATTCATTAACAGATATATTTGTGTGTTTGTTCGAGTCAAATGCTTGTATCGAGTCATAATGGATGTTTTGCAGAAATTTTTTCCAGATTCTAAAGATGTAAGTTTTCCAGAATTTTTTCCAGAAAATCGCAGACCAGTTTTTGTCAGGATAACCTGACGGCGTCAGGATCGAAACCTGACGGCGTCAGGAAGGAGTAAAAACAACAGATTACTTTTTTCTCATTTTCTGAGCTACTTAAAAAAATTTTGAATTTTCCATGTCTTAATTTTCCAGAAATTTTGTAAACATCCATTCCACAAGCATTATATCTTAGTTTAAATCAAGTCTTATATATATTATTACCGCTGATTTTACGCGAAGGTTTCGTTTGTTTCTTCAAGTGTGCAGGTTTAATTTATCAAGAAGAAGTTACATAAGATTGGAAGGAGCTTTTCACGCATAAATTCTTCTTGGAAAGGATTTAACCACTACTTCACTCACGGATCCTACCGAGCTAATCATGGGAGTACTAGCTTCTTTCGTTTTTAATTACCTTCCAATTATCATAACTTTGATACTTTCAAGAAACATTGGGGACAATGTTCAGTTTAAGTGTAGGGAGGGAAAATAAAACGGGAACTTTGAAACTATGCTTATCCTTGATTATTTGCTTTGTCTAATTGCACTTTTGTAATAAACCATGAGAAAATGTCGGTTAGGGTAATTTTAGCACCAAATTTAAAAATTTTCATGATATATAGGAGTGGGCCATTAGTCTTAACAAAAGCGTCTCACAGATAGGAAGTTACATGACTAGCACAAAAACCCTTTACCACCTAAATTCCACCCAAAATGTGAGGATCGCCCTTAGATTAGTAGGAATTAAAGCATTTATATTTAATGCTTAGAGTGTAAACCGGTAGTATATTAGATTCTAGAACTTGTTTTGTGATGCATTCCGAGATCGCTAGTAAGACTACACTTGTGTAGTTAGGAATAACTAAATGATAAGAGGCATTAGGATAACCCTTGTTTGATACCCGTAATACAATTACTTCTTCCACATCGGTTGAGTAATTCCCCCACACCCTTTGCGTTGTACTCATCTTTAGTACACGATACCCCTAGTTAACCCCTCAGAGCCTATCCTTTTCGCGGTTCTCGTGATGTTTCGGTTTTTCCGGAATATCAATGAAGAGCATTGTTTACACCCCACCCCCAAATGTACACCCAAATCGCCTTAGCCTACCTTGTATGCACTCACTTTTAGTGCACTATTGTTATCATCTTAAACCCTTAGTTCAATTATCTAGTTGCTTGCATGAGTTGCTAAGTCGAGTCATATCCTTTGTATACAGTTTTGGGACGATAGGGATTCATGGGAAAAGTTAAAGTTTATGAAATGACGGGAAAGGAACGTTAAATTCAAATTCCCTTTGTTTGCCTAATAATGTACCCCAAGTGTTTTGATCTTTTCAATTCGGGTCAAATTAATGTTAGAGTAATAAAAACTCAAGTGTAGGGATGTGCCTATAAATCCCTATCATTTTGATGTTACCGTAGAGGATGGTAGAGTAAAAGTGTATGAAAAAAAAACAAACATACGGGCTACCATCCTACATCTATCCTTTAATTTTATGTTTGTTTATTTCAGTTAGCTAGAGTTTAGAGTGTCGAGTCTTGGCTTAGCAACGCCATTCTTCGTATGCTTGTAACATAAGAGATTTTTGACTTGCCACCACTATATAGCCTATTCCACCAAACCCTTTGTTTCCCTACCGTAAGCCTAACATTACAACCCTTTAAAGACCTCTTTGATAGTCTTTCCTAGATGCTTACGCCTAAGCGACGGAGGTTTGATCTATTCTCAAGCCTATGGTAATCTATGTACTAGGACCGGTTAATGAGTGTTTATCTTCCATTTCCAATTTGTTATATTTCATATACACCCGAGAGAGATGTGAGTATCCAAACACCCTATGTGAGGTGCTAGTATGTAATTTCCGTGCTTGTTATGACTTTTGCGGGGCTTATATGTGTTGTGGACTGTTTTAAACCAATGCTTCATGATCTCTAACTTATAAATTAATTGGCTAAAAGCACATTTGCTTGAGGACAAGCAAATACCAAGTGTAGGGATATTTGATAAGGTTTTAAAAGGTACCTTTTTGAGGGGTCGTTTAAGCCCTTATTTGATCACTTTTGTATCCGTTATTGCTTAATATCGTTCCTTTTCACTTTTTAGGTCTCTTGAAGGCAAAATGCTGGAATGGCACTTATTTGGACGAAAAGGCGCGATTATACGAAGAAAATGGCCAAAGTCAGAATCGAGACACTCAAAGCTGCTGAAAATATAAGGTGACGGCGTCAAGTGTTAATTGTGACGCCGTCAGAGGATCTTTGTGACGGGACAGAAGCCAAAACTCCCATTTTCAAGTGACGACGTCAAGTTATTAAAGAGTAGGCCGTCGCAACTCAAACGGCCTAGATGTAATCCAGACGGCGTCAGAAGCTGAAGAGGACGGCATCACAAGCATAAGGTGACGCCATCACAAGTCTAACGTGGCCAAGACAAAACATAAAGTGACGCCGTCGCATGTGTAATATTATATATAGAATCCGAATTTTTCAGTATTAAGTGTGTAGTCTTTTGGAGTAAAAACCTAAACCGAACCAAGGCTGTCTTGTACAGTATTTTAGGGTTCCAAACCCTATCTTACACCAAGATAAGTGTTTTACTTCATTAATACAATTATGTCTTTGATTATTTGTGTGTATGCTTGCATGTTTTCCATGTTCGGCTAATTTACTTGTGTGTTTGCTTAGGGAATATGAAACTTAATTATTGAATATTGATTGGTTGTTTCTTATCTTAGTTGGTTAATGATCTAGTAATGCGATAGGTCATTCGTTGTGTACTTAATGCTTGATTAAATCTTTGTGAACCTTAGAATATGACTCCTTGAGTAGTTGTAAGCTAAACTATCCAAAGAGTGCCTTAGAGTAAGAGTTTATTATCCCTAGTGGGTTTTGTAGACGAGACCCTTTGGTAAGTTCAAAGAGTTAGGGAGAAAAGCATACCCTACACCCTTAGACACACAATGCAACTAGGAATAAGGACGTGACAATTCAACAACCTATAGGAGATAATTAAGGAGTAGTAAAACCTAAGTAAACACATCTTTAAACTATCATACGAGCACACATTAATTAGACATAGACTACATACACCTTAGATTAGATAATTAGATAAGTAGAGTAATCGGTAGCAATACCAACCCCCCCCCCCCCCCACCAAATTCAAACTCCGAGATTCGTAACTTTCCTTTCCTTAAAAAATATAAAAAGATAAAAAAATAATCTTCCTCAACCACAACATTAGCGTAGTAACTTCTCACTAGCATTCCTATTCCCCTAGAGAACAATATCAATACCCGTGGCTTACCCTAATACTACACTACAACGATTAGGTTCACTGCCTAGGGTGTTGAAAAACTTGCTCGACGAAAAGGAAGTTCCTTTGACCCCGAACGACGCGTGTAGCATTATCATTATCTCTTCTTCTGATTCAGTTTCCTTAGAGCTTTCATCCTTTAGCTTTTGTTGCGGTTCAGATTTGGGAATAGGGATAGCTTTCTTTGAAGGAATTGTCCTCTTACGTCCAGGTTTCCTTTTAGGAAACTTTCTTGGACTCTCAGTGGTTGCAGCACTTCCTGCACTTCCTCTTTTGGTTTTCCTAGTAGGTGTACCAGAAGACTTGTCATCGAGAGAACCAACTTTGCCTTCATCAACTGCTACCAGATACCTTTTGTATGAGTAAAGCTGTTTGATTTCATCAGAGAGAAGGTGATCCGGTAACACAACACCTTGTTCCTTTGTTGTTGATTCCTTAAATTTGACTATTAGAGTAGGTTCATACAACATGTCATGATTGTTGGGGTCATTGAGTATCTTGGGGATATCAGGATTAAGTCCAAGTGCTCTTTGGAACAACAGTTTTGTATATATGATATAAGGAATCTTTGAGCCAAGCTTTTTGAGGAATAACATCATGTCGTCCCATATCATAGCTTCAATTTCGATGTGCTTCATGTTGATCAAAGCCCAAAAGATCTGCAGTTCCATGAGCTTGGGATGCTCATAGCCACTGTCACGACCGGAAACAGATTTGGTGATGATGATGTAGAGAGTTCTCCAAGGTTGAGGAATATTCTTAAGATCCACGTATGAATGCTTAGTGATTACTCCTGTAGCTTCGTCATAACCAATGTCGATCATGAATTGTAGAACAGTCTCTTCAGTTGGTGCAGCAACGTAATCGGTAGGCTCGATGTCGGGAATGAGGAGAACAGTCCTTAAGTCTGCAGGTGTGATGGTGACTTGTTTGTGGTTCAGAGTTACTGTCACAACATTTTGTCCTTTGATCTTTTGCATTGTTTCCAGAACTGATGAATGTAGATCTCAGGCACTGTAGCAGAATTTGAGAGCATGTTCTGATAAGGATGATTCTTCAGAATATCCACAGCAATCAAGCAAGAAGACTCTGAGCAGGTGAGAGTTTCAAAGTCAACACGAAGGTTGTTCTTTCCAATCTTCATCGGATAGCCATTAGGGAAGATATCAGCAACGGTGAGAACATTTGGTGCATCCACATTCTGCATTTGAGCATCCATGTCGTGATCTGAAAGATATTTAGCCAAAAGAACCAGCATATCGAAAGACATTATGTTAGTCAACAGATGGTTATATTGTCTAATTATTGAATGTGATATGTCGATGATTGTTACGAGTCCAATGTCACTAGTTTGTCTAATAGTCCAATGACGTCGTGATAAGTTACGTGAGTTGATTAACTTTAAGTTTTAAAGTCCATGTTTTCACTTATTATTCACAACTTGTTAAACATTTAAGCTTATTAGTGACATTATTGGTTTCGAGGCGTTATGATTTATTTATTTACAAGTTTGCACGCGTAACAATTCATAATTAAGGTTAAAATAAGGCTTAGGCGTAGAAATGGCAGCTTATGCGTAAACAGGATTGGTATACGCGTAAAACGCAAGCTTATGCGTAGGACCCTGACTTATGCGTAAGAGATATTACGCGTAGGAAAAAGGGGACCTTATGCGTAGAGCTTACGCGTAAGTGTATATAAAACCTTACGCGTAAGGCTTACTCATAAGAGTCAACCTTATGCGTAGAGGTCACTGTTTACGCATATCTTTCACAGGATACGCGTAGTCCCTTATGTAGAACCTTATGCGTAAACGTTATGCGTAAGATTTCTCTTACGCATAACATGCTACGCGTAAGGTGATCCTTATGCGTAGTTTGCTAGTAACCTTGATTCTGAATTTTCACTTGTAACAAACCTGAAATAAGTTCATCATAGCATCAATATTAACACATACATTCATTATATAATAGATTTAATCACGAACACTCAGTCAAACAGATAGGCGTAGAAATCCTTATGCGTAAACCTAAACCCTAAGGTTTAATTTCTACGAGTAAGAGATTTAGCCATAGGAATTGCATCAAAATGATTCTGGTAAGTCTAAGAAGCCTATTAAGTTGTCTTATCCAAGTTTTAACATCAAACATGTCATGAATCAAAAATACCTAAACCGTATGAACATAAACCCTAAAATTTAAATACTATCACGATTGATGTTTCTGGGTGAGTTCTGGGCATAGATATAATCAATTCTACTTGTAAACAACATCTTATGACAATCTTTATAACCATAAACACTCACATATGAAAAACCCCAAACTAACGTATGAACCCTAATTTTCAAAATTATTTAATTCGTGTTTCTGGGTGCGTTTTGATGATGGAAATGGTTTTAGTATGATTAAGTAAACGTTTTGACACAATCACATTAACCAAAAACACTCAAACATGATTACGTGTTCATACGCTTATGCGTAGAACACAACAATCACTCAATCTTACGTGTTAACCGTTGGATTTAAGCAAGATTCAAAACCATTGTTTAAAAACACTTGAAGATTGTGAAACAACTTACAAATTGATGATCAAGAAACCGGATTTGTAGAACGATTTTTATGCGTAGGATGTGTTTGGTGATGATAATAAATGAGGTGAATTAAATGAGTTTGGTGGGTATTTTTATTAAAAATAACTTTAAGCTTTTGACAGTTTTAGCCCTTCCACCTTTTCTATTTACATTCAATGCCTTTAACTACCATTTTGGTTACCAAACGAAGGATATTTGGAAAGAAATTTGACGACAATCCCCCTTGACTTAAGAAATAATGAAAGTTTATAAATTTTAGTCCGAGGAGTGTTAGAAAACCAGAAATGTGACCACCATTATTAAAGAAACAACCGGGATAAGGTAACATGCAAGTACAAGGTTTTATTGAACTTTAAGAATATTTATTTTCTCCCCCTCAACACTTGATCGAAAAAATACTGAATTTTGAAAGATTTGAGTGTTGACGGAAGAATTGTACTTGCCATGTTAAAGAAATATAGATAGAAGAATATTTTTGTTGTTTTATCTGATTTTATAATTTTGTATTTTGTTTTCTGAAAAATATTTACAAAAGAGGTTTTGGTGTTTGACTGGTTTTAAGAATGTTTTAAGAGTTCATTCAGTTCCTCTTGAGCTAAACACCGCATACCAATCCGGTGGACCAACTCATTAAACCTAGCAGGAGCTAAGGCTTTGGTGAGGAGATCTGCCAATTGGTATTCTGTACCCACAAAGTATAATTCAACAGTACCCTGTTTCACCTGGTCCTTGATGAAATGATATCGAAGATCGATGTGCTTTGATTTCGAATGTTGAACTGAATTGCACGAGATCACAATAGCACTCCGATTGTCGCAGTACATCGGGATTCTGTCAAATACGTAACCATAGTCCTTGAGTTGTGTTCTCATCCAAATGACTTGAGCACAACATGCTGACATGGCTACATATTCTGCTTCTGTTGAGGAGAGCGATGTACAATCCTGCTTCTTCGATTGCCATGACACCAGTTTATCACCAAGAAATTGTAATGCTCCTGAAGTACTTTTCCGTGAATCTAAGAATCCTGCGTGATCAGCGTCTGAAAATGCTATTAGTTCTAAACCAGAATCCTTCAGATACCAGATCCCCAATTTAATGGTTCCCTTGATGTATCAGAGGATTCTTTTTGCCTCAAAGAGGTGGGTTTCAGTTGGTCTCGACTGATAACGGGAGCAAAGATATACAGCAAAAACAATATCAGGCCTGCTAGCTGTTAGATACATGAGAGACCCAATAATACTACGGTATTTTGTAGGGTCGACCAATTTCCCATGTAAATCAGCGTCTAGCTTCTTGGTGTGAGCCATTGGTGTGGCATAGGTGTCACAGTTTTGCATTCCAAATTTTTTTAACAGTTCAAAGGCCTATTTGGACTGACTCAAGAAAATACCACGGGGTAATTGATGAACTTGCATTCCTAGAAAGAATGTGAGTTCACCCATCATTGACATTTCAAAATGTTTTGTCATTAATTTTGCAAAAGCATTTGAGTATTTTAAATGTGTTGACCCAAAAATGATGTCATCCACATAGATTTGAACGATTAAGATGTGAGCCCCGTGATATTGTATGAAAAGTGTGGGATCGACCGAACCTTTGGTGAATTTATTGGCAATGAGGAAGGATGATAACTTATCGTACCACGCCCGAGGAGCTTGTTTGAGACCATACAGAGCTTTGTTCAGTTTGTAGACATGGTTCGGGAACTCGGGATCAACGAATCCTTCTGGCTGGCTGACATAAACCGTTTCTTTCAGTTGTCCATTCAGAAAAGCAGTTTTGACGTCCATCTGAAAGACCGTTATGTTCATATGAGCCGCGAACGCGAGAAAAATCCAAACAGCCTCAAGATGAGCAATCAGAGCGAATGATTCTTCAAAGTCAATACCTTCTTCCTGTCTATAACCCTTATCCACTAGCCGTGACTTGTTTCTGATTACGTTCCATTCAGCATCGAATTTGTTCTTCCAAATCCATTTGAGACCAATGACGTAGACCCCTGTTGGTCTTTCAACCAGTTCCCATACTTCAAGACGTTTGAATTGGTTGAGTTCTTCTTGCATGGATTCAATCCAGTTGTCTTTTGTCATTGCATCTTTAATGTTTTTAGGCTCAGTTTGGCAGACAGTGAGAGCATAAATGCAATGTTCACCATCTGTGTGAAGACGTTGTCTTGTAACGACTGGTTGATTCGGTTGGCAATAATATTCTCTAGAGGATGGTCTTTTGTCCAACGATGTGTAGAGGGTTGATGTTGGTATACATTGTGCAGATTTTGAGGATTCAAATGGTTTGTTGATGATTCCGCGACATCAGGTGCAACAGTTTCATTGGCAAACGGGTTAAAGAACGCATTTGGATCAAAATCTGCAGGTGGGGGTACTTTAATAAGAATATCAACAGCTGGTTCAGCGTCGTTGGAAGCAGTTTGTTCAACTGTTGTTGTAGAGTCAACTGGTGGTGCTTCTTCAACAGTAGTTGTTGTAGCAGGTGTATCAGGTATAAGAGTATGATCAGGTTGAGCAGCGGAAACAGCGGATACACCTGGAGCACGTTCATCAATGTCATCACTAAACAACGGAGCAAATAGCGTTTCCATTTGTTGACGAGTAAGCTGGGGGCTTAGTTCAGCTGATGATGGGGTTTGAGGGAAGTTTAAACGGTTGTGACCGGGTTCCAAGCTGTTATGCTCAGAAGCCATCTCTATAAGTTCATCAAAATTAGCATGAATCGTTTCCATAACCTGCTTTGTACGACGATTCCAGATCCGGAAACCCTTAGAATTTTCACAATATCCTATAAATACTCCAATGTCAGCTTTGGCTTTGAGCTTACCAAAGTCATCACGATCATTATTTGGATAGCAAAGGGATCCAAATACATGAAAGTGTTTGAGATTCGGTTTATGGTTATGGATAAGCTCAAAAGATGTTTTGTTGTGGCGTTTAGTAATCATTGAACGATTTTGAGTATAGCATGCAGTTGATACAGCTTCTGCCCACAAGTAATCTGGAAGTTTAGCATTGATTAACATTGTTCTTGCAGCTTCCACTAACGTTCGATTTCGTCTTTCAACAACTCTGTTTTGTTCTGGTGTACGTGCAATAGATGTCTGATGCTCAATTCCCACTTTCTCATAAAATTCTCGAAGAGTTTGGTTAACAAATTCAGTTCCTTTGTCTGTTCTGATTTGGCGGACGGTGTTCCGGAGCTGAACTTGAATTTTCGTGAGAAAGGTGATGATCATCTATGGAGCTTGATCTTTACTTCGAAGAAAGTAGATGATTCGTGTAGGTTTAGGGTGGTGTGTGTATGGATAAAACCACAATATCGATATCAAAAATAACCACAAAGAATGATTTAAAATCCCTTTAGGAAAAAGGATAGTGAATCAAATCCCGTGAGTGATAGTGATACGGATTAGGAAATCCGAGTCGTGTCCCAACGAGGTGTGAATGGGCAACGTCGTTATTGGTTTGTTCTTAAAATGCTCGATGTTTTAGATTTTTGATTATATCTAAACTACGGGAAATGGGAAAGCAATAAAGGGAAATTATACTACGGGAAATCCTAAATACGCGAATATAAACTAATACGATATTAAAGAAACGTAAATAAAATGCAACTACGTCTAATCTAAGTCCTAAAAATGATCTAAGATTACTTTTAAACTAAAAATGCAATTTAAAACTTAATTATGATTTAAAACTAATTTTTATGATTTTTATTTAATTTATTTGAATTAAAAACTAATTTTTTAACTATTAAGACTAATCTAAAATACTAAAAATTATGAAAACATAGGGGAAAATTATGAAACTATTTTTTCAAAAATCTAAATTAACTCAAAAGACTTTTCAAAACTGATTTTGTATTTTTCTGATGATTTTTTCTATTTTATACGAATTAAAAACTATTTAAAACTAATTTAAATGCTAAAAATTACAAATTAAACTAGAAAAAATCTAGAAAAATTATTTTTTTGCTTTTTATATTTTTCTTAATCTAGGAAAATTGAAAAATTATTTTTTTGAAGCTTTTCTGATTTATTTGTAATAAAAGCTATTTAAAAAGTCTTAAAAACTGATTTAAAATAATAAAAATATCAAACAGTGTTGGAAAAATATGAAAAATTCAAGAAAAGTCTAAAATTATATTATAAATCTATTAAAAATATAAAATCCTATGCTAGTGTGCAAGAATTAGGTTCTGTAGTGAAAATGTCTAGCAAATAAGCTACTAACTTAAGCTAACAAGTGCTATAAGCCACTAAACTGTCTAAGAAGCTAAATAAGGCTAAAACTACTCTAAATAGACATAATTCAACTAGTCTAAACCTTTAATGAGCTGATTGAACTAATTTGAATAGTTTGAGCTTATGAAATCTAACCAGCCAAACACCCTTACTTGCAGCTACTGCACAAGCTTATTCAATAAGCTAAAATGAAAACCAGATGTGTGGAACTCAAGTCCACCAGTCAAACAACAACTGGACCGATTTTTAGATCCTAACTAGCTGAAATGAAACTAGGAGAGGGGCTGCAAAAAAAACTTGTCTACACACTCAGTATGCTGAGTGTGAGACAGAGCAAAAGCCAGCTGATAAACCAGCTTATTCAGGGACTAAAGAAAGTTCACAAAATTCCTTAAAAATCATATTTGAAAATTTGACCAACTGAAGTTGTTTATCCCAGAATTTCAACTAATTTAGATCAAAGATGAATCAATTAAAAATCAACAAAGTTTGGCTGAAACTGACTTTTTCAACTTTTGACTTTTTGAGACAGTAATGAAATGTTGACCAAAATGAGTTTTGATTCAAAATGATGAACTGATTTTGATGTGAAATGATGAAATACAACTATTGCAAGTTATTTTACTACTACTTCTACCTAAATGCAAGATTTACTTAACTGTTTATAACAGATAAGAGAATAAGAGCAAATTGCATGCAATTTTGACTAAAAGAGTTCTAGGATGCAATATTATGATTAAATTGATTCTTATAATCCTAATATAGACTAATGCAACAGAGATCCAATACCTAAATAGCCTCAAACACAGATTAATCTCAAAATTCAAACACTACTTATACTAACTGTTTTGCAATTTAACTCTCCTAACTGCTGAACTAGCTTATACTAACACTTAAACTGAATCAAATTAACCTAATAACAACTAAATGAATAGATCTAAGCTAACAATAACCACAGATTCAAACACAAGCAGTATTTGCAGATTATATCAGATATGGAAATAGAATAGGTACTCACAGTAGTCCAGCTACAATAGCTTGCCAAACAAAACAAACAACCACTATCCTACAACTGATCTCAACCCAACTCAGATCAAAATCAACCCATATCCAACTCCATATCAGCAAACCAGATCCAAGTCACAAATGAAACTGTATGTTGACTTTTGTTGACTGTGGTAATATTTGAGAGAATTTCTAAGATTGAAAAAGAAATAAGCTCACTATAAGCTATTATAAGCTTAAATGAACCTTGTGAAACAGTAGCTGAAGCTTTGAATAACTTTATAAGAAGCTTAAGAGTATTTTTTATTTTTCAAATATTTTTTTTCTGATTTTTTTTTTAATTTTTGAATTAATGAAGAAATAAGCTGAAAATAAACTTTGATTGAGGAAATAAGCAATAAACAATGATAATGAGCAGATTAGAATCATAAACAACTAAACAATTACTTGAGAATTAAAACTGAATTTCATTAATAAAAACTTGAATACAAAAAGTGCATTACAAAAGCTGGAATGTAAAACTGAATTAAAAACTTAATACAAAACATATTTAAGCTACTGAAATGAAGAAGAAAAGAAAGGTGTTCTCCAACGTGAATGAATGGGGGTATTTATATTTGAGCTCCAAGCCTTGGAAGGATCCAGAAGTGAGCCTTGTGCTTTCTCTCCTCATCTGACAGCCCTTGGATACGTTTCTAGTAAATTCCCATCAATATCATTCATTGGATCATGTGCCAATTCCTTTTCGACCAATGAGAGGAGAGGAATGACATGGATAGGTGACATGGCACTGAGCACGTGTCAGGTGGTGTCATAAGTGTGTCAGGAAAGGATGGAATTACCCCTTGATTGCTTTGATTGTACTTGATTTAGTCAGGGGTAGATTAGGGTTCATGTAATTCTGGGTTTGGGGGGAATTGGGGAAATATTTGGCGGTATTGGATTTTAAATATTTTTTCGTTTTATTTGACCGGGTATTATAGTTGAGTTGACCGGGTATTGTAGCAAAATGGGTAACCTGGTTTAGGATATTGGACCGGGTAAGGGAATTGGTAGATTGGGCTTGGATTATTGTTTGGGCCAAGTAGTTAAGTGATGGATTTTGGACATAGGATATATCATGGATCCATTTAATGGTATAAGGACCAAAAATGTATAAACTGAAATCCAGGGGCCAATCTTGTAAATCTGAAAATAATATCCAAGGGCTAGACTTGCCAATCTTCAATAAACCAAGGGCCATTCTTGCCAAATTCTGAAACTTGAGGGTATATTCTGCCAAATGATGAAAGTACAGGGACTGATTCTGCCAATTCTTTAAACTTGATCATAACTTTCAGAAATCATCCTTTTAGCAAGAAAATCTTCACAGATGCATAATTCTGACCTTCCGGCTCAGCTTAAGCACTCTTTATCTCTCGTGCTCGGGTTTTTGTCTGATTTGGCTATCTTTTGTGCGTTTTGACATATCCGTACCTGCACAAGCACAAACTCAAGAAAACAACAAATATTAGCAATAAACGGCTCTTTCTTGGTTATTTTGGGTCATATTTGATAAAGAAATGATATGTGTTTTTGCACATATCAAAATACCCCAGACGAGACCATTGTCGTGTCCCCACGCAACGCAATCAACTCACGCTTCTAAAACCAAGGATTTCAATCTCTTTCTACTAAACCTATGAAGAAGTAGCAAAGATTCCTCAAAAGAGATTAAGAAAGCCTTAATTCTAAAAACGCCCCGTTTACCTTTTTATTTCACATATAGATATTACGATTAAGCACTTATCATTATGAGTGACGGTTTGTTGAACTTTCATGTCGATCAATAACTCCAACATTTTTCAAACGACACGTTAGGATCACGGAATAGGAAACACAACACAACGTGAAGTGACCATACGGATAGAATACATCGTCCCTGATTTTTCACAAGTCCCCAAACTAAGCGTAAAATCGAAATTATTGTTAAATATGACTCTAGATGCTAACACTACCCATGGAAGTTACTTGTGTAATTACCTTTTGCTCCCATTTTCCTATTTTCCTCTAGATTTTTTTATTTTTGTGAGAAATGAATTTCTTCAAATTTCTCATTTCGATAATTTTTTTATTCCGATAAAGATACAAAGCTAAGTCGATAATTAGTTATCCATCTTCTCTCAAGAACCATTGTCCCAAAAATGAAGTCCACATCAAGGAATTTTTATTCACTTATATTTTTGATTTTTCCTCTTTCTTTTTTCTTTTTTTTTTCATCATCAATTTTTTTTTCTTCATCATTTTTTTTTTTTTTTTTTTTTTTTTTTTTTTTTTTTTTTGAAACTTATACTTTTACTTATATGAGCTATGAACTACGGAGCTTCACGGGGTAATTCCAAGACTATAGGCTTCATGAAATGAGGATCCCAGTGGGTTAGACCAAGACCTCACCCAATCCCGGCTAAAGATCCAAGGGTCCGATCTCGAACCGCAGCTCATAACTTTATTTATTACTTATTACTTATTACGAGTCCTTGATGTGTACCCAATTTTTAAAACAAAGATTCTTTTAAGAAGATAAAAAACTAACTATCGCCAAAAACTCAACATCTCTAATTATTAATTCACAAATATGGGGTGAAACAATTTTGTGGGAACAAAAAGCCATAAGTACCTTCGATGGGCTCTAAAGAGAACCAACTACTCCACGCTTAGCATCTAAACTCATAAGTAACTCTATCATTTCTCGATCTCCGCAAATTTAAAATCCCAAATAATGAGATCCGCGGATGCTTAGCTGATAATTTTTTAGATTACCTATGGTTAAGGGAACAAGCTAGGGCTCAACACGCCCGGTCAAGTCAGAATTCTATTCCTACTCTCACCAGCGGAAAGTCAACAAGGTGTCAAAACATACATTAACTTAGCAAATGCTTGGTCAAATAATCTCAAGCCTCGCATTTTTAAAGTCACTTATTAGAAACTAGCAAATTTTTGTTTAAGCTTCGCATATTTAAAATCACTTAGGGAGACTTGCAAATTCTTGGCCTTGTGAGCTAGAATCGCATTTTATAGCCTCTTGTCTAAGCAATTAGCAAAGACTATTTCAAGAAAAACGCATATTTAAAGTAACCTCTAAGAGACTAGCAAGAACTTTTCAATCATAAAACTAGCAAAAGCTTACAAAAAATTTTAAATTTTCACATTTTTGCACAATTTTTTCATTTTCTAAGGAAAAACGGGGTTGCGAGAGAAACACGACAAAAAAATAAGCAAGTGCGGTCAAATCAAATCGAAGATTACCCACCCCAGACTAAAATGAAACATTGTCCTCAATGTTTAAAGGCAAGGGTATCACGAAAATATAAAAGCCGTTTATTAAGTATGCTAGAAGATAAACGTTAGTCGATAAGATTTCGGATATCAGATCTCCATAAGCAACGATCATGAAACTCGAGTGGAGAAAAGACAAACTTCGAGCACGAGAGTCTTCATATCGGGAACATCCTAAACACAACATCACAAACAACCAAACACGAGAAATCAAAGAGGCTAACCCCTTCACGTCACTTATTAGAAAATAGAAAGAAGATAGAAAGATAAGCATGGGGTGCCTCCCACGAAGCGCTACTGTTTTTCTTCAACGAGTCGCTAGCCTGACTCGTCCCCGAATTCATTTGTCCTTGGGGAAACAAGCGGAAAGGATACCCGGATCAAAGATGGTATCCTCACTCCGGAGGGAAAGAGAATGGGTGGGTTGGGAGGGAAAGAAAATGTCGGGCTCAAGCACAAATGGTATAACATCACCCAAACTCACATAAGGTGTATCAAGAAAGAATGATCCATCATCCGGTGGTTTTGCGGGCGGACGAAGAGATGACGGATCAAAAAGAAACGGCTCCATAGAAGAAGGGAGTCCATGGTACAGAAAAGTGTTACTTGAAGGTTCATCAACGAAGGCATCCAAGAGAGGATCCTTTTTCCGGTTAACTTTTGTTTTATGAATGTCCTCTCCGAAGAGTATCCCAGGGTTAAAAATCTTGTCTTCGGAGAGGAACGAAATCAAAGTATCATCCACGTGAAAATCCTCACGAGAAGAGGAATCACTCTCGGATAAAAAATAATGTGGGACCTCAGTATCAACAAGCTCATCAGTCGAAATCTTCACTTTCTTTTCTTCTTTCGAGAAAAATGGATCATCGTATTCGTTTTCTTCATTCTCGGAAAGAATCGAGTCGGTGGGAGCAAGTTCATCGGTGAACTTCTCGAAGTAAATCGACGGATCTCGATATAACAAATATTCAATTTCGCGTAAGTCGGCTCTAAAATCAAAGATGTCATCCTCACTTCCCGGTGGAAGAGGATCCATGCGAGCGAGTTCATCGGCGAACTCCTCGAGAAGTAAATCAATGGAAGATTCCTTGAGCTCGGGCTCCGAAGGATTAGTAGACGGCTTAACTTCTTTAATTTCATTTTCTTTCGGAGAGAATGAATAGAGCATTTCTTCGATTAAACGAATATCTCCTTCGATGTCGATGTCGGCGTTATCAATTTCCGGTGAAACTGAATCACTTTTCAAATAATCCTCGATTTCTTTCATGATAGAATCATCCTCCTCAGATTGAGTGAGGGAAGAGGAAGAATCAGAAATGATTTGTTTAGAAGAAAGTTCCATATTTTCAGAAGAAGGAGTGGGATTGCCACTTAAAGAAAGTTCGACGTTTTTAGGAACAAGATCAATTCGATACACAGAAAGCGGAAATGGTGTGCTCTTAGAGCTAGCATTTTCCACCACAACCGTTGTAGTCTCCTTTTCTAGTTTCTTCTTTTGCTCAGCACGTATCGTCGATAAACTCTTAACCGTAAAACGTGAAAGGCTCGGATCAATTCTCGATGGTTTAGGCCCAACTTTTTGAACAACCGGGGGTTGGACGTTTTTGGTACTTCCATTATTAATAGGAATTCCCGGGTCCTTTGTCACCTTGGTGTCACTAATTTTGGCCACATCATATTGGTTGGTTAGAGATTTGGAAGTATGGTTAACATTGAACGTGACAGATTCATTTCCTACTCGTAAAGTGATTTCTCCTTCGTACACGTCAATCAACGCATGGCCCGTCCTTAAGAAACTCCTTCCGAGAATGAGGGGTACTCGAGGATCGGCATCGAAATCAACTACAACAAAATCAGCGGGGAAATCGAACTTCCCTACTTTAATAAAGACATCCTCGGCTATACCCTTTGGTTTCGTCATAGTACGGTCGGCTAGCTCGAGGGTCATACACGTTGGGGTAAGTGGGGGTAACGAAAGCTTCTCGTAGATTGATTTCGGCATCCAATTTATACTCGCGCCAAGATCGGCCAAGGCGGAGCACTGAATAATTCCTTGAAAATCACATGGAATGAGGAACTTGCCGGGGTCACCTAACTTTTCGGGAAGTTTCTTGAGGATAACCGCCGAACAATTCTCATTCAGAGATGTCGTAGCAAGCTCATATAGTTTCTCCTTGTTCGTAAGCAATCCCTTAATCGTAGAAGCAAGTTTAGGCATCAAGAGAAGGGCATCCGCAAAACTGATCTCCACATGCAAGTCTTTGAAGATTTGAAAGAACGTTTCCATTTGATGATTTGCTTGTTCACGTTGCTTTTGATCATTCATCCTTGACGGGTACGGAAGTGTTGTTTTTGGGTTAGTCTTTTCAGCACTAACCGGAGCATCCTTGGGCTCAGACGTCGGGACAACCGTGGGTTGGACATTCTCGGTACTCCCCTTATTAGTAGGAAGCACCGGGTCCTTTGTCACCCCGGTCTCACTGTCTACCACACGAGACGGAGAAGAAGAAATAGTGGTAGGAGCCGTGGGTCCATCGTAAGCAACACCACTTCGGGTAGTGATCGCTTTCATGTCACCTCTCGGGTTGGGAATCGTATTACTCGGAAGAGTACTAGAACCCGAGGGTTGAGAATAAGACGTAGAAGCTTGATTGGCTTGAAAGAAACTAGCCATCATATTCCTCATTTCACTCATCTGCTTGTTACTCGTAGCTTCTATTTCCCTTTTGAAATCATTCCTCATACTTGTGATTTGAGTTTGCAAACTTTTAATGGTGTTATCGGAATTCTTCATGTAAGTTAGAAACTCGTTGTTCGGAGCAACTTGATGAGGTGGTTGATAAACTTGAGGTGGAGGAGCTTGGTAGTTTTGATTACCATGATTGAGATTAGCTCCTCGGTTTTGATTGTAAGATTGGTTTTGATAGCGGTTTTGGTTTTGTTGTTGTTGAGGAACGGGTACAAAACCGGGTGGTCCCATTTGGTTGGCACGGTATCCTTGGTTCTGATTTTGAACTGGATTAGCAGATGCTACGGAAGCATTTCTGAGATCGCCATCGGTGGCTTGACAATTATAGTATGGATGAGGACCACCACAAATAACACATGTTTCGGTAACGGCTTTGACTTGTTCGGATTTCTGACTCTTAAACTCTCTCATCATAGAAGTAATAGCATGAGTGAGATCAGTCAACTCACTCCTCTGAACATAGTTATCATTCGAAGCAATCTTAGAAACAACCGGACGGTTTCTAGACGAGAAAACTTTTGACTTATTTTCGATAATCGTTCTAATATCGGTGGGCATACGACTCAAGATATTACCACCGGCGGCCGCGTTAAGCGAATCTTGATCGGACGGCGTTAGAGCATTGTAGAACGTATCAATTTGATGAAGATCGGTAAAACCGTGATTTAGGCATTTACGTAAAAGTTCCTTGAATCTATCCCATGCTTCTCCAAAACTTTCGTCAAATTTTTGTTGAAAATTTATGATTTGATTTCGTAACATCGTAATTTTTGATGGAGGAAAGAATTGGTTCACAAATTTCTTAGAAAGGTCATCCCATGTTGTAATTGAGTGAGGGGGTTCTTTTTCTAGCCAAGTCCGGGCTGCCCCCTCAAGGGAAAATGGAAATAATCTCAATTTAACTGACTCATGAGTGACGCCCCGAAAGTTTATCGTAGAAGCAACTTGATTAAACCAACGGAGGTGTGCGTGGGTGTAACACCCCAACCCGACAAGGGTAAAGATATCACAATACGGTTTCATATCAGAACTTTAAATAATATACAATAGCGGAAGCCTTTACAAAATAATCAAAAGAAAACATAAATAGCTAAACTTCAAAATAAATCTAAGATCTCTATGGTCAAATCTTGCTCTCAGCTCTACTCTCAACCCAGATCAGCTATCCCATAAGCTCACCTTGAAATACCTAAAAACCTGCCGCAGGAAAAGAAAATGCGGCTGAGCTTACAAAGCCCAGTGAATAGATATAGCAAAACAAAAACTAAACAAAACATAAATACGAATTGAACAAGAAACGAATAACAAAATTCGTAGCGGAATGAGAATAATGAATCATTGAAAATTCTGCGGAAACACAAATATACAGAAATCCGGAAGAAACAAATAACATAGAAGGACAACACACAGCACAATAATAGCACATACTCAAACACATCAACATAACCAGACATTCAATAAATCAGGAAATCAGAGTACAAATAAGCCAACGGAAGTCCAAATGCTAGCGGAAACATTTAAAGAGAAAGTAAACATGGCATTCACACAAGTCAATTATCTACATTTAACACACTTAAATCAATATTGTAGCAGCGGAAATAGCAGTCAAATCATGGCAGTCACATATGCAAAATAGAAAACACAGTAGGAAAATTATAACTAAATAAGCAAAAGACATAGCATAGCAATTAGCAAGTTAACAGACCAGACATCATAAATTGAATCATTTCCCAGATCAAAGATTAGCATAAGCAGAACTTAACATGGCAGGTCAAACATAAGCAGATAAAAACACTAACGTATAGGCAAAGTTCACAAAATTAACTGAACAAATTATACATACTAAACTTACAGAATACTCACTTTCACACTAGCACATTCATCTCACAGATCAACGAATTCACATAACGATAAACTAACGTGACATCAGATGACAGCATGCGAATCATATTTAAACATATTAATCATAACCTAGCATAGTAGACGGTAGTCACATAAACATACAAAAGCATAACCACATATAATAACATATAATAAGTCGAGCACATAATTATTAACACTTGAACATACCGAATCATAATCAGAATACTTAACATAGAAATAGCAGATAAAGATTTAGTTAACTACCACGAGCCCAGAACATATCATATCAAAAACATCATAACTATATAGAAACAATCTCAAAATAAGTCGGAGTAGCTAGCTCTCAGAGTTTTATGAAGACGCGTATTGCACACGACATCATTCACCTAGATAAATCATATCGGATAACAGATCAGATCTAGGATGCATCCATACGCCCCACAAACATATATTGGTCATATAATATAACTTGAGCTCATACTAGATAACAGATAAGGGATGTGGCAGAACTTCACTCTACTGCCCTAGAGTCATGTCAGAGGTGCATCACTGACACGGACATGGAACCCCCATGACTAGTTATTATTTTGGCTCGGGTGTCAAACTATCTTAGGTCAAATAGATTTTCATAAATGACACAGATCATAATCAAACCCAAAGTTCAACAGATAACATATCAGATAACTCATATCATAAGGTTCATATTCAAATATAACAAGGTTCAACAAATGTGCATATCAAAGTCTTCCTAACATAAAGTTCAAATAAGATATTTCATGGTTCAATAAAACATAAGTTCAGATAAGCAACAGGTCAAACAATCAGGAAAAGGGTTCATAGCAATGGCATCGGAAACCCTAATAAGTAAAATAGGAAAGCTAACGAAAAGAACATCATAAGGAACCTTTACTGAAAAGGTCAGAATATCTGTACCTTAAAGCAATTGAGAGAAAAACAAACGAACGAGTGAATCACGAAGATATAACGTCGCGTCTCCTTCAACGAATCTACACGGATTATGATTTATTTAATACTGATTAGCATCATTAAGGTTATAACGGATTCATCGCATTAACATTCTTAGAGTTATAAGTTGATTCCTCCCGAACTAGCTAACTTTATTTCCCAGCCACTTGTGAATGGCTGATACTAAAAGCTTGACAGCCCGGGAGAAAAATGCAATTTTACCAAGGATTAAAAATGTCCTTGGATCGTTTATGTCCTGGTGAGGCGTGATATTCCACATACAATGACTTGTGAATGCTGAAATGATATAGAATGTACAAAAACAGGAATCTGATTGACTAACACTATGAATAGTAATAGCTCTGTCACAGCTATGTCAATAAAAACGTACAATCAGAAGCCTAAAAACGATTATAACTATAGTAGGGATTTGCATGTCTTAGCGACTTAAATGCAAATTAAAAGAGATAAAAGATAAAATCTATTAAATAAACGCTATCACTATTTTTACAGATCGATGAACGTTTATTTGATTTTATAAAATAAAATAACTTAAATAAACTATCTTAACTAAAACATAAACTCAAATTACCTAAAAACGTTACTTAAACTGAAAACGAGCGTTATTTACAAAAATTGCGCTGGAGCGCAAGCAAAAACGTAAAATTTATGAAATAAAAGTCCTACAAGTGTAAAACTAATTTTATTACATACTATATGATAAAAGAAAATTTTAGAAAAAAGATTTATATTTTTTTGACTTTTATATTTTTTATTATGAATAAATTACTATAAAACACTAATTAAATGATAAAAAATACTAAAACAAATGAGAAAAATCTGAAACTTTAACAGAAAATACTTTATACTAATACAAATTTATTAAAAATACAAAACTGGAAAAAGCTATTCTAAATAAGCTACAAATAAGCTAAATTAACCAAATAAGCTAAACGGACTAAAGTGTGTATAAGAGAATAGTTTGTGCAAACCATAACAGTCAAAGACCCAAGGGCGCAATGGTTACAGGTACACTCTCTATCACTCTATAAAGGGGGAGGTCTCAGGTTCGACCCTGCCTACCCCCTTTTTGCAAAACTTTTTATTTTTGAAATTTTCTTTTTGCAAACTATTTATTAAGCTTAAAGATGGAACTTTAATAAAGATAACTTTTGTAAAACTTGGAAATAAGCTCTGTGGGAGCTTATTTCCACAACAGTTGGCCAAATAAGCCAAAAGCTTCCACATATAAGCTAGCACTTGTATTAAAAGCTATTTTTGGGCTTTTCTGTTTTCTGAATAAACTAAGTACTGATATTATACATAGTTGATGAAAATGAAACTTTACAAACCAAGAAATAAGCTGTATAAGAGCTTATGAGCCCAACAGTTAAGCTTTTGGCTTGACTGTTGGAGCTCAAGCTCCAAATAAGCTTGAAAAAGGCTATACAACTAAAACAAAAGGTAAAATAAGGTATATACAAGTTCAATGCATAAATATAAACAAGGAAATTTGACTGAAAAGGTGTGAGCTTATGGTTTAGACAATCAAGCTTTTGGCTTGACTTGGATGGAATTGAGGCCTCAAAGGACCTGTAATAAGCTCCCCACAGGAAAACAAAAGGAAATAAATATGTATATAGGCTATATGAACAACTATGAACAAGTATGTGCACTGATAATCACCCATAAGCTTGTAAAAAGCTCATAAGCTCTAATAGTGAACATAGAACCAAACAGACCTGCTACTATTTTGAATGCCAAATTAAGCTAAGAGTATAAGCTTATCATGGCAAAATAGAAATTGGAGTAGCAAGCTAAGCTGGTGAGGATTCCAAAACACCAAAACTCAACCTGTCTAGATCACAGATGAGCTTTTGGTTAGCTTATGAAGTTGCTATGGTTACTGATTTCTCAGTGAATGCTGAGAAATGGTGATAAGTTCAAGCTTATTGCAGACCTTATTAATAAGCTGCAATGTGGAATTTAAACACTGGATCATCAAGTTGGGTAGATGAGCTTTACAAGAAACTGAACTACACAGGCTTATGACCATTAATGAGCTTCTGAGAGGCTTGTGGAAATGGTGTAATACCCTGATTGCTCAAGGGTATGTTGTGAGTGGGCAAACACAAGCTCTCAAAACTTATCTGATAAGCTCATGAATGCTCAACCAACACTGAGACATGGAGTTGGATAGCTTGCCTATCATTAGGCCAAGAATCTCAAGCTCAAGCTCAATGGGGAGACTTTTCATGGCTATAGAAACAACTCACCTCCACTGTTTGCTTCAGTGGAGGGAGTAAGATGGAACAAAATGGAAGGTTTGATTAAGCTACTAAAATAAGCTAATAACTGAAAAATAAACAAACACATAATAAAAAGGAAACAAGGGCAATATAAAGAAGTTAAATGCACCAGCTAGGATCAAATCCATGAGCTTATGCAAGCTCATGGTTTTGACAGCAAAACCATGGTGCAGGGCAAAAACAGTTAAGAAAATTGACTTTTAACAAGAACATAAAAGTTTGACTATAATGACTTTAAAACTAAATTTAATGACTGAATATAATATAATGGACTGTAATAAGATAATATTAAGCTAGGTCTACAAGTTTTAAGCTATTTCTATGAATTTCATAATCTAAAATCATCACAGTAAACTGCTAGAGCAAATTAAAATGAAATTTGACTTTTATACAAACAAGGACTTAATATATGGACTGAAATGAACTATTAGGTACTATTGTGATGTAAAACAACAATAAACAACAACAAGTAAACACTGGAACTCATGTTTATCAGCAAATCCAAACATTCCTTTGATTTACACTTTTCACATGAACATCAAAGGTTTAGATGATTCTGAACATAAACCTTATTCCAAACATTATATTATGACATAGAAAGATCATTTGAGCATAAAACATCAAGAACACAGTTGAGAAACACAGATTTGTCAAGTTTGCATTTTAACTGAGTAATTTCTAATTTTTAGCACAACTGAATTTTCATGAACAAACTACTTATATTATGCTATAATAACATCAAATAACAATACAGAAACATGAAAACATAGAAATCATAGCATAAAAAGTACTGACACAGTAAATGGGTAAAAATGGTAAAAATGGAACTTACTAATGATCAAGACAAAACCTGAGTACCAAGGCTCAGAAACAACTCCTAGCTTACTGTCAATAGGCTAGAAACTAGAAAACCATCCAGCTTAGCTTCTTACACCCCAGAACTGCTTATTGGATCACAGTAGGCTTCCATGACTGACTTTTTTGGATTTTTAGAACTTTTCTGAATTTAAAAGACCTAGCTTGTTTAATGAGTCTAAAAACTTGATGAGCTTTTGTCAGAAGCTTATGGAGCTTAAAGAGTCCACAAAACAACCATATAACTGGAAATGAAAGAACATGAAAATTTAAAGGAAATTAAGTAAAAACTTAAAACTGACTTTAAACTGTAATTAAACTGAATTTAAAAGTTCATTACACTAACTTAAAGAAAATTACAACATTTAAAAGCTTAAAAGACATTTAATTTAAAGAAAACAGTAAAACTACACTAAGTGAACAATGGTAAAAACCAAAGTTGGTTTCTTCTCTGCCTTTCTTCCTCTTTTATACCTCCAATGGTCTTGCCATGTGTCTCTGATTGAATCCCACCACTCCTCTGAGCCAATGGGAGAGTTTTGAGCATAATTGCCCATTTGATGGTTTTGGCGGGAAACCTCTTTTTGACCTCTGTGGCTCTGATTTTGCAAGTAGGGGGGGGGGGTGGACAGGTGTGATGATGAGGGGAAGGTGATAAGGTGAAGTGATGGGTGTTGGGAGAGGTGATGGTGGCTGTTGCAGAGGCAAGTGTGGGAGAGGGGATGTGGAAGAAGAACAGTGGTTGGCGGGTTATCTGCTTTTGACTTTGGGTTGACCAGAGGTCCAAAATAAGCTAAAGACAGGGGGTCCAAAAAGGTGTAAAATGGCAGGGTCAATATGCAGTTTTGACAAGGCTTAATATTAGTTTACATGACAAGGACCAAAACTGTAAATACTCCAATCTTGAGGGACCAATCCTGCCATTTCTCCAAAGTTCTCATAAGGACTGAAATTGACAAACTTGAATAGTACAAGGACTAGACTTGCCATTTTCTCATTTTCAAAGGACTATTTTTGCCAAATTCCAAAGTTTAGGGACCTAAGTTGTAAATTTGTAATTTTAAGTTTCAAGGACCAATTTTGACAACTTAGGAATCCCTAGGGACTCAAAATGATATTTCTCTTTATTTGGTTTTACCAGGGACTGTTTTTGACAAGTTTTGAAACTTGGGGGACTAAAACTGCAAATTATGCAAACTTGATATGTTTTTCACCAGATTTTGACATTTTTGCATTTAAAACACATAAAACACTGATTTGTGATATTTTGATCATTTTGATGTGTTTCTGAGTGTTTTCAGATGATTTTGCAGTTTATATTGTACAAAAATGATGAGTATTTAGACACTCATCAATCCCCCACACTAAGATATTGCTAGTCCCTAGCAATGATTTGAGAAAAATTAATGGATTTTATCTCTTTACCAAAAGCCATTACTTCTGGAGTAGCCAAATGTTTCAGTTCAAGTAAGAACCATGGTACACCGATAACCATGTGATTTTGAGCAAACCACCAGCTTTCAACGGATTTGATTTGTCTTTACCAGAAGCCGTACCCTTCTGGACTAGCCAACTCTTAGATAAATTATCAATATTATCTTTGGTGAGCTGATTACCAATTATGGATTTTCCACTGCCTTTACCACAAGCCATAAACTTGCGGGCTAGCCAACTCTTCACTTTTAAGGATATGGTGAGCTGAATACCATACAATTTTGGGCAAATTGTAAGCCGTCAACGGATTTGAGATATCTTTACCAAGAGCCGTTTGCTCCTGGATTAGCCAATCCTTATGTGGGTTAGACATGGTGGACTGATTACCATTTGTTGTGTTTAGTACATAGTACTTTCACTAAAAAAATTTTTTTTTAAATTTTGGCCATTTTGGGGGAAAAAGGGACTAAAAGGGTACATTTTATGATTAAATTCGCCAGAATTTCCCCCCCACACTTAGAAATGAATATTGTCCTCAATATTCAAAGTACCGGCTGTTATGCCGAAACTTAGAACGTAAAAAGATAACATTATTAGCTAAGTGTGGAAACACAACAATTATTCTCTTTTTCAATATTTACAATTTTCAAAGTTTTTTAGATCTATATACAACATGTGGGGCATCTCCCCCACACTAGGGTGGTACACACGGGTGAAAACCCATGTAGCATGCTACTGTTTTTGATTACCGAGTCGCTAGCTTGACTCGTCCCCGAATTAATTTGTTCATGGGGAAGCTGAGTGGGATTGCCACTCAGGGATTTGGTGGGAAATTGGAGTGGGATTGCCACTCACAGAATTATGAATAATCATCACTAGGATGAATATAAGAATCTTTAGAAAGAAACTCAGAAAAGGCTAGAAGAATCTTTTTGATTTTTGAAAGAAAGGAAAAATATTTTTGGGTTTTTGATATAATATAAACAGAAACGAAAAATAAAAATTGGCTAAAAGGGAAACTTAAATGAGATTATCAATACATGAAACTGATTTAAACCTAATCTATCACATTCCAGGAATTATACTAAGCACAGTAAATCCTTTTTTAGTGTAAACATGGTGTTTAGCCAAAATTTAGACCTAGGAATATCAAGATTAGGAAAATTGACAGTCAAATGCAAATCAAAGCACATATAGATTTCAACCATAAAATCTTTTTGTATTTTATATTGTTTATATGAAATGAAGTATATGTAATTTACATACAAAGATAGGTATTTCAACAAAGTACAAAATACAAGTCATAATACGCAGCTAGCCTCCCCGGCAGCGGCGCCAAAATTTGATTCCTCCCGAACTAGCTAACTTTATTTCCCAGCCACTTGTGAATGGCTGATACTAAAAGCTTGACAGCCCGGGAGAAAAATGCAATTTTACCAAGGATTAAAAATGTCCTTGGATCGTTTATGTCCTGGTGAGGCGTGATATTCCACATACAATGACTTGTGAATGCTGAAATGATATAGAATGTACAAAAACAGGAATCTGATTGACTAACACTATGAATAGTAATAGCTCTGTCACAGCTATGTCAATAAAAACGTACAATCAGAAGCCTAAAAACGATTATAACTATAGTAGGGATTTGCATGTCTTAGCGACTTAAATGCAAATTAAAAGAGATAAAAGATAAAATCTATTAAATAAACGCTATCACTATTTTTACAGATCGATGAACGTTTATTTGATTTTATAAAATAAAATAACTTAAATAAACTATCTTAACTAAAACATAAACTCAAATTACCTAAAAATGTTACTTAAACTGAAAACGAGCGTTATTTACAAAAATTGCGCTGGAGCGCAAGCAAAAACGTAAAATTTATGAAATAAAAGTCCTACAAGTGTAAAACTAATTTTATTACATACTATATGATAAAAGAAAATTTTAGAAAAAAGATTTATATTTTTTTGACTTTTATATTTTTTATTATGAATAAATTACTATAAAACACTAATTAAATGATAAAAAATACTAAAACAAATGAGAAAAATCTGAAACTTTAACAGAAAATACTTTATACTAATACAAATTTATTAAAAATACAAAACTGGAAAAAGCTATTCTAAATAAGCTACAAATAAGCTAAATTAACCAAATAAGCTAAACGGACTAAAGTGTGTATAAGAGAATAGTTTGTGCAAACCATAACAGTCAAAGACCCAAGGGCACAATGGTTACAGGTACACTCTCTATCACTCTATAAAGGGGGAGGTCTCAGGTTCGACCCTGCCTACCCCCTTTTTGCAAAACTTTTTATTTTTGAAATTTTCTTTTTGCAAACTATTTATTAAGCTTAAAGATGGAACTTTAATAAAGATAACTTTTGTAAAACTTGGAAATAAGCTCTGTGGGAGCTTATTTCCACAACAGTTGGCCAAATAAGCCAAAAGCTTCCACATATAAGCTAGCACTTGTATTAAAAGCTATTTTTGGGCTTTTCTGTTTTCTGAATAAACTAAGTACTGATATTATACATAGTTGATGAAAATGAAACTTTACAAACCAAGAAATAAGCTGTATAAGAGCTTATGAGCCCAACAGTTAAGCTTTTGGCTTGACTGTTGGAGCTCAAGCTCCAAATAAGCTTGAAAAAGGCTATACAACTAAAACAAAAGGTAAAATAAGGTATATACAAGTTCAATGCATAAATATAAACAAGGAAATTGGACTGAAAAGGTGTGAGCTTATGGTTTAGACAATCAAGCTTTTGGCTTGACTTGGATGGAATTGAGGCCTCAAAGGACCTGTAATAAGCTCCCCACAGGAAAACAAAAGGAAATAAATATGTATATAGGCTATATGAACAACTATGAACAAGTATGTGCACTGATAATCACCCATAAGCTTGTAAAAAGCTCATAAGCTCTAATAGTGAACATAGAACCAAACAGACCTGCTACTATTTTGAATGCCAAATTAAGCTAAGAGTATAAGCTTATCATGGCAAAATAGAAATTGGAGTAGCAAGCTAAGCTGGTGAGGATTCCAAAACACCAAAACTCAACCTGTCTAGATCACAGATGAGCTTTTGGTTAGCTTATGAAGTTGCTATGGTTACTGATTTCTCAGTGAATGCTGAGAAATGGTGATAAGTTCAAGCTTATTGCAGACCTTATTAATAAGCTGCAATGTGGAATTTAAACACTGGATCATCAAGTTGGGTAGATGAGCTTTACAAGAAACTGAACTACACAGGCTTATGACCATTAATGAGCTTCTGAGAGGCTTGTGGAAATGGTGTAATACCCTGATTGCTCAAGGGTATGTTGTGAGTGGGCAAACACAAGCTCTCAAAACTTATCTGATAAGCTCATGAATGCTCAACCAACACTGAGACATGGAGTTGGATAGCTTGCCTATCATTAGGCCAAGAATCTCAAGCTCAAGCTCAATGGGGAGACTTTTCATGGCTATAGAAACAACTCACCTCCACTGTTTGCTTCAGTGGAGGGAGTAAGATGGAACAAAATGGAAGGTTTGATTAAGCTACTAAAATAAGCTAATAACTGAAAAATAAACAAACACATAATAAAAAGGAAACAAGGGCAATATAAAGAAGTTAAATGCACCAGCTAGGATCAAATCCATGAGCTTATGCAAGCTCATGGTTTTGACAGCAAAACCATGGTGCAGGGCAAAAACAGTTAAGAAAATTGACTTTTAACAAGAACATAAAAGTTTGACTATAATGACTTTAAAACTAAATTTAATGACTGAATATAATATAATGGACTGTAATAAGATAATATTAAGCTAGGTCTACAAGTTTTAAGCTATTTCTATGAATTTCATAATCTAAAATCATCACAGTAAACTGCTAGAGCAAATTAAAATGAAATTTGACTTTTATACAAACAAGGACTTAATATATGGACTGAAATGAACTATTAGGTACTATTGTGATGTAAAACAACAATAAACAACAACAAGTAAACACTGGAACTCATGTTTATCAGCAAATCCAAACATTCCTTTGATTTACACTTTTCACATGAACATCAAAGGTTTAGATGATTCTGAACATAAACCTTATTCCAAACATTATATTATGACATAGAAAGATCATTTGAGCATAAAACATCAAGAACACAGTTGAGAAACACAGATTTGTCAAGTTTGCATTTTAACTGAGTAATTTCTAATTTTTAGCACAACTGAATTTTCATGAACAAACTACTTATATTATGCTATAATAACATCAAATAACAATACAGAAACATGAAAACATAGAAATCATAGCATAAAAAGTACTGACACAGTAAATGGGTAAAAATGGTAAAAATGGAACTTACTAATGATCAAGACAAAACCTGAGTACCAAGGCTCAGAAACAACTCCTAGCTTACTGTCAATAGGCTAGAAACTAGAAAACCATCCAGCTTAGCTTCTTACACCCCAGAACTGCTTATTGGATCACAGTAGGCTTCCATGACTGACTTTTTTGGATTTTTAGAACTTTTCTGAATTTAAAAGACCTAGCTTGTTTAATGAGTCTAAAAACTTGATGAGCTTTTGTCAGAAGCTTATGGAGCTTAAAGAGTCCACAAAACAACCATATAACTGGAAATGAAAGAACATGAAAATTTAAAGGAAATTAAGTAAAAACTTAAAACTGACTTTAAACTGTAATTAAACTGAATTTAAAAGTTCATTACACTAACTTAAAGAAAATTACAACATTTAAAAGCTTAAAAGACATTTAATTTAAAGAAAACAGTAAAACTACACTAAGTGAACAATGGTAAAAACCAAAGTTGGTTTCTTCTCTGCCTTTCTTCCTCTTTTATACCTCCAATGGTCTTGCCACGTGTCTCTGATTGAATCCCACCACTCCTCTGAGCCAATGGGAGAGTTTTGAGCATAATTGCCCATTTGATGGTTTTGGCGGGAAACCTCTTTTTGACCTCTGTGGCTCTGATTTTGCAAGTAGGGGGGGGGTGGACAGGTGTGATGATGAGGGGAAGGTGATAAGGTGAAGTGATGGGTGTTGGGAGAGGTGATGGTGGCTGTTGCAGAGGCAAGTGTGGGAGAGGGGATGTGGAAGAAGAACAGTGGTTGGCGGGTTATCTGCTTTTGACTTTGGGTTGACCAGAGGTCCAAAATAAGCTAAAGACAGGGGGTCCAAAAAGGTGTAAAATGGCAGGGTCAATATGCAGTTTTGACAAGGCTTAATATTAGTTTACATGACAAGGACCAAAACTGTAAATACTCCAATCTTGAGGGACCAATCCTGCCATTTCTCCAAAGTTCTCATAAGGACTGAAATTGACAAACTTGAATAGTACAAGGACTAGACTTGCCATTTTCTCATTTTCAAAGGACTATTTTTGCCAAATTCCAAAGTTCAGGGACCTAAGTTGTAAATTTGTAATTTTAAGTTTCAAGGACCAATTTTGACAACTTAGGAATCCCTAGGGACTCAAAATGATATTTCTCTTTATTTGGTTTTACCAGGGACTGTTTTTGACAAGTTTTGAAACTTGGGGGACTAAAACTGCAAATTATGCAAACTTGATATGTTTTTCACCAGATTTTGACATTTTTGCATTTAAAACACATAAAACACTGATTTGTGATATTTTGATCATTTTGATGTATTTCTGAGTGTTTTCAGATGATTTTGCAGTTTATATTGTACAAAAATGATGAGTATTTAGACACTCATCATAAGTATATTCTCATTTTATAAGCTTCTTATGCATTTGTAAGTGTGTTACCTATTGATATCATATTTTATCTTTCAGTTTCTTAAACTCATATTCGGACCAGACTTTAACGATTTTTATAAAATACTTACTTAGCTCAAATGAAATCAAGCAAAATTCCAAGGGTTCCCATATGAGTTAAAAGACTTTCCAAAAATTGGTGGGTTATATATCTATGCCAAATGGCCTATGGAAAATCACAAGTCCAGACCTGTCTAGAAAGTAATCAGAAAATACACCTTAAAAGTTTACACTTATTGGACCTGTTTAGACACCTTGGAAAAATTCACAAAACTCCCAGAAATTCATTTATATCCTAAATGTCACTCCTGTAAAAGGAGAGCTCCCAATTCTTTATGGTTTGAAAATGAAAAATCAAACAATCCAACCAAATTTCAGACCCATTTTCTCAGCTTTGATACTTGATCTTGTAAAATTCAAAAATACGACTTAGACAACTCCAAATTCGACCAAACCACTTGGAAAACTTAACTAAGACATAAAATAAACTTTTCCCACAAAAACCCAGATTATTGCACTTGTAAAATTCGATCTATGACGCACACAAGTTCGACATATGATGCTGTCCAGTTTTAGGGTTTATTAAAACCAATATAAGCACATGTTTAACCTACCCAAACGCATCCATGACCCATGTAAGCCACACAACCTGTGTTAATCTCATAATAACATGTTTATAAATCCATAATTCAGTCCCATAAAACAATACACACCCGCTACGCTAGTTAGCGATCCAACACGCACACAACTCTTCACCTAAAATCATAAACACCCATGATTATAACGACTTAGGGTTTCTACCTTTGTGATTACCTATTAATGACCATCGTAACTGATTTTAGGGCTTGATTAACATCATTGTGTTTCGTTCAAAGATTCAATGTTTACGTTTGCATGCAAATGTCATTGAGACGAAGAAAGAATGGTTATACCTTAGCTAGCTCGAATCAAAGGCACACCGAAACTAAAGAATGTAGCAGCCGATCGGTTGGAAAAAGGAGAAGAAAGGATTGTGCCGTGACTTTTGTAAAGCTAGGGTTTCAATTTGATGTGTTTGTGTTCTATATATACCAATCAGCTTGGGCTTTTTGGTGTGGGCTTCGGCTTAACTCAAACTGAACAAGGAAACAAGCCCAAGCTGGCTCTCGGCTTAAATCCAAACCGCACAAACCACACGGTCCAATGGTTAATCGGATGACGAAATCAAACGGCCCAACATCTTATGTTGCGTAACTTATTTTCTTCGACGTACGATGTCGATCACATAAACATATTCGTTAGATTTTAATTATTCATAAGTTAGATTTTAAATTTCGTTAAATGAATTTAAATGTATTTTACGTATTTAATAAATGTTCGATTTCAAGGGTATTTTAGTCTTTTGATATGTTTTATATTTTTAGGGTTTTACAACTCTCCCCTTCTAAAAAGAAAATTTCGTCCTCGAAATTGGACAAGACGGAACAGTACGGCAACAAATGTGGATTTCGGAACTTCAAGGAATAAATGACGAACGCTAATCATATACTTATTAAAGTATTGGCAGTAAAAAGATGAGATGTAGAAAAAAAAAACACACACTCTAACTGTTAGGAATTAGAAAATTCCATGTTAAAGTGTCGGTCACCCCAATTATGATCTAGCATAAGTTAGCTCGTAGACGTGTCGTTATTTGTCGTTGTTTACGTTATTTATCAGTTTATTAGTTAGTTATTAGTTTAGTTTAGCGTAGTGTTTCACCGTGGAGGAAGGACGGGTCTTTACCCACTGTATCCCTGATCCACAGGCCGATAGGAGGTCGTGTATTTGTAACTATAAATACCCCTTCCATCCATGGAAGGGGTGGTGCTTCTCATAATCTAATATTCAACATTTGTGTAATCCTCTAGCAAGAACACCCTCTCTCTCTCTACTTTCTCTCTCTAAAATGGAAAACATGTATTTTGATCTCCCAAGACCACCCGAATCATCTAACACAATAATATTTGAATCCTAACAATTGGTATCAAGAGCCAAGGTTTTTGTGTTGATGATTTAATGTGGTCTTCATATCATGTGTAAACTGTTTTGGTACTGTTGTTGATGTTTTGCTTATCTTTTGGTCCAAAATAAAGTTTCTACATATCTGTCAAGCTTTATGGTCCAAACAGTAAACAGTTTTTATGTATACTTTTGTGGGTAAACTGTATTGTTTTTGGTCAGTTTTGTTGTGGTCTTTACTTGGTTGACAAAATGATGTCAACTTAAAGTCTTAAATGGTCAATCTGGTATCTTTCTGTGGTCATATCCGTGGTCAAATGGGTAAAACTGATGTCTTTCATATACATTTTTTCTGGGTTTATCATGTATATGATCGGAAAGTTGTCGGAAAACTCATCTGAAAATTTTAATGGTCAAAATTTCATGTTAGCGAGTTGACTATTGAGTCACTTGCCGTCGTAGCGACTTAGTCGTAGCGACTTAGTCGTAGCGACTTAGTCGTAGCGACTTAGTCGTAGCGACTTAGTCGTAGCGACTTAGTCGTAGCGACTTAGTCGTTGCGAGTGGTGCCAAAAGGGATTTTGTTGACAGAAAGGAAGAAATAGTTTTTGACTACAACGAATACCATAAACCAAATACTACCAACATCAACTTCTGGCTTAAACCATCATCAGTCCAAGAATTACAAAATAAAAGGGTAAATCGAATGTACTAATAACTGTTAAACAACTTGAATCCAAAACCTACAACCACCATTCTATCATTATCTCATATCAATCATCAACTTCTAATCAACCTAAACCTAGACTCGACTTTAATCAAAACTTGTGCAACGAATCTCAGATTTATTTCGTGTTGCTTCAATGTTCTATCCAACCATCAAAAGTTTTATACACGAATATAAAGTCATCACTGATTTTCTTTTGAAGACAATACTTCAACTATTATCCGAATGAGTAAGAAAAGGAGTGATAACGATTTTGTTATTCTCTTTTTCTTGGTTTCGTTTAAATGGTAAATCAACACAAGAGTCATTTATTCGATTATGAATAGTAGGTAATGATCTCAGCTTGTGTCTTTTGTGTGTGGTTCATTAAACTCTTAGATCTTTTAGGATCTATACACAAAAGACCTAGTGCCTCATGGATCTAAAGTTGTGCTTTCTTTGTTGTTAATATCCGAACGTATAGATTAAGAGATATAACATGTTTGCTATTCTCTTTTCTTGGTTCGTTTCTTTTTGTGTCACATGGACGAGAAAACCAACTATTCAACAACAACTTAATCGACCTACCTGTGACCTCTTTGTCAATCTTGAAACCTCTTCAAGCATCTACCATCTCTGTGGCATCAAAGAAGGACTATAACCATCCCTGTGGTGAGTCCTACTCGATCTGAAGTGAGTGATTATATGTGAGATTAAGATGGAGGCGGACTGATGTATTGGTCACGGTTTGATTGTTTTTTTTTGGTGAGATAGGTGAAGGAGAGAGGCGGATTGATATGTGAGTGAAATTAGGGTTAGTAGATGTTATTTGTATCTGTTATAATATAGTCCGGATAATAGGGTTTCATTAAGTGGTAACTGTACGGGGCTAAATGATTTCATGGGCTGGAATTTGGATCATGGGCTTTTATGAAAAGTGTGGAAGGGACTTATATTGGATCTGCTTGTTTAATGAACCATGAAGTAAACGTTTTATGAAATTTGTTTTGTGCCTGGTGGAACATTGATTGATGAGGTTTGTACTTGAGCGTGGATAAATTTCATTTTCATTTAGCCCGGTGGAAATTTTTTTTTTAAAATTGTTTATCAAGTGATGAGTAAACAACATAAAATGTTATGTAAATTGACTTCTTGTGTTTTAATTCTACTTGGGCCAAATGTGATGGACCTATGAGAATCGAATGTGGAATTTATGCCGTTTGTCTATCATGTATTGGACTTGGATGTTGAATGCGATATGTGGGTGATTTTACTATGATTATGAGACTTGGATATTTTGGAAATGAGACTTGAGACGTGTGATTTGATGATGAGATTCGATGGGTTATGAGATTTGGTACATTGGTTTATACATTATCACGGAAAATATTATGTCATGGCCAGTACTGTTATTGAAACTTGGTTGACTACGGGGTTTTCTTTCTGTATTTCTTAGTTGGATTTGAAGTGAGGTTTTCTGGGCTCGTTTACTTATTTTGTCTTCTTTCTTTCTACCCTTCCGCGAAGATGACTTGTTTGGGCTTTTATAGAGTGTGATAAAGACTTGGCTATTTAGTTGCGTTTGTGATTCTTTCTCACTTAACCCACAATGTAGCTATCACTTCGGTGTCTCACTCAGTTGAGAATGTCAAGAGGTTTTGTACATTGGGTACACCGTTTCTTCTTCACAAGGATTAGTGCAAGCTTAAGTAACAAATCCAGGGAATGTTACGTCTTGTTCAAGTTTGGCATATCGGGTCTATTTCTCCATGTGGTCACTACACTAGCCGACAGAATGCGTGATTGATGTATTTACCAAAGTGTTTAATTGGATGGTTGATGATGGTGTTGATGTTGGTAAATGATTCATTGATGAACCGCTGCATGTTCCCCTAAAACAGATATTCACAGAAACCAAAATTGTCATAATACATTCAAGCTGACATTGTTTACGGTTTTGTCTTGATTTTGTAAAATCCCGCGAAAGAAACTATTTCTCGGTTTAAATCTGAGACTTGTAAAATCCCGTGACAATGGAAACATCCTGGTAATAGTAAAGTGCATTTCCGGATCTATCTTACGGTTTATTCTTGGTTTTGTAAAATCCCGCGAAAGAACTATTTCTCGGTTTAAACCATAGAGTTGTAAAATCCCGTAATGATGGAACCATCTTGGAGAAAGGAAAGTGTATTTCGAGATCTCTTTTGATGTTGGTGCTACGTTTTCTGTTTCAAAGAAGGGATAAAAGAGTGTACTTCATGAATTGGATGTGTGCTCGGATATTCGTCATGGCAGTTTGGTTATTACATGGTTTTACGGGGTTATGTGTTTTTGACCATGGTCGGGATGAAACCATTATCAAAGTTCATTTAAATGTCAAAGAAGGCTAGATTTGAGCAGTTCAGAAGATGTGACAACGGCGTTAATTCAGTATTATTTATTTGAGGTTGAAGTGAAATATCACGGGCGAGTGCACTTAGTATCTGAAGGTATCGGGGATGGTTGGATGAAGATACTTCGAGATCCTTGTTCAAGCTTATTATCAAAAATGAAGACTTGGAAATCTAGTTATTGTTGGGTGACTTTTACCTTTTCTTTTACCACTTGGGGGAATTGGGCTCTTATCACCTCAAAATAACTATCACTTAAAGGAGTTACGTTGTAGTGCTCAGTGTCACATTCAATTGTGGATTTTCAAGAGGTGATATACGTCTTATACTCGATGGTTGGTTGGTTGAAGAGTATAGAGTACTTAGAGATTCAAATGGGCATGAAGTCTCGGCACCGCTCTTTGTTACATATGTGCAAGTTTAAGTCACGAGTTCAGGGTATTTTACTTCAGGGTCAAATTCATCATATTGGGTTTTCTCCATCAGCTGTCACTACAAAGAGCCTACTGAATGATAATGGGGTTGATTACATGTTTTGCTAAGAGAGTTGAAAAGAGAGAGATTATGACGTCTGTTCACATCAGTTCAGGCCTCGTACTCTAAAGAAAAGAAAAGTGTACGTTTCAGTGCGCTTTATCTTACAAAGAAGAGAAATCTTCTTATGACGTATGAACATAGCAGTTCATGCCTCGTTCTCAAAGAAAAGAAAAGTGTACGTGTCAGTGCGCTTTATCTTCTGAAGAAGAGAAATCTTCTCTATTATGACCATTCTCATCAACATGCTTCATACTTTTTCCATGCGCTTCAGTCATCAAGTGAACCGGGCTACTATTGATTGTTTTCTGATTCCACTTTCTCAACTATAATGACGATGGCGACATCCGGTGCTAATTTTGCGGGGGAGAAGTGTGAATAGAATACATTTGGATGATAATCACTTGTTTATTCAAGAATGGCATCTTCGTATGCAATTCTTGAGGGGGAGAAGAAGTGTGAATTTTTTGATTTTTTGCATGGTTGATTCATATTTGAGAATATATGGTCAAACGGCTCCAAACTCATGTAAGAACCGAGCTTCTTATCGGGTCATCTTCACATGATGTTTCTCACTAAGAGTCGTTGGTTGACATCTTCACTCGGATTGATGAGTTTATCGACAAAGTGCTTCCGGTTAATGCTTCACGTATACATCAACATGATGATTCCGAACAACCTTCTGTTCTTGTTTGATGTGATTGTTTGCTTGGTATTACCATTTTGTGTGTTCGTTGCGGCCTGATTGCTGATTTCCTTGATGAACATCTTTCTGTTCTTGTTTGATTGGGAGGGATTTTAGTTAAGGGGATTTGCAAGATGTAAGTTGATTGGGATGCTTTTTGGTGATGTTCTTGTTTTTGGTGAGTTGAAGATGTTAACTTTCTATTCCCCAACTGGACAATCTTGAAGAAGGTCGAGTCTACAGTCGGTTCTACATTTTCTGCTACATGTTAGAAGACTAAAGACGAGTTGCATTTAACGATCTAAAGACTTCTTCTTAATCTGGAAATTTATCAAACAGATTGTCTGTTTAGGGGAGAGCACTAATTGGGAGAAAGTTATAAGACAGATTCAATTCCCAATTAGATTTGCTCATATTCGTTAGCAGTGACTCCTCTAGACGTTGTTATTGACTATTTCGTTTTGGACATCTGATTCAAGTTGATTACTTCGGAGTTAATCATTTATCACTTATTTGAGATTGAAGTTGACTTTCACAAAGGCGTGTTCTTATTCGATAACTTGCTCGGGCTTAAGAATTTGAGTTGAAGACTTGGTTTATCTAGTTACCAGCAGTCGAGGTGGATGGTTGAAGACCTGGTTAACTATCACAATTAGGAGTTACTTTGTTTTACTCAGTGTCACACGCATATGACGGTGTGGATAATCGCAAGAGGTGTTAATGTCTCATACTTTGTTTGGGTAGTGAGTACTTAGAGATTTGCTTGAAGCATAAATTCTCTACACCGTTCTTCCATCATTAGGTGCAAGCTTAAGATACAAATGTGGGGAAGTTGACTTCAGTTTCAAGTATGGTATAGCGGGTTTTCTTCTTCAGTGGTCACAACAATTTGTCTACAGAAGGGTTGATATAAATTGTCAGAGCGAGTCTTCAGCAAGTTGATTCTCACAAAGACTTCAAGCGATCTTCTCAACAAATTTCAAGTATTTGGGCATTCAAAGAGTTGCTGATTCTGAATCATCAAAACCAGAAACGGGGAAGGAGACTCACATCTAAACACAAAGCGAGTAAACTTGATGAACTTAATTCTTCTAAGTGATTGAAGATATCCCGGGAAGACAAATGTTATTACCGCAGAGAAACTCAAGGTTTGACTCATGGCGAGTAAACTTGATGAACTTAACTCTTCTAAGTGATTGAAGATATCCCGGGAAGACATTTGTCATGACCGCAGAGAATCTCAAGGTTTTACTCATCAAGGCTTTTGGTGTTATTATTCCAACTACGTGAGGGAAGTGATGTAATAGAAAGTTTCTGAAGATAAAAGAGGTACAAAAGTGTGTGATGATAGAGATTGTGTACATTGGGGATGCTCAGTTGTCTCACTTGAGGGCTTAATCTGTGATTCAGAGATATAATCACTTATTCCGGTGTTGACATCCGCAGAGATTGTCACCCGCAGAGATAATCAGTGATTCGGCCTGCTTCTTCAATGTTATCGGTTGTTCTCTCTTTGGGCATTCGGGTACTTCGGGTTCTTGAGCTTCATGCACTTTCTTCAGGAGGAGAGAAAAGTATACATTGGGGTTATTCTTTAGCTATTGGACTTCATCTGCTACTTCGATGGTATAAGTTTCTTTGTCTTCGGGTTTGTGTGTTCGGGTTCGTGAGCTCTAGTCTAAGAGACTGACTGCATCAATTCAACTACGTGGGGGAAGTGGTCTCTTGACACCTTTTTGGAATGGATTGCTTCAGACTTCAGTGGTTATGAAATTTGAGAAGATTATTTTATGTATGAGATGATACGTTGCTGTTCTTCTATTGGATGATATAACCTCGAACGGAGAATCTCGATCATCGGTCTTAAATGGAGCAGCGGGATTTATGATTATGGTGTGCATCTCTGTGCACCTGGCTAAGGCAAGCTTGAAATAGAGCTTCGAATCTGCTCATCTAATGGATTTTCGGTTTGGGGGGAAGCTGCCAGAGTCTCACTTTCAGATGGTTCAATTTCTTTCTTCGATTCAAGAGCCCTGGAAGCTTTGGTGGTGAATGTTTAAGAGTTGATGACTTCTATCTTCTACGACGTGCTGCTCGATATCCCTATCTCGGTACTCGTTTCATCATCTTCTTTAACTATATCATCTACTCTATCCTTGTACATATTTTTCAGAAAACAAAATACAAAAATATAAAACCAGTAAAACCAAATACAAAAATAGAAAACCACAAAAAGAAAATAGAAAAATATAAAACCTTCAAAAACCCATAAAAATCAGAAAAATTTCAAAAATACCAAAAATATGTTTTTCTATGACATGTCTTCTGGTATCGATAACATCTACGGTCTTAGAAATGTCATTCAATAATGGCACGGGACCATAGATGAAGTTCGAGCAGGAGGTGTAAATATTCTTTCTTAAACATGTCTCTAAATATGGCTTACAGTTAATTCAGACTGTAACCCGTGCTTAAACTATGGCTTGCTATTATTTCAGATAGCAACCCGTTCTTAAAAGAAGGAAAGTGCTACGCTTAAACGTTTTTCACAAATTTCGTGCACTTATCCTAAAACAAAATGAGGAAAGTATGTCGAAGGACTGCTGTTCCTACACAAATGTTTTTTCGTCTATAATTCTTCAGAAAAATATTTGTTATGTTCAAAATGGTGGTAAATGAGTTGCTTGAAAAGTCAATCAGATTCAGAGTTTTCGTATTAATTTGCAAACTCAATCAATGACTTCAGCACTTTTAAACTTTTCACAAATTGAGTCATTGATTGAGGGGGATAATGTTTTAAAATCTATATCTTCTAACGGGCTTTCTTAATTATCCTAATATGCTTAATTAAAAATGATGTTAACCTATGTTGAAGGACTAGGTGCCTAGGATATGAGTGCTAGGATTAGATGATTAGAGTTTGATGTATACATTTTTCCCATACATTTATATGATCTGATTGATATGTTACATTGACTTTTATTAGTCGATTGCTGTTTGGGTGATGTCGACCACCATATATCTGTGTGTGTTCACTAACGTATGCAGGTATATTGGTATATAAGAATGTTCCCGATCCGGATCCCACAATTGAAGATGATTGGATGCCGAAAGGAAAGGGTAACGATATCTTGGGTTGACAAATGAAGAAACGGAGCTTTACTGGACTTCAATGGAGAGTTGGCATGAAATGCAACATAAGAGGTCTTACTGCATCAGCAGATGGTTTTCTTCAGCAAGTGAAGAAACGGAGCTTAATTGGACCTCAGTTGGCATTCAAAATGCAACGTAAGAAGAAGTCTCACTGCATTTGCAGACGGTTTTTCTTCCAACCCTACAACAACAACAACGGAAGCTTCTCAACCACTAACGTATCTTTGTGCAGGATACCATTTTTAAACAATTTTGAATAAATTTGAATAAATTGTTTTGAAAATGGAATATATTGTTTTGAAAATATAATGGACTAAATTTTTGAAAATCACCGGACTTCTTTTTATCAAAACCTAAGTCACTCAATTATTGACTTCTGTCATCGATTGAGGGGGAGAGTGATTTAAAATATAATATTTTCAAACGATATTTCTTCATAAAAGTCCGTGTGTACGTTAAAAAGTGGTGATCTAAAGATTTAATGTTATGTCATGGTATGATTTTTTCTTTAGAATCAAGGTCTTTCAAAATGAAATCTTTTCTGTTCTTGTTTGATTGTGAAATTGTTTTGTTTTACTTAAAAGATCTCTTAAAAACTATCATACCTGACACTAACAATCTTTAATGTCTTAAAATGGTCCTTATCTGTCATATTTCAAAATTGAATCTTGCCACGTCTTTCCCCAAATTTTTCTAAATGATTTAAATCAGTTGGGATCACAAATCTCAAATGGTTTGATATTTCTGATCGGGGTAAAGATCGTGTTTTAAATCTCAAATCTGTTTTAAATGGAATTGGTTTTAGTCCTTCAAAGGCACTCCTGCCTCCATGTGCCAAACGATTTCAAATATACAATGCACATGTTGAGGAGGAGGATTTATCCAAAAACCAGATGAGTATTTAAACAAGGCCACATTTTCTCCCATGTTTTCTAAACCTAATTAAATCACTTGGGATCCAAAATCTCAAAGGATTTGATATTTTTGATCGGGGGAGAATTTGTGATTTAATAATGAAATTTGATAAAAGTTGATCGTTTTGATTCAGTTGTGCAGGCTGCTCTCTCATATGTGCTAAACGCTTTCGAATCTCGAAGCACATATTGAGGGGGAGCAAAACCATCGAGGTACAAAAAGCATTTTTAAATGAGATTTTAAAGTACCTTGATTGTGTTTTCAAATGGTTTTCTTAATGGATTTTGTGTTCGTGGATGTGCTTCAAAAGAACTCTTGCCTCTATGTGATAAAAATGATTTCAAAAATCCTATGCACATATTGAGGGGGAGAATTTTACCATGAAAATCAAATGGCTTTTTCGTATGAAAATTGTGATCAAAGAAAATATTTCAAAGTCCTCTTGCCTCCTTGTGCTAAACAATTTCTAAATCATACGCACATGTTGAGGGGGAGGTTTTCTAAATGATCAAAACTATTAGGGTACAAAATGCTTTGATCTCGTATCACAAGTACCTTAATTGTTTTTCCAAATGATTTTTCAATTGGTTTCAAGGAAGAATGAACTGTACCAAAAGACCGACCATTTTACTTTATGCATGGTGTTATAAGGATGGTTAGGTTAGGTATTCGTTCCCACGATCCCGCCAGAACCGGAGGGATCTACCCAGGGACAATCCACTAGATAGTGTAGAGTCCTTAGGTATATTGAAAAAAGGAGAAAAATGAGATATGGGAAGAGTGCGGACTGAAACTGAGCTAGTACTGGAATAAACCCAACAAGGTTCTAGTTATGAAGTCTCGGTAAGCACTGAAGGGGTTGAAGAATGAAAAAGAACTTAATGTGAAAAAGGGTGAAAAGAAATAGCCCTCCATCAATTCAACCTTAGGGCAGAAACCGGGTTCAATACATATGCTACTGGTGTTTACTAAGGTAACACTGGTATTGAAGACAAGACGTCATGGACCCAGTGACGCACTGCACTAAACTTCCCAAGCCACTCAAGTTCCTCTTAAAAGGGCTTGTTTCATTTCTCACGGGGAACCGACATTATCTATCGACTTTCTCTTAGAGATTGTTGATATTGAAGAAGGAGACCCTCTCCCTAGTCTCCGATACAGGAACCAAAAATGCACTATTGAGTCTAGAGCCAAGAGATCATCCACAATATCTCGTTAGGACACTATATTAATGAAGACTTGCTGTTTCACACAATGTGGAAAGTAAGTATATATTTAGAGTCCTACGCATTATCCTTGTGGTATTGCCAGAACATCCGAGTGATATGAAAATATTCACAATGAAGATGGAAATCCTTCTAGAGCCAACATCAAACAAGCTCTTGGTGGGTGACATGTGAAATCTTGCAAAAGATCAAACTTGTGACAACTGGATAGAAACGATGGGGTGATTCACTCGTGAATCAACCTTGGTCCAGGAATGGAATTGACGAATACTTTTGGAAAAACCGTTCGATGTGCAAATCTTCTTTTCTCTAGCACGTCGAATGTGTACTTATGTTTTCAAAATTCAAAAAGTATCTCTGATTGAAAAACACTTTTAGAAAAACCGTTCGATGTGCGAATCTCTTCTTTTCACTAGCACGTCGAATGTGTACTCATTCTCTAATACAAAAAGTATTTTGTTTGAAAATTGATCTTTCTCATAAAACCTTCGTTGTATTGCAAAACTCTTTCTTCAAGCAATACGCGATTGTTTTTCAAATCATTTTTCATCAATCAGTGAATCTCAATTTGCTGGTTCACTCACTCCGTGTTGTCTTCTTTGAGACGTTCCGGTTTGAGAACAGCTAGAACAGCTGCGAAACCCTGTCAAGGAGATTCTTAGGAATCCTACCTGATCACAGGCAGTATTTATACTGATCAACGGGGAACCGTGGGCCGTGTACCTCAATTCAACGAAAGTGATCAAAGACACTTTCGTGTGTTTTATTGCTAACTGTTGTTTGCAGGTACATTTGGATGGTTGCAGCTGATCAGAATTGAGGAGTCAATCCAAAGCCGCATGCTCACAGCATCCACACTTAATTGAAGAAATCATGACTGGTGCATAATCTACATAACCTGGTTCTGATATTCCTATACTATGCTTCTGCTACGCTGCTGCAAATATCATGAACCAGTAAGGCTTCCGCTACTCTGATGGAAAGATGTCATGATTCAAAAGTGTGAGCATGTCGGTCAAAAAGTCACAACTTCACATGATGGCAACACAATAAAGGGTGATCCAGAGATTTAATGTGGCTGATGATCTCAATGAAAGCTCGAAGATCATCAAAGATGTGGATCAGTTCAAAGGCCTCCATTTAAAGTACTAATCTATGCGGACTTGGAAGAATCACTGCTTAAGCACAAAGATTGCTGAATTGAAGAATTGAAGTCTACGAGCTCAAGAACGAAGTCAAAGATAGAATGCTAGGAAGCAAAATGTATTTCATGGGGTGACCTCCCTTAGGGGGAGATTGTTAGGAATTAGAAAATTCCATGTTAAAGTGTCGGTCACCCCAATTATGATCTAGCATAAGTTAGCTCGTAGACGTGTCGTTATTTGTCGTTGTTTACGTTATTTATCAGTTTATTAGTTAGTTATTAGTTTAGTTTAGCGTAGTGTTTCACCGTGGAGGAAGGACGGGTCTTTACCCACTGTATCCCTGATCCACAGGCCGATAGGAGGTCGTGTATTTGTAACTATAAATACCCCTTCCATCCATGGAAGGGGTGGTGCTTCTCATAATCTAATATTCAACATTTGTGTAATCCTCTAGCAAGAACACCCTCTCTCTCTCTACTTTCTCTCTCTAAAATGGAAAACATGTATTTTGATCTCCCAAGACCACCCGAATCATCTAACACAATAATATTTGAATCCTAACACTAACTTATTCAGGTATCTAATGATGAAAACAATCATATGCATAGACGGAACGAATCCTAACGGTCTTACTAATCGCAGAAGTACGTGGAGACATACAAATCTAGGGCAGACATAACAATCTATAGGTTTACACGGATCATAACGATTTCGGATCCCAATCGTACAAAACTTATACGTAACAGATATCGACGAAAATCTCACAATTAGGTACAGAATTCCAATCAAACATGAGGAGTGACAAATAACAGATACAAGTCAAAGTCCAATCACGTATCAACCACATGCATTTCCCCAGACGTCATATAATTTCAATAAGTTCAAATTATGTGATCTCGGTATTATCACGTTGATCAGGCGTCATAATACTTGCATCACATAACAAGTTCTTATTGTCATTATATTCGGTCTCGGGTCATGACAAAACACATAACTAAGATCATAACAAAACATACTACATACAGATAACATACAAATTGCAAATAACCTACTATAACAAACCAAATCCACATGAGTATACTATCATGATGGTCATACTTCATTTCTAGCTGTGAAAGAGCGACATCATTAAGAAAACACATAGCAGACGAAACTTATGAGGACTAACGGAAACTTAGCGAATCTATCAGAAAGAACAACAACCAGGAACTATACTTTCAAAAAAAAATTTTTTTCTCACTAATCAAACAAATTGCAGAATTGTCATAAGATGAACTTCCAAAACAAAACTTAATAATCAAAGATTCCATCATCTAAATGAAAACAAAAGGACCTAAACTCAAAATCCAATGTTAGAAATTTCTCGTAAAGAGGACAACTAATCATGAGCGCGAATTTCTATTCTTGTATCGGATTAAACCTACTAGAAGCCGTAGATTTTAAATCCGAGTCCACCCCGTATTCTTCCTCATGTTCTTCTTCTTCCTCTTCTTCCTCACTTATCCATCCGTCCCTATTTCCTTCGCGCTACGGTAATATAATGCATCAATCAACTTACCATTCCATAATGGAAGGAGGCCACTAACTAGCATAAAATGGTTCCTCATGGCTCATTACCGTCGGTCCAAAAAGAAAAGCTGAGATATACCAGAATGCTAAACGATAAAACTTCACGATTCAAACCGAGTTCTGAACGAATCAAAGAAAAGTAATGCCGATCAAAATCACGTAGCAAGATATCAAACCGCCTCAAAACGCGTGACAAACGAATCAGAGTAACACACGTCGCGCCCAAATCATATGAAGTAGATGAACCTTCCCAGCCACCTGTTGAATCATGTCTTCATCGTTACGTCTTTGGTTGATTCGTCCAGCTTCCTCCAGCAGCATCCTGATGTCTTCAGCAGCACGGCAGTCGGGTGTGGCTTCTGCTTCACGAACCCCTCCAGCACAGAAACTGTTACAACAACGCAGGGTCGGCACCATCTTCTTCGGCTCCACGGGTAGTCTCCATCTAACGATCGACAAACGGACGAGCGAAAACAAAATAACAAAATTCGATGCGAAAAGAGGAGGGCCAACTCAGTGAAGACAAAAGAATATCGAAGTCAAATCTGAACGACAGTCAAAAGGAATTGAAAAATATCTGAACAGACGGAAACCTAATGTCTACCCAATCCTCACAGGTCATAGCCTAAGCTCTAAGGGTCCTAAAACCTAGAGCTCTGATACCATAAATTGTAACACCCCAACCCGACAAGGGTAAAGATATCACAATACGGTTTCATATCAGAACTTTAAATAATATACAATAGCGGAAGCCTTTATAAAATAATCAAAAGAAAACATAAATAGCTAAACTTCAAAATAAATCTAAAATCTCTATGGTCAAATCTTGCTCTCAGCTCTACTCTTAACCCAGATCAGCTATCCCATAAGCTCACCTTGAAATACCTAAAAACCTGCCACAGGAAAAGAAAATGCGGCTGAGCTTACAAAGCCCAGTGAACAGATATAGCAAAACAAAAACTAAACAAAACATAAATACGAATTGAACAAGAAACGAATAACAAAATTCGTAGTGGAATGAGAATAATGAATCATTGAAAATTCTGCGGAAACACAAATATACAGAAATCCGGAAGAAACAAATAACATAGAAGGACAACACACAGCACAATAATAGCACATACTCAAACACATCAACATAACCAGACATTCAATAAATCAGGAAATCAGAGTACAAATAAGCCAACGGAAGTCCAAATGCTAGCGGAAACAATTAACGAGAAAGTAAACATGGCATTCACACAAGTCAATTATCTACATTTAACACACTTAAATCAATATTGTAGCAGCGGAAATAGCAGTCAAATCATGGCAGTCACATATGCAAAATAGAAAACACAGTAGGAAAATTATAACTAAATAAGCAAAAGACATAGCATAGCAATTAGCAAGTTAACAGACCAGACATCATAAATTGAATCATTTCCCAGATCAAAGATTAGCATAAGCAGAACTTAACATGGCAGGTCAAACATAAGCAGATAAAAACACTAACGTATAGGCAAAGTTCACAAAATTAACTGAACAAATTATACATACTAAACTTACAGAATACTCACTTTCACACTAGCACATTCATCTCACAGATCAACGAATTCACATAACGATAAACTAACATGACATCAGATGACAGCATGCGAATCATATTTAAACATATTAATCATAACCTAGCATAGTAGACGGTAGTCACATAAACATACAAAAGCATAACCACATATAATAACATATAATAAGTCGAGCACATAATTATTAACACTTGAACATACCGAATCATAATCAGAATACTTAACATAGAAATAACAGATAAAGATTTAGTTAACTACCACGAGCCCAGAACATATCATATCAAAAACATCATAACTATATAGAAACAATCTCAAAATAAGTCGGAGTAGCTAGCTCCCAGAGTTTTATGAAGACGGTATTGCACACGACGTCATTCACCTAGATAAATCATATCGGATAACAGATCAGATCTAGGATGCATCCATACGCCCCACAAACATATATTGGTCATATAATATAACTTGAGCTCATACTAGATAACAGATAAGGGACGTGGCAGAACTTCACTCTACTGCCCTAGAGTCATGTCAGAGGTGCATCACTGACACGGACATGGAACCCCCATGACTAGTTATTATTTTGGCTCGGGTGTCAAACTATCTTAGGTCAAACAGATTTTCATAAATGACACAGATCATAATCAAACCCAAAGTTCAACATATAACATATCAGATAACTCATATCATAAGGTTCATATTCAAATATAACAAGGTTCAACAAATGTGCATATCAAAGTCTTCCTAACATAAAGTTCAAATAAGATATTTCATGGTTCAATAAAACATAAGTTCAGATAAGCAACAGGTCAAACAATCAGGAAAAGGGTTCATAGCAATGGCATCGGAAACCCTAATAAGTAAAATAGGAAAGCTAACGAAAAGAACATCATAAGGAACCTTTACTGAAAAGGTCAGAATATCTGTACCTTAAAGCAATTGAGAGAAAAACAAACGAACGAGTGAATCACGAAGATATAACGTCGCGTCTCCTTCAACGAATCTACACGGATTATGATTTATTTAATACTTATTAGCATCATTAAGGTTATAACGGATTCATCGCATTAACATTCTTAGAGTTATAAGTATATTCTCATTTTATAAGCTTCTTATGCATTTGTAAGTGTGTTACCTATTGATATCATATTTTATCTTTCAGTTTCTTAAACTCATATTCGGACCAGACTTTAGCGATTTTTATAAAATACTTACTTAGCTCAAATGAAATCAAGCAAAATTCCAAGGGTTCCTATATGAGTTAAAAGACTTTCCAAAAATTGGTGGGTTCTATATCTATGCCAAATGGCCTATGGAAAATCACAAGTCCAGACCTGTCTAGAAAGTAATCAGAAAATACACCTTAAAAGTTTACACTTATTGGACCTGTTTAGACACCTTGGAAAAATTCCCAAAACTCCCAGAAATTCATTTATATCATAAATGTCACTCCTGTAAAAGGAGAGCTCCCAATTCTTTATGGTTTGAAAATGAAAAAGCAAACAATCCAACCAAATTTCAGACCCGTTTTCTCAGCTTTGACACTTGATCTTGTAAAATTCAAAAATACGACTTAGACAACTCCAAATTCGAACAAACCACTTGGAAAACTTAACTAAGACATAAAATAAACTTTTCTCACAAAAACCCAGATTATTGCACCTGTAAAATTCGATCTATGATGCACACAAGTTCGACATATGATGCTGTCCAGTTTTAGGGTTTATTAAAACCAATATAAGCACATGTTTAACCTACCCAAACGCACCCATGACCCATGTAAGCCACACAACCTGTGTTAATCTCATAATAACATGTTTATAAATCCATAATTCAGTCCCATAAAACAATACACACCCGCTACGCTAGTTAGCGATCCAACACGCACACAACTCTTCACCTAAAATCATAAACACCCATGATTATAACGACTTAGGGTTTCTACCTTTGTGATTACCTATTAATGACCATCGTAACTGATTTGAGGGCTTGATTAACATCATTGTGTTTCGTTCAAAGATTCAATGTTTACGTTTGCATGCAAATGTAATTGAGACGAAGAAAGAATGGTTATACCTTAGCTAGCTCGAATCAAAGGCACACCGAAACTAAAGAATGTAGCAGCCGATCGGTTGGAAAAAGGAGAAGAAAGGATTGTGCCGTGACTTTTGTAAAGCTAGGGTTTCAATTTGATGTGTTTGTGTTCTATATATACCAATCGACTTGGGCTTTTTGGTGTGGGCTTCGGCTTAACTCAAACCGAACAAGGAAACAAGCCCAAGCTGGCTCTCGGCTTAAATCCAAACCGCACAAACCACACGGTCAAATGGTTAATCGGATGACGAAATCAAACGGCCCAACATCTTATGTTGCGTAACTTATTTTCTTCGACGTACGATGTCGATCACATAAACATATTTGTTAGATTTTAATTATTCATAAGTTAGATTTTAAATTTCGTTAAATGAATTTAAATGTATTTTACGTATTTAATAAATGTTCGATTTCAAGGGTATTTTAGTCTTTTGATATGTTTTATATTTTTAGGGTTTTACAGTGGGGCTCCTCATGATCCAAACCACAAAAAGGCTTATTAGACACCAATTGTATTAAATTTGTTTTTAGTTCAAAATTTTCGGTGTTAATTGGTGGAAGGACGATAGCATCACCGTAGCCGTCTACGGGAGCTTGAAGTAACTCGTTCATCGTTCGAGTATCTGCCATGACGACGGGTTCTTCAACGATAGTACGTAACTCGGGTACGTCTATTCTTCGATTACGATTACGTCGTGACTGAGAGCGAGTGCGCATGCACTTTAAAAAACAAGGAAATTAAAATGATACGGTATTCGAAAACAACAGTGAACTTAAACCAATAATCCCAAGTGAATAAATCACTTCTATAAGACAAACGCACAAGCGAGCGGAGAAGCTTATTAGGTCAGCGCGAAGCTTATTGAAAACCCGCCTCTTTTCAGCCGCAATTTAATGTCAGGCCGTCCTTATACCCACCACACAGTTTGTTTATCCGATAGAAATAAATCGATTCACAAGCGACACAAAGGCAAGTTTTTGATATTTAGTTCGGGAACTTGCTAATGATAACACCTCCGTTGAGAATGTTATATAATTGATGTATTCTATTTAAGCTCAAAAACACAAGAAAAAATCTTTTTGTATTTTTAATATGATATATATATAAAAGAAAAAGGAAAATATTTTTTACTTTTTTGATTTTTTATAAAAATAGTAACTTCACGAAGAAGGATCTCGAGTCACTAATCTTCAAACCGTTAACGATATTGTCGCGACACAACCTCCCCGGCAGCGGCGCCAAAATATGATTCGTGTAGGTTTTGGGTGGTGTGTGTATGGATAAAACCACAATATCGATATCAAAAATAACCACAAGGAATGATTTAAAATCCCTTTAGGAAAAAGGATAGTGAATCAAATCCCGTGAGTGATAGTGATACGGATTAGGAAATCCGAGTCGTGTCCCAACGAGGTGTGAATGGGCAACGTCGTTATTGGTTTGTTATTAAAATGCTCGATGTTTTGGATTTTTGATTATATCTAAACTACGGGAAATGGGAAAGCAATAAAGGGAAATTATACTACGGGAAATCCTAAATACGCGAATATAAACTAATACGATATTAAAGAAACGTAAATAAAATGCAACTACGTCTAATCTAAGTCCTAAAAATGATCTAAGATTACTTTTAAACTAAAAATGCAATTTAAAACTTAATTATGATTTAAAACTAATTTTTATGATTTTTATTTAATTTATTTTAATTAAAAACTAATTTTTTAACTATTAAAACTAATCTAAAATACTAAAAAGTATGAAAACAAAGGGGAAAATTATGAAACTATTTTTTCAAAAATCTAAATTAACTCAAAAGACTTTTCAAAACTGATTTTGTATTTTTCTGATGATTTTTTCTATTTATACGAATTAAAAACTATTTAAAACTAATTTAAATGCTAAAAATTACAAATTAAACTAGAAAAAATCTAGAAAAATTATTTTTTTGCTTTTTATATTTTTCTTAATCTAGGAAAATTGAAAAATTATTTTTTTGAAGCTTTTCTGATTTATTTATATTAAAAGCTATTTAAAAAGTCTTAAAAACTGATTTAAAATAATAAAAATATCAAACAGTGTTGGAAAAATATGAAAAATTTAGAAAAAGTCTAAAATTATATTATAAATCTATTAAAAATATAAAATCCTTTGCTAGTGTGCAAGAATTAGGTTCTGTAGTGAAAATGTCTAGCAAATAAGCTACTAACTTAAGCTAGCAAGTGCTATAAGCCACTAAACTGTCTAAGAAGCTAAATAAGGCTAAAACTACTCTAAATAGACATAATTCAACTAGTCTAAACCTTTAATGAGCTGATTGAACTGATTTGAATAGTTTGAGCTTATGAAATCTAACCAGCCAAACACCCTTACTTGCAGCTACTGCACAAGCTTATTCAATAAGCTAAAATGAAAACCAGATGTGTGGAACTCAAGTCCACCAGTCAAACAACAACTGGACCAATTTTTAGATCCTAACTAGCTGAAATGAAACTAGGAGAGGGGCTGCAAAAAAACTTGTCTACACACTCAGTATGCTGAGTGTGAGACAGAGCAAAAGCCAGCTGATAAACCAGCTTATTCAGGGACTAAAGAAAATTCACAAAATTCCTTAAAAATCATATTTGAAAATTTGACCAACTGAAGTTGTTTATCCCAGAATTTCAACTAATTTAGATCAAAGATGAATCAATTAAAAATCAACAAAGTTTGGCTGAAACTGACTTTTTCAACTTTTGACTTTTTGAGACAGTAATGAAATGTTGACCAAAATGAGTTTTGATTCAAAATGATGAACTGATTTTGATGTGAAATGATGAAATACAACTATTGCAAGTTATTTTACTACTACTTCTACCTAAATGCAAGATTTACTTAACTGTTTATAACAGATAAGAGAATAAGAGCAGATTACATGCAATTTTGACTAAAAGAGTTCTAGGATGCAATATTATGATTAAATTGATTCTTATAATCCTAATATAGACTAATGCAACAGAGATCAAATACCTAAACAGCCTCAAACACAGATTAATCTCAAAATTCAAACACTACTTATACTAACTGTTTTGCAATTTAACTCTCCTAACTTCTGAACTAGCTTATACTAACACTTAAACTGAATCAAATTAACCTAATAACAACTAAATGAATAGATCTAAGCTAACAATAACCACAAATTCAAACACAAGCAGTATTTGCAGATTATATCAAATATGGAAATAGAATAGGTACTCACAGTAGTCCAGCTACAATAGCTTGCCAAACAAAACAAACAACCACTATCCTACAACTGATCTCAACCCAACTCAGATCAAAATCAACCCATATCCAACTCCATATCAGCAAACCAGATCCAAGTCACAAATGAAACTGTATGTTGACTTTTGTTGACTGTGGTAATATTTGAGAGAATTTCTGAGATTGAAAAAGAAATAAGCTCACTATAAGCTATTATAAGCTTAAATGAACCTTGTGAAACAGTAGCTGAAGCTTTGAATAACTTTATAAGAAGCTTAAGAGTATTTTTTATTTTTCAAATATTTTTTTTTCTGATTTTTTTTTTAATTTTTGAATTAATGAAGAAATAAGCTGAAAATAAACTTTGATTGAGGAAATAAGCAATAAACAATGATAATGAGCAGATTAGAATCATAAACAACTAAACAATTACTTGAGAATTAAAACTGAATATCATTAATAAAAACTTGAATACAAAAAGTGCATTACAAAAGCTGGAATGTAAAACTGAATTAAAAACTTGATACAAAACATATTTAAGCTACTGAAATGAAGAAGAAAAGAAAGGTGTTCTCCAACGTGAATGAATGAGGGTATTTATATTTGAGCTCCAAGCCTTGGAAGGATCCAGAAGTGAGCCTTGTGCTTTCTCTCCTCATCTGACAGCCCTTGGATACGTTTCTAGTAAATTCCCATCAATATCATCCATTGGATCATGTGCCAATTCCTTTTCGACCAATGAGAGGAGAGGAATGACACGGATAGGTGACATGGCACTGAGCACGTGTCAGGTGGTGTCATAAGTGTGTCAGGAAAGGACGAAATTACCCCTTGATTGCTTTGATTGTACTTGATTTAGTCAGGGGTAGATTAGGGTTCATGTAATTCTGGGTTTGGGGGGAATTGGGGAAATATTTGGCGGTCTTGGATTTTTTATATTTTTTCATTTTATTTGACCGGGTATTATAGTTGAGTTGACCGGGTATTGTAGTAAAATGGGTAACCTGGTTTAGGATATTGGACCGGGTAAGGGAATTGGTAGATTGGGCTTGGATTATTGTTTGGGCCAAGTAGTTAAGTGATGGATTTTGGACATAGGATATATCATGGATCCATTTAATGGTATAAGGACCAAAAATGTATAAACCAGGGGCCAATCTTGTAAATCTGAAAATAATATCCTAGAGCTAGACTTGCCAATCTTCAATAAACCAAGGGCCATTCTTGCCAAATTCTGAAACTTGAGGGTATATTCTGCCAAATGATGAAAGTCCAGGGACTGATTCTGCCAATTCTTTAAACTTGATCATAACTTTCAGAAATCATCCTTTTAGCAAGAAAATCTTCACAGATGCACAATTCTGACCTTCCGGCTCAGCTTAAGCACTCTTTATCTCTCGTGCTCGGGTTTTTGTCTGATTTGGCTATCTTCTGTGCGTTTTGACATATCCGTACCTGCACAAGCACAAACTCAAGAAAACAACAAATATTAGCAATAAACAGCTCTTTCTTGGTTATTTTGGGTCATATTTGATAAAGAAATGATATGTGTTTTTGCACATATCAGTAGACCCAAGTCCATCGTGAGTAGTCATCGACAATTACCAAGATGTAGCGTTTGCCATTAATTGTTTGCACGCGCATCTGGCCACACAAATCCATGTGAAGAAGATGAAGCACATGCTGAGAGCTGTGTTCCACCTTTGAAGGAAAATGTGCATGGGTGCTTTTTCCTTGTTCACAAGCTGAACATAGGTGATCTTTAGAATACCGGAATCTTAGGAGACCTTCAACAAGTTTGTGTCGAGTAAGGTTGGTGATGGTTTGAAAGTTTAGATGTGAGAGACGACGGTGCCATAGCCAGTATTTTGTTGATGTTGGCTTTGAAAGTAGACAGATGGGAGATGAAGCAACCATGTCCTGCATTGAGATTGTGTATAGACTAGAATTGTGAGAGCCATACATAAGATCGTTTCCTTGTAGATCACGAATGAAACAAGTTTTCTCCCTGAAAGCAACTTCTAAATCTCCATCACAGAATTGACCGACTGAAAAGAGATTGTGACCGAGGCCTTCCACATAATAAACCCTGCTAATTTCGATATTGCCATTGATATAATCTCCGTAGCCCATGATAGCTGCGAAGTGATCATTCCCGAATCTGACAGTGCCAATGAACTTTGCAATAAAGTTTAATAACAGTTTAAGATTGCCTGTCATGTGTCGGGAACATCCGCTATCAACAATCCAAATGATGATCTGTATCACCTACATTACACACAGACGACATAGATGGAATAGAGGTAGATGTGGAACCCGATGAGTTAGAGGGTTCCTCAGCAGTTATAGTAGAAATACACACATCAATGATTTTAGGCATCCATTTAAATCCTAGTGTATTATGTATCCATTTCTGCCATCTCCAACTACTCTTAGCTTTAGTCTTAGTGAATGCACTAGGTGGTACTACATTCTTTGGAGATGATACTAGAACTATAGGAACATCAATGCGTTTCTTAGAATCTAAGGAGGGCGGTCTACCAAGCACAGACTTAGAAGCATTAGTGGGACTAGAGGTATTTCGATTCTTAGGATTCCTTAAACGAGACAAGATAGCTCTATCAACACATTTGTCATGACAATCAGAAAGCATACTTTTACGACAAATAACACAAGAAGCATCAGACTGAATATCAAAAGTACTTAAAGGTTTAGCATTCGTTACAACACTTTTTCCATTACATTTGTCAGACGCAATATCTAAAGTAGGTGCAACGTGAGTCTTATTCAACGTCCTATGGTGTTCTTCTACTTCAGCATTCCTTATTATTCTTTTCTTAGGTCGCCAATTCCTATTCTTCCTTGTATTGCTCCTAGGCTGTGAAGTGCGGGCGTTTGGAAAAGAAGCAGCTAGTCCTGTTGCAGTAGAGGGAAGCACATTAGTAACTTGTGTTTTGTCAGTAGGCAATCTGGGTTCACGTTTGCTAAGTGTTACAGGTGCAATTTTATTAATGATGCTAGGCTGAACTTGTTCATACTGTCCTAACATTTCTCTTAACTTAATGATAGTGTGCACCAAATCTTGATTTTCAGAACGAAGATTTCCAGAAAAATTCATGACTTCTTTAGTGTGTGCAAGATAATGATCAAGTTCGTTTGATGCTTCATTACGAGTCTGTTTGAGTAAATCAAATATGACACCATATTCCTTTTTAACGTTTGCAAGTTCTTGTTCATATTTTGAGATTTGACATTTCAAAGACACGTTTTGATCATCCAGTTGCTCAATTTTAGGATTAAACGTTTGTGATTGCAACTGGTGGATTTTGTTTTGCAAAGCAAGTTCACGATTTTGACAATCTTTTTGACACCATTGAAGACGACGTTTTGAATTTGAAAGTTCGTTTAACAGTCGTTCATTTTCAGCTTTTAAAGACTCGATCTGATGCACATTATCAGTATTCACAACAATATCAACAGAGTCAACAGAATCAGCAGAGATATGATCAGATGCATATGCATCAGATTGTAATAAAACAAGATTATTGATATCAGCACAGATAACATCTTCTAAGAGTCGATCAACATCTTTTCGTAACAATTTCTTTTTACGTTTAGTATTTGAAATCGATGTTTCTGTTTTCTCGAAAACTGTTTTCATGAGACCAAGTTCCTTGTGAAAATCCATTTCCCAATAGAGTGCACAAGTTTTCAAATTTTTAACATGGGGTAAAAGTCTTTTCTGAAGAATGTCTCGATGTTCTCGCGCCATTGGCGATTGAAAATGTTCAACTTTTATTTCAGAATGAAATTCAATCTCACGTTCCAAAATTTTGAGGTCAGATAAGAAAGTGTCAAAGTATTTTATGATGCGACAACTTTCGGCTTTTGTTTAACTTCACTAAGTGAAGGTAAAGGACCATTAATTTGTGCACCATTTTGTTTGGGACTAACTTCAGAAACTGGTGTGATAACAAAAGGTTTGTTAGAAGTATCTTGTTGTTTGACAAAAGTAACGGCTTTTGAATAGTTAAATGGTTTGTTATAAACGACATTTTCCATTTTTGACCGACTCTCGTCATCTGCATCTAATTCCTCCATGCGATTATATTCACCAACAGTCATAATTGAATCATCAATTCTATGTTCTGCACTGTAAACTTCAAGATTTGGTTTGAATGCTCTATTTGAAAACTTAGGTTTGTAATCACCAAGAATTGGTCCATATCCATTTGGATTAGGTTTAAAAGTAAACTTTTGAATGGTTGTGATTGACTCACCATGTTTTAAACAACATTTCGAAACTCTTTGATTTTGGTTTGTAAGTCGACAATTTCTTCAAGATAGTTATCTATTCGTTTCGTGGAATGCTGTTTGTACTCAGAGAACTGTTTTTGACAAGTTAACAACTCAGCCTTAGCTTTTTGAGTTTCCAAAGTAAGAGCGTTAAGTTGTTTTTTATGTTCATGTTTCAGTTGTTCTATTTGAGACAACAGAGCATTCTTGGAAGCGGCTAGATCATGTATCTGTCGTTCTAATGATTTTTTGTTTTGATGAGATTTAGCAAAAGCAACTTCAAAACCTTTTTCACGGTTTTCTTGAGTTTTAAAAAAATTGATTTGTCGAATTAAGCATTCATTATCCCTAATTAACAGTGCATTTTCAGCTTTTAATTTTGTATTGACATCATGATAATGTTCCACTCGGGATTGTTGGTCTTTAACTAAGGTCCTGAGCTCAAATTCTGGATCAGACAAAAAATCATTTTGTTCAACGTGAGTCTCAACATGGTCATTATTTAGATCCTCAAGTACAACCACGGAGTCAACTTGATCATCAATGGTAACCATAAGGTCATCTTGATCATCAAATATAACTACGGGGTCTAGTTGATGATCCTTGGAATGAGATGTAGAAGGCTCATGTTGAACACTCTGATCCTTGTCAGATGCAGATGTTGGCGGAGAGATCAGATCATTAATGATAATTTTTTGTTCATGTACCTGAGACAAGCCATCAGTGTCATACACTGGGCATGTATCACTTATGTGTAGAGCTTGCATTTGTGCCATGAACATCACTGCTGCATTACCCTGCAAGTCTTCCATGTCATCATCAGAGTCTGCATCTGCCATAAAGCTCTGTTCCTTGTTGTTAAGAGTTCCACCAGCTTCATCCTTAAGAGCCAAGAGCAAAGCCTCTTTAAAATAAGCACTGCCTCTTGTCCTCGGCTTAGGACATGCATTAGCTAGATGACCCTTTTCATTGCAGTTGTAACAACGAAGACCATTAACCCCATTCTGAGCATTCCCCTGTTCAACCACTTGACCCCTTTGTTGTTGCGGAGCACCCATGTTATTCCTTCCAATAGAATTAAACCCTTGACCACCTCCCATCTGACGACCATAACCACAGTTCTGAACTTCAACACGTCCATTGTTCACAACAGCTTGATTTCTTGTGTTGGATGAGGAACGAATGCGATTGTTGGATTTGTTTGTATACCGACTGAAGGCTTTAGAAATCATAACAAATCCTTGTTGCAATTCATCAAAAGCAGCAGAGTCCTCATCAGCTTCACTGTAAAGTGCTTGAGCATTGTTGTTGTATGGAACCAATTGATTTTGTTGAGGTTGTTGTTGTGACTGATCATTTGGTGTAATGGTTGTAGTTGGTTGAGGAGCGGGTTACGGAGCTATTTGAGGAGGAAGATTAGTTTGAGCCTACAAAGCAAGTTGTTGATTATCAGGAATTGACTGTGAAGTCGGGAGTCCACGGATAGTCCTTTCTTTGTCAACTTCTTTTTGGTGAGGCTTCAAATAGTCGTACAACAATCCGTATGTAGCATGATGAAGGTTCTTAGCTTGACGGAGAAAGATGACATACTTCTCCCATTCCGGATCAAGACTACTAAGGAACTTAGTGTTGACACCAATTCGAGGCATGATGATGTTGTGTTTGTCCAAATCATTAATGATGTCTGAAAAGCGATGATGATATGACTCTAATGTTTCTCCTGGTTCAATCATGAAGTGTTCATAGGCCAAGTAGATTTTGGATTCCATGTCTTCCTGATTGAGTGTTGTGCCTTCCATTAGAAGATGAATATGTTCCCACATTGCTTTAGCTGTCTTTTGAGCATCAACACTTCGAAGGATCGGATTGGGTAGTCCCAAAAGGATGTATTGCATTGCTAGTTCATCGGCTTCAAAGTGTAGAAGTTCATCACCAGTGAGGTCGGAGATAGTTTCAATGTTGGTGATAGCATCTCTTGGTGGATTGGCATCTGGATCTGCGGGTGTGATAACAGTAGGCATCTGAAATGGACCTTCCATAATGACCTTCTTTAAAAACTTTCCATGTGGCTTCTTTAGATCACAAAACCTAAAGAACCTTATCACCCATTGATCATAATTTCCGGGAGTAAGCATTGGAGGTCTATCAAGTGAGACAGCTTCATGAATTGATTGTTGGCTACTTAAGGCTTCACACATCTTGCCAAACCATGTTGGTTCCTTCATAGTATTCCTGGATGGATGTTGATTGTAGAAGTTTGTGTAAGGTTTTACTTGAAGACTAGGTGGAGGTTGAACCATTTGAGGTTGTGGAATTACTCCAAGTTGTGGGGTATGTTGTTGATTAAATTGTTGTTGATAAATTTGTTGTTGATGATTAAATTGTTGATGTTGTGGACTTAGTTGTTGTTGTTGTTGATGATGATAAGTGTAAGGAAAATAGTTTGAGTATGGTGGTTGTGACATGTTGAAAACTTGTGTTGTTAAATGGATCTTTGTAGTCGAATGAAACATTGTTGATGAAGTATCCTTAGGCGTAGAAATCACAGAAAAGCCAAGTACCACTTATGCGTAAAAACACCAAAGTTACGCGTAACAACAATAGTTACGCGTAGGATTAGCTTACGCGTAAGTAAGGAGAAAACACTAAAGTTATGCGTAAACAAGAAGTTAGGCGTAGAAAACTTAGGCGTAGGATTAACTTATGCGTAAGACAAAGCTTAGGCGTAAGATGAATCTTATGCGTAAAACATTCTACGCGTAAGCTTAAGCTTATGCGTAAATTTAGGGTTTTACCCAAAAGATCTTTTACACTATCACAGTGCAAAAGATATCCAAAGTCGAAGTGTTTTCAGGTTTATCCAAGCAAGAAAAACACTGAGTAATCCACGAAACTGAAGATCAAACCAAGGAACAGTTACACGTAAGATTAGGGTTTCTCTTACGCGTAGAAAATAGCCAAAAGTGATTTCTGCCAACTGATGTTTCCAAACCAGATTTTTGTGATGAAATAGCTTCAATATCACCAAAATGACACAAAAGTGTGAAACTTGATGATCCAAAGCTTAGAAAACAGTTATGCGTAGAACTACTATAACGTAAAAAACCAAGCTTAAAAACGATGATCCACACGTAAAGTTTGAAACTTTTTGCCAAAAACAGATATTTTAACACCTAAAAACGTTGAAAGGACAAGAATCTTGGATTAAAAAGTGTAAAAAATCAGTTTTTAAGCTAACCAAAGTAAGAACTCGTTTTACGCGTATGACCAAAACAAAAAAAACTTCAAAAACAAATATGTTCACCCAACTATTTGGCTCTGATACCACTGTTAGGTCACCATATTAGTAACACAAGCATCAATATGTAGAAATAGAGAAGAGAAGAGATCGGTTGAACAATAACACACAAACACTATGCGTATGATGTAGAGAAAGGTTATGCGTAGCAATAGTGAAAGAGAATGAATTGAACAACCAACCCTCAAGTGAGGGTTATTACAAGGTATTTATAGGAGAGGGAGCTAGGGCAACACTCCTAGTCCCTTCCTTTCTCTTATGGACTTGGGCCTAGGCTTATGGGCCTTCTACATAAGCCTAAGCTTAATAACAAACATAAAGGCCATATTAAGCTAATTATTACATAAGAATCACTAACACTTGAATTAAGGTTTAGGAGTGATTCCACCAAGAAATCTTCTAATGACGTTTAAACACAACAGTTCAAGCCTCGTTCTCTAAAGAAAAGAAATGCGTACGCTTCAGTGCGCAGTATCTTCGGAAGAAGAGAAATCTTCTCATTAATGACCATTCTCATCAACATGCTTCATACTTTTTCCACGCGCTTTCAATTATCAAGTGAACCGGACTACCGCTGATTGTTCTCTTATTCCACTTGCTCGATTATAATGACGATGGCGACATCATATGCTACCTTTGAAGGGGAGAAGTGTGAAGAGACTACATTATGAAGATATTCACTTGCTTAATCAAGAATGGCATCTCTGTATGCAATTCTTGAGGGGGAGAAGAAGTGTGATAATTCTGCATGGTTGATTGACTTATGAGAATATATGGTCATACGGCTCCTAACTCATGTAAGAACCGAGCTTCTTCTTATCGGGTCATCTTTACATGGAGTTTATTCTATGAGCCGTTGGTTGACATCTTCTCACGGACTGATGAGTTTAACGACAAAGTGCTTCCAGTTGCGAGGCTGATTTCCTTGATGAACATCTTTCTGTTCTTGTTTGATTGGGAGGGATTTGATTTAAGGGCATTTGCTTTATACAAGTTAATGGGAATGCATGTGGTGAGAAGATGTTAACCTTCTATTCCCCAAACGGACAATCTTGAAGAAGGTCGAGTCTACAGTGTAACACCCCCAAATCTCGGTACAGCGGAAGACTTAATCAAGTTTTTGGGGAGTTACTATTATATTGGTATCGCACAAAAGTATAGGTAAAAGATAATCATTTAACCATTCAAAACCAATCCCAAATTTAAATATTCAAAACATTTAATCCAAAAGTATAAATATTAGGCCCAAAACATAGTTTAATAAAATAGGTCCCCAAAGTTTATCAGAGTCAGAAATGATCCTTGAACCCCGCCTTCTTGCCAAGCTTCCACCGATCACGTATCCCAAACATCTCTCAAATACCTAAGAAATCATGCTAAAAGGTCAGCTTACGCTGGTGAGTTCATAGGTTTAAGTTCAACAAAATCATAGTGGACCTGTAAGAGTTGATTTGCTATGCAGGACCTAGATAGATAAATACCGTTTGCACACCGATCCTACCCGGATCACCAACCATAATCATATCCCGCATCCAGGGATTACTCGGGCCTCGCGATTCTAGTCCAGCACTGTCGTGGCAACCTCTCGAACAGTTGCCAACCCCAGACTAGGTCGATGTAGAAGTCTATTCTTAGCTAGGCACGGTTAAACCTAGACTAAGGCAACAACTACCGCACATCTATCTAAACAGTCAAGCATATAAGCAAATCCAAATAGTTTTCACGGTCCGAAAATAGTAGCATGATTCTCACCCCAAGATAGTTAAAAACGTAGATAAAAGTGGGGCTATGAAACTCACCTCAAGCAATCAACGTATGAATAAACACTAGCAGAAGATAACAGAAATCACGGCACAACAACTATCGACTCGGCACAACCTATTAATGTAGACTAAATCTTAATATATAATTCCCATAATCAACGTTGTCGACCCCAATGTATTCCATTTCGTTATTTCCAAAAATGTCTCGTTTCACCATTTAATCCTAGTGTTTGGTATTCCTCATGTGGGTGTATCGACTCAATATGATGCTATGAATGCACTCAAACAACCAATATATAACTCAATACGACACAATGAGATCTCTAAACGGTAAGCTCCATAGTCCAATAAGTTTCGGAATAAATAGTAGACCTTATCGAATTCGTCAACTCGATAAACTCATTTATTTACTCGTGTCGCTTATTATCCCATAGATCAATCGTATCCTAAAGAGTCATAAGGATAATTCACCCATTAATAAGGTTACCCAACGTACCTAGCGGGCTCTTATTAGATTCGTCAACCTAATAAGTCCGCTACCCACGTGGATCAACACTATTAATGCTAGGTTATCCGTAACCCATGCACACAACGTAAGTAAATAAATACTTCACTAATATTAAATGTCCACAATTGACATTTATTGATAAACGTGTACTCGAAACATTAATTACTTATTCATTACAAAACATTTCCAATTTAGTCGTTAGTTTCCGTTTAAAAATAGTAAATAACAAGATAAGTCTTGTTATCGATATTTTTGGTACAAAAGTCCATTTATTATTTACATTTCATAGTTCTATTAGCATTTTCATGTATAAATATATATTTCGTCAAATTCCAATATTAATCTCATATCGTTATTCGTTTCGAGTTCACAAGTACGAGTCATAACTTCTCAGCTTTTAATCAATCAATAGTCCAAATTATACTAAAGTCCATGTTACGGCTTTGTCGGAGTCAACTATTGACTAAAAAGTCAAAGTAACGCCGACGTAGCTCAAAGTCAACAATATATATATCAAGTCCGAATTTAAAAGTCATAATAGGGCAATTCAATCTCAAACCAACTCAAAACAATCTCGCCAACCAATCAATCAACCAAATATACTTGAAACCAATGTTATCACCCTAATGGTCATGACACGGTCGCGGTTAAGACCACGTGAACCAAACAAGCTCTAGAAGCTTTTCGGCTCCACGCGTCTCATCCAAACCTCAACTACATCAACCAACAAGCTACCAAATCGACCCGACCCAGACCCGTGGCCCAAGTGGGTCTCGTACACCAACCAATGCTCATGTACGTGGCCTTGGTGGCTCGTACACTTTTCCAAACTACTCAAACATTACCCAAATCCATTCCACAACATCCAAATCCAATCATTCAAGCTCCAATCAATAACCAAACACAAAACCCATCATCTATCTTAACCAAAAATATGAAACTAAACGTAAAATGCATAAACCCATCAAATTGATACACCACACACTTACAAAACACTAGTTACTTATTTATTTAGACTCTAATTAGACTTAATTTCATGTTCCACCCAAAAGCCCTAAATTTGGACATTAGGTCGAAACCCTAATAATCCATACGCGGGTTATTATTGCCCAAACAAGCTCAAATCATGTTCCATTTACCTTATTCAAGCACCAATTGCAATATTAGATGAAAACCCTAAAAGTACGAATCTTAATCTTTAAATTTGAGGGTGTTAATGAAGGTTTTAGTATGAGTATTTTATATGGATGGAAAGAGGATGAAAAGATCTTTGATTTGGTGGTGGAGGTGTAGCACCACTCGCCGGATTTTGGCCAGAATATGGCCGGAGGTGGGCGGCGGCCAAGGTGGTGGTGGTGGCTAGGGATTTATTTCTTGAAGAGAGAGAGAGAGTAGAGAGAGAAAGAGTGGTTTGTGTGTGTTTTTAGTGAGAGAAAGTGCTAGCACAAATGAAAGGGTAGGAGGCCTTTTATACTTGGACAAAAAGGACCCAAAAATAAATAAATGGGGTGGAGGGGGGCCCGACCATAGGGATAATTGGGGGGTCGGAGTTGTAATTTTTCGTAACTATCCCGTTTACCCATTCCCGAGCTTACATATTGTCCCCTGAGTGTCCCACAACGTTCATTCAACTTTCCAACATCGTTATTTACGTTTTTACACGAGTTTTGACTATTTATTTGTCAATTTTTGAGTTACGGTCTAAAAGTTACAATAATTCTCGTTTTAGGCTTTTTTAGTGCCGAATCGAATAGTGCCTACCAAATAGAGTTAAAACTCATACGATAACTCATTTAATAATGAAATAAATCATAAAAACCAATAGACGATATAAAATCAAGTCATGGTTTATAAAAATAGTGATAAAGGAAAAAGCTCAGTTTAGTTTAACGTAATGCGGTTACCTAAAATAGACTCCCTAAATTGCCAGTTGTCACAGCCTCCCAGCCTCAGAAGAAACCCATCCCGGGTTTCACTCCGAGTTGCTTGATGTCATGAAAAGTTTAGGATACTTCCTACGGAAAACGTCCTCACGTTCCCAAGTGAACTCCGGTCCATGCTGGGAGTTCCAACGAACCTTAATAATCGGAATACGACTATTTTTCAGCCTTTTGATCTCACGGTCCATAATCTCAATCGGTTCCTCAATAAAATTCAATTTCTCATCAATACGAATATCTCTTAAAGGCACCACTATGTTTTCCTGCGAAAGACATTTCTTAAGATTACTAACATGAAAGACATTGTGTACACTACTCAGTTCTGATGGTAGCTCCAGGCGGTATGCTACCGGTCCGATTCTTTCCAGGATTGGAAAGGGACCAATATATCGGGGATTGAGTTTTCCACGCTTTACAAAATGAATCACTCCTTTCCAAGGAGAAACTTTCAACATAACACGATCTCCAACCTGAAATTCTAATGGTTTACGTCTCTTATCGGCATAACTCTTTTGTCTATCACGAGCGGTTTGCAACCGATTACGAATCTGAACTATCTTCTCAGTGGTTTCTAGGACAAGTTCGGGACCTGTAAGTTGACTCTCGCCAACTTCAGCCCAACAAACAGGAGAACGAAATTTTCGACCATACAGTGCCCTAAATGGGGCGGCCTTAATGCTAGAGTGATAACTATTGTTGTAAGAGAATTCGGCCAAAGGGAGGTGTCTCTGCCAGCCTTTATCGAAATCAATAACGCAGGCTCTAAGCATGTCTTCTAGAGTCTGAATGGTTCTCTCGCTTTGACCATCGGTCTGTGGATGGTAAGCAATACTCATATCCAAATTCGTTCCTAATGTTGTCTGTAACAACTTCCAAAAGTGGGATCTAAAACGACTATCCCTATCAGAAATGATAGATATCGGTACTCCATGACGCGATACTACCTCCTTAAGATACAATCGAGCAAGCTTATCAAGGCTATCGGTTTTACTAATAGCTAAGAAGTGAGCAGACTTAGTTAAACGATCAACTATTACCCAGATAGCGTCATTGCCGCTAACTGTTCTCGGTAATTTAGTGATAAAGTCCATGGTTATTCGCTCCCATTTCCATTCCGGGAGTTCGGGTTGAACTAAAAGTCCCGATGGTTTCTGATGTTTGGCCTTAACTTTAGAACAAGTCAGGCACCAACTGACATACTGAGCTATATCGGCTTTCATATTAGGCCACCAATAAAGTTTCTTAAGATCCTGATACATCTTATCGGCTCCGGGATGAATAGAGTATTTTGATTTATGCGACTCGTGCATAATCAACTCACAGATTCCACCATAAAATGGTATCCAGCTTCTGTCTTTGAAGCACAATATCCCGTTGGAACGCTTCAAGAAGCCGTTTTCATTTTCTACCATTCCATGAAGATTCTCATAAGGATGGTTCTCTTCCATCAATGCCTCTACTTGGGCGGCTAAAATTTGAGATGGTAAGGGCGAAACAATGGTCATTCCTAATGATCTAACAAGTAGGGGTGGAATGTCCTCCTTACGACTAAGTGCATCAGCCACAACATTAGCCTTACCAGGATGATAACAAATCTCACAGTCGTAATCACTAAGCAATTCCAACCAACGACGTTGTCTCATGTTCAGTTCCTTCTGATCTAAGATATGCTTCAAACTCTTTTGGTCGGTAAATACTACACACTTGGTTCCATACAGGTAATGTCTCAAAATCCTAAGAGCAAACACTACAACACCTAACTCCAGGTCATGGGTGGTGTAGTTTTTCTCATGCTTCTTAAGTTGTCGGGATGCATAAGCAATCACCTTCTCACGTTGCATCAAAACATCACCTAAGCCTTTATGCGAAGCGTCGCAGTACACGACAAAGTCTTCGCTTCCTTCAGGCAAAGCTAGGATGGGCGCACTACACAACTTCTCCTTCAGAAGTTGGAATGCTCCTTCTTCCTTTTCTCCCCATTCATACTTAACATCCTTCTGTGTTAGTTTGGTCAGCGGCTTAGCTATCTTGGAAAATCCCTCAATGAATCTCCTATAATAGCCTGCTAACCCTAGAAACTGTCGGATTTCTGATGGGTTCTTAGGAGTTGCCCAATTCTTAATGGCCTTAATCTTAGCTGGGTCAACATGAACACCTCGACTATCTATCACATGGCCTAAGAATTGCACGGACGGAATCCAAAATTCACACTTAGAGAATTTGGCATACAGCTTCTCCTCTCTCAGCAATCCTAAAATGAGCCTCAAATGCTCTTTGTGCTCCTCACTACTCTTAGAGTATATCAAGATGTCGTCTATGAATACTATCACAAACTTATCCAGGTATGGCTTACACAGTCGATTCATGAGATCCATGAAAATCGCTGGTGCGTTGGTCAAACCAAACGACATCACTTGGAATTCATAGTGTCCATAACGAGTTCTAAACGCAGTCTTAGGGATATCCTCCTCTCGAACTCTAAGCTGGTGATAACCAGATCATAAATCGATCTTAGAAAAGACACTAGCTCCTTGGAGTTGGTCGAATAGATCATCTATTCTAGGTAACGGATATCGGTTCTTCACTGTTAACTTATTCAATTCCCTATAATCAATACATATCCGAAACGATCCATCCTTCTTCTTCACAAACAACACTGGTGCTCCCCACGGTGACGAACTTGGTCAAATGAATCCCTTCTCTGACAATTCTGCCAACTGTTTAGACAGTTCCTCCAATTCTCTTGGAGCAAGTCGATAAGGTGCCCGGGCTACGGGTGCCGCACCGGTATCAACTCTATTTGGAATTCCACTTGTCGGACAGGTGGAATCCCTGGCAGATCGTCAGGAAACACGTCCGGAAATTCTCTAAGAACGGGTACATCGTTAAGGTGTCTTTCACTCTTCTCCTCACTTTTATTTTCAGAAATTCGAGCCAAGAAAAGACAATCTCCTCTATCGATGTAGTTCTGGGCCTTAATACAGGAGATGATGCTCAACCAGGAGGGACTTCCACAGTCGCTCCGATCTCCTTGTATGCTCAAAACTTTTCCGCCATACGGTAGACGCACAATCTTCTCATCACAAATGATGTGTGCACCGTTCTTCGATAACCAATCCATTCCGATAATGACGTCAAAACTTCCTAAGGTAACCGACAATAGGTCTATACTAAACGGGCGGTCTAGGAAACTTAAGGTACAACCTCGAACTACGGTGTCTATCTTCTCTCTATTCCCATTCGCTAATTCCACATCGTAACTAAACCCTAGAGGTGTTTGGGAGATTCCTAGTAATGGCATAAAATTGGTGGATACGAAATTCATATCCGCACCAGTATCAAACAGTATGGAAGCATAGCGATTATTGAGAAGGAACGTACTCGTAACTATGTTAGGGTCCTCACCAGCTTCCTTCCCAATAGCGTAAACACGCGATGTTCCCATGTCTCTCGGCTGATTCCTAGCACCATGGTTTCCCTGGTTCTCCAAAACCTCACACTTCACAGGGTTTAAGCCATTACCTCCTACACCTCGGTTAGAAAATCCTCCTACATTACCGGGATTTCCTCTCATCCACGGCTCTCGGCACTCATTCTTGAAGTGTCCCTTCTTTCCACATCCAAAACAGGTGATAGTGGCCTTCCAGTCCGCTCCTTGTGCAGTTTGTGCTGCAGCAAGTGGTCGGGACCTACAGTCCTTGGCCAAGGGTCATACCTTAGAGAACTTCCTACACACATTCGGGCATAGTCCATGGTGGTGTCGGTTACAATCCCCACACATAGGCTTACTACCTTCATAATCTTTCCTACCTCCATTTCCTATGGCGAACACTCTGGCTGTCTCGTGCCGTTTGTTGCCATTCCCTTTTACAGCTTCATTCCTCTTCCTCTTATCACTCCTATCATTCTTACTCTTGTCTCCTACTTCTAGCACATAAGAGTCCATCAAACTCTGAGCCACAACAATTACCTCTTGCAAATTAACTGGCTTGGCAGCGATGACATCATTTCGAGTAGCCAAAGGCAATCCATCAGTATACCTTTCAATCTTAAGTTCTTCGGTGCGAACCATTTCAGGGCAAAGCAATGATAGCTCTTGGAAACGACGAGTATAAGTCGCCATGTCAGTACCCTTAACCTTATGGTTCCAGAACTCACTCTCTAACTTCTTAACTTCATTCCTAGGACAGTAAGTCTTAATCAGGAGAGTCTTAAACTGAGTCCAAGTTATACTATAGGCTACATCAATTCCTACTGATTTGTGGTAGTTGTTCCACCATGTCAACGCCTCGTCCTTCAAGGTGAATGTTGCATACTTAACCTTACAATCCTCATCACAGTTACTCACAGCAAACACAGATTCAGTTTTCTCCAACCACCTAGTCAGGTAGACTACTCCCTCAGTTCCTCCAAAGTCAATGGGACCACAGAATCGGAACTCTTTGTAGGTACAACCTCGAGTTCGATTCAGCATTGGGGTTCCACTAGAAGTGTTAGAGAGATTAGCCTCAGCTAGCAGTTCAGCGACACGCTGCGACACTAGCTGGTCAATGTGGGTTGGGTTCACAGGTGGAGGGTTTTGTGGAACAGGACCATTCTCAGCATGGTCGTTCACATTCGGGTTCCCTACAGCTGGGTTATCAATGTTCGGGTTCTCAACAGGTGATGTGGTCGGGGCCGGACGACGACCTCGACGACCAGGGGCAACAACAACAGCAGGAGCTGCTCGGTTGTTCCTACACGGGTTTCGTCTTGTCGCCACCATTCTGGAGGCAAGAAGAACAATTTCATAAGTTCACAATTCACGTTCTAAAAAAATAGAGTTGGGTTCCAAGGGTCACCCAATAACGCCTGAATACATAATCAAGGCCAACCAGGATAACGCTATACCAAAGCGAAACAATCAAATATCGAATCATAACTAAGGATGCACGTTTCAATAACCATAACTCATAGGTTTCAAAAGTGGAAATACATAGAAGGATACGGAGAAATCAAAAACGATCCTAATAACGATACTAGTAAACAACTAGGATAATCCTACATCTCGAACCAAGTACTACTTAGTTTCAAGATGGTACAAAACCATGAATCCAATACTATCTAGCCACGATTACGAGCACTCCTAAATGATCTCCAAACATCATCCATCACTCTCCATAGTGACAAAATCCCTAAACCCTGAGAGTCGCAATCCTTCATAAGATTCACGGCCTCCTTCTCTAAACCATCGACCTTGCGCTGAAGCACTTGGTCTGTCTCCAAGGCTGTCAAGCACTCTGTATGCCGGTCCCCAACCTGCTCATAGAGTCCCGACAGACCTTCTCTCAAGGCCATCGACTTCTTCTCTACCTTAGTTAAATCTACCCTCAAATCCTCTACACCATTCCTCGTCACTCCATCTAATCGATCTGACAACCTACTGAGACTAATATTCTGGGATATAATCCTCCTCCAGATCTGACCCATCTCACCATACTCCTCGGGCTCTGAAGCAATCTCCGATGGTATCTCTGATCCTAACGGGATACCTATCTCAGGTGAAAGTGGAGGTGAATCAAAACCAAAAGGCTGTCCAGGGGACTCAGGCTCAGGAAAAGGAGAACCTGGTCCCAGAGAATGTGCATGACTCTGCAATGGAGGAGTACCCCCTTCTGGGATATCCTCATCATCTTCTTCCTAAGGATCCTCATCCTCATCATCATACTACTCCTCAATCTCATGCTCCTCCTCGCCCTCATCCATAGGGGAGAGTCCATGAGTCGGAGTCTCTGTGCAGTTAAATCCTGAGGTGGTACATTAGGAGTTCTAGGCCTCCTAAGACATGGTGATGCTGGTGGTGATGACAGAAGAGAGTGGGCTGCTAAACGAATAGGTGATGATGGTGGTCTCACGGGCATGCGGGCAGTGCTATAAGCAATCCTAGGAGTCTGTGCTCGCGCTAAAACCTAATGTAAAGTGAGCTGCCTAGATGAGCTAGGACGATCTGATGATGATGAACTAGTGTGACGGGCAATCTCATAAGGATCACCCTGCGCAACCGTCATGAAAGTCAATGCTGGCGAACTAGCAACAGCAAGGACCTCCTCAGACACATCAAAAGCTAGTGAAGGCATAGTCTGTGACAACGACATAGGGTAGGTATAAGTGTTCGAAACAACTAGTTTTAATAAGCGCATCAACTTAACCAAAACACATATCACATAAAGAAAGCTTTAAAAGTAGAGGTACCGCATTACTCAAAACATGACTTTAATGAAACGCATAAGTTCCGTTTCATCACATAATCCCATATCAAATCAATCGAGTTCAAAATTTCCAAAATCATAATATATCGTTTACTCAAAATCATATTCCGTAGTATCTCGATAATCACATCTCATTTACCCAAAATCAATAATCATATCTCCAAATCATAATGTTTCCGTAATTAGTTCACAATATCCCTTAACAGATCATCTCATAATTCAAATCATAGTTCATACCATAATCAAATAAGAAGCTTCGGCTTGGCAAGCTGGCGTGCGTCGGTCGAGGATACATTTTCGTAAAAAGTGGTTATAGTTTAGGGTTTATAAAATACCTAATTCTCTATAACCTTGAGCTCCGATACCAATCTGTAACCACCCCAAAACTTGGTACAACGGAAGACTTAATAAAGTTTTCGGGGCGTTACTATTGGATTGGTATCACACACAAGTATAGTAAAAGATAATCATTTAACCATTCAAAACCATTCCCAAATTTAAATATTCAAAACATTTAATCCAAAAGTATAAATATTAGGCCCAAAACATAGTTTAATAAAATAGGTCCCCAAAGTTTATCAGAGTCAGAAATGATCCTTGAACCCCGCCTTCTTGCCAAGCTTCCACCGATCACGTATCCCAAACCTGAGAAATCATGCTAAAAGGTCAGCTTACGCTGGTGAGTTCATAGGTTTAAGTTTAACAAAATCATAGTGGACCTGTAAGAGTTGATTTGCTATGCAAGACCTAGATAGATAAATACCGTTTGCACACCGATCCTACCCGGATCACCAACCATAATCATATCCCGAATCCAGGGATTACTCGGGCCCCGCGACTCTAGTCCAGCACTGTCGTGGCAACCTCTAGAACAGTGGCCAACCCCAGACTAGGTCGATGTAGAAGTCTATTCTTAGCTAGGCACGGTTAAACCTAGACTAAGGCAACAACTATCGCACATCTATCTAAACAGTCAAGCATATAAGCAAATCCAAATAGTTTTCACGGTCCAAAAACAGTAGCATGATTCTCACCCCAAGATAGTTAAAAACGTAGATAAAAGTGGGGCTATGAAACTCACCTCAAGCAATCAACGTACGAATAAACACTAGCAGAAGATAACTGAAATCACGGCACAACAACTATCGACTCGACACAACCTATTAATGTAGACCAAATCTTAATATATAATTCCCATAATCAACGTTGTCTACCCCAATGTATTCCATTTCGTTATTTCCAAAAATGTCTCGTTTCACCATTTAATCCTAGTGTTTGGTATTCCTCATGTGGGTGTATCGACTCAATATGATGCTATGAATGCACTCAAACAACCATATATAACTCAATGCGACACAATGCGATCTCTAAACGATAAGCTCCATAGTCCAATAAGTTTCGAAATAAATAGTAGACCTTATCGAATTCGTCAACTCGATAAACTCATTTATTTACTCATCTCGCTTATTATCCCATAAATCAATTGTATCCTAAAGAGTCATAAGGATAATTCACCCATTAATAAGGTTACCCAACGTACCTAGCGGGCTCTTATTAGATTCGTCAACCTAATAAGTCCGCTACCCACGTGGATCAACACTATTAATGCAAGGTTATCCGTAACCCATGCACACAATGTAAGTAAATAAATACTTCACTAATATTAAATGTCCACAATTGACATTTATTGATAAACGTGTACTTGAAACATTAATTACATATTCTTTACAAAACATTTCCAATATAGTCGTTAGTTTCCGTTTAAAAATAGTAAATAACAAGATAAGTCTTGTTATCGATATTTTTGGTACAAAAGTCCATTTATTATTTACATTTCATAGTTCTATTAGCATTTTCATGTATAAATATATATTTCGTCAAATTCCAATATTAATCTCATATCGTTATTCGTTTCGAGTTCACAAGCACGAGTCATAACTTCTCGGCTTTTAATCAATCAATAGTCCAAATTATACTAAAGTCCATGTTACGGCTTTGTCGGAGTCAACTATTGACTAAAAAGTCAAAGTAACGCCGACGTAGCTCAAAGTCAACAATATATATATCAAGTCCAAATTTAAAAGTCATAATAGAGCAATTCAATCTCAAACCAACTCAAAACAATCTCGCCAACCAATCAATCAACCAAATATACCCGAAACCATTGTTATGACCCTAATGGTCATGACACGGTCACGGTTAAGACCACGTGAACCAAACAAGCTCTAGAAGCTTTTCGGCTCCACGCTTCTCATCCAAACCTCAACTACATCAACCAACAAGCTACCAAATCGACCCGACCCGGACCCGTGGCCCAAGTGCGTCTCGTACACCAACCAAGGCTCACGTACGTGGCCTTGGTGGCTCGTACACTCTTCCAAACCACTCAAACATTACCCAAATCCATTCCACAACATCCAAATCCAATCATTCAAGCTCCAATCAATAACCAAACACAAAAACCATCATCTATCTTAACCAAAAATATGAAAATAAACCTAAAATGCATAAACCCATCAAATTGATACACCACACACTTATCAAACACTAATTACTTGTTTATTTAGACTCTAATTAGATTTAATTTCATGTTCCACCCAAAAGCCCCAAATTTGGACATTAGGTCGAAACCCTAATAATCCATACGTGGGTTATTATTGGCCAAACAAGCTCAAATCATGTTCCATTTACCTTATTCAAGCACCAATTGCAATATTAGATGAAAACCCTAAAAGTACGAATCTTAATCTTTAAATTTGAGGGTGTTAACGAAGGTTTTAGTATGAGTATTATATATGGATGGAAATAGGATGAAAAGATCTTTGATTTGGTGGTGGAGGTGTAGCACCACTCGCCGGATTATGGCCGGAGGTGGGCGGCGGCCAAGGTGGTAGTGGTAGCTAGGGTTTTATTTCTTGAAGAGAGAGAGAGAGTAGAGAGAGAAAGAGTGGTTTGTGTGTGTTTTTAGTGAGAAAAAGAGCTAGCACAAATGAAAGGGTGGGAGGCCTTTTATACTTGGAGAAAAAGGACCCAAAAATAAATAAATGGTGTGGAGGGGGGCGCCGGCCATAGGAATAATTGGGGGGTCGGAGTTGTAATTTTTCGTAACTATCCCCGTTTACCCATTCCCGAGCTCACATATTGTCCCCCGAGTGTACCACAACGTTCATTCAACTTTCCAACATCGTTATTTACGTTTTTCCACGAGTTTTGACTATTTATTTGTCAATTTTTGAGTTACGGTCTAAAAGTTACAATAATTCTCGGTTTAGGCTTTTCTAGTGCCGAATCGAATAGTGCCTACCAAATAGAGTTAAAACTCATACGATAACTCATTTAATAATGAAATAAATCATATAAACCAATAGACGATATAAAATCAAGTCATGGTTTATAAAAATAGTGATAAAGGCAAAAGCTCGTTTAGTTTAACGTAATGCGGTTACCTAAAATAGACTCCCTAAATTGCCAGTTGTCACATACAGTCGGTTCTACATTTTCTGCTACATGTTAGAAGACTAAGGACGAGTTACATTTAACGATCTAAAGACTTCATCTTAATTTGGGCATTTATCAAACTGATTGACGGTTTAAGGGAGAGCACTAATTGGGGGAGAGTGAAAAGTCAGATTTAATCCCCAATTAGACTTGCTCAAATTCTAATTCAGCAAGTTGATTCTCACAAGATTTCTAATGGTCTTCTTAAAAGATTTCTAGTAAATGGGCTTATAATGTGTTGCTGATTCTGAAGTATCAAAACCATCAAGGGGAAGGAGACTCACACCTAAACGAGAGTAAACTTGATGAACTTAATACTTCTAAGTGATTGAAGATATCCCGGGAAGAAAAATTTCATTACCGTAGAGAAACTCAATGTTTGACTCATGGCGTTTAGTGTTCTTATTCCAACTATGTGGGGGGAAGAGATGGAAGAGTTAGTTTCTGAAGACAAAAGAGGTACACAGGTGTGTGATGATTTCGATGTTATCGCAACCATTAGGGGAGAGAGATTGTGTACATTGGGGATGCTCAGCTGTTTCACTTGAGAGCTTAATCAGTAATTCTGAGATATAATCACTTATTCTGGAGTTGACATCCGCAGAGATAATCAGTGATTCGGCCTGCTACTTCAATGTTATCGGTTATTCTCTCCTTGGGCATTCGGGTACTTCGGGTTCTTGAGCTTCATACACTTTCTTCAGGGGGAGAGAAAATTATACATCAGGGTTATTCTTTGGCTATTGGACTTAATCTGCTACTTCGATGGTATAAGTTTCTCTGTCTTCGGGTATATGTGTATTCGGGTTCGTGAGCTCTAGTCTAAGAGACTGACTGCATCAATTCATCTACTTGGGGGAAGTGGTCTCTTGACAACTTTTTGGTTTGGATCGCTTCAGACTTTAGTGGAAAAGGAATTTGAGAAGATTATTCAAGTGTGGGATGATTCTTTGTTGTTCTACTTGATGATATAACCCCGAACGGAGACTTACGATGATCATTCTTATATGGAGCAGCAAGATCGATGATATGGTGTGCTTCTTTATGCATCTGGCTAAGGTAAGCTTGAAAGAAAGCTTAGAATCTGCTCAATAAGAAGACTTACGGTTTGGGGGGAAGCTACCAAAGTCTCACTTTTAAATGGCTCAATTTCTCTATTCGATTCAAGAGCCTTGAAAGCTTTGGTGGTGAATGTTTAAGAGATGATGACTTCTCTCTTCTACAACGAGGCTGCTCGATATCCTTATCTCGGTACTCATATAATCATCTTCTTAAACTATATCATCTACTCTATCTGTGTATATATTTATCAAAAAGCAAAATACAAAAATATAAAACCAACAAAAACAAAATACAAAAATATAAAACCAACAAAAACCTATAAAAATTAGAAAATTTGAAAAAGACAAAAAATATTGTTTTTCAAAGACATGTCTCCTGGTATCGATAACATCTACGGTCTTAGAAATGTCATTCAATAATGGCACGGGACCTTAGATGAAGTTCGAGCAGGAGGTGTAAATATTTCTTTTCAAAACATGTCTCAAAATATGGCTTGCAGTTCTTCAGACTGTAACCCGCGCTTAAAACAATGGTTTGCTATTATTTCAGATAGCAACCCATTCTTCAAGAAAGGAAAGTGTTGCGCTAAACCAATTTTCAAATATTTCGTGCACTTATCCTTAAACAAAATGAGGAAAGTATGTCGAAGGACTGCTGTTCCTACCCAAATATTTTTTTCTAAAATTCTTCAGAAAAATATTTGTTTTAACTTAATGGTGGTAAATGAGTTGCTTGAAAATCAATCAGAATCATGTTTTCATTTATTTGCAAAACCCAATCAATGACTTCATCTTACTTAAATTTTTTGATAGAATGAGTCATTGATTGAGGGGGAGAATGTTTTCAAATTTATATCATCTATCGAGCTCATCTAAACTATCCTACGTGCTTAACTGAAAATGATAGTTGCCTATGTCGAAGGACTAGGAATTTAGGATATGATTGTTAGAATTAGATGACTATAGTTTGATAAATATGTTAATCCCATGCCTTATATGAACTGATTGATATGTTGGATTGACTTGTACTAGTCGATTGCTGTTTGGGTGTTGTCGACCACCATATATCTGTTTTTATGTCCACTAACATATGCAGATAAGATGGTTCATAAGATTGTTCCCGATCCGGATCCCACAAATGAAGATGATTGGATGCCGAATGGAAAGGGTAACTATATCTTGGGTCGACAAAGAAGAAACGGAGCTTAATTAGATCACTCTATGGATAGTTGGCACGATAGATGCAACTTCAGAGGTCTCACTTCTTCAGCAGATGGTTTTCTTCAAGCCTTACAGCAACAACAGAAGCAGCTAAACCACCTAACGTATCTTTGTGCAGGACAAGTAGTGGATTATACCATTTTCTTAACAATTTTAAAAATATTGTTTCGAAAATGGTAGAAAAATATTTGTTTGAAAATAAATTGGTCTAAATTTTAGAAATCACCGGTCTTCATTTTATCAAATCTTAAGTCACCCAATCAACGACTACGATCATCGATTGAGGGGGAGAGTGATTTAAAATAAAATATTTTCAAACGATATTTCTTCATTAAAGTCCGTTTTGTACAATATAATGTGGTGATCTAAAGATTTAATGTTATGTCATGGTATGATTTTCTTTAATACTCAAAGATCTTTCAAAATGAAATTTTTTCTGTTCTTGTTTGATTGTGAAATTGTTTTATTTTACTTAAAGATCTCTTAAAACTTTCATACCTGACACTAACAATCTTTAAATGTATTAAATTGATCCATTTCAGTCATTTTTCTATATTAAATCAGGCCACATCTTTCCCCAAACATTTCTAAAATGATTTAAATCATTTGGGATCACAAATCCAAAAAGGTTAAAATTTTTTGATTGGGGGAGAGATCATGATTTAAATCTCAAATTAGTTTTAAAGGGTGATTGTTTCAAAAGCATTCCTTCCTTCATGTGCCAAACGATTTCAAATACATGATGCACATGATTGAGCAGGAGCATTTAACCAAAAACCAGAAGAAAATTTAAACCAGGCATATATTCTCTCAAGTTTTCTAAACCTATTTAAATCACTTGGGGTCCAAAATCTCAAAGGTTTTGATATTTTTGATCGGGGGGAGAAAATGTGATTTAAATATGAAATCTGATAAATGATGATCGTTTTGACTCAAAGTGCAAGTTCTGTCTAATATGTGCTAAACTCTTTCGTATATCGATGCACATATTGAGGGGGAGCGAATGGTTTCTATTGGCAATCGTGGAAGTACTTCAAAAACCTCTTTCCTCTGTGTGTAAAATGATTTCAAATAACCAATGCACCTTTTGAGGGGGAGAATTTACCAAGAAAATCAAATAGGCTTTTTCCACGGAAATTGTGATCAAGAAATTATTTCAAAGAACTCTTGCCTCCATGTGCTAAATAATTTCAAAATCATATGCACATGTTGAGGGGGAGCATTTCTAAATGATCAAAACAATTAAGGTACAGATTGCTTTGATTTTATATCACAAGTACCTTGATTGATTTTTCCAAATGATTTTTTCAATTGGTTTCAAGAAGGAAAGAATAATACCAAAAGACCGACCAATTTACTTTATGCATGGTGTTATAAGGATGGTTAGGTTAGGTATTCGTTCCCACGATCCCGCCAGAGTCGGAGGGATCTACACAGGGACAATCCACTAGATAGTGTAGAGTCCTTAGGTATGATGAAAAATGGAGAAAAATGAGAATATGGGAAGAGTGCAGACTGAGATAGAGCTAGAACTGGAATAAACCCAACAAGGTTCTAGTAATGAAGTCTCGATAAGCACTGAAGGGGTTGAAGAATGAATAAGAATTGAATGTGAAAAAGGGTGAAAAGAAATAGCCCTCAATTAATTCAACCTTAGGGCAGAAACCGGGTTCAATACATATGCTACTGGTGTCTACTAAGGTAACACTGGTATTGAAGACAAGACGTCATCGACCCAGTGACGCACTGCACCTAACTTCCCAAGCTACTCAAGTTCATCTTAAAAGGACTTGTTTCATTCTCACGGGGAACCTACATGATCTATCGACTTTCTCTTAGAGATAGTTGATATTGAAGAAGGAGACCCTCTCCCTAGTCTCCGGCATAGGAAACCAAATGTGCACAATTGAGTCTAGAGACAAGAGATCATCCACAAAATCTCATTAGGACACAAAATTAATGAAGACTTGCTGTTTCACACAATGTGGAAAGTAAGTATATATTTTAAGAGTCCTACGCATTATCCTTGTGGTATTGCCAGAACATCTGAGTGATATGCAATCATATTCACAATGAATATGGAAATCCTTCTAGAGCCAACATCAAACAAGCTCTTGGTGGGTGACATGTGAGATCTTTTCTAAAGATCAAGCTTGTGACAACTGGACAGAAACGATGGGGCGATTCACTCTTGAATCAACCTTGGTCCAGGAAATGAATTGACGGATTCTTTTGAAAAAACCGTTCAATGTGCAAATCTTCTTTTCTCTAGCACATCGAATGTGTATTCATATTTCAAACTCAAAAAGTATCTCTGATTGAAAAATTACTGTTAATACAAATAAGCCATAAAAACGTTTATTTATATTTTACGATCCTCTAATGTTTTGTCGATAACAAAAGTAAGATCATTTTAAGGAAACAAATAAAATACGTAAATGGTTTGAACTAATAGTTTTCTAACACACTTACGCTTTCACATAAAACACTAAAACAAGTATAAGTGATTTTATGATTTAGATACATATGTACAAACAACTAGTGTTTACATATTGGGTTAAACATATACTTAAACTAAGTATACTAAAATGGGTAAAAACTAAGTGTATGCTAAATTGGGTAAATACAAGTATATACTAAATGGGTAAATACTAGCAAATGGTTTTTTACCCATGGTTTTATATATACCACTTAACCAAGTTCATTGTATCCTTAAGATGCATTGTATCTAGAAAGAAAACCATGGATCAACCCATAACCCATGACCCATGACCCTTAACCAAAAATACCCATGGGAAAAGAGGAGCGGACCACGGATCCCTAGCTTTGTGCTAGCCGGATCCCTTGTGGTAGGGATCCGGGGAAACAGAAGAGAATTTCCTCTATAAATAGTGAGCCATTTCTTCATTATATCTTACCTCTTTCTAACACACTTTCTCCTCTGAGTTAAATCTCACTAACCTTAGATCCAAGAGATCTATGTTTGTAGTTTTGTTTTTGTGTGATCTTTTAGGTTCCTCTTAAAGGCAAGATCACCATCGTTGAAGTCGAGCAAGCTCAAGTCCATGAGTTGCCATGCTTCCTCATCATCAAGGCTATTGAAGTCCTCTTGTTGATGATTTCTTTCTTTCCTCAAAGAAGTGTAGTGTTGAAGACATTAGTGAAAGATGTCTCAAATGTCAAGACGAAGATATTAGTGAAGGGTATCTATCGTCTATAGGATAAGCACTTGTGGTAGGTGCTTAGAAGTCAAGATAAGAAGCATTAGTGAAAGGTGCTTAGAAGTCAAGACTTGAAGCATTAGTGAAAGGTGCTTCGAAGTAAAGACACAAGACATTAGTGAAAGGTGTCTTGTAGATCTAGTCAAAGGCATTAGTGAAAGGTGCCTTAGATGTACATTCGATATGGTGTGTTTTCGATGTACTAGATAGACTAGCATTAGATCCAAGGATATTGATGTCCTTGATGATGTTGTAAAGGAGTAGATCTCCTTTGGGATTAGTCGTTGGTGTAGTGTGGTAGTAGTTCCTCCATTGCAATGGAACTAGGTGCTTAGCCTAGTACCTAATAAATGGTAGGCGACGTTGTGAAGGTGTAGTTCACCTAAGGTGTGAAAGAACTCGGTGGTTAGCCTAGCACCGTATAAAGGGTAGGCGACGTTGTGTAGGTGTGGTTCGCCTTGGTGTGAAAGAACTCGGTATTTAGCTTAGTACCGGAAAAAGGTTAAGCGACGTTGTGAAGGCTTCTCCGCCATAAGGAGATTGGTGTAGTGTTTACAAACTCTCGAGTAGGTGACTCGGGGAGTGGAGTAGGGCAAGGAAGGTGTCCTTGTAGCCGAACCACTATAAATACTCGCGTTGTGGTTTTGTGCTTCTTACTCTTATCTTTTCATTACATATCTTTATATGCTTGTTTATCAACATCCAACACACAAAACCAAATAGATTGACATAAGTCGATCTAAATAGTTTAAAAGGAAGTTTTAATTGGTAAAACTATTCAACCCCCCTTCTAGTTTTCCACAATTGGTATCAGAGCTTCGTCACCAAGTTTCTTGAAGTATACTGTACTTTAAAAACTTGATACGATCCATAGTTAATTGAAAACTACAAAGAAAGTTTTTCATAAAAAAAAACACCATGTTTTTCAAAAACTATATGTTTGGATGTTGAGTTGATAACAACATTTTTTATATATATCTTTTCATTTAATTGCACTAATCTTCTTTGTGATGTTGATTAGTCAAAGCTCATACCCACCAAGCTTTAGGAGACGCTTGGTAACAAGAATACCTTCCTTAAGAAGGTATCTTAAACGCAAAGGAGCGGGAATCGTCTAAGTGACATCTGTCATTTGTAAAGACATTCCTAAGTGCACTCGAGGTATGACTTTCCACTTATATCTGAATGATATTAGTTTAGTAAATAAGTGTTATGTGTTAGGTATTTATTTGAGTAGATTTTTGTGTTTACACATGATCTACATGAAGCTTCGTTAGGAAGCCTTTTTCTCTCATACGTGTTACATTTTTCGTCTATAGTCATAATATATGTTTTATTTCTTTTAATCCTATAATAAAACAAAAACACGAATTTCAATATTCCTCCTTCCCTATTAATAAACCCACTCGACACCCACTTTATTCAATCCTCACTTTTTAAATTTTCTAATTTCAAAAATTCCCTCTCATTTAAAAACTTCATCTTCCTCCTCACTCCATCTCATCCGAAACCAAGAAGATCCGTCATCAACATGGTTTACATCGCACTCGTGCTCATCGCCCTAACACTCATCGCACTTGTGTTCCCTATGATGAAGTTCACATACGGAGACATTTACTTTGTGTTGTTAATCTATATTGGGGTCATATACCCAATCCTTTGTATCATCCTTAGTATTGAAATGCAATATTATTAATCTAGTTTATCTAGGTTACTATTATGTGTTTATCATTCCTTTTGATTTATATGTTTTATATTTTTGTGATACATTAGAGATCATGTATGCATGCTAAAAGAAAATGTAGGATAAAACATATCTCGTGGTATAAAAACTGTAAAACCTTTTATCAAATCTGTGTCTGTTACTACAGATCCATGGATCCCGGAAGATATACTAGCCGGATCCCTTTTGTAAAGGAACCGTGGGATCCGTCCTACTGGAAAACAGTTTTTCATGCAAGATTAAAAACCACTATCTTTCTAAAAGTAATAATCCACTAGAAATTCAAAACCATGAGTTAATTAAGTGTTAAATACCATTGTTAATAAAATCTAGTAAAAACGTTAGATTATTATAGGTTTACCATAAACATCACCTCCTATTAACCCATCACTTCTATAGGTTCAACTATGACGCATGAATACGAGTTTGATTTTTCACTCACTAGCGTCTACACCCCGAACATCTCCCTTGAGCCCAACACACCTGGAAATCATGTCCGTGGGTTCAATAATCTCGAAAACCGTCACTTCCATGAAGGACGTATTGTAGACACCTCTCTACAATTCGAAGAAGGTATCAATACCTCCTTCCGAGCCATAGGAATAGAATGTCTTCTTGAAATTAACGAGAAGATATGTCCAAGGTTCATAATGGAATTCTTCCGTCAAGTCGAACTCGTTCGTAACGAGGATCGCTCTCTATCTCTTTGGTTTTACATCAAAAACCAAAAGTTCACTCTAACCCTTGGGCTTTTTGCTCACATTCTCCGGATTCCAAATCATGGACAAAGTGCCTTCACCGAAGATTGGTCTCTTGATTCTCTCTTCAACTTTCGTGAAGAAAATAGTCCATATTGTTCACACATACCCTCTCCGGAAGATTTAACTCGCATAATATGCAAACCTAGACCATATTACTCCAATCCAAACATTATCCATACACGGGATATCCGAGAAGAGTACAAGCCTCTTGCTCTCATTCTACGTGAAAATGTTTGGAGTCTTAGGGGAAATCGAGATATTCTTCCCGCTTGTTGTGCTCACATGTTGTACTGTTTGCTAATACAACAACCATACAATCTCGCCTACTTCTTCGCAAGGCGAATTGCAAATCTTAAAGGCTCCAAGAATAAACTCATACCTTATGGAATGTTCTTGACACGCCTCTATCACAATGTTATGCACTTCCATCCTCAATTTCAAAGTCCATTGTACGTACTTGTGAACAAGATGATGGAACCGCTAAACATATCTCTCATGAAGACTTTCTTCATTCTTGATTCAACCAATACCCATCAATCACAAAATGATCCTCCTAGCGAAGACACTCAAGGAACCTAGAATAGTCAAATAGGATCAATTCTACTCTACTCATTTTTTATCAATGTAATCCTATTTCTTTCATGAAATAAAACATCTTACATTTGATATCTTAGTTTTAGAACTCCTTTAAACAAAACTTGGAATATAATGCATTGTCAAGATCATTGCATACCTTTAGTAAAGGTTCTGTCTAGCAGATAGACGAATCCCAAATGTTGTACTAAACGGATCCCTACATCTAGGGAACCGTGGGATCCGGCAAAACAGAAAATGCAATTGCAAGCATTGTATGTCAAACACATCCTTAGAACACCTCACACTAAGCTAAACATAGTGTCTTAAGGTAGATTAAGACTTTATCAAGATAGGTTGATCTTTCCTACTCGTTCCAACTCACATAGAACACACTCTAAGATATTCATAGATCTATCACTTTGTTTTAATCCATCACTCTTCCGCTCTCAAAACTCACACTTCATACTTTTACCCTTCACATCTAGGTTAAAAAATCTTTTATAACAAAATTGATCATAAATCAATCTCACCTCAAAATTGATCAAAGTTGATCAAATCCTAGTTTTCCCCATCTCAAAACCATTAGGATATTTTCCAAAACACAAATCCTAAGTCACAACCTCATCTCTAGCTTCAATTGACACTCTCCTATTTAGTGTCATCCTTACTCATTCATTGGTACTCATGAAAGTTCCAAATCCTTCCACAAAAGACAATCAGTAGCTACATCACTCACCACCTTCAAGTACTTAAGCACCTCTTCATTTAAAACACTTAGGAAGACTGAAACACTCAAGATGTTATAGGTTTTAAATTTTAGAAACATCATTTCCACTCTTTCATAGCTACTGATAGCCTGATCCCTAGGATTAGTCTAGACGGATCCCTCTGAGAAAGGAACCGTGGGATCCGGATGACAGTATAGGTCAAATATTGTTAAAACAATCATTTCAACTTATCTTCCTAACTCAAACACTCCATCTCATCTTAAATGAGTCCCTAGATCAGTCCAACCTCTGAAGTTGACTCTTGTGCATGTCAATCATCACACTCCAATGAATCCTAGTGGCTCAAAGCTTAAATGCACTTGCCAAATCTCTTAGTTTATAAACCACTTTGTTAGGACCTCCATAGTCATCACTCTCACTCTAACTTTCAGCTCTTGAAATCATTTCATCATGAGAAAAACCCCAAGTTGTAACTTATCCAACAAAGAACCACCCATGAAAAAGGCTCGTGTCAAACACGAAATCTCCTCAACCGAATCATCTCCCGTCAAACCAACAAATGAGAGAATCCTTCATCATCTAATCAAACCAATTCCTAAAAGGATAGTACCCACAAAACTACCTATGCCTAACACCACCATACCTCCTAGGCCAAACAATATCATCTCCACTAAACCATCACCATTGGTTCCTAGAAATATTTCATTTACGTCACCACTATCATCACCACACCTCTACAATTTAGAGGACTTGCCTCCTAGGCCGTCTCATCCGCTTCCGCCAACAACATTCTCCTCATTAGGAGGAATAATGGTTCAAAATCAAGGTGTTGAGTCAACACTTGCTCCGGCTTCCTTTTCGCCGTCTCCATCATATAATCCTATATGGATTATGAGAAATCATCAAAGTCAACCACCCGACCATATGGAAGTTGACACTTCCTTACCACCACCATCATTTTTGGTCGAGGCATTCTCAAATGCACCTCCACCAATCCCTCCATCGTTTGAAGCCCCGCAAGCCGCTTCACTTGATCCTTCGCATCAAGCTATTTTATTTCCTCCACCACCACCACCTAGCCATGACAAAGATTGCTATCATTGTCAACATGTTGAAAGTTTGATACATGAAGTACGAGAAGACCAACGTTTCATGTTCTATCATCTCCTCAAACGTTTCGACGAGATCAAACCTAAACAAAACTTGAGCTAGAAGATTTTAGTGGTGTCCTAGCATCAAGCGTTAGATAGTCTAGAAATTCCTAGTCATGTATTGTCTATTTTCTTATTTTTAGAGTCATGTATATCATAACTCTTGTTTTATTAAATGGAATTACATGCTACTTGTTATTTTTCTTAGAATATGTATTCATATCTCATTTATGTGATAACATTACGTGTTATATCACCTTTACTGATTTTAGTCATCAGCCAGACGGATCCCTCAATATTTCCTAGACGGATCCCTACTAGGAGGGAACCATGGGATCCGTGAAGTCATAAAGTTTTTGTTTTCTAACTTAAATCACATTTGCAGGAAATTGTGAATTATACTTGTTTTCTAACCCTTGTTTGCAGTTATTCAATTAACACATAAAGAATTTGACATCCTAAAGCTAGGGGGAGCTTGGTGTCAAAATGATACGTTGCAAAATTAATTGCAACCTTTGATTTAAATTTCATAACTTCCCGTTGCAAATATTGCAATAATCTAGGGGGAGCACACCCGTCACATTGACGTAATCTTTTGCATAAGTTAGTTGCAAATGAACTAGATTAGAATTAGTTTCTTGACGCCCTTACTTAGGGATGGACTCGTCAAGGGGGAGTAACGACGAGATCCTTTCCCGTTACTTGCTCTCTATCTTTTTCTTCTTTACTTTCACATGTTTTTTTAAAAAAACGATGTGTTGCTTTCTTTCAAACACTTTTTGTTTCGACAAAAAGGGGGAGAAGAAAGTAAAAACTACAAATTCAAACTTTTACGAATTTTAGCTTTTCCTTAAAATAATCTTATGTTTTTTCATCAACAAAAAGGGGGAGATTGTTAATACAAATAAGCCGTAAAAGCGTTTATTTATATTTTACGATCCTCTAATATTTTTTCGATAACAAAAGTAAGATCATTTTAAGGAAGCAAATAAAATACGTAAATGGTTTGAACTAATAGTTTTCTAACACACTTACGCTTTCACATAAAACACTAAAACAAGTATAAGTGATTTTATGATTTAGATACATATGTACAAACAACTAGTGTTTACATATTGGGTTAAACATATACTTAAACTAAGTATACTAAAATGGGTAAAAACTAAGTGTATGCTAAATTGGGTAAATACAAGTATATACTAAATGGGTAAATACTAGCAAATGGTTTTTGACCCATGGTTTTATATATACCACTTAACCAAGTTCATTGTATCCTTAAGATGCATTGTATCTAGAAAGAAAACCATGGATCAACCCATAACCCATGACCCATGACCCTTAACCAAAAATACCCATGGGCAAAGAGGAGCGCACCACGGATCCCTAGCTTTGTGCTAGCCGGATCCCTTGTGGTAGGGATCCGTGGGATCCGGGGAAACAGAACAGAATTTCCTCTATAAATAGTGAACCATTTCTTCATTATATCTTACCTCTTTCTAACACACATTCTCCTCTGAGTTAAATCTCACTAACCTTAGATCCAAGAGATCTATGTTTGTAGTTTTGTTTTTGTGTGATCTTTTAGGTTCCTCTTAAAGGCAAGATCACCATCGTTGAAGTCGAGCAAGCTCAAGTCCATGAGTTGCCATGCTTCCTCATCATCAAGGCTATTGAAGTCCTATTGTTGATGATTTCTTTCTTTCCTCAAAGAAGTGCAGTGTTGAAGACATTAGTGAAAGATGTCTCAAATGTCAAGACGAAGATATTAGTGAAGGGTATCTATCGTCTATAGGATAAGCACTTGTGGTAGGTGCTTAGAAGTCAAGATAAGAAGCATTAGTGAAAGGTGCTTAGAAGTCAAGACTTGAAGCATTAGTGAAAGGTGCTTCGAAGTAAAGACACAAGACATTAGTGAAAGGTGTCTTGTAGATCTAGTCAAAGGCATTAGTGAAAGGTGCCTTAGATGTACATTCGATATGGTGTGTTTTCGATGTACTAGATAGACTAGCATTAGATCCAAGGATATTGATGTCCTTGATGATGTTGTAAAGGAGTAGATCTCCTTTGGGATTAGTCGTTGGTGTAGTGTGGTAGTAGTTCCTCCATTGCAATGGAACTAGGTGCTTAGCCTAGTACCTAATAAATGGTAGGCGACGTTGTGAAGGTGTAGTTCACCTAAGGTGTGAAAGAACTCGGTGGTTAGCCTAGCACCGTATAAAGGGTAGGCGACGTTGTGTAGGTGTGGTTCGCCTTGGTGTGAAAGAACTCGGTATTTAGCTTAGTACCGGAAAAAGGTTAAGCGACGTTGTGAAGGCTTCTCCGCCATAAGGAGATTGGTGTAGTGTTTACAAACTCTCGAGTAGGTGACTCGGGGAGTGGAGTAGGGCAAGGAAGGTGTCCTTGTAGCCGAACCACTATAAATACTCGCGTTGTGGTTTTGTGCTTCTTACTCTTATCTTTTCATTACATATCTTTATATGCTTGTTTATCAACATCCAACACACAAAACCAAATAGATTGACATAAGTCGATCTAAATAGTTTAAAAGGAAGTTTTAATTGGTAAAACTATTCAACCCCCCCTTCTAGTTTTCCACAATTACTTTTGGAAAAACCGTTCGATGTGCAAATTTCTTCTTTTCTCTAGCACATCGAATGTGTATTCTCTTTGAAATACAAAAGGTATTTTTGATTGAAAATTGATCTTTCTCATAAAACCTTCGTCGTATTGCAAAAATCTTTCTTCTAAGCAATACACGATTGTTTTCAAATCAATTTTTCATCAATCAGTGAATCTTAATTCGCTGGTTCACTCACTCCGTGTTGTATTCTTTGAGAAGTTCCGGTTTGAGAACAGCTAGAACAACTGCAAAACCCTGTCAAGGAGATTCTTCGGAATTATACCTGATCACATGCAATACTTGTACTGATCAACGGGGAACCGTGGGCCATGTACCTCAATTCAACGAAAGTGATCAAAGACACTTTCGTGTGTTTTATTGCTAACTATTGTTTGGAGGTACATTTGGACGGTTGCAGCTGATCAGACTTGAGAAGTCAATCCAAAGCCGCATTCTCACAGCATTCACACTTAATTGAAGAAATCATGACTAGTGCATATCTACATAACCTGGCTCTGATATTTTTATACTATGCTTCTGCTACGCTGCTGCAAATATCATGAACCAGTAAAACTTCCGCTACTCTGATGGAAAGATTTCATGATCCTGAAAGTGTGAGCATGTCGGTCCGAAAGTCACAACTTCACATGATGGAAACACAATAAAGGGTGATCCAGAGATTTACTATGGCCGTGCAGCTGTGTAGGGCGTGCATGAGTTTTATTATTTATATGTTAGCCCATCTTTATTATTGTACTGCCCGAGGTTAGCTTTAGTGGACTGCCCAAGGATAGCATGGGCATGCGTATGGGTTTTATATTTATTATTTAGTTGCATGCTTGTACTTTAGTTGCATGCTTGTTCTTTTCCCAATAAAGGGAATAGTGTTCCTTGTCTATAAAAGGAACTTAGGTCTATTGTATTGAATTAATTTTTTTCCAGAAAAACATTCAAGAAAAACCTCTATAGAGAGGGTGTAAAGATCCATAGAGGATCATTAGTTTTATTAGAAAAACCTTGTTGGTAACTTTGATTGTGTTCTTATTTTTCCGCTGTGCATGTTCAATCATTGTTACTATACACTCTAGTTGAGTCCGGATCTTTGTGTTTTAACAATTGGTATCAGAGCGGGTGGCTCTCGATCTTGAGTTTACAAGGTTTTTCGAAGAAAAGATACCAAAATTCGTAACTGTTAATAATTTTCGTAGTCTTTCTGCTGGGCTGTTTTTCAAACAGCGATAACTTTTTCGTGAACCGTTGGATCAGGCTGAAAATTTGGCTGGAGCTTCTCTATATACTCATCTAACTTTCCTCCGAAGGGATTGTTGATTTGAGGTCTCAGTCAAAAGATACACGTGCCAGAAAACTGCTGCAGACACCATCATGTATGTTGAATTCTTCAAGTTTTTTAGTGACACCAAAAAGTGTCACTAAAGATCTTTAGTGACACTTTTTGGTGTCACTAAAAAACTTGAAGAAATCAACATACATGATGGTGTCTGCAGCAGTTTTCTGGCACGTGTATCTTTTGACTGAGACCTCAAATCAACAATCCCTTCGGAGGAAAGTTAGATGAGTATATAGAGAAGCTCCAGCCAAATTTTCAGCCTGATCCAACGGTTCACGAAAAAGTTATCGCTGTTTGAAAAACAGCCCAGCAGAAAGACTACGAAAATTATTAACAGTTACGAATTTTGGTATCTTTTCTTCGAAAAACCTTGTAAACTCAAGATCGAGAGCCACCCGCTCTGATACCAATTGTAAAACACAAAGATCCGGACTCAACTAGAGTGTATAGTAACAATGATTGAACATGCACAGCGGAAAAATAAGAACACAATCAAAGTTACCAACAAGGTTTTTCTAATAAAACTAATGATCCTCTATGGATCTTTACACCCTCTCTATAGAGGTTTTTCTTGAATGTTTTTCTGGAAAAAAATTATTTCAATACAATAGACCTAAGTTCCTTTTATAGACAAGGAACACTATTCCCTTTATTGGGAAAAGAACAAGCATGCAACTAAAGTACAAGCATGCAACTAAATAATAAATATAAAACCCATACGCATGCCCATGCTATCCTTGGGCAGTCCACTAAAGCTAACCTCGGGCAGTACAATAATAAAGATGGGCTAACATATAAATAATAAAACTCATGCACGCCCTACACAGCTGCACGGCTTCAGTAGAAACAAGGCTTCACCACTTCAGCAGATTCCACGGCTTCAGTACTTCAGCAGAATCCACGGCTTCAGTACTTCAGCAGAATCCACAGCTTCAGTACTTCAGCAGAATCCACGGCTTCAGTACTTCAGCTGCCTCACTACTTCAGCAGAATCCACAGCTTCAGTACTTCAGCAGAATCCACGGCTTCAGTACTTCAGCTGCTTCACTACTTCAGTAGAATAACTTCAGCATAATTCCTACTTTGTACGTTTATAATACTTCAGTAGAAACTCTTCTTCAGCAGAATCAATTGTTTCCCGATCAGCAGAATCACTGTTTCACATAATTCCCAACAGATCTGTTCAAAGGCCTCCACTTAAAGTACAAAGCAGTCGGACTTTGAAGAATCACTGCTCAAGCACAAAGAATGCGGAAATTGAAGAATTGAAGTCTACGAGCTCAAGACTGAAGATAAAATAGAATGCTAGGATGCAAAATATAAATCATGGGGTGACCTCCCTTAGGGGGAGATTGTTAGGAATTGAAAATTCTATAATGAAGTGTCGGTCACCCCAAATATAATATAGCATAAGTTAGCTCATAGACTTATCGTTATTTATGTTATTTAGTAGTCAATTAGTTAGTTGCTAGCTTAGTTATTAGTTTAGTGTAACACCGTGGAGGAAGGACGGGTCTTTACCCACTATATTCCTGATCCACAGCCTGACAAGAGGGCGTTTAGTTTGTAACTATAAATACCCTTCCCACTAAGGGAAGGGTGGTGCTTCTTGGATAATCTAACCTTCTCCTTTTGTTTATCTCTCTAGAATCACCCTCTCTACTTTCTTCATCTCTCTAACAATGGCTTACTTGTTTAATCATCTACCTAGACCACCTGAATCATTAAACAACATAAAATATACGATCCAACACTTCGGGTATATGTGTACTTCGGGTTCTTGAGCTTTATAAAAGGAGACTTATTACATCACTTCAACTATTTGGGGGAAGTGGTCTCTTGACACTTTTGGTATGCATCACTTCACACTTTAGAGGAAACAATATGAGAAGATCTACTCAAGCGTGGGATGATACGTTGTTGTTCTATTTGATGACACCCCGAATGAAGAATCACGATGATCATTCTTAAAAGAAGTAGCAAGATAAATGATATGGTGTGCTCTGCTGTGCACCTGGCTAAGGAAATCTTGAAAGAAAGCTTTGAATCTGCTCAACAAGAAGATTTTCGATTTGGGGGGAAGTTACCAAAGTCTTACTTTCAGAAGGCTCAAGTTCTAATGATGATTCAGGAGCCTCAAAAGCTTTGGTGGTAAAAGTTTAAGAGATGATGAGTTCTATCTTCTACAACGTGCTGTTCGATATCCTTATCTCGGTACTCGTATCATCATCCTCTTAAACTATAACATCTTCTTTGTAAATATTTTTCGAAAACAAAAATACAAAAGTATAAAACCAACAAAAAGAAAATAGAAAAATATAAAACCAACAAAAATCCATAAAAATTAGAAAATTTGAAAAATACCAAAAAATATTGTTTTCTCAAGACATGTCTTCTGGTATCGATAACATCTACGGTCTTAGAAATGTCATTCAATAATGGCACAGGACTTTAGATGAGCAGAAGGTGTAAATATTTTCAAAACATGTCTCAAACTATGGCTTGCAGTTATTTCAGACTGTAACTCGCGCATAAACAATGGTTTGCTATTATTTTAGATATGCAACCCGTTTTTCAAAAGGGGAAAGGGCTATGCTAAACAAATTTTCATTAATACTGTGCACTTATCCTAAAACAAAATGAGGAAGCACGTCGAAAAAAAGATGGCTGTTCCTACACAAATATTTTTCTTTCTAAAATTCTTCAGAATTTTTTTTAAATGGTGGAAAATGAGTTGCTTAAAATCAATCAGACTTGGAGTTTTCATAAATTTACAAACTCAATCAATGAATTCAGCATTTTTAAAACTTTTCATAAAATGAGTCATTGATTGGAGGGGAGAATGTTTTCAAATTTATATCATCTAACGGGCTTATTTAAATCATCCTATATACTTAACTGAAAAAGGTGCTTGCCAACTTTGAAAGGCTAGAAGCCTAGGATATGATTGTTAGGATTAGATGATTTGAGTTTGATGGGAGAAACATAATCCTCATGCCTTTATATGATCTGTTTGAATGATTTTCTATGTTGGATTGACTTTTATTAGTCGATTGATGTTTGGGTGTTGTCGACCACCATATATCTCTCTATCTATGTTGAATAACGTATGCAGATAACATGGTTTATGAGAATGTTCCCGCCTCTGCTTCCACATAAGAATAAAAGGAAAGGGAAACTAGATACTGGGTTGAAAAAAGAAGAAACAGAACTTAATCAGATCTCTTTGCATGACATATACAACTTCAGAGGTCTCACTGCATCATCAAATGGTTTCTTTCACTCTAACAGCAACAACTGAAGCAGCTTCTACATTTCCACCACCTAACATATCTTTGTGCAGGACAAGTAGTGGATGGAACCATGTTTGTATTTCTCATGGTAGAAAAATATTGTTTGAAAATAAATCGGACTTAAATTTTTGAAAAACAACTGGACTCTATTTTGTTAAAACATAAGTCACTCAATCAACGACTACGGTCATCGATTGAGGGGGAGAGTGATTTCAAATTAAATATTTTCAAAGGATATTTCATCTAAGGAGTCAATTTGTACAAAATAAGTGGTGATCTAAAGTTTTTGATGTTATGTGTCAGGGTATGATTTTTCATTAAACTCAAAGATCTTTCAAAATGAATCTTTTTATTTTACTTAAAGATCTCTTAAAATTATCATACCTGAAACCAACAATCTTAAATAACAAAAATTGTTCCTTATCAGTTAATTTCAAAATCAAGCCAGATCTTTCTCCAAATTTTCTAAATGATTTAAATCAATTGGGATCACAAATCTCAAAAGGTTTGAAATTTTTTATCGGGGGAGAGATCGTGATTTAAATCTCAAATCTGTTTAAATGGTGATTGTTTCAGTGCCTTTGAAAGTCACTCCTTCCTCTATGTGCCAAACGATTTCAAATACACAATGCACATGTTGAGGGGGAGCATTTATCCAAAAATCCAGAAGAGCATTTAATTTGGTATGATTTAAGAACCACATTTTCTCCCATGTTTTCTAAACCTATTTAAATCACTTGGGATCCAAAATCTCAAAGGGTTTGATATTTTTGATCGGGGGAGAGAATGTGATTTAAATGGGATTTAAATATGAAATAATCTGATAAAAGGTGATCGTTTTAATTCGGAGTGCAGGTTCTCTCTAATATGTGCTAAACGTTTTCATTAATTGATGCACATATTGAGGGGAAGAATTTCAAAAGATAATAAACTATCAAGGTACAAAGGCTTTTATGTTCTTACATAAGTACCTTGATTGATTTTGAAATGTTTTCTCTATGGCAAGTGTGATCGTGAAAGTACTTCAAAGATCTCCTTCCTCTATGTGCTAAATGATTTCAAAGAACCAACGCACATATTGAGGGGGAGCATTTACCAAAAAAATCAAAAGGCTTTTCTATGGAAATTGTGATCAAAGAAATACTTCAAAGTCCTCTTTCTTCCACGTGCTAAACAATTTCAAAATCACATCGCACATGTTGAGGGGGAGCATTTATAAAAATGATCAAAAATAATTAAGGTACAAAATACTTTGATATTTTATCATCAGTACCTTGATTGATTTTCCTAATGATTTTTCAATTGGTTTCAAGGAGTAAAGAACTATACCACAAGACCGACCATTATACTTAATGCATTGGAGTGATAAGGATGGTAAGGTTAGGTATTCGTTCCCACGATCCCTCCAGAACCGGAGGGATATACCCAGGGACAATTCACTAGATAGTATAGAAGTCCTTAGGTATGATGAAAAAAGGAGAAAAGTGAGAATAAGGGAAGAATGCCGACTGAGAAAGAGCTAGAACTGGAATAAACCCAACAAGGTTCTAGTAATGAATTCTCAGTAAGCACTTAAGGGTTTGAAGAATGAAAAAGAAATGAAATATGAAAGGGGTGAAAAGAAATAACCCTCCATTAATTCAACCTTAGGGCATAAATCGGGTTCAATTCATATGCTACTGGTGGTTACTAAGGTAACGCCGGTATTGAAGACAAGACGTCATGGACCCAGTGACGCACTACACTAAACTTCCCAAGCCACTCAAGTTATCTTAAAAGAATTTTTTTCATTCTCACGAGGAACCTACATAATCTATCGACTTTCTCTTAGAGATGGTTGATATTGAAGAAGGAGACCTTCTCCCTAGTCTCCGAATAGGAAACCAAAGTGCACTATTGACTCTAGAGCCAAGAGATCATCCACAAGAAATCTCATTAGGACACACAATTTATGAAGACTTGCTGTTTCTTACAATGTAGAAAGTAAGAATATATATATTGAGATTCCTACGCATTATCCTTGTGGTATTACCAGAACATCCTAGTGATATGTAAAATAGTCACGATGAAGATGGAAATCATTCTAGAGCCAACATCAAACAAGCTCTTGGTGGGTGACATATGAGATCTTTCAAAAGATCAAGCTTGTGACAACTGGATAGAAACAATGGGGCGATTCACTCTTGAATCAACCTTGGTCCAGGAAATGAATTGACGAATACTTTTGAAAAACCATTCGATGTGCAATCTTATTCTTTTCTCTAGCACATCGACCGTGTATTCATTTTTCAAATACAAAAATTATTTATGATTAAAAATTGATCTTTCTCATAAAACCTTCGTCGTATTGCAAAACTCTTTCTTTTAAGCAATACGCGATTGTTTTTCAAATCAATTTTTTATCAATCACTGAATCTCAATTCGCTGGTTCACTCACTCCGTGTTGTCTACTTTGGGACGCTCCGGTTTGAGAACGACTAGATCAAGCTATGAAACCCTGTCAAGGAGATTCTTAGGAATTCTACCTGATCATAGGCAGTATTTATACTGATCAACGGGGAACCGTGGTTCTTGCAACCCTATTCAACGAAAGTGAAAAAAGACACTTTTTTGTGTTATATTGCTAACTGTTGTTTGCAGGATAATTTGACTGTTGCAGCTGATCGATATTGAGAAGTCAATTCATAACCACATGCTCACAGCACACACTCAGAATTGAAGAAAATCATGACAATCAAAGACATACAACAATGCTTCCGCTACTTTGATGAAAAGATGTCATGATACAAAAAAATGTGAGCATTTCGGTCCAAGAGTCACAGCATCACATGAAGGCGATACAACAATGGGTGATCCAGAGATTTGCTGTGGTTGATGATCTCAAAGAAAGCTCAAGGATTACCAAGTCGTGGATCAGTTAAAGACCTCCACTGAAAGTATAAAGAATGCGGACTTTGAAGAATCACTGCGAAAGCACAAAGATTGCGGAAATTAAAGAATTCAAGTCTACGAGCTCGAGCATGAAGTTAACAATAGAATGCTAGGATGCAAAATAATTCATGGGGTGACCTCCTTTAGGGGGAGATTGTTGGGATTTAGAAAATCCATGTTGAAGTGTCGGTCACCCCAACTCTAGTCTAGCATATGTTAGCTCGTAGACATTACGTTATTTATTAGTTAGTTAGTTACTTTAGCAACACCGTGGAGGGCGGACGGGTCTTTACCCACTGTATTCCTAATCCACGACCCATAAGGGGCATTATGTAGATTGTATAAATACCCCTTCCCACTAAGGGAAGGGTTGGTGCTTTTCATTTTAATAAAACATACACTAGGTGTTTCTCTCTCTAAAAGCTACCCTCTCTACTCTTTCTCTCTCTAAAATAGCTATCTTGATCTTCCATCATCCTAGACCACCCGAATCATCAAACAACATAAATAATGATCCTACAATTTATAATATATCAAATCCTTTAGACAATCACCAACACTTACTGTTAGGATTGAAAATCCAGTAGTTAAAGAGTCGGTCACCTCAAGTATATGTATTCGTTAGAAAGCTCGTAGTCGTAGTCATTTAGTAATAGTTAGTAGTTTGTTATGTAACACCGTGGAGGACGGACGGGTCTTTACCCACTGTATGCCTGATCCACAGCCCGTAGGATGCGTCTCATGTAACTAACTATAAATACCCTTTGCCTAGCAAGGCAAAGGGTTGGAGCTTTCATAGTACATTTTTCTTTGTATCACTAAAGTTCCCAACTCTCTTTCACTTTCTCTCTCTAAAACTCATTCCATTCGACCCATATGTATGTGTGATTATGTGTTTGTGAAAACCAATATGTTACAATTGGTATCAAGAGCCATGGTTTTATCATCTACCTTACATGTTCTTAAATTTTAGTGGTTTTCATAGATATTTAGGGTTTGAATGAATTTTGAGTAGTTTTCATCATTTGGATCATTTTTGGTGTTTAAGTTTGAATTTTGATAGTACTTTTGTGTTTAGAATCGTCATAAGTGTTTAGGTTTTGGATTGGAAAGTCTAAATCATCTTGGTTTTAGTGTTTTAGATTGAAAAAGTTTAGTTTTTGAAGTTTTGCTAGGAATCGGTTTGTCTCTCGTAGTGCATTTCTTGGAAGCAGTTTGATCAAAACTTTAAGTGGTTTGTCTCTCGGGTTTAGTTTCTTTGAAGCGGTTTGATCTCACTTTTAAGCGGTTTGTCCTGTTTGTTGAAGCGGTTTGTCACCTAAGCGGTTTGTGTGTTGAAACAAAGAGACAACAAAGGACAAACTAGTGGACGTACTTGTGTTCCCCTGCGGTTTGTCACTTCAGCGATATATCACTTAAGCGGTTTTTCAATTAAGCGGTTTGACACTTAAGCGGTTTGTCATAAAGCGTTACAATAGAAGCGGTTTGTGTTGACATCTGTTTGACACTTAAGCGATTTCTCAGTTAAGCGATTTGTGTAGAAAGCGATTTGTCAATTGTGCGATTTGACAGAAGCGATTTGTCAGGTGTGCGATTTGAATCAAGCGGTTTGTCAGTTGTGCGATTTGTCTTTTAATACTTGTCATTTCTTTGTGAAACGTTTTACGGTTTTCTCTTGATTTAGTAAAATCCCGTGAAAGAATCTATTTCCCGGTTTAATCAAAGAGTAGTAAAATCCCGTGGAATTAGTAATCATGTCTACAATCACTTCTTCCGTTGCTGATGACGTTCAAGCAACAGGATCCGATACTCGTCCTCCCATGCTTGATAGAACCGATTATAACTCTTAGGCTCAAAGAATCAGATTGTATTGCTTAGGAAAAGAGAATGGGGTTAACATCCTTAAGTCTATTGATGAAGGACCATTTCAAATTGGAACGACTAGGCACATTCTCGAAACTGGAACTGATGGAAATGTTACATTAGGGTTGGATAGACCAAGAATGTATGATGAGCTTGATGATAAGGAAAAGAAGAGATATGATGCTGACATTAGAGCCTCAAACATCATACTTCAAGGTTTACCAAAGGATATTTACAAGCTGATCAATCAAAACACTGAAGCCAAGGCTGTCTGGGATAATGTCAAGATGCTTCTCTCTGGTTCGGAACTAACTAAGGAAGATAGAGAATCTCAATTGTATGATGACTTTGAGAACTTTAAAATGAATCCAGGGGAAAGTGTTACTGAATATTATGTGATATTCCACAAGCTCGTGAATGATATGATAAATATCAAGATGACAATGCCAAATATCCAGCTCAATTCCAAGTTCGTTAACAACATGAATCCTGAATGGCACAAATTTGTCACTGCTGTCAAATTGAACAAAGGACTTAGGCACACCAATTATGAGCAGCTGTATGCTTACTTACTCTAACATGAGAAGCATGCTGCATTTGAACATATGATCATGGAAAAGTTCAACACTAATGTTGTTGCTACAAGCTCTTCAAATGATTCAACTGCATTCTTCACAAATGTGGGAATAAGTACCAAAGTATCACAAGTCATACCAACTGGGGATGGCAACCACAAACTCATTCCTGATACAGGTTATAAGCCATCAGACAATTTCATGGAACACTTTGCAAATCAACTAGCTCTAATGGTTAAGCAAAACCTAAACCTCACTCCCCACACCAACAATCATCTCAGAACTGCATCCAATCTACACAATCATGCGACTGCTAAAGATGGGAGGGTTGTAGTTCAAAACTTGCAAGGAAGGCAGAATGCTTATCTACCCCATAATGAACAAGGGAATGTAGGTGTTGGAGCTGGTTATGGGAATGTGGGAGCTGAAGCTGGGTATGTGGGAAATCAGAATCGAGGAAGGATTGTGGCTCAGGGTCAAGGGAAGCCAATCAAGTGTTATAACTGTGGAGGGGAAGGACACATAGCTAGGAATTGCACTCAGCCAAAACGTCCACAGGATGCAGAATACTTCTGGGACAAGATGCTGCTAGTGCAAGCTCAATATAATGGAGCTGTTTTGGATGAAGAAGAATTGTTGTTTCTGGCTGAAGGGAATGCCAAAACCTATGATGCAGATGTGGATGAACAACCGGTGCATGGTGTGGCTTAGAACAATCCAAATGTCTTTCAAGTTGCAGATTCTGATGCAATTGACTCTGATGTGGATGATGAGCCAACAACATAGACCATCTTTATGGCAAATATCTCACCAATGGTTTCTTCTCCTCAAACAGCCGGTCCCTCAAAAGAAACCATCATATCAGAGGTACTAAAACTATACGATGTGGTTGATGTGCAAAGGAATCACCACGAAGTACAATCAACAGAAGTCATTGAATCAGATATTGAAAGTATGGGGAATAACAATGTTGTCCCATATGATCAATATGTGATGCAAGATGAAAGTCTTATTGTACCAAGTGATGAATATTCTGCAGTCAATGATGAATGTATATATGATGAGTACACTACATATGCTCATGATAATTCCATGACCACTGAACTAAATGCCTATAAGGAACAAGTTGCCATATATGAATAGCGTGCTAAGTTTGAATTGACCGCCCGTGAGCAGGAGATGGATAACCAAATGCGTACACTTATCGGAAAAAGTAATTTTAGGTAAGAAATATTAAAATAAGAGTTAAATTCCTTACAAGAAAAGCTTAATAAAACTGCTAAGCAAAAGCAATAACTTCAAGAAAATGCAAAAGTGATTAAGCAGGAATTCAATGCTAAGGAAGCAAAACTGTTAAATGATTTTTCCAACCTAAAGACTTTGAAGAACAAACTTGAAAACAAGTTGTACATACAAGGAAACACCATTCAGACTGCTCACATGATCACTAAGCATAGAGCCTTAAGTGATAAGCATAGTATTCCCCTTGTAGAGGATCCCAATCCTGAGTACGGTAAAATAGCTAGAGCTGCTCAAAAGGTAGTTTATGATGGTAATGAGATCCTTAAGCCTAGAAAAACACCATCATGTATAGAAGGCACTGAAGAGGATATAAAGTTAGAAGATGCCTCTAAAGAGAAAATGGCAAAGAAATTAAAAGATCCTTGGTGTATAGAGTATAATATAATGCTTAAATCCCACGATTACACTAAGGAAAATTGGATTGCCTTGAATAAGTTTAGACCTCAAACTCAATTAACCCCTGAACAAGTGTTTTAGAAAAAAGATATAGATAAGAAGAAAACTGATGAACTTATGGAAAAGAATCTCCCCATTAGGAAATTGCCCCCAGCCACTGTGTATCCTCCAAATACACCAATGTATTTAGTGCCTAGAACTCTTCCCACTCAAAGTAAAACCTTAATCAGCTTGTACGTAGTTTATCAACTATTTGTTGACTTTGAGAAAACTTGTAAGAAGAGAATCAGACCAACAGGAATTACTGAAGGGGAAAGGGGTTTTAAGCAAATAAAAGAATGTTATTTAACTGAGGTCATGCCTTTCTTTAAACAACTAAAAGAACAATTTGAGAGTCTTCAAAAGGCCATAGATATAGAGATTAAGGAAATGAAAAAGATGTTTAATGAAATGGAAAACGAGGTTAAAGATTATAAATGTGAGCTTAAAAGTAATGAGATAGAGAGAAAGAATATTCATATCCTAAATGATAATTTGATCTCTAGATGTATTGCTCAAGATGTGTTTTACACTGCTACAAATTATTCCATTACTGCTTCTCAATTTCATGAATTATCTGTTGCTTTGAAAGTTTCTCAAGATTGTGTCAATGAGCTTGAAACTAAGAATTAATTGCATAATAAAATCAAAAGGGATGATCATGATAACATGGTCAGACATTTTTCTAAATTGGAAGTTGAATATCTTGATTTACAATTAAAATATCAACACCTTAAAGAAAATGTTGAAACCTCAAATGCCAAGACATCTTCGGATGCTCTTGAGTTTGATGCAGTTTTTGAAATAAGAAAATGTGATGAACAAATTCGAGCTCATTGTAACACGATCAAAAGGTTGAAAGCATAAATTTCCCATCTGAAGGGTGAAAAGAATGAGGTGACTGGCTCCCATATGCCTCCTCCTTTAGATTCTCAGAATTCTAGAACTTTCATCTTCAAAACATCATTAATGTATTACAACATGAAAAAGAGTGTTTCTAGCAGAAAATGAAAAGGTTAAACTGCATTTCAAAGAGTTATATGAATCAATTAAGGTCACTCGTGACAAGAACAATGAAAAGATAACTTCTTTGCAAAAAGAGATTGAGAATCTAAAGAATCAGGTAAAAGGGAAAATGCCAATCACCAGTGGTGAGAATGTTGCACCAAAGGTGCCTGCTTGAACTAAATATTCTATGTCTTTGAAGTATATTCCCCCTCATCTTAGGAATAATGAACTTGCATGTCAAACATATTTTTCGTACCTTAAGGATAGTCGATAATGTCTCCGTAATATTGTAGAAGAGGATAAGATAGAGAAACCACTTGATAATGCGATTGGGCATGCATGCTTATATGCCAAACGATCTCAGGAACTTTTAGAATGTTTAATAGCAATATGTCCTAAATCTGGTACTAAGAAAGATAGTGTAGTTATGCCTTGTTCTGTGCCTACAGTCAAGCATGTAACCTTTGATATGCCTCCTAGAATCTCAAATCCCAGCACTTCAAGACCAGGAATGCAGAAAGTAGTGAAACCAAATAATGTTCCCATCGTTCCTTCTACAGGAGTAATCAATCACACTAAGGTAAGCGGGTCAAAGCCTCCAGGCAATACAAAGCAAGATAGGACCTCGCAAGCCAAGAGTGATCAAGGGAAGAAAGTAGAATACCACCCTAGGAACAATAAGTTTGAGTTGAATAAGACGAATCGTGTTGATTCTAGTGTTAGCTATAAGCATATTGTAATTAATTCGAATTCTGCTACTATTTGCAAAATATGTAATGAATGTTTGGTTTCTGGTATTTATCATGAATGTGCTGTGAATGAGTTAAAAAATGTTGTTAAATCCCCAGTCAAAAATGTAAGAAATGCTAAACAGGTTAAGGATGCCAGAAAGCCAATTCGGAAAAAGGTTAGTAATTATTGGAAACCTACAGGGAGAAAGTTCAATAATGTGGGTTATCAATGGAAACCCACTGGCCGCACATTCAAAGTTAATGAATTTTGTCCTAATAGGAATAGATCTATGCCCACTAAGGAATGGAAACCTACTGGTAGGATCATCCCCTTAAGAAGTAGTCATACTTCACATAGGCCAAGTGCTTCTACTAGTCTTGCATCCACCACTAATGATGTCATAGATTCCATTACTGATGTGGGTGTTCCAATCTCGTTCACTAACCAAATGGAACCCATTCTCTCATGGGGATCCAAACTATCTAGTCATCCATACTTGTCTATGTTCAACTGCAGGTCGTACAAATCGTTATGTGGTATTTGGAATCAGGCTATTCAAAGCATATGACTGGAGATCGCTCACGGCTCATGAACTTCGTGAATAAATTCATCGAAACAGTTAGATTTGGGAACGACCATTTTGGAGCCATCATGGGTTATGGAGACTATGTTTTTGGAGACAATGTGATCTCCAAGGTATATTATGTTGAAGGTCTTGGTCATAATTTGTTCTCTGTTGGTCAATTCTGCGACTCTGATCTTGAAGTGGCCTTTAGAAAACATTCTTGCTTCGTTAGAGAACTAGATGGTGTTGAACTTTTAAAGGGAACACGTGGCACTAATCTGTACACCATCTCTATCGAAGATATGATGAAGTCTTCTCCAATCTGCTTGTTGTCAAAGGCTTCTAAAACAAAGTCTTGGTTATGGCATCGACGTCTTAATCACTTGAACTTCGGAACCATAAACGATCTTTCTAGAAAGGACCTTGTAAGAGGCTTGCCCAGATTAAAATATGAAAAAGATCATCTCTGTTCAGCATGCCAATTGGGAAAAAGCAAGAAATATACCCATAAACCCAAACCTGCAAACTTAATTATGGAAGTTCTTCATACTCTCCATATGAATTTGTGCGGACCCATGAGAGTGAAAACTATAAACGGAAAGAAATATGTGCTAGTCGTGGTTGATGACTACTCTCGGTTTACTTGGGTTAAGTTTCTGAGGTCAAAGGATGAAACTCCAGACGTCATCATCAAACTTATTAAACAGCTGCAGGTTCGGCTTAATAAAACAGTCAGAATTATCCGAACAGACAATGGAAATGAGTTTGTAAACAAGGAACTAAGTCAGTTTTATGAAAGCATTGGAATCAGCCATCAAAGAAGTGTTCCACGTACTCCTCAACAGAACGGTGTAGTTGAAAGACGAAATCGAACTCTTGTAGAAGCTGCAAGGACTAGGCTGATCTATTTAAAGGCTCCAATGTTTCTCTGGGCGGAAGCCATTGCCTTGCATGCTACACCAAAAACCGTTCCCTAATTCATACAACTCATGGAAAAACTCCTTACGAACTTGTCCACAACCGAAAACCTGATCTTTCTTCTCTACGTGTGTTCGTGCCTTATGCTATCCTACTAATGAAGGCCAAGATTTGGGTAAATTGAAAGCTAAGGCAGACATTGGAGTTTTCGTTGGTTATGCACCAAACCGAAAGGGTTACCGAATCTACAATAAAAGAACCCGAGACATCATGGAATCTATTCACGTCACGTTCGATGAGCTGTCTGAGCATATGGCTCCTGGACATTCTAGTTCTGGACCCGCTTCTCAACCTTTATCAGATAGTCCTATTAGTTCTTCTCTTGTGCATAATCACTCCCCTGCAGTTCTTTATGTACCTCCGTCAGAAGAAGACATAAAGAAACTGTTTGATCTGATGTTTGATGAATATTATGAACCTCAGGCTAATGACAATCCCGTACTACCAACTGTTGCTGCTTCTAATTCAACCAATACCAATGGTTCATCCGTTTCAATGTCCTTATTTCAAGAAGCGCCAGTTGCCGATCACTCATCAACATCTTCGAATCCCCAATCTTCGGCTATACATCATGGAAATGTAGCTGCTAATTCTGATGGTGATAACCCCTTTGCTACTCCCGAAGATGCTCCGTTTGAAAACATATTTGCCCCTGAACCAATGCATGAACCATCTTCTTCATGGGATCCAAACTCTGCTACATCAGTACCTTATCAACAACCACATGAACATCTCAGAAAATGGACACATGATCATCCATTGGACAACATCATTGGGAACCCTTCTCGTCCAGTATCCACTCGTAAACAACTTGCTACTGATGCCTTATGGTGCTTCTTCAATTATGTATTATCAAAGATCGAACCTAAAGATGTCAAAACAGCAATGTCTGAGGACAGCTGGTTTAGTGCTATGCAAGAAGAAATCCATGAGTTTGATCGTCTTGATGTATGGGAATTAGTACCTGCTTTAGATTGTGCTATGATTATTGCTCTCAAGTGGATCTTCAAAGTAAAGCTTGATGAGCACGGTGATGTTCTAAAGAATAAGGCAAGGCTAGTGGCTAAAGGATACCGACAAGAGGAGGGTATTGACTTTGAGGAATCATTTTCTCCGGTTGCACGAATTGAGGCTATCAGAATCTTCCTGGCTAATGCTGCTAGCAAGAACATGATGGTTTATCAGATGGATGTAAAGACTGCTTTTCTCAATGGAGATCTCAAAGAAGTGGTTTACGTCAGTCAACCTAAGGTTTTGTGAATCCAGAGCATCCTACCCATGTCTACCGCTTGAAGAAGGCCCTTTACAGTTTGAAGCAAGCTACAAAGGCATGGTATGATACACTGTCAAAGTTTTTCTTGACAAATGGATTCAGCAAAGGAGCAGTTGATCCCACATTGTTCACCAGAAAGTCAGGAAAACACTTAATTTACGTTCAAATTTATGTTGATGATATTATTTTTGCCTCGACCGACCCTAATGAATGTGACCGATTTTCAAAGGAGATGAGCTCCAAATTTCAAATGTCTATGATGGGAAAAATGTCATTTTGCTTGGGATTACAAATTTCACAAAGTCCCGGAGGCATTTTTATAAATCAATCTAAATATGCTAATGAAATCTTGAAGAAATTTGGATTTGATTCTTGTGACCCTGTTGACACTCCCATGGTGGAGCGTACAAAACTGGATGAGGACCACTCAGGGATCATGGTTGATCAAACAAAATATCGTAGCATGATTGAATCCCTGATGTACCTCACAACCAGTAGACCTGATATTCTGTTCGATGTATGCATGTGTGCTAGATACCAGGCTAAGCCTACCAAAAAGCACCTTGAAGCGGTTAAACGGGGTCTTTCGGTATCTCCAAGGAACCATTAACATGGGACTTTGGTATCCGAAGGACACCGATATGTCACTAACACCATATGCAGATGCAGACCATGCAGAGTGTCAAGATACTCGTCGAAGTACGTCAGGAGGTGCTCAGTTTTTGGGAGATAAATTAGTAAGCTGGTCTTCAAAGAAACAAATGAGTACATCTATATCCTCTACAGAGGCTGAATACATAGCCATGTCATCTTGTTGTGCTCAAATCTTATGGATGAGATCCCAATTATCTGACTATGGCTTTGTATTCAACAAAGTTCCTCTGTATTGTGATAACAAAAGTGTCATTGCTCTCTGCTGCAACAATGTTCAACACTCAAGAGCAAGGCACATTGACATTCGACATCACTTCATCAGGGAACAAGTGGAGAAAGGTGTGGTTGAACTATATTTTGTAAGGACTGAATATCAGCTGGCGGACATCTTCACTAAAGCTCTTCCTAGAGAACGGTTTGAGTTTATCCTTCCACGACTTGGCTTGAAGAGCCTACAACCTGAGACACTCAAACGTTTTCAGGAGGAAGACGAGGAGTAAAGGTGTTTTCTCATCTATTCTTTGTACATATTTTATCAAAAAGCAAAATACGAAATTATAAAACCAACAAAAAACAAATAGAAAAATATAAAATTTCAAAACCCATAAAAATCAGAAAATTTTGAAAAAGTCCAAAAATATTGTTTTTCATATCATGTTATCTGGTTTCGATAATATCTACGGACTTTGATCTGTCATTCAAAAATGGCACAGGTCTTTAGATGAAGTTCGAACAGAAATAATAAATTTTTATTTTTTTATTAAAAAACAAATTGAGAAAAATGTACGTTTATTGTCATTTCAGGCAGTAACCCGTTTTTAAAAGAAAGAACAGAGCCATGCTTAATCTAATTTTGAAACCTCATGCTCTGATTCTAAAACAAAAGTTCATAAGGAAAGTTTGTCACCAAAAAGACAAAGGTTTCCTCACAAATATTTTTCCTTTTAAAGATTCTTCTGAAAAATATTTGTCATCTATTGAAAACAAAATTGCTTTGAAAATAACTCGGACTTTATTTTGAAAATCATCTGGACCTATCATTTTTCAAAATCTCTATCACTCAATCAACAACTTAAGTCATTGATTGAGGGGGAGAATGATTTCACACAATTCAAAAGGTTATTTTTCAAACAATTGGAACTAAAATGAGCAAGGTCTACTTTTGGAAAATCAAAAAGAACAATTTATTTGTACAATTGGATCTAGACCAAGGCTAATGTTGTGTTTTCATTAGATATATAAGCATGTTTGATAATTGGAGTTTAAAGTCTCAAAATCAAATCCTTATCAGTTAAATTTTTTCAAAAGCAGGTCACACTTCTCCTCAAAAAGCTTTCAAAAATAATTTAAATCAATTGAGATCACAAATCTCAAAGGGTTTGAAAATTGTGATCGGGGGAGAATTTGTGATTTAAATTGGATATAAACTGATAATTCAATTAGTGGTTTAGAAATATAATAACAAGCACTCCTCCCTACATGTGCCAAACGATTTCAAATTTTCCATGCACATGTTAAGAGGGAGCAATTATTTTAAACCAAAAAGGATTGAAACGTGATTGGTTTATCTCAAAGTGCAGGTTCCCTCTAATATGTGCAAAACTCTTTCGAATCTCAATGCACATATTGAGGGGGAGCAATCAAAAGAAAACCTCATCCTTCCCAAAATATTTCAACCGAAGTACTTAAAATACAATATTTGATCGGGAAGTGATGATCATCATTTTAGAAAATGTTAATCAAAGATTGGATCTTTCATTCTCAATCTAAGATTTCAAAAGTCCTCTTGCCTCCGTGTGCTAAAATAATTTCTAACACCTGAAGCACATGTTGAGGGGGAGCATTTCTAAAATTATCAAAAACAATTAAGGTACAAAACGCTCTGATTTCATATCACAAGTACCTTGATTGATTTTCAAATGGTTTTCAATTGGCTTCGAGGCGGAAAGAACAATATCAAAAGACTGACCAATTTATTTTATGCATGGAGGTATAAGGATGGTTAGGTTAGGTATTCGTTCCCATGATCCCGCCAGAGCCGTAGGGATCTACCCAGGGAGAATCCACTAGATAGTGTAGAAGTCCTTAGGTATATTGAAAAAAGGAGAAAAATGAGAATATGGGAAGAGTGCCGACTGAGATTGAGCTAGAACTGGAATAAACCCAACAAGGTTCTAGTAATGAAGTCTCGGTAAGCACTGAAGGGGTTGCAGAATGAAAAAGAATTGAATGTGAAAAGGGTGAAAAGAAATAGCCCTCAATTTATTCAACCTTAGGGCAGAAAACGGGTTCAATTCATATGCTACTGGTTGTTACCAAGGTAACACCGGTATTGAAGACAAGACATCATGGACCAGTGACGCACTACACTAAACTTCCCAAGCTACTCAAGTTCCTCTTAAAAGGACTTGTTTCATTCTCACGAGGAACCTACATAATCTATCGACTTTCTCTTAAAAACTGTTGATATTTGACAACATCAAATAGTCATGAATATTAAGTGTCAATTTCCCCTGATAATGCTTGTAATTTATATCATTTATATGGATTTACGCTTGTTTTCCATTGTTTTCCGCTTTCAGGTAAATTACGAGCATTGGAGCTAAAGAGACGCGGAATTGGAGAAATATCAAAGATTTATCATAGTATGCTGATTTTAAAGAAGTTACGGCGTAACTCATCTTTCACATTACGCCGTAACTAAAGCATGACTCAGAAAACCAACTCATCAGAAGGTTACGGCGTAACTCTCCCTAAAGGCTACGACGTAACTATATTAGGTCAAATGAGGTTCCACGCCGCTGATAACTACGCCGTAACTATTTCATCAACTACGGCGTAACCAAGTATATTGAAGACTACGCCGTAACCACTAATAAGGTTACGCCGTAACCAGCAGATCTAGTGCAAAATACGAAGGAATTGATGGTTACGGCCTAACTCTTATATTAGTTGCACCGTAACCCAGATCTGGCCTATAAATACCCCACGAATTCCAGCATTTCTAATCATCCCATTTCACACACAACAACCAGAGAACGTGGGAAAAAGCCAAAGGCAGGTCTAGAGGAGCATATGGAGCTATCTCCAAGGGAGAAATCACTCCCCTACGATAAGCATTAGCATTTTATCTTTTCTTTACTTTCGATTCATGTATTTCATAACTTTGAATATTGAATTGATTTGTATGGTTAATATGAGTGGCTAAGCACCTCTTGGTGCAGGCCTAGTTATGATTCCTTAATTGTTTTGTTTGCGTTTACATTACTTCTGTATAATTATTTCTAAGTGTATGCATGCATAGTTTATTGGTAGCTACCCTTGTTTCGGTAGTTTTGAATGGCAGTAGAGGCCAATTGCCTAAGAGATATGACCAACTACCGTAGTTGAGCGGACTGAGACGGAAAAGGTAAGATATGACCAACTGACGACCCTTTCTACTTGTGCGATTTGACCAACTGATCATCTATCGTTTGGATGAACTTAAGAATTAGGGGGTGAGTGTTTAAGTTGCTAACGCCCGGACACTCACTATTATAAATCTAGCATGTAGCGGTACTTAATGACTTGGCTTAGGGGACCAGGAACAACAAGACTTATGAGGGGACACCTGACTTCTCTTGTGGTGGCATCTTTGCTGATAGGTTGGGGCGAATTGACCAAATGTTGTCCTCTCGACTTTGACTCCACCTGAAGTAATTGGAAGTAAGTAGACGTAGACATTACTAGCAAGGAGGATTAACTAGGTTAGCACCACTATCCTCTATTGATTTATCCTTTGCCTTTATTAGCTTTTATCTGCTTTAGTAGTTTAATAATTAATTCCTTATCGAAATCATATTTAAAATCTGTGACACCTAGACTTAGTAATAATCCGACACACATAGCTCTTGGGACGACCTCGGTTTTACCAGATACTACACTACACGTGACCGGGTACACTGCCCGTTAGTGCATTTGGGTAGACCATAGGTATAACAAGACTTTATAAATATTAAAACCTGGTCATTAAAACCTGCATCAAGTTTTTGGTGCCGCTGCCGGGGAGTTATATTAGGATTAATAATAAGTCTTTCATTTCGTTTTAAACTTTTCTATTATTCTCACAATCATATTTCGAGTTTTCAGGTACCATGAAAGTTGTTAACATTGATGACCTCACTCTTGAGGAATATTTGGCGTTGACAAGAGCAGAACAAGGGCCGGGTCTCGTAAGACCAGCGATTGGAGCGGATGTTCATTTCGAAATCAAAGACCAATTTATGAGGGATCTTCGGGCTAACCCTTTTTCAGGAAACAGGGACGAGAATGCATATGAGCACGTTTAAAATGTCCTATACATCACAAGCCTTTTCAACATTCCGGGCGTGTCTCATGATGCTGTTATGCTAAGGGTATTCCCAATGAGTCTTACTGGAGCTGCCAGAAGATGGATTGAAAGATTGCCCGCGGGGGCAATTAATACTTGGGCTCTACTCAAAAAGCACTTTATTCAGAGGTATTGTCTGCCGTCAAAGAATTCTAACCAGCTTTTGGAGATCCATAATTTCAAACAAGAAGACGATGAAACATTGTATCAAGCTTGGGATATATACAATGATCTCCTTTACAAATGTCCTACACATGATCTGAACAAACAGCAAAAGGTCAACATCTTCTATAAAGGAATCAACGTAACTACGAGACAGATGCTGGACTATCAAGGTCCTATTCCGAACATGACTCCTACTGTTGCTATTGAAGCCATTCAAAAAATGGCTGATCACTCTAAAAAGTGGCACGACGGAGGAAGTAAAAGAAACCAAGGCGGAAGTTTCGATGGAATTGCAGCAATCGCTAGTAAAATTGAAAATCTTAGTCGAGATATGCTGAAAGTCATAGAAACCGTTCATGCCATCCAAGTGAAAGCTGCGGGGAAGGACATCTCACGAAAAATTGTCCTCACGTTGATGAAGAAAATATAATTGAAGAAGCAAAATATAGAGAAAATTGACCATTTAACGGAGATAATCGAAATAATAACAGGTACCGTGGAAATTACAACCGTGGGCCTTATGGAGAAAGAAAGCCCAGTCTTGAAGAAACAATTAACAAATTCCTAGAAAATTCAGCCCAAAGACAAAAGGAGCAAGATGAGTGGTTAAAGGAATTCCAGGAAAACACTTACATAAGCCTTTCCAATCATGACACAACCCTAAAAAACCTTGAATCTATGGTGGAGAAGCTGAGTAAGAAAGTAAGAATGAATAACAATAAACCAGAAGGATCAAAACCCGCCATGGAATGTAAAGTGATTTTTGCTGATAATGACTCAAAGATACATGGTAATTCTCACATTGAAGATGCGAATACTGGTGAAAATTCCGTCGACAGTCTTGAGTTACGCCGTAACCCGTCTGAAGAGTTACGGCGTAACTATGTCTTTGACAGCGATCAAGGAGTTATGACTGATATTGATAAGGATGACTCAAGCGAGTTATGCCGTTACCATACATCACAGTTACGGCGTAACTGGGATACATGGGCAGACAACTTTCTCGAAGTAGACGAATCAGGAACACAGGTAATTAACGGATGGTCCCACGACATTAATCTGTGCCCTCTGTCCCATCTAAAAAGAAATATCACTGGTGCAAGGCGATACCAGTAACTAAGGGGGACTCGTATGATCTATGGTCTTCATGCGACCCTAGAAACAAAACTTGCGACGGGGGAGCCGATAAGGATAGGATCAAGAATAACAAATTTATGTGGGATGCATATACTGATGAAGAAAGATTAGAAAAGCTCTCATTCGAGGAAGAAAAGGAGGCGCCTATCACTCATTGGTGCACTCCAATAGTTATAACTGACGATGAAGCTGCACGAGTATGGCCTACGTGCAACCCGTTCCGCGAGCAATGCGACGGCGGGGATAGTGAAAAAGAGGAAGAGTGGACGTGCCCTCACGAGCTTAAGAGACACAATATCAAGTTCGGTAATTTGACATTTGATGATTGGTACGCAATACAATTCGAGAATGCTAAGATTAACCCGAATCTTCTTAAAAAACTCAGATTGACTACGAGGATCATAATCGGAAAAAGAAAGTGGCTAATAACGACATCTACTACCTAGAAGATCATTTAAGTGAAACTGACAACAAGGAATTACGTGGTCACTGGTGCGAAAAAATAAAATCTCCTGGGGAAGTTTTCTGGGCATCATGCAACCCGTATGACGATAAATGTAACGGGGGAAGCAGCTTAAGGAGAATGGGAGAAGACGAATTCTTCTGGACCTCAACCAACGATGAGAAAAGAACAAGTTTGCCTTGGTTGGACAACCTGGGATTTGATAGTTGGGTGAAAATTAAGTATGGACATGTAGATACGTTAACAAAAGAAAAGATTTGGAAGGAGTACATGAGTAAAGAAAATTCAAACAACAAGAGTCCTAACAACACGAGTGGAATAACAGTTGAGAATGACAAAGAGTTGGTAAGAGATGAAAAAGAAGAATGCAAGCGTGTACTAGTGGAGAATCTGCTCGATGAAGAATGGTTTAAAGGTACCGCTTCTGATGACGATGACATTGAGGGGATTTTATATTACCTTGAGCTGGAAGGGAATGAGGAATTTACTGACCCCGATGACGAAGCATATGAGCAAAGGAGGTGCAAAATCCTTGGGATTCCCTACAAGAGGCCACCGCCAATTATTGTCGAAAAATATGAGTTCACTCGCTACCACTTGGGACCGGAGGAAAAATTTTGAAAAAATCAGAAGATTGAAACTAATGAATACCTCCGCACTGCCACGAATGTCGCCTGGGTGAGGCATAACCTGATGAAAGACATTGAAGAAGTCGGGCAAGTCCATAGGCCCCCATAGAGCCCCGCGGCTCTGAGTCTAACTTAAAGACTCGTAAATAAAGAAAAGTGCTCTTTCGGGAGACAACCCGAATTATCCCTTTCTTTTGTTTTATTTCCATTTCTGTAGGGTTTTGTGTTTTCTAACCATTTTTGCAGGAAACGAAGACATCATGGACCCAGTGACGCACTACACTAAACTTCCCAAGCTACTCAAGTTCCTCTTAAAAGGACTTGTTTCATTCTCACGGGGAATCTACATAATCTATCGGCTTTCTCTTAAAAACTGTTGATATTGAAGAAGGAGACCCTCTCCTTAGTCTCCAGCATAGGAAACCAAAAGTGCACTATTGAGTCTAGAGCCAAGAAATCATCAATAAATCTCATTAGGACACATAATTAATGAAGGCTTATTGTTTCACACAATGTGGAAAGTAAGAAATTATATATTGAGAGTCCTACGCATTATCCTTGTGGTATTGCCAGAACATCCGAGTGATATGTCAAATATTCACAATGAAGATGGAAATCCTTCTAGAGCTAACATCAAACAAGCTCTTGGTAGGTGACATGTGAGATCTTCTTGAAAGATCAAACTTGTGACAACTGGATAGAAATGATGGGGCGATTCACTCTTGAATCAACCTTGGTCCAGGAAATGGATTGACGGATACCTTTGAAAAATCGGTCGTTGTGCTCAATAATTCATTTCACTAGCACATCTACTATGTATTAATTTTTCAAAATTAAAAGAGGTATTTATGATTGATAATTGATTTTCCATAAAACCTTCGTTGTATTGCAAAACACTTTCTATTAAGCAATACACGATTGTTTTTCAAATCATTTTTCATCAATCAGTGAATCTCAATTCACTGGTTCACTCACTCCGTGTTGTCTTCTTTGAGACGTTCCGGTTTGAGAACGGCTTGATTAGCTGCGAAACCCTGTCAAGGAGGTTCTTCGGAGTTCTACCTGATCACAGTCAGTACTTGTGCTCATCAATGGGGAACCGTGGTTCTTGTAACCTCATTCAATGAAAGTGATCAAAGACACCTTCGTGCACTTTATTGCTAACTGTTGTCTGCAGGGACACCCGACGGTTGCAGCTGATCAGAATTGAGGAGTCATTCCATAACCGCATGCTCACACATCACATTCACTTCTAAAGAAATCATGATAAGTGCATATCTTCATCAACTGGCTCGGATATTTTCAATCCATGCTTCTGCTACGCTGCTGCAAATACTATGTATCGACAACGCTTCCGCTACTCTGATGAGAAGATATCATGATCCAAAATGTGAGCATGTCGGTCCAAAAGTCACAACTTCACATAATGGCGATACAACAAAGGATGAGTCAGAGATTTGTTGTGGCTGATGATCTAAAAGCTGGCTCAATAACTCACCATCACGTGGATCAGTTAAAGACCTCCACATAATGATCAAAACATGCAGAACATGAAGAATCAAAGACTGCGAGCTACAGAGCAAAGAACTTATCAAGAATCCAAGAACACCAAAATGTAATATCTGTTTGTAATTGAGGTGACCTCCCTTAGGGGGAGATTGTTAGGATTTAGAAAATCCAGTAATTAAAGAGTCGGTCACATCAAGTATATGTATTCGTTAGAAAGCTCGTAGTCGTAGTCATTTAGTAATAGTTAGTAGTTTGTTATGTAGCACCGTGGAGGACGGATGATATGTGCAAAAACACATAACATTTCTTTATCAAATATAGACCCAAAATAACCAAGAAAGAGCCGTTTATTGCTAATATTCGTTGTTTTCTTGAGTTTGTGCTTGTGCAGGTACGGATATGTCAAAACACACAAAAAGAAGCCAAATCAGACGAAAACTCGAGCACGAGAGATAAAGAGTGCTAAAGCTGAGCCGGAAGGTCAGAATTGAGCATCTGTGAAGATTATCATGCTAAGGGGATGATTTTTGAAAGATATGATCAAGTTTGAAGAATTGTCAGAATCAGTCCCTCAACTTTGAGCAATTGGCAAAATCAGGCCTTGGTATATTGGAGATTGTCAAGTGTAGCCCTTGGATCAATTTTCAGAATTTTTACCTTTGCCCCTGAAATTTCAGATTGTACACAATTGGCCCTTGTGGTTAAATCCGGATCCATTATAAGTCCTTATCCAAGTTACTAATACCTTAGGTCCAAATCTGATTAAAGCCCACCACCCAAGTTAACCCACAAGCCCAATCATCCTACCTTGACCCGGTTACCCATTTTAATAACACCATTTACCCGGTCAACAGTCAAACTAAAAACGAAATAAAATAAAAAAATCAAAGCCCGCTCATTTTCCCCCCAAAATCCCCAGCCAAGAACCCTAATATACCCTTCTCCTAATTCGAACAATCCACTACAATTAAGGGTAATTCCATCCTTTCCTGACACACTTATGACACCACCTGACACATGTGACTGCCAGGTCACTGATCCGTGTGTTACATTCCAAATCCCTGCTTTCTGATTGGTTGAAAGGGCGTGGCATGTGCAATCCTATGGCTGAGATTAAAGGGATGAGGTGGAGAATGATCTAAGGGCTAAAAGATGATCCAAAGAAGCACAAATGCCAAGTTCCAGATCCTTCTAAGAGGGTGAGCTCGTGTATAAATACCCCTCTTATTTCACTGTTATAATCATGTGGTGTAGTAGTAGATTATCTGAGTAGAGTAATAGTTTTTAATGCTTTTAATATTGTAATTTCTTTTCTGTTTTTAAAATCCAAAGTTGTATTCAGATTTGAGTAATAAAATTGATTTTTGGTTTTAATTCTCATTTATTCTTAATCACTGTTTTATTGTTTCTATCAGTTTATTGTTACTATATTTGATCTAAAATTACCTTATTCTTAATCATTTTAAGTTTGTTAAATTCTCAAAAACAAAAATCACAAAAAAATAAAAAAATATTTGAAAAATCAAAAATATATCGAATCAATTCTAAAGAGGTTTTCAGCTTATGTTTTTTTTATATTAAGTTCATCAAATACTTATTTAGAGCTTATTGTGTAGTCTACTCAGTCCTACTCTCACTATACTTAAAAATCTAAAAAAAAAAAAAAAGAAACAGTCAATATGAAGGAAGCTGGATTGGGTTAAGTAGTTGATTCTGAGATGGAATTGGGTTGATGCAGTGCTGGATTGGGTTGGTTTTGATTAGAATAGTGATAGATTTGGTACTGATTTAAGCTGCACACAAAGCTGGACCTCCTGTTAGTTCTAATCCTCTCTCTCAATCTGTTATAGCTTTTAGTGCTGGTTTATTTGTGTTAATTTTAGTATAATTTAGCTTTAATTTTAGTAGTTTTAGTATTAGTTGCATCTGAAATCATTTATGTCATATTAATTTGCATAACAGTTAGAAACATAGTGTTTGGATCAATTGGTTTTAGTGAATTAGAGGTTTATTTTGTGGTTAGAATTTGTCGCATTAGTTTCATCTATCATAATTAGGCTTGATTCTGTCACTCTTTTGCACAATAGATTAACAATAGTCAAAATCAAACAATAACTGCCTTAAATTGCAATTTAGCTAGAATCAGTTGGTGAGATCTAGCATTTAGGTTTAAAATTAGATAAGATAGCTTGCATCAGTTCCATTTTACTATAAAACATCACATTCAGTTAATAAATTTGGATCAAAACTCATTTTAGTCAACTTTTCATTACTATCTCAAAAAGTCAAAAGTTGAAAAAACAGTTTTTCACCAAACTTTGTGGATTTTTAATAGCTTCATTTCTGGTCCAATTTTGTTGGAATTTTGGGAATTTCAAGTTCAGTTGGTCAACTTTTTAAATCTGATTTTTGGTAAATTTTTGTAAGTCTTTATAAGTTCCAATTAAGCTGTTCTTTAAGCCTAGTTTTGCCCTGCACACACTCAACTTAAATTGAGTGTGAGCAGGCTATCTGCAGAAGCTCTTAAAGCCTCATTTTAGTTTGGTAGTGTCTGAAACTTGGTCCGACTGATCTTTGGTTGGTGGTCTTGAGGTCCATAGATCTGGTTTTCATTTTAGCTTATTAGATAAGCTTGTGCAGTAGCTGCAAGATAGGGGGTTAAGGCATGTTTTAGTTAGAATGCAGTTAGCATAAATCTTTGATAATTTGCACATTAGGTGTTAGGATTAGCTGGAGTTAGTTGAAATTAGTTAGTTTTAGTATAATTAAGCTTCTGAGACAGTTCGGTTCACTCTAGCATCCTTTAGCTTATTTTAGAGCTTAATTCCTTAAGCAGTTACACATCAGCTTCTAAATCTCTCACATAAGCATAGTTTTTTATATTTTTTATAGATTTATAATATAATTTTAGACTTTTCCTGAATTCTTCTTATTTTTCCAACACTGTTTGATATTTTTATTATTTTAAATCAGTTTTTAAGACTTTTTAAATAGCTTTTATTACAAATAATTCAGAAAAAGTTCCAAAAAATAATTTTTCAATTTTCATAGATTAATAAAAATATAAAAAGCAAAAAATAAATTTTCCAGATTTCTCCTAGTTTAATATGTAATATTTAGCATTTAAATTAGTTTTAAATAGTTTTTAATTCATAGAAATTTGAAAAATAATCATAAAAATACAAAGTCAGTTTTGAAAAATCTTTTTAGTTATTTTAGATTTTTGAAAAATAGTTTCATAATTTTCTCACTCATTTTCATAATTTTTAGTTATTTAGTTCTATTTTTAAAATTAGAAATTAGTTTTTAATTCAAATAAATTCAATAAAAATCCTACAAATTAGTTTTAATTCATAAATAGTTTTCAAATTGCATTTTTAAAGTGAAAGTAATTTTAGATCATTTTTAGGACGTAGTTTAGACGTAGTTGCATTTTATTTACGTTTCTTTAATTTCGTATTAGTTTATATTCGCGTATTTAGGATCTCCCGTAGTATAATTTCCCTTAATTGCTTTCCCATTTCCCGTAGTTTAGACAAAATAAAAAATCCAAAACATCGAGCATTTTAATAACGAACCAATAACGACGTTGCCCATTCACACCTCGTTGGGACACGACTCGGATTTCCTAATCCGTATCACTATCACTCACGGGATTTGATTCATTATCCTTTTTCCTAAAGGGATTTTAAGTCATTCTTTGTGGATTATTTTTGATATCGATATTGTGGTTTTATCCATACACACACATACCCCTAAGCCTACATCGAGTAATCAAATTTTGGCGCCGCTGCCGGGGAGGTTGTGTCGCGACAATATCGTTAACGGTTTGACGATTAGTGACTCGAGATCCTTCCTTCGTGAAGTTACTATTTTTTTAAAAAATCAAAAAAAGTAAAAAATATTTTCCTTTTTCTTTTATATATATATATATCATATTAAAAATACAAAAAGATTTTCTCTTGTATTTTTGAGCTTAAATAGAATACACCAATTATATAACATTCTCAACTGAGGTGTTATCATTAGTAAGTTCCCGAACTAAAGATCAAAAACTTGCCTTTGTGTCGCTTGTGAATCGATTTATTTCTATCGGATAAACAAACTGTGTGTTGGGTATAAGGACGGCCTGACATTAAATTGCGGCTGAAAAGAGGCGGGTTTTTAATAAGCTTCGCGCTGACCTAATAAGCTTCTCCGCTCGCTTGTGCGTTTGTCTTATAGAAGTGATTTATTCACTTGGGATTATTGGTTTAAGTTCACTGTTGTTTTCGAATACCGTATCATTTTAATTGCCTTGGTTTTTAAAGTGCATGCGCACTCGCTCTCAGTCACGACGTAATCGTAATCGAAGAATAGACGTACCCGAGTTACGTACTATCGTTGAAGAACCCATCATCATGGCAGACACTCGAACAATGAACGAGTTACTTCAAGCTCCCGTAGACGGCTACGGTGATGCTATCGTCCTTCCACCAATTAACACCGAAAATTTCGAACTAAAAACAAATTTAATACAATTGGTGTCTAATAAACCTTTTTGTGGTTTAGATCATGAGGAACCCCACGCACACCTCCGTTGGTTTAATCAAGTTGCTTCTACGATAAACTTTCGGGGCGTCTCTCATGAGTCAATTAAATTAAGATTGTTTCCATTTTCCCTTGAGGGGGCAGCCCGGACTTGGCTAGAAAAAGAACCCCTCACTCGATTACAACATGGGAAGACCTTTCTAAGAAATTTGTGAACCAATTCTTTCCTCTGTCAAAAATTACGATGTTACGAAATCAAATCATAAATTTTCAACAAAAATTTGACGAAAGTTTTGGAGAAGCATGGGATAGATTCAAGGAACTTTTACGTAAATGCCCAAATCACGGTTTTACCGATCTTCATCAAATTGATACGTTCTACAATGCTCTAACTCCGTCCGATCAAGATTCGCTTAACGCGGCCGCCGGTGGTAACATCTTGAGTCGTATGCCCGCCGATATTAGAACGATTATCGAAAATAAATCAAAAGTTTCTTCGTCTAGAAATAGACCGGTTGTTTCTAAGATCACTACCAATGATAACTACGGTCTGAAGAGTGAGTTGAGTGGGCTGACTGATGCTATTAATTCAATGATGAGAGAATTTAAGAATCTGAAATCCGAAACAGTCAAAGCTGTTACCGAAACTTGTGTTATTTGTGGTGGTCCTCATCCATACTATAATTGTCAAGCCACCGATGGTGATATCCGAAATGCTTCCGTAGCCTCTGCTAATCCGGTTCAACATCAGAACCAAGGATACCGTGCCAACCAAATGGGACCACCCGGTTTTGCACCCGTTCCTCAACAACAACAAAACCAAAAACGCTATCAAAACCAATCTTACAATCAAAACCGAGGAGCTAATCTCAATCATGGTAATCAAAACTACCAAGCTCCTACACCTCAAGTTTATCAACCACCTCATCAAGTTGCTCCGAACAACGAGTTTTTAACTTACATGAAGAATTCCGATAACACCATTAAAGGTTTGCAAACTCAAATCACAAGTATGAGGAATGATTTCAAAAGGGAAATGGAAGCTACGAGTAACAAGCAGATGAGTGAAATGAGGAATATGATAGCTAGTTTTTTTCAAGCCAATCAAGCTTCTACGTCTTATTCTCAACCCTCGGGTTCCGGTTCTCTTCCGAGCAATACGATTCCAAACCCGAGAGGTGACATGAAAGCGATCACTACCCGAAGTGGTGTTTCTTACGATGGACCCACGTCTCCTACCACTATTTCTTCTTCTCCGTCTCGTGTGGTAGACCGTGAGACCGGGGTGACAAAGGACCCGGTGCTTCCTACTAATAAGGGGAGTACCGAGAATGTCCAACCCACGGTTGTCCCGACGTCTGAGCCCAAGGATGCTCCGGTTAGTGCTGAAAAGACTAACCCAAAAACAACACTTCCGTACCCGTCAAGGATGAATGATCAGAAGCAACGAGAACAAGCAAATCTTCAAATGGAAAAATTCTTTCAAATATTTCAAGATCTTCACTTCGAAATTAGCTTCGCGGATGCTCTTCTTCTCATGCCTAAGTTTGTTTCGACGCTAAAAGAATTGTTAAGTAACAAAGAAAAAATTTTGGATTTGGCAAAAACATCTTTGAATGAGAATTGTTCGGCGGTTATTCTCAAGAAACTTCCCGAAAAGTTAGGTGACCCCGGCAAGTTTCTCATTCCGTGCGATTTTCAAGGAATTATTCAGTGCTCCGCCTTGGCCGATCTTGGCGCGAGTATTAATTTGATGCCGAAATCAATATATGAAAAGCTTTCATTGCCCCCACTCACCCCAACGTGTATGACCCTCGAGCTAGCCGACCGAACTACGACAAAACCAATCGGTATAGCCGAGGATGTTTTTGTTAAAGTGGGGAAGTTCGATTTTCCCGCGGATTTCGTTGTCGTTGATTTTGATGCCGACCCTCGTGTACCCCTTATTCTCGGAAGATGTTTCTTAAGGACGGGACATGCATTGATTGATGTGTATGAAGGAGAGATCACTTTAAGAGTTGGAAAAGAAGCCGTCACGTTTAACGTTAATCATACTTCTAAAACTCTAACCTACCAATATGATGTGGCCAAAATTAATGACACTGAGGTGACAAAGGACCCGGGAATTCCTACTAATAATGGAAGTACCAAAAACGTCCAACCTCCGGTTGTTCAACACTTTGGGCCTAAACCATCGAGAATTGATCCGAGCCTTTCACGTTTTACGGTTAAGAGTTTATCGACGATACGTGCTGAACGGAAAAAGAAACAAGAAAAGGAGTCTACAACGGTTGTGGTGGAAAATGCTAGCTCTAAGAGCACACCACTTGTCCCACCTCCGCTTTCTGTTTGTTGTGTTGAACTTAAGAACGTCAAGCTTTCTTTGAGTGGCAATCCCACTCCTTCTTCTGAAATTATGGAACATTCTGATTCTTCCTCTTCCCTCACTCAATCTGAGGAGGATGATTCTATCATGAAAGAAATCGAGGCTTATTTGAAAAGTGATTCAGTTTCACCGGAAATTGATAATGCCGACATCGACATCGAGGGAGATATTCGTTTAATCGAAGAAATGCTCTATTCACTCTCTCTGAAAGAAAATGAAATTAAAGAAGTCAAGCCGTCTATTAATCCTTCGGAGCCCGAGCTCAAGGATTCTTCCATTGATTTACTTCTCGAGGAGTTCGCCGATGAACTCGCTCGCATGGATCCTCTTCCACCGGGAAGTGAGGATGACGTCTTTGATTTTAGAGCCGATTTACGAGAAATTGAATATTTGTTATATCAAGATCCGTCGATTTACTTCGAGAAGTTCACCGATGAACTTACTCCCATTGACTCGATTCCGTCAGATGATGATATTTTAGGAGAAACAGAATACGATGATCCGTTTTACCCGAAGGAAGAAAAGAAAGTAAAGATTTCGACTGATGAGCTTGTTGATAGTGAGGTCCCACAATATTTTTTATCCGAGAGTGATGCCTTGTCTCGTGAGGATTTTCACGTAGATGATACTTTGATTTCGTTCCTTTCCGAGGACAAGATTTTTAACCCTGGGATACTCATCGGAGAGGACATTCATAAAACAAAAGATAACCGGAAAAAGGATCCTCTCTTGGATGCCTTCATGTTTGAGCCTTTAAGAAACACCTCTCTGTACCATGGACTCCCTTCTTCTATGGAGTCGTTTCTCTTTGATCCGTCATCCCGACGTCCGCCCGCAAAACCACCGGATGATGGATCCCTCTTTCTTGACATAAATTTGGGAGGATTTAACCGTTATGTGCTGGAGCCCGACATTTTCTTTCCCTCCCAACCCACCCATTCTCTTTCCCTCCGGAGTGAGGATACCATCTTTGATCCGGGTATCCATTCCGCTTGCTTCCCCAAGGACGAATGAATTCGGGGACGAGTCAGGCTAGCGACTCGGTGAAGAAAAATAGTAGCGCTTCGTGGGAGGCACCCCATGCTTATCATTTCTATCTTCTTTCTATTTTATAATAAGTGACATGAAGGGGTTAGCCTCTTCGATTTCTCGTGTTTGGTTGTTTGTGATGTTGTGTGTAGGATTTTCCCGATATGAAGACTCTCGTGCTCAAAGTTTGTCTTTTCTTCACTCGAGTTTCATGATCGTTTCTTACGGAAATCCGATATCCTAATCTTATCGACTAACGTTTATCTTTTAGCATACTTAATAAACGGCTTTTAGATTTTCGTTGATACCCTTGCATTTAAACATTGAGGACAATGTTTCGTTTTAGTCTGGGGTGGGTAATCTTCGATTTGATTTGACCGCACTTGCTTGTTTTTTGTCGTATACTCTCGCAACCCCGTTTTTCCTTAGAAAATAAAAAATTGTGCAAAAAATGAGAAAAATTTAAAATTTTTGTAAGCTTTTGTTAGTTTTATGATTGAAAAGTCCTTGCTAGTCTCTTAGAGGTTACTTTAAATATGCGTTTTTCTTGAAATAGTCTTTGCTAATTGCTTAGACAAGAGGCTATAAAATGCGATTCTAGCTCACAAGGCCAAGAATTTGCAAGTCTCCCTAAGTGATTTTAAATATGCGAAGCTTAAACAAGAATTTGCGAGTTTCTAATAAGTGACTTTAAAAATGCGAGACTTGAGATTATTTGACGAAGCATTTGCTAAGTTAATATATGTTTTGACACCTTGTTGACTTTCCGCTGGTGAGAGTAAGAATAGAATTCTGACTTGACCGGGCGTGTTGAGCCCTAGCTTGTTCCCTTAACCATAGATAATCTAAAAATTATCGGCTAAGCATCCGCGGATCTCATTATTTGGGATTTTAAATTTGCGGAGATCGAGAAATGATAGAGTTACTTATGAGTTTAGATGCTAAGCGTGGAGTAGTTGGTTCTCTTTAGAGCCCATCGAAGGTACTTATGGCTTTTTGTTCCCACAAAATTGTTTCACCCAATATATGTCTTATAAATAATTAGAGATGTTGAGTTTTTGGCGATAGTTAGTTCTTTATCTTCTTAAAAGAATCTTTGTTTTAAAAATTGGGTACACATCAAGGACTCGTAATAAGTAATAAATAAAGTTATGAGCTGCGGTGTCGAGATCGGACCCTTGGATCTTTAGCCGGGATTGGGTGAGGTCTTGGTCTAACACACTGGGATCCTCATTTCATGAAGCCTATAGTCTTGGAATTACCCCGTGAAGCTCCGTAGTTCATAGCTCATATAAGTAAAAGTATAAGTGCAAAAAAAAAAAAAAAAAAAAAATGAAAATGAAAAAGTCAAAAATATAAGTGAATAAAAAATTCCTTGATGTGGACCTCATTTTTGAGACAATGGTTCTTGAGAAAAGATGGATAACTAATTAGCGACTTAGCTTTATATCTTTATCGGATTAATTCTTATCGAAACGAGAAATTTGAAGAAATTCATTTCTCACAAAAATAAAAAAAAATCTAGAGGAAAATAGGAAAATGGGAGCAAAAAGTAATTACACAAGTAACTTCCATGGGTAGTGTTAGCATCTAAAATCATATTTAACAATGATTTCGATTTTACGCTTAGTTTGGAGACTTGTGAAAAATCAGGGACGATGTATTCTATCCGTATGGTCACTTCACGCTGTGTTGTGTTTCCTACTCCGTGATCCTAACGTGTTGTTTGAAAAATGTTGGAGTTATTGATCGACATGAAAGTTCAACAAACCGTCACTCATAATCGGAATGTGCTTAATCATAATATCTATATATGTGAAATAAAAGGTAAACGGGGCGTTTTTAGAATTAAGGGTTCTTAATCTCTTTTGAGAAATCTTTGCTACTTCTTCATAGGTTTAGTAGAAAGAGATTGAAATCCTTGGTTTTAGAAGCGTGAGTTGATTACATTGCGTGAGGACACGACAATGGTCTCGTCTGGGGTATTTTGATATGTGCAAAAACACATATCATTTCTTTATCAAATATAGACCCAAAATAACCAAGAAAGAGCCGTTTATTGCTAATATTCGTTGTTTTCTTGAGTTTGTGCTTGTGTAGGTACGGATATGTCAAAACACACAAAAAGAAGCCAAATCAGACGAAAACCCGAGCACGAGAGATAAAGAGTGCTAAAGCTGAGCCGGAAGGTCAGAATTGAGCATCTGTGAAGATTATCATGCTAAGGGGATGATTTTTGAAAGATACGATCAAGTTTGAAGAATTGTCAGAATCAGTCCCTCAACTTTGAGCAATTGGCAAAATCAGGCCTTGGTATATTGGAGATTGTCAAGTGTAGTCCTTGGATCAATTTTCAGAATTTACACCTTTGCCTGAAATTTCAGATTGTACACAATTGGCCCTTGTGGTTAAATCCGGATCCATTATAAGTCCTTATCCAAGTTACTAATACCTTAGGTCCAAATCTGATTAAAGCCCACCACCCAAGTTAACCCACAAGCCCAATCATCCTACCTTGACCCGGTTACCCATTTTAATAACACCATTTACCCGGTCAACAGTCAAACTAAAAACGAAATAAAATAAAAAAATCAAAGCCCGCTCATTTTCCCCCCAAAATCCCCAGCCAAGAACCCTAATATACCCTTCTCCTAATTCGAACAATCCACTACAATTAAGGGTAATTCCATCCTTTCCTGACACACTTATGACACCACCTGACACATGTGACTGCCAGGTCACTGATCCGTGTGTTACATTCCAAATCCCTGCTTTCTGATTGGTTGAAAGGGCGTGGCATGTGCATTCCTATGGCTGAGATTAAAGGGATGAGGTGGAGAATGATCTAAGGGCTAAAAGATGATCCAAAGAAGCACAAATGCCAAGTTCCAGATCCTTCTAAGAGGCTGAGCTCGTGTATAAATACCCCTCTTATTTCACTGTTATAATCATGTAGTGTAGTAGTAGATTATCTGATTAGAGTAATAGTTTTTAATGCTTTTAATATTGTAATTTCTTTTCTGTTTTTAAATTCCAAAGTTGTATTCAGATTTGAGTAATAAAATTGATTTTTAGTTTTAATTCTCATTTATTCTTAATCACTGTTTTATTGTTTCTATCAGTTTATTGTTACTATATTTGATCTAAAATTACCTTATTCTTAATCATTTTAAGTTTGTTAAATTCTCAAAAACAAAAATCACAAAAAAATAAAAAAATATTTGAAAAATCAAAAATATATCAAATCAATTCTAAAGAGGTTTTCAGCTTATGTTTTTTTTATATTAAGTTCATCAAATACTTATTTAGAGCTTATTGTGTAGTCTACTCAGTCCTACTCTCACTATACTTAAAAATCTCAAAAAAAAAAAGAAACAGTCAATATGAAGGAAGCTGGATTGGGTTAAGTAGTTGATTCTGAGATGGAATTGGGTTGATGCAGTGCTGGATTGGGTTGGTTTTGATTAGAATAGTGATAGATTTGGTACTGATTTAAGCTGCACACAAAGCTGGACCTCCTGTTAGTTCTAATCCTCTCTCTCAATCTGTTATAGCTTTTAGTGCTGGTTTATTTGTGTTAATTTTAGTATAATTTAGCTTTAATTTTAGTAGTTTTAGTATTAGTTGCATCTGAAATCATTTCTGTCATATTAATTTGCATAACAGTTAGAAACATAGTGTTTGGATCAATTGGTTTTAGTGAATTAGAGGTTTATTTTGTGGTTAGAATTTGTCGCATTAGTTTCATCTATCATAATTAGGCTTGATTCTGTCACTCTTTTGCACAATAGATTAACAATAGTCAAAATCAAACAATAACTGCCTTAAATTGCAATTTAGCTTGAATCAGTTGGTGAGATCTAGCATTTAGGTTTAAAATTAGATAAGATAGCTTGCATCAGTTCCATTTTACTATAAAACATCACATTCAGTTAATAAATTTGGATCAAAACTCATTTTAGTCAACTTTTCATTACTATCTCAAAAAGTCAAAAGTTGAAAAAACAGTTTTTCACCAAACTTTGTGGATTTTTAATAGCTTCATTTCTGGTCCAATTTTGTTGGAATTTTGGGAATTTCAAGTTCAGTTGGTCAACTTTTTAAATCTGATTTTTGGTAAATTTTTGTAAGTCTTTATAAGTTCCAATTAAGCTGTTCTTTAAGCCTAGTTTTGCCCTGCACACACTCAACTTAAATTGAGTGTGAGCAGGCTATTTGCAGAAGCTCTTAAAGCCTCATTTTAGTTTGGTAGTGTCTGAAACTTGGTCCGACTGATCTTTGGTTGGTGGTCTTGAGGTCCATAGATCTGGTTTTCATTTTAGCTTATTAGATAAGCTTGTGCAGTAGCTGCAAGATAGGGGGTTAAGGCCTGTTTTAGTTAGAATGCAGTTAGCATAAATCTTTGATAATTTGCACATTAGGTGTTAGGATTAGCTGGAGTTAGTTGAAATTAGTTAGTTTTAGTATAATTAAGCTTCTGAGACAGTTTGGTTCACTCTAGCATCCTTTAGCTTATTTTAGAGCTTAATTCCTTAAGCAGTTACACATCAGCTTCTAAATCTCTCACATAAGCATAGTTTTTTATATTTTTTATAGATTTATAATATAATTTTAGACTTTTCCTGAATTTTTCATATTTTTCCAACACTGTTTGATATTTTTATTATTTTAAATCAGTTTTTAAGACTTTTTAAATAGCTTTTATTACAAATAATTCAGAAAAAGTTCCAAAAAATAATTTTTCAATTTTCATAGACTAATAAAAATATAAAAAGCAAAAAATAAATTTTCCAGATTTCTCCTAGTTTAATTTGTAATTTTTAGCATTTAAATTAGTTTTAAATAGTTTTTAATTCATAGAAATTTGAAAAATCATCATAAAAATACAAAGTCAGTTTTGAAAAATCTTTTTAGTTATTTTAGATTTTTGAAAAATAGTTTCATAATTTTCTCACTCATTTTCAAAATTTTTAGTTATTTAGTTCTATTTTTAAAATTAGAAATTAGTTTTTAATTCAAATAAATTCAAGAAAAATCCTAAAAATTAGTTTTAATTCATAAATAGTTTTCAAATTGCATTTTTAAAGTAAAAGTAATTTTAGATCATTTTTAGGACGTAGTTTAGACGTAGTTGCATTTTATTTACGTTTCTTTAATTTCGTATTAGTTTATATTCGCGTATTTAGGATCTCCCGTAGTATAATTTCCCTTAATTGCTTTCCCATTTCCCGTAGTTTAGACAAAATCAAAAATCCAAAACATCTAGCATTTTAATAACGAACCAATAACGACGTTGCCCATTCACACCTCGTTGGGACACGACTCGGATTTCCTAATCCGTATCACTATCACTCACGGGATTTGATTCATTATCCTTTTTCCTAAAGGGATTTTAAGTCATTCTTTGTGGATTATTTTTGATATCGATATTGTGGTTTTATCCATACACACACATACCCCTAAGCCTACATCGAGTAATCAACGGACGGGTCATTTAGTAATAGTTAGTAGTTTGTCATGTAACTAACTATAAATACCTTTTGCCTAGCAAGTCAAAGGGTTGGAGCTTTCATAATACATTTTTCTTCGTCTCACTAAAGTTCCCAACTCTTTTTCACTTTCTCTCTCTAAAACTCATTCCATTCAACCCATATGTATGTGTGATTATGTGTTTGTGAAAACCAATATGTTACACTTATGAGAAGTGTACCCATTCGTGTAATATAGTGAGTCGGCAAGACCGAGTCGTTCGCAGGTAGTGAAGAAATCTTAAATGTCTAGTAGTGTTTAAGGTTTCCACGTACGTTTTAAATCCGCTGATTATATTTTAGTTCTAAGTAATCTAATAAGCTGAAAATAAAATAAAACAAAATAAAACCGAAACAATACAATAACTCTGGTGAAAAGAAGATCAAGAGATAAAGGCATGCTTGCCTCACTATTCCCCTAATTTCATTAATGATATAGTTCTAAGTGCAATGTTCATCTAGCGTGTTTTAATGAATAAAAAATATAGGAAGTCACTTGGTTATCAATTTTCCTCTTAAATTCTTCCTAAAATTTGGGCACGCCTTTCGGTCCTGCTACCCTAACTAATATTCCAAGCATTAAGTTCCATCAGCTAATTTATGTATGTTGGAATCACTCCTAAATTGTATTTCAAGTTTTTGTAATCAATATGTAATAGGTTGCTTAATTAGGCTTTTAAGTTAGTATTAATGGCAAGGCTTATGTAGAAAGCCCATGAGCCTTGGCCCAAGCCCAATAAGAAGGAAGGGACTAGATGTGTTGCCCTAGCTCCCTTCCCCTATAAATAATGTTGTAAACTCCCATTTGGGAGTTGGTTGTTCACTTTCATTCAATATCCACGCATAACATTTCCTTACTATCATTCGTGTATTGTTTGTTCTTGTTCAACCGACCACCTCTTCTATATTTCTTACATATTGATGCTTGTGTTACATTATGGTGACCTAACAGTGGTACCAATCGCCATCTAGTTGGGTGAAACATATTTGTTTTTGAAGAATAGTTTCATACGCGTGGATTTCGTGTTCTAAATACTTCACACGCCTAAAGCTTCAAATTTTACACATAAAAATTCAAGATTTTTGTGGTTTAAAGTTTATTTAGTGTTAAAGTTTAAGTTTTTAGCATCAAGTTTGAAACTTTACGTGTGTAGAATAATTTTTAAACTTGATTTTGTTCGTATACTTCTGTCTACGTGTAAGGTGAGAAAGTGTTTTAGATCATCAAGTTTCAAACTTTTGTGTTATTTTGGTGATATTGAAGCTCTTTCATCATTTAAATCAGGTTTCTAAACACTTATAAGCATAAAAACCAGTTTTGGTGATAACTTGTACTTTTTACTCGTAGTAAAACCCTAGTTTTACTAGTAAGCTATTGGTCTACGCCTAAGGTTCTGTTACGCGTAAGCATATCATCCTTTGATCTTCAGTGCTATTGGTTTAATCAGTGTTTTCTTGCTTGGATAAGCCTAAAAACACTTCGACTTTGGATATCTTTTACACTGGTATAAGTGTAAAGGATTTTTTGGGCAAAACACTAGTTTTACGCCTAAGCTTCAAAACTTACGCGTAGAATCTCTTTTGCCTAAACATTTCTTACGCCTAAGCTTGTCTTACGCCTAAGCAAATATTACGCATAAGGATTCTACTACTAAGTCTTTGGTTTATGCCTAAGCTAAGTTTTTCCTCAAGTCTACGCGTAAGCCATTGTCTACGCGTATGTTGGGTATTACACGTAAGGTGATTTCTACGCCTAAGCTGGTTTCTACGCATAAGGTTACTTCATCAACATTGTTTCATTCGACTACAAAGATCCATCATCAACATAAGTTTCAAGATGTCTCAACCACCATACTCTAGCTACTTTCCTCATGAATATCCTCAACAACAACAACAACAATTCTATCAACAATATCCTCCACCATCTCCACAACAATTGCAACAATTTCAACAACAATTTCATCACTTTCCTCAAGGAGAAAACCCTCTTCCACCACAAATGGTTCCAATAAACCCTCCTCAACAAGTACAACATTACACATACTTTCAAAATCAGTATCCCACCAAGTATGCTATGAATGTTACAACACCAAAGGAACCGTCTTGGTTTGAAAATATGTGTGAAGCTTTAAGTAGCCAACAATCCCTTCATGAAGCTGGATTGATACGCTTATGCAGCGCGTTCGGGGTCAAAGGAACTTCCTTTTCGTCGAGCAAGTTTTTCAACACCCTAGGCAGTGAACCTAATCGTTGTAGTGTAGTATTAGGGTATGCCACGGGTATTGATATCGTTCTCTAGGGGAATAGGAATGCTAGTGAGAAGTTACTACGCTAAGGTTAAGGTTGAGGAAGATTATTTTTTATCTTTTTTATGTTTTTTTAGGAAATTGAAAAGTACGAATCTCGGGTATTGGATTTGGGGGGTTGGTATTTCTACCGATTACTCTACTATTATCTAATTATCTAAACTAAGGTGGTGGTAGTCTATATCTAATTAATGTATGCTCGTATGATAGTTTAAAGATGTGTTTACTTAGGTTTTACTACTCCTTAATTATCTCCTATTGATGGTTGAGTTGTCACAGTCCTTATTCTTAGTTGCGTTGTGCGTCTAAAGTTGTAGGGTATGCGTTTCTCCCTAACTCTTTGAACTTACCAAAGGGTCTCGTCTACAAAACCCACTAGGGATAATAAACTCTTACTCTAAGGCACTCTTTGGATGGTTTAGCTTACAACAACTCAGGTAATTATATTCTAAGGTTCACAAAGATGAATCAAGCATTAAGTACACAACGAATGACCTATCGCATTACTAGATCATTAATCAACTAAGATAAAAACAACCAATCAATATTTAATAATTAAGTTTCATATTCCCTAAGCAAACACACAAATAAATTAGCCGGACATGGAGAACATGCAAGCATACACACAAATAATCAAAGACATAATTGAATTGATGAAGTAAATACTTATCTTGACGTAAGATAGGGTTTGGAACCCTAAAATACTGTACAAGACACCCTTGGTTCGGTTTTAGGTTTTTACTCCAAAAAGACTCTCCTAAAACTAAAAAATTCGGATTCTATATATAATATTACATATGCGACGGCGTCACCTTATGTTTTGTGACGCCGTCGTGTCGCCGTCATTAGGGTTTCGTCTTGGCCACGTTAACCTTGCGACGGCGTCACCTTATGTCTGTGACGCCGTCCTCTTCAGCTTCTGACGTCGTCTGGGTCGCATCTAGGCCGTCTGAGTAGCAACGGCCTACTCTTTTAAAGCCCGACGTCGTCACTTGAAAATAGGGCTTTTGGCTTCTGTATCGTCACAAAAATCCTCCGACGGCGTCGCAATTAACACCTGACACCGTCGCCTTCTGTTTTCAGCAGCTTTGAGTGTCTCGATTCTGACTTTGGCCATTTTCTTCGTATATTCGCGCCTTTTCGTCCAAATAAGTGCCATTCCAGCATTTTTCCTTCAAGAGACCTAAAAAGTGAAAAGGAACGATATTAAGCAATAACGGATACAAAAGTGATCAAATAAGGACTTAAACGACCCTTCAAAATGGTACCTTTTAAAACCTTATCAAATATCCCTACACTTGTTATTTGCTTGTCCTCAAGCAAATGTGCTTTTAGCCAATTAATTTATAAGTTAGGGGTCATGAAGCATTGATTTAAAACGGTCCACAACACATATAAGCCCCGCAAAAGTCATAACAAGCACGGAAATTACATACTAGCACCTCACATGGGGTGTTTGGATACTCACATCTCTCTCGGGTGTATATATGAAATATAACAAATAGGAAATGGAAGATAAACACTCATTAACCGGTCCTAGTACACATATTACCATAGGCTTGAGAATAGATCAAACCTCCATCGCTTTGGCGTAAGCACCTAGGAAAGACTATCAAAGAGGTCTTTTAAAGGGTTGTAATGTTAGGCTTACGGTAGGGAAACAAGGGTTTGGTGGGATAGGCTATTTAGTGGTGGTAAGTCAAAAATCTCTATGTTAAATGCATACGAAGAATGGCGTTGCTAAGCCAAGACTCGACACTCTAAAACTCTCGGTAACGGAAATAAACAAACATAAATTTAAAGGATAGATGTAGGATGGTAGCCCGTATTATTATTATTATTATTATTATTATTATTATTATTATTATTTTTCTTCATACACTTTTACTCTACCATCCTCTACGGTAACATCAAAATAATAGGGATTTATAGGCACATCCCTACACTTGAGTTTTTATTACTCTAACACTAATTTGACCCGAATTGAAAAGATCAAAACACTTGGGGTACATTATTACGCAAACAAAGGGAATTTGAATTTAACGTTCCCTTCCCGTCATTTCATAAACTTTAACTTTTACCATGAACCCCAATCGTCCCAAAACTGTATACAAAGGATATGACTCGACTTAGCAACTCATGCAAGCAACCAGATAATTGAACTAAGGGTTTAGGGTGATAACAAACATTTGCACTAAAAGTGAGTGCATAAGGGGTAGGCTAAGGCGATTTGGGTGTATATTTGGGGGTGGGGTGTAAACAATGCTCTTCATTGATATTCCGTAAAAACCGAAACATCACGAGAACCGCGAAAAGGATAGGCTCTGAGGGGTTAACTAGGGGTATCGTGTACTAAAGATGAGTACAACGCAAAGGGTGTGGGGGAATTACTCAACCGATGTGGAAGAAGTAATTATATTACGGGAATCAAACAAGGGTTATCCTAATGCCTCTTATCATTTAGTTATTCCTAACTACACAAGTGTAGTCTCACTTGCGATCTCGGAATGCATCACAAAACAAGTTCTAGAATCTAATATACTACCGGTTCACACTCTAAGCATTAAAGATGAATGCTTTAATTCCTACTAATCTAAGGGCGATCCTCACATTTTGGGTGGAATTTGGGTGGTAAAGGGTTTTGTGCTAGTCATATAACTTCCTATCCGTGAGACGCTTTTGTTAAGACTAATGGCCCACTCCTATATGTCATGAAAAATTTTAAATTTGGTTCCAAAATTACCCTAACCGACATTTTCTCATGGTTTATTACACAATCACAATTGGATAAAGCAAATAATCAAGGATAAGCATAGTTTCAAAGTTCCCGTTTTATTTTCCCTCCCTACACTTAAACTGAACATTGTCCCCAATGTTCCCCGAAAGTATCAAAGTTATGATAAAAGAAGGTAATCAAAAACGAAAGAAACTAATACTCCCCTGATTAGCTCGGTAGGATCCGTGTGTGAAGTAATGGTTAAATCCTTTCCAAGAAGAATTTATGCGTGAAAAGCTCCTCAATCTTATGTAACTTCTTCTTGATAAATTAAACCTGCACACCTGAAGAAAACAAACGAAACCTTCGCGTAAAATCAGCGGTAATAATATATATAAGACTCGATTTAAACTAGGATATAATGCTTGTGGAATGGATGTTTACAGACTTTCTAAGAAAATTAAGACCTGGAAAATTCCAAAAATTTATAAGTAGTTCAGAAAACGAGAAAAAGTGATCTGATGTTTTTACTCCTTCCTGACGCCGTCAGGTTGCAATCCTGACGCCGTCAGGTTATCCTGACAAAAACTGTTCTGCGATTTTCTGAAAAAAAAAATTCTGGAAAATTTACATCTTTAGAATCTGGAAAAATTTCTGCAAAAACATCCATTATGACTCGATACAAGCATTTGACTCGAACAAACAAACATATATATCTTTTGGTTAATTGTTATTCTCATGTTTACGTTTCTTTTGAAAACGTGTGTAATCCTCCCTACACTTATCCCTTATGTAAAATACCTTTATATGCAATTAAGACGAGGTTAAAAACAAAATAAAGCATTTTTACAAATTTAAACATGAGGATAAACAATTAATAAAAAATATATGACACTAACAAGAAAACAATTAAGCATGGGTTGCCTCCCACAAAGCGCTTTTCTTTATTTAAGAGTCTTGTAGCTAGACTCGTAGTCGTACTCCTACGTTGCCCTAATCTTAGATGCCCATTCGATCTCCTTAACTCTTCTCTCATCACGAATATATTCAGGCCCTAGTTCAAGACAAGCAGTGTAGTAAACTTTGTTCTTCCAGTCTACTTCGAATGCCGGAATGTTATCTACATCTAAATTATCCATGCCCTCAAAATTATTATTTACTTGGGGCATTATATATTTAACATTCTCGGCTTCATTTGAGAACTCGATTATCCCTTTCTCTTTATCATAAACCATCTTAGACTCCTCTATAAATGGTTTCCCAAGTATCACGTCTCCTAAAAATCCATCAATGATGCCCTTAACATTTTCCAAAATCATGAAATCACACCTATATGTGAAGTTACCTATGAACACATGCAGTCCCTTAACCCTCCCCACATAGTTACTTGCTTTCCTAGGGCGAAAGGGGTCCCTCATAGGCTCTAGCTTTTTGCTCATGATCTAATTGTAATAGAGCCTAGACATTATATTCATGGGTGCCTTACAGTCAATGTAGGTGTGATCCCTATATAAGTATCCAATCATACACGGTATTTTGATGTTTTTAGGGTTTCCCCTTCTTATGCGAGGATCGAAAGGTGGTCTTGGAAAATTAACCACGTTATGGTGATAAGCGGTTTCCTTCCCTTTAGGGTATGAATCAAAGTACTCCCTAAGTTCTTCCTCCTCCTTACTACCCTCCATAATTTCTAACACCTTATAATCTCCTTCCTCTAGATCATCATCCGAATCACTTGTGGTCGAATCATTATCTAAAGGGTGATCAGATTCCTTAAGGGCTTCCTCGAGTGTATTCTCAATTATCATATTTAATTTCCTAAGCTCTCCAATTTCACTCATGATACAGGCTCGAAGTTGGTTAGCAGAGGCTAGGTCAAGCAGTGGGTATTTGTTTGGTGGTGGAGCATTGTTTGGTGGTTGGTTATCACCTTCCATGATGAAAAGTGATGGGTGTTACGAACAAAGGTCACGAAGAAGGGGGATAGACTAAGAGAAAGATAAAAATCAGAAAAAATTTACTTGATAGGAATCAAGCAAGGAACCTAAACGAGGTGGACTACTAACTAGCTATTCTATTCCCCGGCAGCGGCGCCAAAAACTTGATACGCTTACGCAGCGCGTTCGGGGTCAAAGGAACTTCCTTTTTGTAGAGCAAGTTTTTCAACACCCTAGGCAGTGAACCTAATCGTTGTAGTGTAGTATTAGGGTAAGCCACGGGTATTGATATCGTTCTCTAGGGGAATAGGAATGCTAGTGAGAAGTTACTACGCTAAGGTTAAGGTTGAGGAAGATTATTTTTTATCTTTTTTATGTTTTTTTAGGAAATTGAAAAGTACGAATCTCGGGTATTGGATTTGGGGGGTTGGTATTTCTACCGATTACTCTACTATTATCTAATTATCTAAACTAAGGTGGTGGTAGTCTATATCTAATTAATGTGTGCTCGTATGATAGTTTAAAGATGTGTTTACTTAGGTTTTACTACTCCTTAATTATCTCCTATTGATGGTTGAGTTGTCACGTCCTTATTCTTAGTTGCGTTGTGTGTCTAAAGTTGTAGGGTATGCGTTTCTCCCTAACTCTTTGAACTTACCAAAGGGTCTCGTCTACAAAACCCACTAGGGATAATAAACTTTTACTCTAAGGCACTCTTTGGATGGTTTAGCTTACAACTACTCAGGTAATTATATTCTAAGGTTCACAAAGATGAATCAAGCATTAAGTACACAACGAATGACCTATCGCATTACTAGATCATTAATCAACTAAGTTAAGAAACAACCAATCAATATTTAATAATTAAGTTTCATATTCCCTAAGCAAACACACAAATAAATTAGCCGGACATGGAGAACATGCAAGCATACACACAAATAATCAAAGACATAATTGAATTGATGAAGTAAATACTTATCTTGATGTAAGATAGGGTTTGGAACCCTAAAATACTGTACAAGACACCCTTGGTTCGGTTTTAGGTTTTTACTCCAAAAAGACTCTCTTAAAACTGAAAAATTCAGATTTTATATATAATATTACATATGCGATGGCATCACCTTATGTTTTGTGACGCCGTCGTGTCGCCATCATTAGGGTTTCGTCTTGGCCACGTTAACCTTGCGATGGCGTCACCTTATGTCTGTGACGCCGTCCTCTTCAGCTTCTGACGTCGTCTGGGTCGCATCTAGGCCGTCTGAGTAGCAACGGCCTACTCTTTTAAAGCCCGACATCGTCACTTGAAAATAGGGCTTTTGGCTTCTGTATCGTCACAAAAATCCTCCGACGGCGTCGCAATTAACACCTGACGCCGTCGCCTTCTGTTTTCAGCAGCTTTGAGTGTCTCGATTCTGACTTTGGCCATTTTCTTCGTATATTCGCGCCTTTTCGTCGAAATAAGTGCCATTCCAGCATTTTGCCTTCAAGAGACCTAAAAAGTGAAAAGGAACGATATTAAGCAATAACGGATACAAAAGTGATCAAATAAGGACTTAAACGACCCCTCAAAATGTTACCTTTTAAAACCTTATCATGGATCCCTTGACAGACCTCCAATGCTCACTCCCGGAAACTATGATCAATGTGTGATAAGGTTCTTTAGGTTTTGTGATCTAAAGAAGCCACATGGAAAGTTCTTGAAGAAGGTCATCCTTGAAGGTCCTCTTCAGATGCCTACTCTCACTGTACTCGGAGATCCAAATGCTAATCCACCAAGAGATGATATCACCAACGTTGTCGGTCTTGATCAACTTACTACTGATCAACTTCTTCACTTTGAAGCTGATGAACTTGCAATGCAATATATCCTTTTAGGATTACCAAATCTGATACTTCAAAGTGTTGATGCTCAGAAGACTGCTAAAGCAATGTGGGAACACATTCATCTTCTAATGGAAGTCACATAACTCAATCAAGAGGACATGGAATCAAAAATCTACTTAGCATATGAACACTTCATGATTGAACCAGGGGAGACATTAGAGTCTTATCATCATCGATTCTCAGACATCATCAATGACTTGGATAAACATAATATCATTATGCCAAGGATTGCAGTCAACACAATGTTCCTGAGCAGTCTTGGTCCTGATTGGGAAAAGTATGTTATTTTCATCCGACAAGCGAAAAATCTTCATCAAGCTACATACGGATTATTGTATGACTATTTGAAGCCCCACCAAAAGGAAGTTGACAGAGAAAGGATCATCCGTGGAGTCCCTGCCTCGCCTTCACTCCCGGATAATCAAACTCTTGCTTTGTGGGCTCAAGCATGTTATCCTCAATTCCCAACCTTACAAACTGTTTTCACAAACCCTCCACAATCAACTGTTCAGATTACACCATATGATCCTTCACAACAACAATCACAAGAAACTCAATTGGTTCCATACAACAACAACAATGATCAGGCACTCTACAGTGAATCAAATGAGGATGCAGATGCCTTTGATGCAATAAATCAAGGATTTGTTATGCTTGCAAGAGCATTCGGACGATTTGCTAACAAATCTAATAATCGCATTCGCACCTCATCAAATACAAGGAATCAAGCTGTTGTTAACAATGGACGGGTTGAGGTTCAGAATCATGGAAATGGTCGTCAGATGAATAGTGGTCAAGGGTTTAATGTTAATGGAAGGAATAACATGGGTGCTCCACAACGGGTTCAAGTGGTTGATCAGGGAAATGCTCAGACTGGGTTAATGGTCTCCGATGCTATAACTGTAATGAGAAGGGTCATCTGGATAATGCATGCCCCAAGCCGAGGACAAGAGGCAGCGCTTATCACAAAGAGGCTTTACTCTTGGCTCTCAAGGATGAAGCTGGTGGAACTCTTACAAACAAGGAACAGAGCTTCATGGCTAATGCAGATTCTGTTGATGACATGGAGGACTTGCAGGCTAATGCAGTTGTAATGTTAATGGCAAACATGCAAGAGCTCTACATGAGTGACACAGGCCCAGTGTATGACACTGATGGCTTGTCTCAGGTACCGGATCCAAACATACTTTTACATGATCTGATATCTCCATCAACATCTGCATCTGACAAGGTACATAGTGTTCAAAATGAGCCCTCTACAACTCATTCCGACGATAATCAAATGGATCCCGTAGTTATATTTGATGATCAAGATGACCTTATGGTTAATATTGATAATCAAGTTGACCCCGTGGTTATATTTGAGGATCTAAATAATGATCATGTTGAGACTCAAGTTGAACAAACTGAACATTCGTCTAATCCAGATCTTGAGCTCATGACCAAATTATTTCAAACCACCCAATCTCAATTTGAAAAGTGCAATGACATCCATAAGCAATTGCAAGATAAAATTTCACTGTTAACTAAGGATAATGAATGCTATAAGTTCCAACTCAACATTTTTCAAACTAAAGAGAAACGTGAAAAAGGTTTTGAAGTCGCATTTGCTAAATCATACCAAAATGAAAAATCTTTGGAAAAACAAATATGTGATCTAGTTGCATCCAAGAATGCTTTGTTGTCTCAAATAGAACAACTGAAATATGATCGTAAACAACAACTTAACGCTCTCACTTTGGAAACTCAAAAAGCCAAGTCTGAGTTGTTAACTTGTCAAAAACAGTTTTGTGAGTACAAAAAGCATTCGAGGAAACAAATAAATGACTATCTTGAGGAAATTTTCGACTTACAAAACAAATCAAAGAGTTTCAAAATGTTGTTTACAAACATGGTGAATCAATCACAACTATTCAAAAGTTTACTTTTAAACCAAATCCAAATGGATATGGACCGAATCTTGCTGATTACAAACCACGTTTTTCACATCGAGCATTCAAACCAAATTCTCAAGTCTACAGTGCAGAACATTGAATTGATGACTCAATAATGAGTGTTGTTGAATATAATCGTATGGAGGAATTAGATGCAGAAGACGAGAGTCGGTCAAAAATAGAAAATATTGCTTATTGCAAACCATTTAACTGTTCAAAAGCCATAACTTTCGTCGTACAACAGGATAATTCTAACACACCTTGGGTTATCACGCCTACTCCTGAGTCCTCTCCTAATGATGGTCCCCGATCCAATGTTGCACAAATTAATGGTCCTTTACCTTCTTTTAGTGAAATAAAGCCATTAGTTGAACGATGTCAGGTTCTAAAATATATTGACACTTTCATGTCTGACATCAAACTTTCGGAACATGCAATTGAAGTTAATTCTGAAATTAAAGCTGAACATTTTCAATCGCCATTTGCGCGACAACAAAGAGATATTTTTCAGAAATGGCTTTTACCACATGTCCGAAATCTAAAAATGTGTGCCATATATTGGGAACGGGATCTTCAGAAGGAGATTGGTCTTATGAAAAAAGTTTTTGAGCAAACAGAAACATCGATTTCAAACACTAAACGTAAAAAGAAATTGTTGAGAATTCATGTTGACCGACTCTTGGAAGATGTTATCTATGCTGATACCATAAATGTTATGTTACTACATTCCGTTGCATATGCATTTGATTATATCGCTGTTGATTCTGTTGAAAATGTTGAGAATACCGATAATGTGCAGCAAATCAAATCTTTGAAAATTGAAAATGAGCGTTTGTCAAATGAACTTTCAAATGCAAAACGTCGTCTTCAATGGTTTCAAAAGGATTGTCAAAATCGAGAACTTGCTTTACAAAACAAAATCAACCAGCTGCGTTCAAAATCTTTTGATCCAAAAATAGAACACCTGGATGATGAAAACGTGTCTTTAAAGTGTCAAATTTCAAATTATGAACAAGAAATTGCCAAAGTCAAAACTGAATATGGTGTCATATTTGATTTGCTCAAACAGACTCGTGAAAAAGCATCAAAAGAACTTGATAATCATCTTGCATACACTAAAGATGTTTTAAATGTTAGTGGAAACCTTCGCTCTGAAAATCAAGATTTGTTGCACACTATTGTTGAGTTGAAAGCAAAGCTAAGAAAGTATGAAAAAGATAAGATTAGTAACACAAATGCACTTGCCCCAGGAATGTTTAACATAGACACTAGAACGCCTAATGACAAACCACAAGATACTAATGTGCTTCCTTCCACTAAAACAGGAATAGTTGCCTCTTTTCCCAATGCTTGCACTTCACAGCTTAAGAGCAAATCAAGGAAGAATAGGAAGTCACGACGTAAGAAAATAACAATGCAGACCTCTGAAGTAGAAGAACACCTTAGGACTTTGAATAAGACTCAAGTTGCATCCACTTTAGACATTGCGTTAGACAAATGTAATAGAAAAAGTGATGTAACGAATGTTGAACCTTTAAGTACCTTGAATGTTATGTTTGAAGCATCTTGTGTTGGTTGTCATAAAATCATGTTTTCTGGTTGTCATGATAAATGTGTTGCTAATGCTATCTTATCTCGTAAGCGGAACAATAGAAAACAGAATACCTCTAGGCCCACTAATGCTTCTAAGTCTGTGCTAGGTAAACCGCCTTCTAGTGCTCATGCTTTAATCATTGATGTACCCATAGAACCCCCTTCACCTCCTAGGAAGAACTTATCACCTAGTGCATTCACTAAGACCAAAGCTAAGACTAGTTGGAGATGGCAGAAATGGTTACATAATACACATGGATTTAAATGGATACCTAAAATCATTAACAAGTGTGTGTCTTCTGTAACTGTAACAGAACCCTCTAACTCTTCGGGTTCCACCTCTACTTCTATTCTACCTGTGTCGTCTGTTTGTATTGCAGGTGATACAGATCATTCTCTGGATTGTTGATAGTGGATGTTCCCGACACATGACAGGAAATCTCAAACTGTTATCAAACTTTGTTTCAAAGTTCATCGGTACTGTCAGGTTCAGGAATGATCACTTCACAGCTATCATGGGCTACGGAGATTACATCAATGGGAACATCGAAATTAGTAGAGTTTATTATGTGGAAGGTCTCGGTCACAATCTCTTTTCTGTCGGTCAATTTGGTAATGGAGATTTGGAAGTTTCTTTTCGGGAGAAAACTTGTTTCATTCGTGATCTACAAGGAAACGATCTTATGTCTGGTACCCGCACATCAAGTCTTTATACAATCTCAATGCAAGACATGATTGCTTCATCTCCCATCTGTCTACTTTCAAAGGCAACATTTACAAAATCCTGGCTATGGCACTGTCGTCTCTCACACTTAAACTTTCAAACCATAACCAATCTTACACGATACAAACTTGTTGAAGGTCTCCCAAGATTTCGGTATTCTAAAGATCATCTATGCTCAGCTTGTGAACAAGGTAAAAGTACTCGTGCTCACTTTCCTTCAAAGGTGGAACACAACTCTCAGCATGTGCTTCATCTTCTTCACATGGATTTGTGTAGCCCGATGTGTGTGCAGACGATTAATGGCAAACGATACATTTTGGTAATTGTCGATGACTACTCAAGATGGACTTGGGTTTATTTACTTCGAAGTAAAGATCAAGCTCCACGGATGATCATCACCTTTCTCACAAAAATTCAAGTTCAGCTCCGGAACACAGTCAGACAGATCAGAATAGACAAAGGAACTGAATTTGTGAACCAAATTCTTCGTACATACTATGAGAAAGTGGGAATTCAACATCAAACATCAATTGCACGGACACTAGAACAAAATGGAGTTGTTGAAAGACGAAACCATACATTAGTGGAAGCTGCAAGAACGATGTTAATAAATGCTAAACTTCCAAATTACTTGTGGGCTGAAGCCGTGTCAACTGCATGCTACACACAGAACAGTTCAATGATTACCAAACGCCACAACAAAACACCTTATGAGCTTATCCACAACTGCAAACTGAATCTAAAACACTTTCATTTATTTGGTTCTCTTTGCTACCCAAATAATGATCGTGATGACTTTGTTAAGCTCAAGGCTAAAGCTGACATTGGAGTCTTTGTTGGATACTGTGAAAACTCTAAAGGATACCGAATCTGGAATCGTCGTACAAGGGAAATTATGGAAACAATTCATGCAAATTTTGATGAGTTTACTGAAATGGCTTCTGAGCAAAATAGCTTGGAACCCGGACATAACCGTCTAAACTTCCCCCAAACCCCATCATCAGTTGAACCAAGCCTTCAGCTTACTCATCGTCAGATGGAACAACTATTTGCTCCCCTGTTTAGTGATGATATTGATCAACGTGCTCCAGATGTATCAAATGTTTCCGCTGCTCAACCTGATAATACTCAAATCCCTGATACACCTGAAACAACAACAACTATTGACGAAGCACCTCCAATTGATTCCACAACAAAAGCCAAACAAACTGTATCCAATGACGCTGAACCAGCCGATGATTTTCTGAACCAAGAAGTACCTATACCTGCATATTATGATCCAAATGCGTTCTTCAATCGTTTTGGTAATGAAACTACCACATCTGAGGTTGTGGAATCATCCACAAGCCATTTGAATCCTCCTAATCTGCACAATGTATATCAACATCAACCCTCCATACATCGTTGGACTAAAGACCATCCTATTGTGAACATCATTGGAAACCCGAATCAACCAGTTGTAACTAGACAACACCTTCAGACTGACGGTGAACATTGCATTTATGCACTTACCGTTTGCCAATCTGAACCCAAAAACATTAAAGAAGCAATGACTTGTGACAACTGGATTGAATCCATGCAAGAAGAACTTAATCAATTTAAACGTCTTGAAGTATGGGAATTGGTTGAAAAACCAACCGGAGTCTATTTTATTGGTCTTAAATGGATATGGAAAAACAAGTTGGATGCTGAAGGTACGGTTATCAGAAATAAGTTACGTTGGTGGCTAAGGGTTATAGACAAGAAGAAGGGATTGACTTCGAGGAATCATTCGCACCGGTTGCTCGACTTGAGGTTGTACGGATTTTTCTGGCATTCGCGGCTCACATGCACATCACGGTCTATCAGATGGATGTCAAAACCGCTTTTCTGAATGGTTAACTGAAAGAAACGGTATATGTTAGTCAGCCGGAAGGATTTTTTGATCCAGAGTTCCCGATTCATGTCTTCAAACTGAAAAAGGCTCTATACGGTCTCAAACAAGCCCCTCGATCGTGGTATGATAAGTTATCATCCTTTCTCATTGCCAATAATTTCACTAAAGGATCGGTCGACCCAACACTTTTCATTCAATATCACGGGGCTCACATTTTAATCGTTCAAATCTATGTGGATGACATCATTTTTGGGTCAACACATAAAAAGTACTCAAATGAATTTTCAAAACTTATGAAAAACCATTTTGAAATGTCCATGATGGGTAAACTTACATTCTTTCTAGGATTGCAAGTTCATCAATCACCCTGTGGTATTTTCCTTAGTCAGTCCAAATATGCTCTTGAAATTTTAAACAAACATGGAATGCAAAGTTGTGATACCTATACCACTCCTATGGCACATACCAAGACACTAGATGCTGATTTTCATGGGAAATTGGTTGACCCTACCAAATACCGAAGTATCATTGGGTCACTCATGTATCTAACAGCCAGTATTGTATTTGCTGTTTATCTTTGCTCCCGTTATCAGTCACGACCAACTGAAACTCACCTCTCTGAGGCTAAAAGTATCCTCCGATACATCAAGGGAACCATTAATTTGGGGATCTGGTATCTGAAGGATTCTGGTTTTGAACTAATAGCTTTTTCAGACGCTGTTCACGCAGGTTGCTTAGATTCTCAGAAAAGTACTTCAGGTGCTCTACAATTTCTTGGTGATAAACTGGTGTCATGGCAATCAAAGAAGCAGGATTGTACATCGCTGTCCTCCACCGAAGCAGAATATGTAGCCATGTCGGCGTGTTGTGCTCAAGTCATTTGGATGAGAACACAACTCAAAGACTATGGTTACGTATTTGACAGAATCCCGATGTACTGCGACAATCGAAGTGCTATTGCAATCTCGTGCAACTGTCACACCCTCGCCGGAGGCGGAAACACGAGGTGTAACGGAAGGGAACATAAGCACAAGGTAATAGAACATACCAACGTTAAGATTTAAAAGAAAGAGTACACCATTACAACACCAGTTTAGCCGACATCGGCAAATATATTACAAAGTTTAGTTCCCAAAATATTGCGTTCTATTACATAACGATTTGTATTGACAAGTGAAAACTTCGTTATGCAAGACCTGGTAGAAAAAGCTTACTAACGATCACCTGAAATGCATGAGAGAAAAACGGGTCAACTATGAAAATAGTTGGTGAGTAAACATGTTTAGCAAAATAAGAAAACTCGTAAGAAATATTCAAAGCTTTCGGTCAACGAAATTAGTCCACAAAGCAAAGGCATTGTAAATCCACTCAGTTCCAAGTTCCGCCCATACAAAACTTGCAACCTGTGTATTCACAACCCATTGCACAAAATATAGCGTATGAAGTAGTCAAGTATAAGCGGTCATAATAGTTCACAATATAGAACCGCGAATATAATAATTCAGAGATGCTACTGATGAAACCAAATTAAACTGGGTGCCACTACCCAAAGTTATGTTGGGTGCCTCTTCCCAAAGATATAATGGGTGCCTCTTCCCAAAGATATACTGGGTGCCTCTTCCCAAAGATATACTGGGTGCCTCTTCCCAAAGATATAATCCGAACATAGGAGACTTTATAGTGATGCTCCGAACATAGGAGACTTTATAGTGATGCTCCGAACATAGGAGACTTTAGGTCAAGGTCATAACATGTACGGTTCAATAAGTTCAAGTAAGGCATTATTTCATAATTAAGTTCAAGGATTTGATTCAAGTTCATAAGTTCTAGCCAAAAGAGTTCACAAAAGTAGGAATCAATTTAGTTCAAGTATGGTTCATGCATTTCGCCCCAAAATATATTAAAAACGGTAAAAAGGGGATGTGATTACTCACTTGGACAATAATGCGATGGCAAAAGTGGGTACACTGAAATGTAGCGTGAATCTCGAAACTGACCTATTATGAATGATATGATATGCAATAAGTCATGATGTAATGTTATGCACGCAATTCGTATGTTATTTATACCACTTGTGAATTTTGAAAATAATACTCTTCGTCGAAAAATACTCTTTTGACGTCTTGACCATTATTAAATTACTTTACAAGTATTTACGTCAAAATGTCATCCTACAATAGTTTATTAATGATTTATTGTGAAATTTTAACTTTTCGTCGTAAAATAATGTCGTCGGAAATTTCATGAAAGTGACAAAAATGGCTTCGAAAAACTAGTCGTAAAATGATGTACGTCGAACGTTAGGAAACGAACTCGACGGTTTTGGAAAGTTTGTATCAAAATCTAGAAGTTTTAGTACATGAGTTTTCATCATAGAGGTCTCGAACATAAAGATAATAGAGGTTAAATATGGTGATTTTGTCCAAATGTTGTGTAAAAAGTGAGTTTCGGCAAAGTTTAAACAACCGTAAATAATTTATTACAACTCCGCTATTCAAACGGTTGGTCGTTTTGGAAAATATGCTTGGTGATCTCGATTTTATTAGAAGACATCTCGTTACAAAAAGTTCTACATCAACGTTAAAAACAGCCTTCAATATGGTCGTTTTGTTTACCGTAACACTTGTCTCGTAAAAATAATATAGTTTTTCTTAAATAAGTAAGTTACGGCAACTTTATGAAAACGTGTATATTTTAGTCGTTATAAATCCGTTTTCTACGTATTATACGTCCTTAGCTTCGTATCAAAGTATACTAATATATTTTTGATAAGTCGGAATAATTTGTGAAGCTTAAGACTCGTTTTTGACTCGAATAAAACAATAATAGTGTGCTGAATTTTCAGAAAATATATATTTCGTCGTTAAACTTGAAAAATTCATAACTTCTTCGTTATAACTCCGTTTTAATCCGTTCAAGCGGCCACGGATTCGTTTTAAAGTATATTTTCTAATTATCTAGGCCAAAAACTCATGTCTACTGTCGGATTTTCCAGAAATGCAAAACAAGATCAGACTACTTTTAATACTTGTCGAAAATAGTTTTTCTCGTACTAAACCTATTCCAATCCCTTCAAATCAACTCCAAAGCTATTCTAATCCTACCATACACCTTCTTAGGGTGTCATGGGTTCCTAAACATCATCAAGACCAATAAATAACAAGGGATAAATTATAGGATGACTTTTATATATATAACTCTAAAAATCAATGTAAAAATGGTATAAATAAACATAAGTCTTGCATGCTTGCTAAGAAAATGATGAAATACATATGAAATGATAAGGAAAGATATAAAATGAAAGTGATATGCTTACAAGCTACTATGATGAGGTGATTAGAACAAGGATTAACCTAAACACCCTAGGTTTTTATTTCAAAACCTTAATAAGAGTGTAATCTAGATTGTGTTACTTGAGCTTGAAAATTTTTGATCCCTTCTAACTCCTAGGTAGAACCGGTTTTGAAGAGGAGAACAAAGAGAAAGAAAACTTTTTGCTACTAGTTGAATTATTGAAGTGAATGAAGTGAAGTGAATGAATTATAGATGAAGTAAGGATCTAAACAATCAAGGAAGAAAAAAAACTACCAAACATTAAATGCTACCCCCCCCCCTTAGTCGGCCAAGGGGGAGGGATTTGTCAAAATATATATATATATATATTTTTTTTTTTTATATATTATGTATAGACTTGTGTAAAAATGTTAATGTTAATATTAATAACTTGTAAGGATTGTATATACTTTGGTGTATTTAAGATAGTTTTAGGTAAAAGTAATTTTTAATGGATCAAAGTAAAGTATAATGAGATCATAAAAATTGTAAAAATACATTCCTTGTAAAATTTGAGTGATATAATAATTATCGTGTAGTTTTTAAGAAAAACGTCGTAATAATATAAATTTAACGATTTATATACAAAATAAATTTAAAACACTAGGTAAACTCAAAATATTATTTTTATAAACTAAATGTAAGTATAAAAATATGTCGGGATCATTTTTGGAAGTATTGGATTTAAATGATCAAAATAATAACTTACGCGATAGCGCTTATTTAATATGAAATTATGCGTTTAACGTGAGATGAAAATTCATGCATGAACTAATATGATGAATATTGAGTTTAAGAAATGACCGGAATTTGAGAATTGTGACAGCAACTCTGTCCAACATTCGAAGTCCAAGCACATCGATCTTCGATATCATTTCATAAAGGAGCATGTGGAAAAGGGTACTGTTGAATTATATTTTGTGGGTACTGAACACCAACTGGCAGACCTTCTCACCAAAGCTTTAGCTCCTGCTAGGTTTACTGAGTTGATCCATCGGATTGGTATGAGGTGTTTAACTCCAGAAGAACTGGACAAACTTTTGACACATTCTTAAAACCAGTCAAACACCAAAACCTCTTTTGTAAATAGCCTTTTCAAAAACAAAAATAGAAAAATATAAAATTCATAAAATACAAAAATATTCTTCTATCTAAATTTCTTTCAACATTGCAAGTACAAATCTTCCTTCAACACTTTACTCTTTCAAACAATTCAATATTTTCACGGTCAAGTGTTGAGGGGGAGAACGTAAATATTTTCTATTTCATAAAACCTTGTACTTGCATGTTTCCCAATTTTGGTTGTATCTTTGATAATGGTGGATACGTTTCCTGTTTCTTAACACTCCTCGAAATCAAATTTGTAAAATTTCAATATTTTTAAAGTCGAGCGGGAGTGTCGTCATGTTTCTTTCCAAACTTTAACTTCAAGCTTAACCAAAATGGAAGTTATGGGTTGTGGATGAAAATGGTTGAGGTGGAGAGGCTATACTTGCCTAAAGTCTAAACTTAAATTTTACAAAACCTCCACCTAATTTCACTTACATTTATTTCAAACATTTAAGTCTCCAACCACTACATCCACGCTCAAAATTCATCCTCTAATCCATGTTATAAACCTCAAATTTGTAAGTGTTTTAAGCTTCTTGGTGTAATTTCAAACATTGGTCTTTAACCGTTTGCAAAATCAACGGTTTGATCTTCATCTAGGTGAGATTCAAGTTTTTACGCTTAGGCGTATAAGCTTGAATTCATGTTGGGTTGTTTGTTGTGAAATGGGTGTGTTAAAATGTTTCTAATATCAATCCTTGAACTGTCTCCAACATCTAATTCAACCCAGACACTAGTATGAATCATTTCTCAAAATTAGGGTTTATGCTTATAATTGGGTGTTTTCTATTGTGAGTATCTTAGGACAATTAAAGGCTTGAAAGATGATTGTTACATGTTTAATTGACCAAATACATCATTGAATCCAACCCAGAAACATCAAAACTGCATAATTAGACTTTAGGGTTTATGAACAAGTTGGTTTGGGTATTTTTGATTCATAAGGTATTTGATGTTAAAACTTGTTTCAGTTTACTCGTATGGTCTCTAACACATCCTAGAAATTATTTGGTTGTGTTTGCATGGTTAGATTGTTTAGGCGTAGGATTTGAATAATTAGGGTTTATCTTTACGCTTAAGCAAACTTTACGCGTAACCAGATTCAACTTAAGATGCCATGTGATTTTGAAAGGAATTGAATTAAGTGCTAATGAAGATGTTATGATCAATTTATTTTCAGGTTTTACGCGTGCATAATCAGAATCAAGGGTAAAAATGGCCTTACGCTTAAAGGATCACCTTATGCGTAGGAGTTACACATAAGAGAAATCTTACGCGTAACCTTGATCCGTGCTAAACAGTCAAGTCAAACAGACTTAAAACTGCTCAGACACAAATGCAATGAAGTCCTGGAGAATAGATTGAATTCCCGGGTCGTTAAGTCCCAAGGAGACTCAATGGTGTGTTAAACAAACTCAGAAGATAGAATGATCACTAAGGATAGTGATCTGTAAAGGTTATGATTAGAAATTACACTACTGATTGATTGCCTAGTTCCAATGCGCATTCTAAAGAGAATACACATTGAGGATGCGTATTCCACTAGGAAATTCGCATTCCGGTAAAAATGGGAACTAAGACTAATACGTGCGCATTTTGGACTTTTATTTAACTAGTATTGTAGAAGTAATCGTGAATTAAGTTAAGGAAAGTTTTAGTGTACCGTAGAATTCAACTTAGACCAATGCGCATTTCAAACGAATTCGCATTTCTATTTGGGATTAATAAGTTTAGGATGCGGATTTGTTAGATTGGTACGTTTGTGTTGGTTTATTAAAGATCCTACACAATCTCTGGTATGCTCATTTGACTTTGTTCAAAATTGTAGTTTATGGAATACTTAGTTTTTATGGGTTTGGTTGAACAAGTATTTGGGATTTCAGATTAATAC
>BPTQ01000008.1:104482286-104590309 GCA_019973895.1 Chrysanthemum seticuspe
CCAGGCGAAAAGGGGTTGTCCCGATAGGTGTTTTGTAAGCAGTTCTGAATGCCCAAAGTGCTTCATCCAGTTTGAATGCCCAATCTTTCCTGTTTTGGTGAACCGTTTTTTCAAGTATCCTCTTTAATGCCCTGTTTGTGTTTTCTACTTGTCCATTTGTCTGAGGATGATATGCAGTAGAAAATCTATGTGGGACGCCATACTTCTTCATCACCTTTTCCATTTGAGCATTGCAAAAGTGAGTCCCTCTATCACTGATTAATGCTTTGGGAATCCCAAATCGTGCGAAGAGCATTTTAAGAAAGTGAATAACTACCCTTGCATCATTAGTTCTAAGGGCTTGAGCTTCTACCCATTTGGATACATAGTCGATAGCTACGAGAATGTATTCATTTCCTCCGGAAGATGGAAAGGGTCCCATGAAGTCTATTCCCCAAACGTCGAATATTTCGCAGACTTGGATATAGTTCTGGGGTGACTCATCTCGTCGTGAAATATTTCCTGATCGTTGGCATGCATCACACATTTGAACTAATCTCTTAACGTCTCGAAAAATAGTAGGCCAATAGAATCCGGCATCGAAAACCTTTCGTGCCGTGATATTCACACCGTGATGTCCCCCAGATGGTCCTGCATGACATTCTTTTAGAACTCGATCAATCTCTCTACCGGCCACGCAACGTCGTATGATTTGATCGGGACATATACGGAAAAGGAAGGGTTCATCCCAGAAGTAATGTTTTAGCGCAGTGAAGAACTTCTTTTTATCTTGTCTGGTCATGTAATTTGGCAAAACTCTACTGGACAGGTAGTTAGCATAATCAGCATACCATGGCTCACTTTCTTTAATCGCCATTAGCCGTTCCTCGAGAAAAGAGTCACGAATATCGGTGTGATCTGACTTCTCAAGATCGGGGTTCTCCAAGCGTGATAGATGATCAGCGGCGAGATTTTCAGCCCCCTTTTTATCTCGAATTTCAATGTCGAATTCTTGAAGTAATAGGATCCATCTAATCAAGCGTGGTTTAGCATCTTGTTTTGAAAACAGATAACGTAAGGCGGAGTGATCTGTGAAGACGACAGTTTTAGAGAGAACGAGATATTGCCTGAATTTGTCGAAGGCAAATACAACGGCTAAAAGTTCTTTCTCAGTGGTTGTATAGTTCTCTTGTGCTACATTCATGGTTTTGCTAGCATAGTAGATTGGTTGAAAATGCTTTTCCTTCCTTTGACCGAGCACTGCGCCGACAGCATAATCACTAGCATCACACATGATTTCGAACGGCTGAGACCAATCAGGGGTGACCATTATAGGTGCTTGAGTGAGATCTTTCTTCAGTCGGTTAAATGCTTCCTTGCATTCTCCAGAAAAATCAAAAGGGGCATCCTTAACAAGAAGCTGTGTCATAGGCCGGGCAATTTTCGAAAAATCTTTAATAAACCTTCGATAAAAACCGGCATGACCAAGAAAGCTGCGAATGGCTTTAACGGTAGTAGGATAAGGGAGTTTGGAAATTGCTTCGATTTTCGCTCTATCGACCTCAATTCCATTCCCTGAGACTCTATGCCCTAAAACAATTCCTTCTTTTACCATGAAATGGCATTTTTCCCAATTTAAAACCAAATTAGTTTCCTCGCATCGCTTCAACATCTTCCTAAGGTTGGAAAGACAAAGGTCGAAAGAATTTCCAAACACCGAGAAATCATCCATGAAAACTTCCATGCTGTCCTCAATTAACTCGTGGAATATGGCCATCATACATCGTTGAAAAATTGCGGGTGCGTTACATAACCCGAAAGGCATTCGCTTGTACGCGAACGTTCCGTAAGGACATGTAAATGTAGTTTTCTCCTGATCTTCAGGAGCAATTGGAATTTGAAAGTAACCTGAAAAGCCATCAAGGAAACAGTAGTATTCGTGCCCAGCTAATCTTTCAAGCATTTGGTCAATAAACGGTAGAGGAAAATGATCTTTCCGGGTGGCATCATTCAATTTTATGTAGTCAATACATACACGCCACCCAGTAACCGTTCTTTGTGGCACCAACTCACCCTTCTCATTTTTTACAACCGTCATCCCTCCTTTTTTTGGAACCACTTGGACTGGGCTGACCCATGGGCTATCCGATATGGGGTAGATGAGACCTGCATCCAGAAGCTTAATAACCTCTTTTTTCACTACCTCTTTGATGTTAGGGTTAACCCGCCTTTGCGGTTGAACAGTTGGTTTGTAATCTTCTTCCATGAGGATTTTGTGAGTACAGAATGTAGAATCGATTCCCTTAATGTCGGCAACACTCCACGCAATCACCCCTTTATATTCTTTTAAAACTTCTAAGAGCTTCTCTTTCTGAATAGTGGTTAGCAAGGAGCTTATTATGACAGGGAGTTGGTCCTCTCCTTGAAGAAAGGCGTATTCCAAGTGACTCGGGAGATCTTTCAGTTCTAAGGTAGGAGGCTCTTTGATCGATGGTTTTAGCTGGTTTCCCGGCCTCTGAAGCTCAATAGGTTCAATTTCATCCTGACGAGGATAAAAGGACACAGCTCCAACCATCTCAATTTCATGATTGTCGTATATTACGTTGTTATCATTATTCATGAATTCGTTTAATAGATACTCGTCAATGCAGCCGTCTATGTCATCAACAAATTCATCAACTTCTTCAACTAAATATACGGGACGACCGCAGGAAGAAGAATGTCTCATAGAATCCTTAATGTCGAAGGTCACGCTCTCGGATCCTACTCGTAAAGTGAGCTTTCCATCATGAACATCAATAATGGCACGAGCCGTAGCCAAGAAGGGTCTTCCAAGGATTATTGGGACGGAATTATCTTCCTCCATCTCTAAAATTACGAAATCGACTGGAAATTTGAATTCCCCCACCCTTACAAGAACGTTCTCACAAAATCCAATGGGATATTTGATTGATCGATCAGCTAATTGGATACTCATCCTAGTTGGTTTAAGCCCTGAATATCCGAGCTTAAGAAACAGGGAGTGAGGCATCAGGTTAATGCTTGCCCCAAGATCTGCTAAGGCGTTTTTCATAGAAAGCACCCCTATAGAGCAAGGAATAGTAAAACTGCCCGGATCTTCCTTCTTCTTGGGCATGCTCTTTTGGATGATAGCTGAACATTCTTCCCCTAATAATATCAATCCCTCAAGCTTTTTTCGATTAGATATCAGCCTCTTGAAGTATCTACTATATTTACGGATATGATAGAATACATCAAGGAGTGGTATGTTGACAGATGTTTGTTTCAAGTAAGACAATATTTTTTCATTGTCTTCTTCAGCCTTTTGATTTTTTAAACGAGAGGGATAAGGAATCCGTGAGAAAGTTGGGCGCTGGGCTGGTGCTGGTGTTTGTGGGGGAGGATCGTGAGGAGTTGGAAGAGGTGTGGGAATCGCCTCATTTCCTAACTCGGGTTCCCTTGTGATGGGGTCCCGGTTGGGATGTGGAGGATCCTTGGTAGTAGTTCCTGATCGAGTAGTGATTGCGCAAGTTGGATCGTGAAGTGCTATGCCAGGTCCACTCATTCTTTCGTGGAGATTGGTGAACTGACTTTCTAATTCAGCCTGCTGCTCTCGGATAAACTCCTCAAGACCTTTCAAGATTGCAGCCCCTTCCATGGTGAACTACCCGAGTTTTTCTTCAAAAGGATCACGGGTGGAGTACTCAGGTCCGTCCTTACCTTCCGTTCTCCATTTCAGATTGCCCCAAGGATCACATTCATCGGTTTGATAAAATGCGAGGAGTGAAGGGTCATCATAAATATCATGACTGGAGAGGAAGACGCTTTCTCGGTGTGTGTCATCGCACTCATCGCTCTCATGCGATCCTCCACATATGTCGCATATGAGATATGGGTTAGTCAGCCTTTTTGGTTCTGGTGATTTTATGAGGTAAGCTAGTTTCTTTTGTGCTCTCTCAATCCGATAATCTAAGGATAACTCTTCACTTGAGAAAGTGGAAATGCTTGACGCGTTTTCCTGCTCATTCCAATGGCTGTCTTGATATTGGATATATTCCTCTATTCGGTTCCATCCTTCTTCCGCAGTGAGATTTGCGATTCTCTGGCCAGTTGAGAAATCAATCCCTTTTTGATCCTTTCGGGAGACATTGTCGTAAAAGATTTGAACAAGCAACCAAAGGTTAATACCGTGGTGTGGAGCTTGTTGAATAAGATCTTTGTAACGACTCCAGGAGTTGGTGATAGATTCTCCATCGGGTTGGTGAAAGTGCAGAATTTTGCTCCTACATGATGCAGTTCTTCCAGGAGGAAAGAACTTTCTGGTGAACTTAGTTGTGAGTTGTTCCCATGTGAAAATGGACCTTGGAGGGAGCTTATCGAGCCACTCCTTGGCTTGCCCTTGAAGAGAAAATGGGAAAAACCGGAGTCTAGATGTCTCCTTAGATGCTCCGTCGGCATAGATAGCATCAACAATTTTTAGAAACTGTTTGATGTGGTGAATTGGGTTTTCACTGTGGGATCCATGGAATTGACATGCCTTTTGGATTAACCAAAAATCAGATGCATGCAATACTTCATTGATCTGTTCCGAGGGATAGACATTGGCATTGGTGAATCCAGACGCAGAGGGATAGGAGTGTTCCCCAAGAGTTTTCGCTTTAGGAGGATTTATGGGGCTATTGGCTGGAGTGGTAAGGACTTCCTCGCCATTTTGGCTCAGATCGTCAATGATAATGGTTTCAGGAGATTGTGGTGAATGAGGAGATTCTTCATCAGATGTAATTTCATCAAAATTGATTGAAGTGCCATGAAGTTCTGAATCATGGAGAGCTTTTTTTTGCTTATTGAGCTCTCTTTCGGGTTCTGCAAATGGTTCAAGAAGAGTTTTGGTGGAACTGCGGGTTCTAAGTTGCTTAAGGGGGTTTGTATGGGGACGTGGTTGTTGATTATCACCTTCCATGATGAAAAGTGATGAGGTTACGAACAAAGGTTACGAAGAAGGGGGATAGACTAAGAGAAATCTAAAAATGAGAAAAAAAAGTTTACTTGATAGGAATCAAGCAAAGAAACCTAAACGAGGTGGACTACTAACTAGCTATTCTATTCCCCGGCAGCGGCGCCAAAAACTTGATAACGCTACACGCGTCGTTCGGGGTCAAAGGAACTTCCTTTTCTTCGAGCAAGTTTTATAACACCCTAGGCAGTGAACCTAATCGTTGTAGTGTAGTAATTAGGGTAAGCCACGGGTATTGATATCGTTCTCTAGGGGAATAGGAATGCTAGTAGGGAGTTACTACGCTAAGGTTAAGGTTGAGGAAGATTATTTTTTTATCTTTTTATATTTTATGAAAATGGAAAGGTACGAATCTCGGGTATTGGATTTGGGGGGTTGGTATTTCTACCGATTACTCTACTATTATCTAATTATCTAAACTAAGGTTGTGGGAGTCTATGTCTAATTAATGTGTGCTCGTATGATAGTTTAAAGATGTGTTCACTTAGTTTGTATTACTCCTTAATTATCTCCTATTGATGGTTGAGTGTCACGTCTTATTCCTAGTTGCGTTGTGTTTCTAAAGTTGTAGGGTATGCTTTTCTCCCTAACTCTTTGAAATTACCAAAGGGCTTGTCTACAAATCCACTTAGAGATTATAGACTCCTACTCTAAGGCGCTCTTCGGATGGTTTAGCCTACAATCACTCAGGTAATCATACTCTAAGGTTCACAAAGATGAATCAAGCATTAAGTACACAACGAATGACCTATCGCATTACTAGATCATTAATCAACTAAGATAAGAAACAACCAATCAATATTCAATAATTAAGTTTCATACTTCCTAAGCAAACACACAAATAAATTAGCCGGACATGGAGAACATGCAAGCATACACACAAATAATCAAAGACATAATTGAATTAATGAAGCAAAAACTTATCTTGGTGTAATATAGGGTTAAAAACCCTAAAATACTGTACAAGACACCTTAGGTTCGGTTTTAGGTTTTTACTCCAAAGACTCTCCACTCAAAGACTGAAAAATTCGGATTCTATATATAAGATTACAATTGCGACGGCGTCACCTTATGTTTAGTGACGCCGTCGTGTCGCCTCCATTAGGGTTTCGTCTTGGCCACGTTAACCTTGCGACGGCGTCACCTTATGTCCGTGACGCCGTCCTCTTCAGCTTCTGACGTCGTCTGGATCGCATCTAGGCCGTCTGAGTAGCGACGGCCTACTCTTTCACAACTAGACGCCGTCTCTTGAAAACACGAGTTTTGAGTTCTGACCCGTCACAATAATTCTCCGACGGCGTCGCAAATAGCTCCTGACGCCGTCGCCTTCTACATTCAGCGACTGTGAGTGTCTCGATTTCGACTTTGGCCATTTTCTTCATATATTCGCGCCTTTTCGTCCAAATAAGTGCCATTCCAGCATTTTGCCTTCACGAGACCTAAAAAGTGAAAAGGAACGATATTAAGCAATAACGGATACAAAAGTGATCAAATAAGGACTTAAATGACCCCTCAAAATGGTACCTTTTAAAACCTTATCAATGCTTCAAGGTAAGCTTGTATTAGTGGGAGAAGATGGGAAACCATTAAAACCTTCTAAATAAGCTTTTAGAATTACGTATACTGATGTGGTAAGAGAGAAAACTTTTATGGCTGATGATGTTGGTGGTACTTCGAATGCTGCTAACCAAGGTGTAGGGTTCTAGTGGTTCCTGCATGGCAAACAAAAACATGCATTAGCGAAAGTAAACACATATTTGGCAATGCAACCAGACAAAGCCTAACTAGAAAGATCTTTCCTAATTAGTGATATAACCTAACCCTAAACATGTATAAAGGGTATTTATAAAATGCTTACTTGTTTCCTGCAGTTATGTATGCTTTTGTATCAGTTTGATGCACGAATGTGCCTTCTTACTCCTTGAGCGACCAATTTAGAGTTTTCGAGAGGAAAACCACTCTTTGAGTTTACATCAAGTATCCATCGATACTGCACATGTAGAACTAAGGCTCGAACCTACACAAGTTAGGCGAGATACGAAACCAAGGTAAACACTAAATCGACTAGGGTCAATTTTGTGTAGTCGACACAAGGGTAAAACCCTTATAGGCCGATGATCGGTTAGAATGGAGAATAGGAGAGGGATTTTAGGGTTTAGTATTGTGTTATGAAAATGCCTGAGAACTCCTTTATATTTACATGCCTCTAAGGGACAATCTAGAATACTTGTAGAACAAGCATCCGAGTTTGTTTAGGAAACAAACTACTCCATTGTAAGGGATTTGGCTGATCGACTCCAACAACCCTTAGCACCGGTGTGACCCTTCGGGGTTTCTGTGAAGGCAAGTGTGAAATCTTGTTGTGTGTTCTGCACATAAATCCTTCAGACTCCCACTTGTTCAAACACAGCAACGTAGGAACCACTTTCACTGTACCAAGAGGTCGCGAGCATGACATTGCAATACCTCACTCACATAAACCGATTCAATACCCAAACAGTGATATCTCTTGACATTATCTACGCTTAACTAATTCTGAATCAAACTCCACCAAGTTGAGTCCAAGTATGTAATTGTATCCCTTCGCCCTTTATCGATATTTTTTGAACGTATCAGGCATAGATATATTAACCTTGTAATACTTTCATCCTTTCTTGTTTTCATGAATAATTTTCTTGCCATAGTGTCCCAGATACTTTTGTCGTACGACCGTACTTTCCACAAATAATTGCACACAAGGGGCCTGAAAAAAATATCATTCTCTCCAGTCTATTTCAACTTGGAGCTGTAAATTGCCATCTTGGCCAATAAGCCATTCTCTCTTACTTCCTACTGAACTTGATGCTAGCACACAACATTACGCTTTTACACTATAACTGGAAACTAGAGCTAAGCCAGTGAAAAACAAAGTTAAATGACACAACTCTCCAGGTCATTGGGATTGTTCGTCACAATTAGAGAACACCATTAACTATGATGCATGTAGTCGCTTCTCAATCATGGTAACATTCAAAATTTGCTCCGCAAATGCAAGTGAAATTCAACAGTTTCACCGAACGTTCTTATTTGACAATAGTTGTCAACATTATCTTGGTATCCCTCCATGATAATCAGCTAAAGACTCCTTTAGAATGAAATGTCTTTCATTCAGATTAAAAATATGCTAATTAGGACCTTAGTGTCATCTCATCGATTCCACGAGTCTATGACATCACCTTGATTCCTGGCGATTGATTTAGCTCGTACCAGGAAATATTGGGAGTAAATATTTCACTACTATTTAAACCTTCCTGGCAATCCACCTAGAGAATCACTGAACCTCACTATCCAATCCTTTACATATTGTCTTACTGTTAATGAATCCAAATAAGCTTTGGAAAAATGAATTTTAGTCTTACTAGACGATAGACTTAGCTAATTTTGTGACACACTCAGCTTAGCATTTAACGATGCACTTCATTTTACACACAAATTAAAATAGAATTATTTCAACAACTAAGAACCATGACTTTTTGTTACTGATTCTCCTAAGTCACCGAGAAATTCAATACAAGACCTTTGAATCGTGATGTAGTTGCGCATTCCCTGATTTGTAGTCTTGGACTTCATTTTAAATCACATATATTATTCAATTGTTCCACAACAACTCAAGATCAACACGTCCTACCATGCCAGACTATCTTGCTTCCTTATGCAATGTATGTCTCATTTAATAATCTTGACATCCTCCATCTGAATCTGCCAATACTAGGAACTTCCACATAGATATATAACCCTAGATATATCATTTCTATCATGCATTGTACTCTTTAGTTAAATGATCAAGAATTAATTTACCAGATACTCTCGTTTTTGTTGCTTAACTCTGAGTTGAACTACCATTTTTTTTGTCCAGTTAAGGACACCTTGGCTTAAGTACATTAAATCAAACTATTTAATAGGTGTTAACCCAGTTAACTGCTCCTCCCGTAAGACATCTTTGAGTCTTACATAAGCATTACAAAGCACCATCGAGATTTACTCATGATCTACAAATTCATGCCCTTTCGAGTTTGATTTATAGATATTGGATGTTACCTGGTAGCATAGAAGTTTACTCAATCTATATATTTTTGGAAATACTTATCACTCTAGTATTTCTCTTTTATAAGAAATCTTCCTTTTTCAAATATCCCATATATTTGAATGTATTACATATGGGGTTTTATGCCTTTTGTCTTTCAAGACTCGAGGCAGGAAACCTTATAAACCATTTTGTACATTGATTATCTGGTATAAATGTTTTTTCAAGTCTTTCTATGACTTTCCATCTTTGATTAAATCAATCCAATATAGATTTACCACACCAAAGATTCTTGTTATACTTTGAACCTCCATTCTAGATGGATTGCATCAAAGTCTACTTTAAACTTCCACCCTAAATGGATAACATCAAAGTCTACTTTGAGCTTCCATCCCAGATGGATTACATCAAATTCTTATGATTATCTTTGATCCTCTATCCCAGATAGATTACATCAGAGTATATGTAAAACCCTAAATTAGTTAACATGTAAAATGACCATAATGTCCCTCATCTAGCGATACGTAAAATAAGTAATCGAGCTCATCAAGTACTTATTTCATGGGATATATTTTGAGAATAAATCTTTCACTTTAACTTACAAATAAGAGTTAACACATTTAAATGTTAATGCACCTATCTAATGAACAAAATAATAATGATATACAAAAGTAAGTTGTAAAATGAAAAGATCATGAATCTTTATCCATGGGTCTGATTTTTAAAATCCCACGAGGTGCATGCCTTGATGAATTTGGTATCACGATATTAAAAAAAAGGGGTAATAGGGTTAAAGAATTTTGGGGTGCAAACTGTTGGAATGGTTTTGAAATGGGTAATGCATGGTCTCGAACGGGTATGTTTGAGGGCGACCGCGGGAAAAATGGTTTGGTTGTTTGGAATTTTGAAAGCATGTCGGGATAGTTGCACCCGGGTGTTAGTCGTAAAATATTATTATTTGGTCATAAATATTAGTCATTTGAACCGCGAGCGTGCTTAAATTGGACCGATCATATATATTGAAATTTTGTTTCCTTTTTCATTAACGTACATGAATTCATATGTTAAAGTAAGTCTTTTGTCATTTTACATTTTAAACCTTAGGCTTTGGGCATGAGCACATGCAAACCCTGAAATTATTCAAGTTGTCACTTTCGGCCCTAATCTTTGGAATCTATCACAATTGACCTCTAACTTTGCTATATTAAACCTTTAAATTTATCAATTATCATTTGTAACCCCTAATTTTGGATAATTAATAATTATTACCCTAAGGTATCTATTTCGGTCCATCACTAAAAATGAGAATACGCTTAATAACTTTAAGAATATTGATACGATTCATATAAGCAATAAATCCGTTATGACTTAAATGAGCTAACAAATATTGTACGAACCGTAATCCGTGTAGATTCATTAAAGAAGACGCGGCATTGTCTCTTGTGTTCATTCATTCGTTTGCTTCCTTTCATCAGCGTTAAGGTACAGATATACTATCCCTTTTCAGTAAGGGTTTCTCATGACTTTCTGATCCTTTGACTTTGTTCGCTTATGATATTCAACCATTGCTATTAACCGCTCTGTTATTGGACCTCTGTTACTGAACCTCTGTTATTGAACCTCTGTTACCGAACCCTTGATATTGGACTATTGTTATGAACCTCTGAATTGTGACCTATTGATATTGAACCTCTGATTATGATGACTGATATATATTGCTACACTGTGGACCTTTGTTTGACCCTTAAGATTTATACCCGAGCCAAATACTGTTAACTAGTCATGGAGGTACCATGACCGTGTCATTGATGCACCAATGGCATGACTCCAGTGTGTACGAGTGATGTTACACACCGTCCCTTTCTGTTATCTGATTATGAGCTCGATATACATTGTATGGCCACTATTTGTCTGCAGGGGCGTATGGATGCATCCTAGATCTGTACTGTACTGTTACTGATATATATAATGTTCTGGTGATGTGGTGCGTGTGTGCAATACACCCCCTCACAGTCTGGGAGCTAGCTACTCCACTGGTTACTGAGGTCTCCCCTCATATTATCTGGTATTCCGAGGTCACACCTCTGAATACGATGGTTACTATTGATTATTGGGCTGCTATTGCCACTACTGATATTACTGTATTGTACTGTTGGCTCGGGATAGATTTCTGGCAACCCTTACACTGTTGATATACTTATATTGTACCATCTGTTTACCCGAAAGCACCATATTCTGTATTGACTGCCCGTTACCCTGTGCCCTTATGTGACTTATTCTTCTACCATTCCATGCACGTACCGGGTTATTATTATTATGGTTATTGAATTTGATTATGCTTTTACATGTTTTAGGTGACAATCATTTGCCCTGCAACTATATGATTAATATGTGATTGTCTGATTCATCTATTGACATGCTAATAACTGACAAACGGTTTACCATACTGTTATGTGACTCTTTGATTCGTCTGGTACATGTTAGTGTATAAATGATTGTTTTAACGGCTTATCATGTAAACTATATTTTGTTAACCTCGTGGTCTATGAATATCTGTTAGTATCTTTTCCTGCTTATTGTTGATCTGCCATGTGTACATTGCTGTTTATGTTACTGTATGATTGGATAAATGGTTCGACTTATGTGTTCTGGCTTGTTAACTTGTCAATTTGCTCTGCTATGTCCTTAAGTCATTCAATTGTAGTGTTCATGCTGAGTTCATGTTTGATACGTGTGGTTACCATGTCTGGCTACTGATAGTATTTCTGCTGTAGTGATACTTGTGATGTTATTAACTGTAGTTACTTGACTTGTATGATTGCCATGCTCACTTTCTAATTAATTGCTTCCGCTTGCGTTTAGTTTTCCATTTGGCTTAATTATATTCTGACTTCCTGAATTGATTGTATGTTATTCTTGTTGAGTGAATACGGCGTTTGCTAGATTTGATTTTGTTTTCGGTTCCTGTATATCGGTCTGCTTATATGTAATTATGTATATGTCGTGGATGCCTTACCCTACTTCGTTCTCCTTGTTATCTGTTCATTCTGGATATCGGTATAATTGTGTTCTGCAGGATCCTCATTGACTCATTGATTCCTTTCCGTTGCGACCTTGTTATCAGTTCCTTATTTCATTTCGCATTTCTGATTTTATGTAGCTTTCTTTTTGTTATATCTGTTCACTGGGCTTTTTAAGCTCAGCCGCATTTCTTTTCCTGCGGCAGGTTTTTAGTTTTGAAGATGGGCTTGTTGGGCTGAGAGTTGGATTAGTCGAGTAGACCGACCTTAGCTACTTTATCATTTTGGATTTAATTTGAAGAGTTATTGTTTTCAGATTTTATTTCCTTTTTGGACATATTGGAATTTGTATTTTCTTTGTAAGTCATCCGTTATATGACTTGGTAATTTATTTTATAATGCTTTAGCTTGTAAAATTTTATTTGTATGTTCTGATATGACACCAGAATGTGACACTTCTACCTTTGTCGGGTTGGGGTGTTACAGTTATGGTATCAGAGCAAAGGTTTCGTCTTGTTGACCTTAGGATTGACCTGTGAGGACTGGGTAGACACTAGGCTTCCATCTGTTCTGATCTTTGTCTATTCATTTCGATTGTCATTCAGATTTGACTTCGATATTCTCTGTCTTCGCTGGATTGACCTTCTTTCTTTCGCGGTTGATTTTGTTTGATTTTTCTTCGCGCATCTGTTTTTCGATTGTTAGATGGAGACTACTCGTGGAATCGAATATGATGGTGCCGACCCTGCATTGCTGCAGCAGTTCCTGAGCTGGAGAGGTTCGTGAAGCAGAAGCCGCACCTGACTGCCGGCTGCTGGAGACATCAGGATGCTGCTGGAGGGAGCTGGGCGGATCAACCAAAGGCGCAAAGACGGAGACAAGATTCAACTAGTGGCTGAGAAGGTTCATCTACTTCATATGATTGGGCGCGACTTGTGTTACTCCGATTTGTTTGTCACGCGTTTTGAGGTGGTTTGATATTTTGCTAAGTGATTTTGATCGGTATTGCTTCTCTTTGAGTTGTTCAGAACTCAGTTTGAATCGTGAAGTTTTATCATTTAGCATTTTGGTATTATCTCAGCTTTATATTCGGATCGTCAGTAATGAGTCACGAGGAACCGTTTCGAGCACGTTAGTGGCCTTCTCTCTTTTATGGTATGGTAAGTTGGTCTGATGCATTTTATGTTGTATGTATGTGATCTGGTCTACTTTAGTATATTGCTTGCTACCTGTATGTTATCTGTTTTGTGGTGATATCGGTTATGTGGTTTGCCATGGCCCGAGGCAGAATATATGATGACAATAAGAACTTGTTATGTGATGCAAGTATTATGACGCCTGATCAACGTGATAATATTGAGATCATATAATTGGAACTTATTGAAATCGTACGACGTCTTGGGAAATGCCTGGGGTAGGTACGTGAATGGACTAGGGCTTATATCCGTTATCCTTTGATCCTCATATTCGTTTGAAATTCTGTACCTCTTTACGAGATTCTCACCGACATCTGTTGCGTATGAGTTTTGTACGCTTTGGAACCGATATTTTATGATCTGTATGAGACTATGGATTGTTACGTCTGCCTTAAACTCGTTCGTCTCTATGTACCCTGCGACTTCAATTTTCGAGGACGAAAATTTTCTTTTAAGAGGGGAAGAGTTGTAAAACCCTAAATTCGTTAACATGTGAAATGACCATAATGTCCCTCATCTAGCGATACGTAAAATAAGTAATCGAGCTCATCAAGTACTTATTTCATGGGATATATTTTGAGAATAAATCTTTCACTTTAACTTACAAATAAGAGTTAACACATTTAAATGTTAATGCACCTATCTAATGAACAAAATAATAATGATATACAAAAGTAAGTTGTAAAATGAAAAGATCGTGAATCTTTATCCATGGGTCTAATTTTTAAAATCCCACAAGGTGCATGCCTTGATGAATTTGGTATCACGATATTAAAAAAAAAAGGGTAATAGGGTTAAAGAATTTTGGGGTGCAAACTGTTGGAATGGTTTCGAAATGGGTAATGCATGGTCTCGAACGGGTATGTTTGAGGGCGACCGCGGGAAAAATGGTTTGGTTGTTTGGAATTTTGAAAGCATGTCGGGATAGTTGCACCCGGGTGTTAGTCGTAAAATATTATTATTTGGTCATAAATATTAGTCATTTGAACCGCGAGCGTGCTTAAATTGGACCGATCATATTGATCTGTGCAAAACCGTCAAGTCTAATCACACAAGCTGGCCACTTGTGAATGACCAACCGTAACAGACTTAAAACAGCTTGAGCACAAATACAATGAAGTCCTGGAGAATAGAATGAATTCCCGGGTCGTTAAGTCCCACGGAGACTCAATGGTGTGCAAACACTTTCAGACGATAGAATGATCACTAAGGATAGTGATCGGAAAGGATTTGGATTGAATATTACACTACTGAAAAAGTTTATAAAATAAAGCGACTTAAATACAAATTAAGAAAATTAAAAAGATAAAATATATTAAATAAACGCTATCACTATTTTTAAAATTGATGAACGTTTAAAACTTAAAACTTAAAACTTACGTTTAAATAAAATTACGTAAACGTACAAAATAAAAAGTGAGATCTAAGAAATAAAAGTCCTAAAAATATGAAAAATACATTTTTACAAACCTAATGATAAAAGAAAATTATTAGAAAAAGAAAATTATTTTTATAACTAATTATCCAACTAAAAACTATTTTTAACTATTAAATAATTACCTAAAATACTAGAAAATGTGAAATAAAGCTAGAAAAATAAAATTAAGACTTAGAAAAATCTAAAATATCAAAAGAGAATTTTCAAAACTATTTTTATATTTTTCTGATTATTTTTCTATTTTCTAGGAATTTTAAACTATTTAAAACTAATTAAATTACTTAAAAATACAAATTTAACTAAGAAAAATATAGAAAAATATTTTTTTGTCTTTTTATATTTATCTAAACTTAAGAAAATTGAAAAATTATTTTTTTGAACCTTTTCTTAATTTTTTGTATTAAAAGCTAATTAAAAAGTGCTAAAAACTAATTAAAATCAAGAAAAATAGCAAACCAGCTAGGAAAAATCTGAAAATTTCAGGAAAACTCTAAAATAATAATAAGAATCTAGGAAAAATGGAAAGACGGATGGTTGTTTGGAGGAATATGAAACTGATGTGGAATGTGCTTAGAAATAAGCACTTTTAATAAGCTAAAGGGATAAAACAAGCACCCAACTGATACACAAGCTACTATAAGCTAAAAGAGCTAAAATGCAACAAGAAACAACAAGCTATACTGATGAGTGTCTTAATACTCATCATTTTTGTACAAAATAAACTGCAAAATCATCTGAAAACACTCAGAAACACATCAAAATGATCAAAATATCACAAATCAGTGTTTTATGTGTTTTAAATGCAAAAATATCAAAATCAGATGAAAAACATATCAAATTTGCAAAAATTGCAGTTTTAGTCCCCCAACTTTCAAAAATTGTCAAAAATAGTCCCTGAGTCAAAATTTCAAAAGAAAAATCACCAAAGGTCCTTTTTAAATCATAACTTGTCAAAATTAGTCCTTTGGTGAAAAATATAAAAAGTTTTGAGAAAATTACAAATTGGCCCTTCAAGTTTAAGAATTGACAGAAATGGTCCCTGGAAAATCTGAAAATGGCAACTTTGGTCCTTGTAATATTAACACTTGTCAATTTCAGTCCTTGGAGCAACTTTGAGATTTGGCAGAACTGGTCCCTGGAATTTCAGAATTTACACACTAGTCCTTGTCATTTATTAAGCCAACAAACCTTTTTTGGACCCTAGTCAATTCTATTGTGACCCTGCCACTTAACCATTTTGACCCCTTGCATTATTAAACCTCTGGTCAACAAACCAGTCAAACAAACACCCAAACAACCCCTACCCGCCTTTTTCAGTGTCTTCCCCAACATCTAGCCCTGCAAAACCAACCAACCCATCCCCCCTCCTCACCTTTCCACCTTTCTTGTTCCCCCCTCCTCAACATCCTTCCAATAGCATTTAATGCCCCTTCACTTCCACACTCAACACTCAACTGCTAAAAATCACTTTCCCGCCAAAAACAATGAATGGCCAAAAATGACCCTAAGTCATCCAAGGGTGGAGATTTTTGATGGGATTTAGTCAGAGATGAAAGAGAAAGAGATTGGGGTATAAAAGAGAGAGATTGAAGCAAGTTTGAGGAGTAGTTAGTTTTTAGTTTTTTCTTTGAATGTCGTTTTTTTTTTACTTATCTTAATTAAGAGTTTTAAAATGTAACTTTAAGCTTATTTGTATGAAACTCAAGAAATCTTATCTTTGTAATTTACTTTTAAGCATCAATATCAAGTTTTTATTTAAATTCCAAGTTTAGTGTTTACTGTGGTATTATTCAGTTTCAAGTTCTCATTTACAAGCTTGTAAAAGCTCAATTTCCATCTCACATAAACTTATTAAGGCTTGTTATAGTTCTCTATAAGCTCATATTACAGTTTCAAGCAATTTAGTAAAAAGTCAACCAAAGTCAACTGTTGATGCTCATTGGGTTTGGTAATGAACAATGGTGATGCAGAGGTGATAATGGGTGGAAATAAGCATAGGTTAGGTTAGTATTTGGTTTGGTTTTAGTCTGCATACCAGTTGGGCCCTTGTGAGTTCCATTTTCATTTCCATCTTCTTTTCAACATTGCATTTTATGCTCATAGTGAATCTGTGGTCATTAGTGGTTATAACTTGTTTGTTAAGCTGTATTAGTGATAGCTGAACTAAGTTTAAGTGTCTTATTTAGCTCATTCAGTAGTTGGCTTATGTTAAGTTGCAAAACATGTTTTTAAGTAATGTTTGGTTTAGAACACAAAACTGTTTTAGAGGTAAAAAGATTGCATTAGATCAGTGGTTCTATGTTTGTTATGGTTCATTTAGTTCAAATCTGTCTTTGTTTTGTTGAAATTTGAGCTCTAAGTCAAAATCAGATTACCACTGCTCTTGTTTGCATTTCTGATAGAATCAGTTACCATAATCATCACACATAGGTTTAGAAATTGTTAAACAAGCTTGTGAAAGTCTTATTTCATCTTTTTACATCCAAATCAGTCACACATTTGCATTTGAATTTCATTTTAGTCAATCTCACTTCTGTTTTTAAAAAAAGTCAACACCAGGTCTGAACCCAGTTTGTGCAGAAAGTGCAGCAACTGCACAGACTTCAATTCAAATAGTTAAGGTCTGAGATTTGGCACATTAGGAGTAGGCTAGGTGGTCTTTGAGACCACTTATCTGGTTTTCTCATTTGCTTATTGAATAAGCATTTGCATCAGCTTAAACAGTGGACCAGTTTAGTGATTTGGCTTATGTAGCAGATTTCTTAAATCATTGGTTAAATGCTCATTAGGTGTTAGAACTAGTTTGCATTAGTTGCCTTAGAGTAGCTTTACCTTAATCTAGCTTCTGTATCAGTTTGGTTCACTGTAGTGCTTTTTAGCTTATTTTCAAAGTGCTTATTTAGGACAGTTTACTTAGCAGCTCTCTATTCTTCCACTTAAGCCCTAGGTTTTATATTTTTCTCTGATTTAGAATAATATTTTAGAATTTCCCTGCAAGTTTCATATTTTTTAGACACTGTTTACTATTTTTCTTAATTAAAATCAGTTTTTAATCATTTTTAATTAGCTCTAATTGCATTTAATTGAGAAAAAGTTCCAAAAAATAATTTTTCAATTTTAATAGTTTAAGATAAATATAAAAAGCCAAAAAAGTATTTTTCCCAATTTTTCTTAGTTAAATTTGTATTTTTAGATAATTTAATTAGTTTTTAATAGTTTTTAATTAATAAAAAATAGAAAAATAATCAGAAAATTACAAAAATAGTTTTGAAAAGTCTATTTTGATATTTTAGATTTTTCTAAGTCTTAATTTTATTTTCCTAGTTTTATTTCCTATTTTCTTGTATTTTAGGTAATTATTTAATAGTTAAAAATAGTTTTTAATTAATAATAATTAGATAAATAGTTATAAAAATAATTTTCTTTTTCTAAATATTTTCTTTTATCATTAGGATTGTAAAAATGTATTTTTCATATTTTTAGGATTTATATTGTATAAGTTTCACTTTTTATTTTGTACGTTTACGTTATTTTTATTTAAACGTAAGTTTTTAGTTTTAAGTTTTAAACGTTCATCAATTTTAAAATAGTGATAGCGTTTATTTAAAATTTTTTATCTTTTTAACTTTCTTTAAATTTGCATTTTAGCCCTTGTAGTTTATGTCCTTCTCCTTAGTTATAATAATTCACAAAATCCTTTCCCGTTCAAATCTCGCGATCACTTTACGTTTGATAATCCATTGCATAGCTCGCTGGGACATAACGACCCGGGGAGACCCTATACTCCTCAGATCTTCATTGAGTTCGTGTTCAAACTGTTTTAAGGTTCTTACGGTCTGCCATTCACAAGTGGCAGGCTTGTGTGAGAAACCTTGACGGTTTTGCACGCATCAAATTTTTGGCGCCGCTGCCGGGGAGCTGTGGTGATTATCTTACGTCTAGCAGATTAGTTATTTGAGCTTCACTCTTTGTTCATACCATCCATCTGTATATGTTTATATTTTCTTATCCAAAAATCAAAAAAATATTCTTCTCATTCCTCTTATTCGTTGATTCTATTTCTCTTACCCTCTTTTGCCGTTTAATTCTATTCTTCGTATCCTCTCAACCATTTGATTCTCTTCTTAATCCTCTATATGTTTAATTCTTATGTCGACAATCGTCAACTTCATCGTCAGAAATGTGTGTGAGCGGTGTGGAGGGCCTAGTTCAAGCGAATTTTGCAATTCGTGCGAATTATCCATCAAAAATTCTTTTCAAAGTTATTTCGACCACCCGCCACAACCTGAAATACATTCTAATCTTGACAAACCAGTTCAAACGTCGGAGATACCCCAAGCACCCACCGAGGATTACGAGGACACTTTCTTTAAAGATAGAGCCCGTAATCTAATCGAACAAATTCAAGCCGATGAAAAAAGGTCGAGAATTAGAATTGAGTACGATGAACCCGTTCACACACCGGTTACTAGCAAGAATGACTTTCCTAATCTTCACGTTTCCCAAGAACCAGAACCGGAGACCATAACGGAAGTGGTGGAAATTGCTAGCTCTCAGAGCACACCACTTGTCCCACCTCCGGATTTTTCTGAATGTTCTTCGAGACTTGATGGTCATTCGGATCACCATGTTGGTTTTGTTGATTCTTTGAATAAACCGATTCCTCTTCATAACTCTCAAATGCAATCGTTTATTCCTTGTGTCGGTTGTGGTGAGCCTCTCTTTGGTTCACCCTGTCGTTGGTGTACGTGTGTACAATGTGGTAATGATATTCATAACGGGAGTTATTTGTTTTGTGGTTCGAGGAATTCATTTGATTATGATCCTAATCCGAACTCATTTAACGACCCCTCAAATTTTTCCAATTACCCACCACAGCCCGACTTATCTTCATACAATCAACAATACTGTTGTGAATTTTGTGGAGGTCCTCACCAAGGATTTGAGTGTCAATCCGGAAACACGTTTGTCTATGAACAGTTTTCCAGTGATGCTCAGAACTTTGGATATGACCAAAATCCATATGATTCACCATTCCAAACTCAACAGTTTTACTGTTGTGAGTACTGTGGAGGTCCCCATTTCAGCTCTGATTGTCAAATAGGGAACCCAGTTCCTTGTAACAATCATGACTCTCACATATTTGAAAATTTCCAACCTCCACAGCATTATACGGTTCAAACTCCACCTGAGCCGTTGTCTCATGAAATCTCCCAAGATCTTGAAACCGCAATGAAATCACTTAATGATATGATGCAAAACTTTAAGGATCAAGTGAGTGGTGAAAAGACCATGGGAGAATTGCTTGCCGAAGAGCGAGAGGCCCGCCAATCTAAGGAGGAATTATTAGTCCTAGAGCATGCAGCTCTAAGGCGTTCCCAATTTCTTAAGGCGGCTCTCTATGATGATGACGAGGAGAGTTTTTATCCTTTTAAAGATAATACTTCTCAACTCCCTCAGTCAGTTGATATTCCAGCAGTTGAGATTTCATCTCAAACGACTGCTATCACACTCGAAGCTCCCACTCACTCTCTGAACATGGGGGACGAGCATCTTGACACTGTTCCTGAAAAGGAATCGGACGAATTCATAAAGTCTAGTGTTGAGGACCTTATCCCAATCCCGAGAGAGTCACAGGGAACTCCTGATCATATGTGTGATTCTCTTTCCTCTCTTGAGTGTTCAAATGATCATTTGGAAACTTTCTCTGATTTTAGCAACGATTGTGCTTCCTTTGGAAACATCGAGTTTGTTGAGGCATCACTCCCGCAGTCTGACCCTCTTCTTGAGGAGTTCTCCGGTGAACTCACTCACATCAATCCACTCTTTGATTTCGAAGCCGATCTGGGAGAGACTGAAAGTCTCCTTGATAATGATCGTTCACTCACTTCTTATCCCAACAGTCCAATAGAGAATGTTGATCACTTTGTTCCCGAAACATTCAAAGCTACTTTCACCAATCCTCTATTTGAATTCGACTCTGAATTCACTTCAATTTCTGAGAATCCACTCTTTGATACTCAGATTGAGGATGGTGATGAGCCCACAATGGAACAAGAGTTCACAATTTCACCTCATGTGAATGATTCTCTTCATGAAGAGTTCTCCGGTGAACTCTCTCATGACATATCTCCTCCGGAACATGATCATTTCTATTTTGATCTTGAGGATGATATTAGCTTGGAGGAAGGTGTACTCTATCGTATGAGTTTGCTTATTGATGATACTACCTTCACCCTTCCTCCCGATATGTCTACATTTGAGGATGAAGAATGGATCTTGATTGTTATCAGAACCTTTCTTCCTTTCCTCAAATATCTTGTGATTTCTCTCCATCTTCACTCCTTCGGGAATGAAGACACTATCTTTGACCCCGGCATTTTCATTTATCATTTTTTGAGCCGGTTCTATGTATATCTCATCGGTGTGGAACTTTCATGTACTTCAATGTTTATCCAAACATCTTGAATGAAAGTCTGATGGAGATTGTTTCTTCCACTTTGCTTCCCCATGAACCAATGAATTCGGGGTCGAGTCAAGCTAGCGACTCGGTAATCAAAAACAGTAGCTTAACATGGGTTTTCACCCATGTGTTCCACCCTAGTGTGGGGGAGTGCCCCACATGTTATATATATAAGTTTTCAAGTAAAAAAAAAAAAAAAAAAAAAAAAAAAAAAAATCTTCTTTCTAAATAATGGCCGTAGTATTTCCCTTTTACGTTCTTTGTTTCGGCATAACCGTCGGTACTTTGAATATTGAGGGCAATATTCATTTCTAAGTGTGGGGGGGAATTCTCACGAATTTTATCATATAATTATACCAATTCCCCCGTTTTTGGCCAAATTTTTTTTTGGAGTAAGTGTTTTACACTTTCTCATTTGGTTATCAGTCCGCCATGTCTGTAAGACAAAAGGATTGGCTAATCCAGGAGCAAACGGCTCTTGGTAAAGATTTCTCAAATCCGTTTATATGGCTTGCAATTTGCCCAAAATTGTATGGTATTCAGCTCACCATATCCTAAAAAGTGAAGAGTTGGCTAGCCCGCAAGGTTATGGCTTGTGGTAAAGGCAGTGGAAAATCCATAATTGGTAATCAGCTCACCAAAGATAATATTGATAATTTATCTAAGAGTTGGCTAGTCCGGAAGGGTACGGCTTCTGGTAAAGACAAATCAAATCCGTTGAAAGCTGGTGGTTTGCTCAAAATCACATGGTTATCGGTGTACCATGGTTCTTACTTGAACTGAAACATTTGGCTACTCCAGAAGTAATGGATTTTGGTAAAGAGATTAAAATCCATTATGTTTTCTCAAATCATTGCTAGGGACTAGCAATATCTCAGTGTGGGGGATTGATGAGTGTCTTAATACTCATCATTTATGTACAAAATAAACTGCAAAATCATCTGAAAACACTCAGAAACACATCAAAATGATCAAAATATCACAAATCAGTGTTTTATGTGTTTTAAATGCAAAAATATCAAAATCAGATGAAAAACATATCAAATTTGCAAAAATTGCAGTTTTAGTCCCCCAACTTTCAAAAATTGTCAAAAATAGTCCCTGAGTCAAAATTTCAAAAGAAAAATCACCAAAGGTCCTTTTTAAATCATAACTTGTCAAAATTAGTCCTTTGGTGAAAAATATAAAAAGTTTTGAGAAAATTACAAATTGGCCCTTCAAGTTTAAGAATTGACAAAAATGGTCCCTGGAAAATCTGAAAATGGCAACTTTGGTCCTTGTAATATTAACACTTGTCAATTTCAGTCCTTGGAGCAACTTTGAGATTTGGCAGAATTGGTCCCTGGAATTTCAGAATTTACACACTAGTCCTTGTCATTTATTAAGCCAACAAACCTTTTTTGGACCCTAGTCAATTCTATTGTGACCCTGCCACTTAACCATTTTGACCCCTTGCATTATTAAACCTCTAGTCAACAAACCAGTCAAACAAACACCCAAACAACCCCTACCCGCCTTTTTCAGTGTCTTCCCCAACATCTAGCCCTGCAAAACCAACCAACCCATCCCCCCTCCTCACCTTTCCACCTTTCTTGTTCCCCCCTCCTCAACATCCTTCCAATAGCATTTAATGCCCCTTCACTTCCACACTCAACACTCAACTGCTAAAAATCACTTTCCCGCCAAAAATAATGAATGGCCAAAAATGACCCTAAGTCATCCAAGGGTGGAGATTTTTGATGGGATTTAGTCAGAGATGAAAGAGAAAGAGATTGGGGTATAAAAGAGAGAGATTGAAGCAAGTTTGAGGAGTAGTTAGTTTTTAGTTTTTTCTTTGAATGTCGTTTTTTTTTACTTATCTTAATTAAGAGTTTTAAAATGTAACTTTAAGCTTATTTGTATGAAACTCAAGAAATCTTATCTTTGTAATTTACTTTTAAGCATCAATATCAAGTTTTTATTTAAATTCCAAGTTTAGTGTTTACTGTGGTATTATTCAGTTACAAGTTCTCATTTACAAGCTTGTAAAAGCTCAATTTCCATCTCACATAAACTTATTAAGGCTTGTTATAGTTCTCTATAAGCTCATATTACAGTTTCAAGCAATTTAGTAAAAAGTCAACCAAAGTCAACTGTTGATGCTCATTGGGTTTGGTAATGAACAATGGTGATGCAGAGGTGATAATGGGTGGAAATAAGCATAGGTTAGGTTAGTATTTGGTTTGGTTTTAGTCTGCATACCAGTTGGGCCCTTGTGAGTTCCATTTTCATTTCCATCTTCTTTTCAACATTGCATTTTATGCTCATAGTGAATCTGTGGTCATTAGTGGTTATAACTTGTTTGTTAAGCTGTATTAGTGATAGCTGAACTAAGTTTAAGTGTCTTATTTAGCTCATTCAGTAGTTGGCTTATGTTAAGTTGCAAAACATGTTTTTAAGTAGTGTTTGGTTTAGAACACAAAACTGTTTTAGAGGTAAAAAGATTGCATTAGATCAGTGGTTCTATGTTTGTTATGGTTCATTTAGTTCAAATCTGTCTTTGTTTTGTTGAAATTTGAGCTCTAAGTCAAAATCAGATTACCACTGCTCTTGTTTGCATTTCTGATAGAATCAGTTACCATAATCATCACACATAGGTTTAGAAATTGTTAAACAAGCTTGTGAAAGTCTTATTTCATCTTTTTACATCCAAATCAGTCACACATTTGCATTTGAATTTCATTTTAGTCAATCTCACTTCTGTTTTTAAAAAAAGTCAACACCAGGTCTGAACCCAGTTTGTGCAGAAAGTGCAGCAACTGCACAGACTTCAATTCAAATAGTTAAGGTCTGAGATTTGGCACATTAGGAGTAGGCTAGGTGGTCTTTGAGACCACTTATCTGGTTTTCTCATTTGCTTATTGAATAAGCATTTGCATCAGCTTAAACAGTGGACCAGTTTAGTGATTTGGCTTATGTAGCAGATTTCTTAAATCATTGGTTAAATGCTCATTAGGTGTTAGAAATAGTTTGCATTAGTTGCCTTAGAGTAGCTTTACCTTAATCTAGCTTCTGTATCAGTTTGGTTCACTGTAGTGCTTTTTAGCTTATTTTCAAAGTGCTTATTTAGGACAGTTTACTTAGCAGCTCTCTATTCTTCCACTTAAGCCCTAGTTTTTATATTTTTCTCTGATTTAGAATAATATTTTAGAATTTCCCTGCAAGTTTCATATTTTTTAGACACTGTTTACTATTTTTCTAAATTAAAATCAGTTTTTAATCATTTTTAATTAGCTCTAATTGCATTTAATTGAGAAAAAGTTCCAAAAAATAATTTTTCAATTTTAATAGTTTAAGATAAATATAAAAATCCAAAAAAGTATTTTTCCCAATTTTTCTTAGTTAAATTTGTATTTTTAGATAATTTAATTAGTTTTTAATAGTTTTTAATTAATAAAAAATAGAAAAATAATCAGAAAATTACAAAAATAGTTTTGAAAAGTCTATTTTGATATTTTAGATTTTTCTAAGTCTTAATTTTATTTTCCTAGTTTTAATTCCTATTTTATTGTATTTTAGGTAATTATTTAATAGTTAAAAATAGTTTTTAATTAATAATAATTAGATAAATAGTTATAAAAATAATTTTCTTTTTCTAAATATTTTATTTTATCATTAGGATTGTAAAAATGTATTTTTCATATTTTTAGGATTTATATTGTATAAGTTTCACTTTTTATTTTGTACGTTTACGTTATTTTTATTTAAACGTAAGTTTTTAGTTTTAAGTTTTAAACGTTCATCAATTTTAAAATAGTGATAGCGTTTATTTAATATTTTTTATCTTTTTAACTTTCTTTAAATTTGCATTTTAGCCCTTGTAGTTTATGTCCTTCTCCTTAGTTATAATAATTCACAAAATCCTTTCCCGTTCAAATCTCGCGATCACTTTACGTTTGATAATCCATTGCATAGCTCGCTGGGACATAACGACCCGGGGAGACCCTATACTCCTCAGATCTTCATTGAGTTCGTGTTCAAACTGTTTTAAGGTTCTTACGGTCTGCCATTCACAAGTGGCAGGCTTGTGTGAGAAACCTTGACGGTTTTGCACGCATCATATACCCTCTGGATTGGCAGATTGCTCAGATTTGATGTTTGAGCTTTTGAGCTAAAACAGTTGAGAGGGTGGCTACTTTGGGCTTAGAAATAAGCAACTAGATAAGCTAGAAATTGTAAAACAGATAAAGGGACCTAAAGAAGACCTGGGTGAGAGCTTAAAATCCAAAAACCAGACTTTGACAAGCTCTTGAGAGCTCTGTGCAAAGGGCTGCACATACTGAGAAAACTCAGCATAAGCTGAATTTCATGAGCAGGGGAAAAATAGCTTAAAAGAGAAGCTTGTTTGGAGCTAAAAGAAAAATTGCAAAATTATACAAAAATGGTAACAAGAAACTAGAGCAGTAGGACTTTTTTAAATAACAAGTTGCATTTGATTTGGCTTAGAAATGAGTAAATGAAAAATCCTCCTAGGTTGGCCAAAACTGACTTTTCAAGCTTTTGACTTTTTAAGCAAAACTGAAAAGTTGACTTAAATGAAATTTGATCTAGATTTAAGGACTGAGAATGATGTAAATATATGAAATAAAGCTACTACAACCTAACTCTATGGATTTTACACACAAAATGAGCTTTTGACTTGAAAATGACTCAACAGGTAACTGATTAAGACAGATATGAAGGAATTTTGACTTTAGAGCTTGCAGGCACAAGTCAAAGACTAGAATGGTTACATATGAGCTAACCAAGCTTGAACCAACAAATCTTAATCACTGAAATGACCTAAAAGATATATTTGCAGTCAAATCCAAACACACCTTATTATCACTGATTTGCAAAATAAAGGAGCTAACTACTGGATTATCATGTATCATTGATCAAACTGAGATTATAAGACCTAAATAAAACTATATAAACAGGTTTAACTTATTGATGACCACATATATTCATATAAGCATGAAATGCAAAAATGGCATGAAAAGTGAAAATGAGAAATTACTCACCACTTGTCCAGCTGTTATGCAAGCTAAAACCAGACCCAAATCCTACACTACCCTAACCTATTTCAACCCAATTTCAAGCTGCATCAACCCAATATCCATTACCAAACCCAATTTGCATCAACATTTGACTTTTGTTGACCATCAACCAAACTGCTTGAATCTGAAATGTTAGCTTATACAAAGCTAAAAGGAACTTATTTAAGCTCAATGGAACTGAATGATAAGCTATTTGAAGCTTAAAAGCAAGAGTTTGACATTAAATTTCTCAACAGTGGACTTAAAATTTGGAATTTATATAAAAGACTTGAATTTAAACTCAAAAGCACATACAAAGATGTTTTCACTTACATATGATACCTGGAAACTAAAATTACAACATTTTAACTAAAACTAAAACATTAAGTTGAAAAAACGACATTAGGAAAAAACTAAAAAGCTAACTACTCTCCCAAACTTACTTCAACCTTCCTTTTTATACTCCCACATGTCTTCTTCTCTCTCTCTCTGCAAATCCCACCTCTCTTTATGGCCTTTGGATCACTTCAATTGATATTGGCCGTTTGATTGGTTTTGGCGGGAATTGGGTATTTGACAGTTGGATGAGGTTGAGTGTGGGAGTAGGGTGCATTTAATGCCCTTTGGAGTATTGTTGAGGATGAGGGGACATGGAGGAGAAAAGGTGAGGAGGGGGGATGGGGAGGCTGAGTTGCAGGGCTAGTGTTGGGGAAGAAGAAAAAGGCGGGGCATAGGGTGGTTGTTTGTTTGACTTTAGGTGTTTGACCAGTGTTTAATAATAAAGGGTAGGGTCAAATACAAAGGGAAAGGTCCAATTGGTTAATATGGCAGGGTCCAGTTGGGATTATGACAAGGGGTCACATGGGTAATAAAGGCTTAATGACAAGGACTTAGTGTGTAAATTCTGAAAATGCAAGGACCAATCCTGTCAATTATGCAAAGTTGTTCCAAGGGCTAAAAGTGACAATGTTCAATAATGCAAGGACCAAACTTGACATTTTCGATTTTCCAGGGGCCATTTCTGCCAATTTTGAAACTTGGAGGACCAATCTTGTAATTTTCTCAAACTTTTTATATTTTTCACCAAAGGACTAATTATGACAAGTTATGATTTAAAAAGGACCTTTGGTGATTTTTCTTTTGAAATTAGGACTCAGGGACTATTTTTGACAATTTTAGAAACTTGGGGGACTGAAACTGCCAATTATGCAAACTTTGCTCATTTTTCATCTGATTTTGAACATTTTGCATCTGAAACATATAAAATGCAATTTTGGAATATTTTCAGTATTTTGATGCATTTCTGAGCATTTTAAGACGTTTTGCAGTTCAGATTGACCCAAAAATGATGAGTATTTACACACTCATCAATCCCCCACACTAAACTATTACTAGTCCCTAGCAATCTTTTGAGAAAACATAATGGATTTGAAACTCTTTACCAAAAGCCATTACTTCTGGAGTAGCCAAATGTTTCAGTTCAAGTAAGAACCATGGTACACCGATAACCATGTGATTTTGAGCAAACCACCAGCTTTCAACGGATTTGATTTTGTCTTTACCAGAAGCCGTTTGCTCTGGACTAGCCAACTCTTAGATAAATTATCAATATTATCTTTGGTGAGCTGAATACCAATTATGGTTTTTCCACTGCCTTTACCACAAGCCATAATCTTGCGGGCTAGCCAACTCTTCACTTTTTAGGATATGGTGAGCTGAAAACCATACAATTTTGGGCAAATTGCAAGCCATATAAACGGATTTGATATATCTTTACCAAGAGCCGTTTGCTCCTGGATTAGCCAATCCTTTTGTCTTACAGACAAGGCGGACTGATAACCAAGCTGAGTAAGTGTAGAACACTTACTCCAAAAAAAAAATTTTGGCCAAAAACGGGGGAATTGGGTGGATAATACATGAAATTCGCGAGAATTCCCCCCCACACTTAGAAATGAATATTGCCCTCAATATTCAAAGTACCGGCGGTTATGCCGAAACAAAGAACGTAAAAGGGAAATATTACGGCCATTATTATGAAAGTTTTTTTTTTTTTTTTTTTTTTTTTTTTTTTTTTTTTTTTTTTTTTTAAAGATATATATATATATAACATGTGGGGCATCACCCCCACACTTAGGTGGTAGAAAGGGGTAAGAAGTCAGAAATATGGGTGAAAACCCATATGGTGTGTGCTACTATTTTTGATTTCCGAGTCGCTAGCTTGACTCGACCCCGAATTCATTGGTTCATGGGGAAGCAAAGTGGAAGAAACAATCTCCATCGGACTTTCATTCAAGATGTTTGGATAAACATTGAAGTATGTGAAAGTTCCACACCGACGAGATATACAGAGAAAGACCCGGCTCACAGATGATAAATGAAAATGCCGGGGTCAAAGATAGTGTCCTCACTCCCGAAGGAGTGAAGAAGAGAGGAAGTCACATCATAAGTGAGGAATGGAAGGAAGATGTTTATAACAATTAGGATCCATTCGTCATCCTCAAATCTAGACATATCGGGAGGAAGAGTGAAGGTAGTATCATCAATAAGCAAACTCTTATGATAGAGTACACCTTCCTCCGAGCCAATATCATCCTCAAGATCAAAATAGAAATGATCATATTCCGGAGGAGATATGTCATGAGAGAGTTCACCGGAGAACTCTTCATGAAGAGAATCATTGGAAAAAGCCTCAAGCTCGGGCTTGTCCAATGTAGAGTCACTATCCACAACGGGGATAGGAGATGAAGCTGACTTAGCACAGAATGATTCGATCTTAGAAACGAGGAGATTTATATTGAACAATTTTTCACGAAGTATCTCGTCCTCAATTTCCAGATCATCAGAATTTCTCACTTCTTCTAAGCTAACTAGCTCAGAAGGTAGCTCCTCGACATAATCGATGTCTCCATAGGATAAAGAATCGTCAAACGAAGTACAATCGTTATCAGAATCGGAGAACATCTTGACATGATCATATGGAATGTCAAGAGGAGGAGAAGAATCATCATTAAGAGGCTCATCACACATATTACCGAAGATAACTTCGGACTCACTTGGGGTTGGAACAAGGCTCTCAACACTAGACGATTCCATTTCTGGAATAGTGCTAGGAGGCTCGTCCCCCATTATGAGAGAGTCTTTGGAAGCAATAAAAGGTAAGATAGGTGTGATAGCAATAGACTGAGGGAGTTGAGAAATGATATCTTTCAAAGGAATAACACTCTCCTCGTCGTCCTCATAATATTCCCTCATTTGAATACTGTCCTCATCATCATCGTCATCATATCGGATTCTTATGTTCATCTGCTGAAGCTTACATACCATTCTTTTCATTTGTAGTTTCTTTCGAATGCGTATTTCTTCAGAACTTTGAGGAAGATTACACTCCTCGTGATCATTGAAATGCTGTGAAGGCTCGGAAGTCTGATGACTGATGGGATACTGTGGGGGTTGGAAATTGTCAAAACCGGGAGAATTGGAATTATGAAAATTTTGATTCATCGGTTGACATTCAAAAGTCGCATGAGGACCCCCGCAATTCTCACAACAGAGATAATTGGGAAAATAACTTTCACCAAAGTTCTAATTGTAACATGGTTCCGGCTCATAGACAAGCGGGACCCGTGGTGGACAATCAAAACCGTAATGAGAATCATTCCCACAAAACTCGCATGAGTAGGATTCGTATTGGGGTTGTGGAGGTAGGTAGGAAAAATCGGGTGTTTCATTATTTGAAATGGGATCGGGATTACCGACAAACTTGTCTCCGAAACTCACATTGGTACATCGCCGACAATTTCCACCGTTAAATGGACCTCCACACCAGGAACATGTTGAAAACCATGACATGAAGAATTAAACAGATAAGAGGGATAAGAGATGAAGAATTAAACGGTTATAGAGGATAAGGAATGGAGAATTAAACAGGTTTGAGGATAAAGAAATGTAGAATTAAACAGATTAGAGGATAAAGGATGGATATTTTTGGATTTTTGAAAAATATGCTATAAAAACAAAGAATGAAAATATTTTTGGAGTTGCTAACACTTCAGGAAAAGTGTTAATGAACTTTTTGGATTTTTTTTTTTTTTTTTAACTTTACAAAAAACTTTTTACAAAAGATGGTATATGTGCAAGAATGGATCTGAAAAAGGGTTAACACACGCTAAAGCCTCCCCGGCAGCGGCGCCAAAATTTGATCTGTGCAAAACCGTCAAGTCTAATCACACAAGCTGGCCACTTGTGAATGACCAACCGTAACAGACTTAAAACAGCTTGAGCACAAATACAATGAAGTCCTGGAGAATAGAATGAATTCCCGGGTCGTTAAGTCCCACGGAGACTCAATGGTGTGCAAACACTTTCAGACGATAGAATGATCACTAAGGATAGTGATCGGAAAGGATTTGGATTGAATATTACACTACTGAAAAAGTTTATAAAATAAAGCGACTTAAATACAAATTAAGAAAATTAAAAAGATAAAATATATTAAATAAACGCTATCACTATTTTTAAAATTGATGAACGTTTAAAACTTAAAACTTAAAACTTACGTTTAAATAAAATTACGTAAACGTACAAAATAAAAAGTGAGATCTAAGAAATAAAAGTCCTAAAAATATGAAAAATACATTTTTACAAACCTAATGATAAAATAAAATTATTAGAAAAAGAAAATTATTTTTATAACTAATTATCCAACTAAAAACTATTTTTAACTATTAAATAATTACCTAAAATACAAGAAAATGTGAAATAAAGCTAGAAAAATAAAATTAAGACTTAGAAAAATCTAAAATATCAAAAGAGAATTTTCAAAACTATTTTTATATTTTTCTGATTATTTTTCTATTTTCTAGGAATTTTAAACTATTTAAAACTAATTAAATTACTTAAAAATACAAATTTAACTAAGAAAAATATAGAAAAATATTTTTTTGTCTTTTTATATTTATCTAAACTTAATAAAAATGAAAAATTATTTTTTTGAACCTTTTCTTAATTTTTTGTATTAAAAGCTAATTAAAAAGTGCTAAAAACTAATTAAAATCAAGAAAAATAGCAAACCAGCTAGGAAAAATCTGAAAATTTCAGGAAAACTCTAAAATAATAATAAGAATCTAGGAAAAATGGAAAAACAGATGGTTGTTTGGAGGAATATGAAACTGATGTGGAATGTGCTTAGAAATAAGCACTTTCAATAAGCTAAAGGGATAAAACAAGCACCCAACTGATACACAAGCTACTATAAGCTAAAAGAGCTAAAATGCAACAAGAAACAACAAGCTATACCCTCTGGATTGGCAGATTGCTCAGATTTGATGTTTGAGCTTTTGAGCTAAAACAGTTGAGAGGGTGGCTACTTTGGGCTTAGAAATAAGCAACTAGATAAGCTAGAAATTGGAAAACAGATAAAGGGACCTAAAGAAGACCTGGGTGAGAGCTTAAAATCCAAAAACCAGACTTTGACAAGCTCTTGAGAGCTCTGTGCAAAGGGCTGCACATACTGAGAAAACTCAGCATAAGCTGAATTTCATGAGCAGGGGAAAAAGAGCTTAAAAGAGAAGCTTGTTTGGAGCTAAAAGAAAAATTGCAAAATTATACAAAAATGGTAACAAGAAACTAGAGCAGTAGGACTTTTTAAAATAACAAGTTGCATTTGATTTGGCTTAGAAATGAGTAAATGAAAAATCCTCCTAGGTTGGCCAAAACTGACTTTTCAAGCTTTTGACTTTTTAAGCAAAACTGAAAAGTTGACTTAAATGAAATTTGATCTAGATTTAAGGACTGAGAATGATGTAAATATATGAAATAAAGCTACTACAACCTAACTCTATGGATTTTACACACAAAATGAGCTTTTGACTTGAAAATGACTCAACAGGTAACTGATTAAGACAGATATGAAGGAATTTTGACTTTAGAGCTTGCAGGCACAAGTCAAAGACTAGAATGGTTACATATGAGCTAACCAAGCTTGAACCAACAAATCTTAATCACTGAAATGACCTAAAAGATATGTTTGCAGTCAAATCCAAACACACCTTATTATCACTGATTTGCAAAATAATGGAGCTAACTACTGGATTATCATGTATCATTGATCAAACTGAGATTATAAGACCTAAATAAAACTATATAAACAGGTTTAACTTATTGATGACCACATATATTCATATAAGCATGAAATGCAAAAATGGCATGAAAAGTGAAAATGAGAAATTACTCACCACTTGTCCAGCTGTTATGCAAGCTAAAACCAGACCCAAATCCTACACTACCCTAACCTATTTCAACCAAATTTCAAGCTGCATCAACCTAATATCCATTACCAAACCCAATTTGCATCAACATTTGACTTTTGTTGACCATCAACCAAACTGCTTGAATCTGAAATGTTAGCTTATACAAAGCTAAAAGGAACTTATTTAAGCTCAATGGAACTGAATGATAAGCTATTTGAAGCTTAAAAGCAAGAGTTTGACATTAAATTTCTCAACAGTGGACTTAAAATTTGGAATTTATATAAAAGACTTGAATTTAAACTCAAAAGCACATACAAAGATGTTTTCACTTACATATGATACCTGGAAACTAAAATTACAACATTTTAACTAAAACTAAAACATTAAGTTGAAAAAACGACATTAGGAAAAAACTAAAAAGCTAACTACTCTCCCAAACTTGCTTCAACCTTCCTTTTTATACTCCCACATGTCTTCTTCTCTCTCTCTCTGCAAATCCCACCTCTCTTTATGGCCTTTGGATCACTTCAATTGATATTGGTCGTTTGATTGGTTTTGGCGGGAATTGGGTATTTGACAGTTGGATGAGGTTGAGTGTGGGAGTAGGGTGCATTTAATGCCCTTTGGAGTATTGTTGAGGATGAGGGGACATGGAGGAGAAAAGGTGAGGAGGGGGGATGGGGAGGCTGAGTTGCAGGGCTAGTGTTGGGGAAGAAGAAAAAGGCGGGGCATAGGGTGGTTGTTTGTTTGACTTTGGGTGTTTGACCAGTGTTTAATAATAAAGGGTAGGGTCAAATACAAAGGGAAAGGTCCAATTGGTTAATATGGCAGGGTCCAGTTGGGATTATGACAAGGGGTCACATGGGTAATAAAGGCTTAATGACAAGGACTTAGTGTGTAAATTCTGAAAATGCAAGGACCAATCCTGTCAATTATGCAAAGTTGTTCCAAGGGCTAAAAGTGACAATGTTCAATAATGCAAGGACCAAACTTGACATTTTCAATTTTCCAGGGGCCATTTCTGCCAATTTTGAAACTTGGAGGACCAATCTTGTAATTTTCTCAAAATTTTTATATTTTTCACCAAAGGACTAATTATGACAAGTTATGATTTAAAAAGGACCTTTGGTGATTTTTCTTTTGAAATTAGGACTCAGGGACTATTTTTGACAATTTTAGAAACTTGGGGGACTGAAACTGCCAATTATGCAAACTTTGCTCATTTTTCATCTGATTTTGAACATTTTGCATCTGAAACATATAAAATGCAATTTTGGAATATTTTCAGTATTTTGATGCATTTCTGAGCATTTTTAGACGTTTTGCAGTTCAGATTGACCCAAAAATGATGAGTATTTACACACTCATCACATATATATTGAAATTTTGTTTCCTTTTTCATTAACATACATGAATTCATATGTTAAAGTAAGTCTTTTGTCATTTTACATTTTAAACCTTAGGCTTTGGGCATGAGCACATGCAAACCCTGAAATTATTCAAGTTGTCACTTTCGGCCCTAATCTTTGGAATCTATCACAATTGACCTCTAACTTTGCTATATTAAATCTTTAAATTTATCAATTATCATTTGTAACCCCTAATTTTGGATAATTAATAATTATTACCCTAAGGTATCTATTTCAGTCCATCACTAAAAATGAGAATACGCTTAATAACTTTAAGAATATTGATACGATTCATATAAGCAATAAATCCGTTATGACTTAAATGAGCTAACAAATATTGTACGAACCGTAATCCGTGTAGATTCATTAAAGAAGACGCGGAATTGTCTCTTGTGTTCATTCATTCGTTTGCTTCCTTTCATCGGCGTTAAGGTACAGATATTCTATCCCTTTTCAGTAAGGGTTTCTCATGACTTTCTGATCCTTTGACTTTGTTCGCTTATGATATTGAACCATTGCTATTGACCACTCTGTTATTGGACCTCTGTTACTGAACCTCTGTTATTGAACCTCTGTTACTGAACCCTTGATATTGGACTATTGTTATGAACCTCTGAATTGTGACCTATTGATATTGAACCTCTGATTATGATGACTGATATATATTGCTACACTGTGGACCTTTGTTTGACCCTTAAGATTTATACCCGAGCCAAATACTGTTAACTAGTCATGGAGGTACCATGACCGTGTCATTGATGCACCAATGGCATGACTCCAGTGTGTACGAGTGATGTTACACACCGTCCCTTTCTGTTATCTGATTATGAGCTCGATATACATTGTATGGCCACTATTTGTCTGCAGGGGCGTATGGATGCATCCTAGATCTGTACTGTACTGTTACTGATATATATACTGTTCTGGTGATGTGGTGCGTGTGTGCAATACACCCCCTCACAGGCTGGGAGCTAGCTACTCCACTGGTTACTAAGGTCTCCCCTCATATTATCTGGTATTCCGAGGTCACCCCTCCGAATACGATGGTTACTATTGATTAATGGGCTGCTATTGCCACTACTGATATTACTGTATTGTACTGTTGGCTCGGGATAGATTTCTGGCAACCCTTACACTGTTGATATACTTATATTCTACCATATGTTTACCCGAAAGCACCATATTCTGTATTGACTGCCCATTACCCTGTGCCCTTATGTGACTTATTCTTCTACCATTCCATGCACGTACCGGGTTATTATTATTATGGTTATTGAATTTGATTATGCTTTTACATGTTTTAGGTGACAATCATTTGCCCTGCAACTATATGATTAATATGTGATTGTCTGATTCATCTATTGACATGCTAATAACTGACAAACGGTTTACCATACTGTTATGTGACTCTTTGATTCGTCTGGTCCATGTTAGTGTATAAATGATTGTTTTGACGGCTTATCATGTAAACTCTATTTTGTTAACCTCGTGGTCTATGAATATCTGTTAGTATCTTTTCCTGCTTATTGTTGATCTGCCATGTGTACATTGCTGTTTATGTTACTGTATGATTGGATAAATGGTTCGACTTATGTGTTCTGGCTTGTTAACTTGTCAATTTGCTCTGCTATGTCCTTAAGTAATTCAATTGTAGTGTTCATGCTGAGTTCATGTTTGATACGTGTGGTTACCATGTCTGGCTACTGATAGTATTTCTGCTGTAGTGATACTTGTGATGTTATTAACTGTAGTTACTTGACTTGTATGATTGCCATGCTCACTTTCTAATTAATTGCTTCCGCTTGCGTTTAGTTTTCCATTTGGCTTAATTATATTCTGACTTCCTGAATTGATTGTATGTTATTCTTGTTGAGTGAATACGGCGTTTGCTAGGTTTGATTTTGTTTTCGGTACCTGTATATCGGTCTGCTTATATGTAATTATGTATATGTCGTGGATGCCTTACCCTACTTCGTTCTCCTTGTTATCTGTTCATTCTGGATATCGGTATAATTGTGTTCTGCAGGATCCTCATTGACTCATTGATTCCTTTCCGTTGCGACCTTGTTATCAGTTCCTTATTTCATTTCGCATTTCTGATTTTATGTAGCTTTCTTTTTGTTATATCTGTTCACTGGGCTTTTTAAGCTCAGCCGCATTTCTTTTCCTGCGGCAGGTTTTTAGTTTTGAAGATGGGCTTGTTGGGCTGAGAGTTGGATTAGTCGAGTAGACCGACCTTAGCTACTTTATCATTTTGGATTTAATTTGAAGAGTTATTGTTTTCAGATTTTATTTCCTTTTTGGACATATTGGAATTTGTATTTTCTTTGTAAGTCATCCGTTATATGACTTGGTAATTTATTTTATAATGCTTTAGCTTGTAAAATTTTATTTGTATGTTCTGATATGACACCAGAATGTGACACTTCTACCCTTGTCGGGTTGGGGTGTTACAGTTATGGTATCAGAGCAAAGGTTTCGTCTTGTTGACCTTAGGATTGACCTGTGAGGACTGGGTAGACACTAGGCTTCCATCTGTTCTGATCTTTGTCTATTCATTTCGATTGTCATTCAGATTTGACTTCGATATTCTCTGTCTTCGCTGGATTGACCTTCTTTCTTTCGCGGTTGATTTTGTTTGATTTTTCTTCGCGCATCTGTTTTTCGATTGTTAGATGGAGACTACTCGTGGAATCGAATATGATGGTGCCGACCCTGCATTGCTGCAGCAGTTCCTGAGCTGGAGAGGTTCGTGAAGCAGAAGCCGCACCCGACTGCCGGCTGCTGGAGACATCAGGATGCTGCTGGAGGGAGCTGGGCGGATCAACCAAAGGCGCAAAGACGGAGACAAGATTCAACTAGTGGCTGAGAAGGTTCATCTACTTCATATGATTGGGCGCGACTTGTGTTACTCCGATTTGTTTGTCACGCGTTTTGAGGTGGTTTGATATTTTGCTAAGTGATTTTGATCGGTATTGCTTCTCTTTGAGTTGTTCAGAACTCAGTTTGAATCGTGAAGTTTTATCATTTAGCATTTTGGTATTATCTCAGCTTTATATTCGGATCGTCAGTAATGAGTCACGAGGAACCGTTTCGAGCACGTTAGTGGCCTTCTCTCTTTTATGGTATGGTAAGTTGGTCTGATGCATTTTATGTTGTATGTATGTGATCTGGTCTACTTTAGTATATTGCTTGCTACCTGTATGTTATCTGTTTTGTGGTGATATCGGTTATGTGGTTTGCCATGGCCCGAGGCAGAATATATGATGACAATAAGAACTTGTTATGTGATGCAAGTATTATGACGCCCGATCAACGTGATAATACTGAGATCATATAATTGGAACTTATTGAAATCGTACGACGTCTTGGGAAATGCCTGGGGTAGGTACGTGAATGGACTAGGGCTTATATCCGTTATCCTTTGATCCTCATATTCGTTTGAAATTCTGTACCTCTTTACGAGATTCTCACCGACATCTGTTGCGTATGAGTTTTGTACGCTTTGGAACCGATATTTTATGATCTGTATGAGACTATGGATTGTTACGTCTGCCTTAAACTCGTTCGTCTCTGTGTACCCTGCGACTTCAATTTTCGAGGACGAAAATTTTCTTTTAAGAGGGGAAGAGTTGTAAAACCCTAAATTCGTTAACATGTGAAATGACCATAATGTCCCTCATCTAGCGATACGTAAAATAAGTAATCGAGCTCATCAAGTACTTATTTCATGGGATATATTTTGAGAATAAATCTTTCACTTTAACTTACAAATAAGAGTTAACACATTTAAATGTTAATGCACCTATCTAATGAACAAAATAATAATGATATACAAAAGTAAGTTGTAAAATGAAAAGATCATGAATCTTTATCCATGGGTCTAATTTTTAAAATCCCACAAGGTGCATGCCTTGATGAATTTGGTATCACGATATTAAAAAAAAGGGGTAATAGGGTTAAAGAATTTTGGGGTGCAAACTGTTGGAATGGTTTCGAAATGGGTAATGCATGGTCTCGAACGGGTATGTTTGAGGGCGACCGCGGGAAAAATGGTTTGGTTGTTTGGAATTTTGAAAGCATGTCGGGATAGTTGCACCCGGGTGTTAGTCGTAAAATATTATTATTTGGTCATAAATATTAGTCATTTGAACCGCGAGCGTGCTTAAATTGGACCGATCATATATATTGAAATTTTGTTTCCTTTTTCATTAACGTACATGAATTCATATGTTAAAGTAAGTCTTTTGTCATTTTACATTTTAAACCTTAGGATTTGGGCATGAGCACATGCAAACCCTGAAATTATTCAAGTTGTCACTTTCGGCCCTAATCTTTGGAATCTATCACAATTGACCTCTAACTTTGCTATATTAAATCTTTAAATTTATCAATTATCATTTGTAACCCCTAATTTTGGATAATTAATAATTATTACCCTAAGGTATCTATTTCGGTCCATCACTAAAAATGAGAATACGCTTAATAACTTTAAGAATATTGATACGATTCATATAAGCAATAAATCCGTTATGACTTAAATGAGCTAACAAATATTGTACGAACCGTAATCCGTGTAGATTCATTAAAGAAGACGCGGAATTGTCTCTTGTGTTCATTCATTCGTTTGCTTCCTTTCATCGGCGTTAAGGTACAGATATTCTATCCCTTTTCAGTAAGGGTTTCTCATGACTTTCTGATCCTTTGACTTTGTTCGCTTATGATATTGAACCATTGCTATTGACCACTCTGTTATTGGACCTCTGTTACTGAACCTCTGTTATTGAACCTCTGTTACTGAACCCTTGATATTAGACTATTGTTATGAACCTCTGAATTGTGACCTATTGATATTGAACCTCTGATTATGATGACTGATATATATTGCTACACTGTGGACCTTTGTTTGACCCTTAAGATTTATACCCGAGCCAAATACTGTTAACTAGTCATGGAGGTACCATGACCGTGTCATTGATGCACCAATGGCATGACTCCAGTGTGTACGAGTGATGTTACACACCGTCCCTTTCTGTTATCTGATTATGAGCTCGATATACATTGTATGGCCACTATTTGTCTGCAGGGGCGTATGGATGCATCCTAGATCTGTACTGTACTGTTACTGATATATATAATGTTCTGGTGATGTGGTGCGTGTGTGCAATACACCCCCTCACAGTCTGGGAGCTAGCTACTCCACTGGTTACTGAGGTCTCCCCTCATATTATCTGGTATTCCGAGGTCACCCCTCCGAATACGATGGTTACTATTGATTACTGGGCTGTTATTGCCACTACTGATATTACTGTATTGTACTGTTGGCTCGGGATAGATTTCTGGCAACCCTTACACTGTTGATATACTTATATTCTACCATCTGTTTTGTTAGGAATTAGAAATTCCAGGTATTAAAGAGTCGGTCACCTCAAGTATATGTAATCGTTAGAAAGCTCGTAGTCATAGGTCTTTTAAGTTAAGTAGTTATTTAGTTAAGTAACACCGTGGAGGACGGACGGGTCTTTACCCACTGTATGCCTGATCCACAGCCCGTAGTGTGGCGAATTATGTAAGACTATAAATACTCTCTACCTTCCAAGGTAGAGAGTTGGAGCTCATAATAATATCTTTCACTTTCTCTCACTAAGTTCCCTAAACCTCTAACTTTCTCTCTCTAGAATTCCATCTTATTCGCCACCTTGTGTTATGGTTTGATGTGTATGTGAAAAGTTATATCTTACAAATGGTATCAAGAGCCATGGTTAGATCATATCTTGCACATCTTTGGATTTATAGTGGTTTTTAGGTGGTTTTTGAGTTTGAAAAAGTTTAGTGGTTTTTGCATCATTTGGTTGATTTCTTGTGTTAAAGTTTGAATTTTGTTGGTACTTTTATGTTTAGAATCATCAAAAGTGTTTAGGTTTTCATTTGGTAAGCTTGAATCATCTTGGTTGGGTTGTTTTTGGATTGAAAAGTGAAGGTTATTTGGTTTTTCAACCTGGCGAATTAGCTCTCGGACTTGTTTTCTTGGTAGCGACTTACAGTTATAAAATCTAGCGAGTTAGAGCTAGCGAGTTACAGTACAAGTAGTGGAATCTCCACTACGGTTAGCGACTTGTGGTAGCGAATTAGTCTGTAGCGAGTTGCTCTTTAGCGACTTGCATATCTAGCGAATTGTGTAGCGAATTACTGCACAAATTTGGCTAGCGACTTAGTCTGTAGCGAGTTACTACTTAGCGAATTGCTCTTCTGTTGGCGACTTGGGATTCTAGCGACTTAGACGTGTAGCGAGTTAAGGGTTAGCGACTTAGTGCACTAATTTCTAGCGACTTAGTGCATTATTTGGTAGCGAGTTAGCATCTTATCATCTAGCAACTTGAGTGATTGTTTACGGTTTTCTCTTGATTTAGTAAAATCCCGTGAAAGAATCTATTTCCCGGTTTAATCATAGAGTCATAAAATCCCGTATAATCTGTTAACATGTCTACCAACATTCCCACTGTTCCCACTGTCATCTCCACTGTTGCCGAGGATGTTCAAGCAGCTGGCTCAGATACTCGTCCACCAATGCTTGACAGAACTGACTACGATTCTTGGGCTCAACGAATCAGATTGTATTGCCTTGGAAAGGAAAATGGTGTCAACATTCTCAAATCCATTGATGAAGGACCATATCGGGTTGAGACGACTAGAGACATACTTGATACTAATGAAGATGGTACTCCTGTCTACGGAATGGACAGACCTAAGATGTACAATGAGCTTGATAATGAGGAGAAAAAGAGATTCGATGCAGATATCAGGGCTTCAAACATTGTTCTTCAAGGTCTTCCTAAAGACATCTACAAGCTGATCAATCATAACACTGATGCAAAGGCTGTTTGGGATAACGTTAAGATGCTTCTCTCAGGTTCAGAATTAACTATGGAAGACAGGGAATCCCAACTCTATGATGAATTTGAGCACTTCAAGATGAAACCAGATGAGAGTGTCTATGAGTACTATGTGAGATTTCATAAGTTAGTGAATGATATGAGGAACATCAAGATGACTATGCCTAACATTCAGTTGAACTCAAAGTTTGTGAACAACATGAATCCCGAATGGCACAAGTTTGTCACATCTGTGAAACTCACTAAAGGATTGAAGCATACAAACTATGAGCAACTCTATGCCTTCCTCCTTCAGAATGAGAGACATGCTATGTTTGAAAAATTGATTCTCAATCAGTTCAAAACTAACCCAGGAGAGACAAGCTCATCTAATGATTCAACTGCCTTCTACTCAAACATTGGAATCACAACCAAAGCATCACAAGTCATTCCCTTGGGTAATGGTAATCACAAACTCATCCCTGATCCTCAGTTCAAACAAGCTGATGCTGATGCACGCGTGGATAACATCGTTAATCAACTAGCTCTACTCATTAGTCAAAACATGAACTCTCTCCCACAAACCAACAACAACCTACGAACTGCATCTAACCCACATAATCAAGCCACTGTTAAAGATGGAAGGATCGTGGTGCAACCAGTTCAGGAAAGACAGTATGATCAGGGGAGAGGTGGAGCTGGGAGAGGTTATGTTGGAAACCAGAATCGAGGAAGAAATGGTAACCAAGGTCAAGCTAAGCCAATCAAATGCTTTAACTGTGGTGGTGAGGGACACTTTGCAAGGAACTGCACATCTCCAAAGCATCCACAAAATGCCGAATACTTCAGAGATAAGATGCTGCTGGCTCAAGCTCAGGACAATGGTGCTACTTTGAATGAAGAGGAACTGCTGTTTCTTGCTGAAGGCAATGCCAAGACCTATGATGCAGATGTAGATGAGCAGCCCATTCAGGAGATAGGTCACAATCATCAAAATGCCTTTCAAGTCGGTGACTGTGATGCATACGATTCTGATGTAGATGATGGACCTACTGCACACACAATCTTTATGGCTAGCATCTCTCCAATGGCTTCTTCCAAGATCTCTTCTTCACCACAAGCTGGCCCATCCAGGGACAAACTCATTTCTGAGATCGTTCAAATCGTTCTGTGGTACCTGGACTCAGGCTGTTCCAAGCATATGACTGGAGACCGGTCACGGCTCATGAACTTCGTGAGCAAATTCATCGGGACTGTTAGATTTGGTAATGATCATTTCGGTGCTATTATGGGTTATGGAGATTATGTTGGTGGTGATAGTGTCATCTCCAGAGTGTATTATGTGGAAGGTTTAGGTCATAATCTGTTCTCTGTTGGTCAATTCTGTGATTCTGATTTAGAAGTGGCCTTCAGAAAACATACCTGCTTTGTTAGAGATCTTAATGGTAAGGAACTGTTGAAAGGAACTCGTGGCTCAAACCTTTACACTATCTCTATCGATGACATGATGAGAGCTTCACCAATATGCTTGTTATCAAAGGCTTCAAAAACAAAGTCATGGTTATGGCATCGTCGTCTCAATCACTTGAACTTCGGCACAATCAACGATCTTTCCAGAAAGGACTTAGTTGTAGGTTTACCTAGACTAAAGTATGAAAAGGATCATCTTTGTTCAGCATGTCAATTGGGAAAAAGCAAGAAGTATGCCCATAAACCCAAACCTACTAACTCTGTCACAGAAGTTCTTCATATGATTCATATGGATTTATGTGGACCAATGAGGGTGCAGAATATCTTTGGGAAGAAATATGTGTTAGTTGTGGTTGATGATTATTCTAGATTCACTTGGGTCAAGTTCTTAAGGACAAAGGATGAAACTCCTGATATCATCATCAAACTCATCAAACAGCTGCAGGTTAGACTAAACAAAACTGTCAGAATTATCAGAACAGACAATGGAACTGAGTTTGTCAACAAACAACTTAGTGAATTCTATGAAAGCGTTGGAATCAGCCATCAAAGAAGTGTTCCACGAACCCCTCAACAGAACGGTGTAGTTGAAAGACGAAATCGTACTCTTGTTGAAGCTGCTAGAACAATGCTGATCTACTCAAAGGTTCCAATGTTTCTCTGGGCTGAAGCAATTGCCACTGCATGCTACACACAAAATCGCTCCCTGATTCACACCACTCATGGAAAAACTCCATACGAACTTGTCCACAACAGGAAACCTAATCTATCTTTCCTTCGTGTGTTTGGTGCATTGTGCTATCCAACTAATGAGGGTCAAGACTTGGGTAAACTTAGAGCTAAAGCTGACATTGGAATATTTGTAGGATATGCACCCAACAAAAAGGGATACCGAATCTACAACAAAAGAACCCGAAATATCATGGAAACAATTCACGTTACGTTTGATGAGCTGACCGGTCAAATGGCTCCTGGACACTCCAGCTCAGGACCCGCACTTCAAAACAGTCCTATTGGTTCATCTCTTGTTCCAAACTCCTCTCAAGAAACTCCATATGTACCTCCATCTGAAGATGATGTAAAGAAACTGTTTGATCCCATGTTTGATGAACTGTATGAGTCTACTACTAATGAGGTGCTGATCCCTACAACAGAGGATGCTCATATTCCAGTGAATGAAGTCAATTCATCAGTCTCTATATCTGTAAGTCAAGAAGCACCTGCTGCTGATCCTTCAGTCTCATCAACAAATCATCTCTCTTCAAATGTACATCATGGAAATGTTTCTGGCACCAATGATGAAGTTAATCCCTTTGCAACTCCTGAAGATGCTCCATTTGAAAACATATTTGCTACTCCTGTATCATCATCAGAACCATCTTCTTCAGGAGACATCGACTCAGCTACTTCAGTTCCTCGACAAATGCCACATGAACACCTCAGAAAATGGACTCACGATCATCCATTAGACAACATCATTGGAAATCCCTCTCGTCCTGTATCAACCCGGAAGCAACTCGCAACCGATGCCTTATGGTGCTTCTTCAACTCCGTACTATCTAAGATCGAACCAAAAGACGTTAAAACTGCCATGAATGAAGATAGCTGGTTCAATGCTATGCAAGATGAAATTCATGAGTTTGATCGTCTGGATGTATGGGAGTTAGTACCTGCTCCAGACTGTGCTATGATTATAGCTCTAAAATGGATCTTCAAAGTAAAACTTGATGAGCATGGTGATGTGTTGAAAAACAAGGCTCGATTGGTTGCTAAAGGATATCGTCAAGAGGAGGGTATAGACTTTGAAGAATCATTTGCTCCAGTTGCTCGAATCGAGGCAATCAGAATCTTTTTGGCTAATGCTGCAAGCAAGAACATGGTGGTATATCAGATGGATGTAAAGACGGCATTTCTGAACGGAGATCTTAAAGAAGTCGTCTACGTCAGCCAACCTGAAGGATTTGTAAATCAAGAGCATCCTACTCATGTTTATCGTTTGAAGAAGGCTCTTTACGGTTTAAAGCAAGCTCCAAGGGCTTGGTATGATACACTCTCAAAGTTTCTTCTTTCAACCGGATTCAGCAAAGGAGCAGTTGATCCTACATTGTTCACCAGGAAGTCAGGCAAACATTTAACTCATGTTCAAATTTATGTTGATGATATTATTTTTGCCTCGACTGACCCAATGGAATGTGATCGTTTTTCTAATGAAATGAGTTCAAAGTTTCAAATGTCAATGATGGGACAAATGTCATTTTTCCTGGGATTACAAATTTCACAAAGTCCCGGAGGCATTTTCATAAATCAATCTAAATATGCAACAGAGATTTTAAAGAAATTTGGATTTGATTCAAGTGACCCTGTTGACACCCCCATGATTGACCGAACCAAACTAGATGAGGACCTCTCAGGGATCATGATTGACCAAACGAAATATAGGAGTATGATTGGATCCCTGATGTATCTCACTGCTAGTAGACCAGACATTTTGTTCTCTGTGTGCATGTGTGCTAGATACCAGGCTAAGCCTACTAAAAAGCACCTTGAAGCAGTTAAACGGGTCTTTCGGTATCTCCAAGGAACCATCAATATGGGACTATGGTACCCGAAGGACACCGGTATGTCACTAACGGCCTATGCAGATGCTGATCATGCAGGTTGTCAAGATACACGTCGAAGTACGTCAGGAGGTGCTCAGTTTTTGGGTGATAAGCTTGTGAGCTGGTCTTCAAAGAAGCAAATGAGTACTTCTATTTCCTCTACAGAGGCTGAATACATAGCCATGTCATCTTGTTGTGCTCAAATCTTATGGATGAGATCTCAATTATCTGACTATGGCTTTGAATTCAACAAAATACCTCTGTACTGTGATAATAAAAGTGCTATTGCTCTCTCATGCAACAACGTTCAACACTCAAGAGCAAAGCATATCGACATTCGACATCATTTCATCAGGGAACAAGTGGAAAAAGGTGTGGTGGAACTATATTTTGTGAGGTCTGAATATCAGTTAGCAGACATCTTCACCAAAGCTCTTCCAAGAGAACGTTTTGAGTTTATTCTTCCACGTCTTGGTTTGAAAAGCCTTCAACCAGAAACTCTCAAACGTCTTCAGGAGGAAGACGAGGAGTAAAGGTCTATCTTCATCTATCTCATGTACATATATATTTGAAAAACAAAATACAAAAATATAAAACTTTCAAAATCCATAAAAAATTTAAAAAATTCGAAAATTCTTCAAAAAAAAAAAAAAAAAAAAAAAATTATTATTGTCATTTTTGTCATGTTTCTTCCGGTTCGATAATATCTACGGTCTTTGTGCTGTCATTCAAAGAATGACACGGGTCTTTAGATGTTGTTCGAATTCTTTAAAAAAAAAAAAAAAAAAAAAAAAAAAAAAAAAAAAAAAAAAAAAAATTTTGAGAGAAAGAGAAATGGTTTATTGTCATTTTCAGGCAATAAACCGCTTTTTAAAGAAAGAACAGAGCCATGTTTTACCATTTTTCAAATTCCTATGCTCTGATTCTATAAACTCCTATCTGCTGAAAAACAAATGCTTTGCAAAATAACTCGGATTCTATCTTTGATAATCATCAGGACTTAGTTGTCAAAATCTCTATCTCTCAATCAACAACCTACGTCATTGATTGAGGGGGAGAATGATTTCAATTAAATTAAAAAGTTATTTGGCATAAAAATTGTTTTCAAAAGATATACATGCATGTTTTATAAATGGAGTTTAAAGTCTTAAAATCTGATCCATATCAGTTAAAACACTTTCACAATCAAGTCACAATTCTCCTTAAAAGTTTTCAAAATCAATTTAAATCTATACGAGATCACAAATCTCAAATGATTTGATAATTGTGATCGGGGGAGAATGTGTGATTTAAATTGGATTTAAACTGATAATCAGGTAAATGGTTATAAAAGAATGTACATGCTGTCCTTCTCACATGTGACAAACGATTTCAATTTTTCAATGCACATGTTGAGGGGGAGCATCTATCTTAAACCTTTGATTTGAAACGTGATCATTCATCCTAATGTGCAGGTTCCCTCTAGTATGTGCAAAACTCTTTTCAAACCTCGAGGCACATATTGAGGGAGAGCAAAACTCATGGAAACCTCATCCTTCCCGGAATTGCTATATCTACTTGATTTGTTGAGGGAAGTGATGTTGATATCTTTTAGAAAATGGTAATCAAAAGAAGTTAATTCTTTCTCCTGCCTCCGTGTGCAAAACATTTTCAATACTTGATGCTCATGTTGAGGGGGAGTTCTTGTTCTAAAAATATCAAAAACAATTCAGGTACAAAAAGCTTTGATAATATATCACAAGTATCTGAATTGATTTTCAAATGGTTTTCAATTGGATCCATTGGCAGATGAACAATACCAAATAGACCGACCAACTTTACTTCATGTACGGTGATATAAGGATGATAAGGTTAGGTATGTGTTCCCATGATCCGCCAGTACCGGAGGGATCTACCCAGGGACAATCCACTAGTTAGTGTAGAAGTCCTTAGGTATGATGATAAAAGGAGAAAAGTGAGATATGGGAAGAGTGCAGACTAAGACTGAGCTAGTACTGGAATAAACCCAACAAGGTAATAGCTATGAAGTCTCGGTAAGCACTGAAGGGGTTGAAGAATTAAAAAGAATTGAATGAAAATAGGGTGAAAACAAATAGCCCTCCATTAATTCAACCTTAGGGCAGAAACCGGGTTCACTTCATATGCTACTGATGGTAACATCGGTATTGAAGACAAGACGTCATGGACCCAGTGACGCACTGCACTTCAACTTTCCAAACCACTCAAGTTCCTCTTAAAAGGGCTTGTTTCATTCTCACGGGGAACCGACATTATCTATCGACTTTCTCTTAGAGATGGTTGATATTGAAGAAGGAGACCCTCTCCCTAGTCTCCGTTATAGGATCCAAATATGCACAAATTGAGTCTAGAGCCACGAGATCATCAATAAATCTCATTAGGACACTTTCAATGAAGACTCTCTGTTTCACACAATGTGGAAAGAGAGATTATATCTTGAGTCCTACGCATTATCCTTGTGGTATTGCCAGAACATCTGAGTGATGTGTTCACATATTCACAATGAAGATGGAAAGCCTTCTGGAGCCAACATCAAACAAGCTCCTGGTAGGTGGCATGTGAGATCTATTTTATAGATCAACCATGTGACAACTGAACAGAAACAATGGGGCGATTCAATCTCTTGAATCAAACCTGGTTCAGGTTAGGGATTGACGGATACCTTTGAAAAACCGGTCTTTGTGCTTATAAACTCTTTTCTTTAGCACATCGACCGTGTACTCATTTTTCATACCAAAAGGTATTTTTATGATTGATAATTGATTTTCAATAAAACCTTCGTTGTATTGCAAAAACAATTTCTATTGAGCAATACTCGACTGTTTTTCAAATCTCTTTTCATCAATCAGTGGACTTAAAAATTCGCTGGTTCACTCACTCCGTGTTGTCTTCTTTGAGACGTTCCGGTTTGAGAACAGCTAGAACAGCTGCGAAACCCTGTCAAGGAGATTCTTAGGAATCCTACCTGATCACAGGCAGTACTTGTACTGATCAACGGGGAACCGTGGGCCGTGTACCTCAATTCAACGAAAGTGATCAAAGACACTTTCGTGCGATTTGTTGCTAACTGTTGTATGCAGGTACGCCCGACGTTTGCAGCTGATCAGAATGAAGCGGTCAATCCACAGCCGCATGCTCACTTAACACATTCAACTCAAATGAAATCATGATTAGTGCATCAATGACTCTGATATTTTCACTCCATGCTTCTGCTACGCTGCTGCCAATATCGTGATTCAACAAATGCTTCCGTTACTCTGATGAGAAGATATCATGATCCAGAATGTGAGCATGTCGGTCCCAAAGTCACAACATCACAAAAATACCAACACCACAAAGGATGTGTCAGAGATTGTTGATAGCCGATGATCTCAAATGATGGCTCAGAATTATTATCACGTGGATCAGTAAAAGACCTCCACTTGGAATAACCAAACATGCAATGTGAAGAATCAATGACTACGAACTCAAGAGCAAAGGACTACATCAAGAATACTAGATCACTTGTTAATGTTATATCTATTTGTATTCTTTGTAATTTTGATACATGTTTGAGGTGACCTCCCTTAGGGGGAGATTGTTAGGAATTAGAAATTCCAGGTATTAAAGAGTCGGTCACCTCAAGTATATGTAATCGTTAGAAAGCTCGTAGTCATAGGTATTTTAAGTTAAGTAGTTATTTAGTTAAGTAACACCGTGGAGGACGGACGGGTCTTTACCCACTGTATGCCTGATCCACAGCCCGTAGTGTGGCGAATTATGTAAGACTATAAATACTCTCTACCTTCCAAGGTAGAGAGTTGGAGCTCATAATAATATCTTTCACTTTCTCTCACTAAGTTCCCTAAACCTCTAACTTTCTCTCTCTAGAATTCCAACTTATTCGCCACCTTGTGTTATGGTTTGATGTGTATGTGAAAAGTTATATCTTACATGTTTACCCGAAAGCACCATATTCTGTATTGACTGCCCGTTACCCTGTGCCCTTATGTGACTTATTCTTCTACCATTCCATGCACGTACCGGGTTATTATTATTATGGTTATTGAATTTGATTATGCTTTTACATGTTTTAGGTGACAATCATTTGCCCTGCAACTATATGATTAATATGTGATTGTCTGATTCATCTATTGACATGCTAATAACTGACAAACGGTTTACCATACTGTTATGTGACTCTTTGATTCGTCTGGTCCATGTTAGTGTATAAATGATTGTTTTGACGGCTTATCATGTAAACTCTATTTTGTTAACCTCGTGGTCTATGAATATCTGTTAGTATCTTTTCCTGCTTATTGTTGATCTGCCATGTGTACATTGCTGTTTATGTTACTGTATGATTGGATAAATGGTTCGACTTATGTGTTCTGGCTTGTTAACTTGTCAATTTGCTCTGCTATGTCCTTAAGTCATTCAATTGTAGTGTTCATGCTGAGTTCATGTTTGATACGTGTGGTTACCATGTCTGGCTACTGATAGTATTTCTGCTGTAGTGATACTTGTGATGTTATTAACTGTAGTTACTTGACTTGTATGATTGCCATGCTCACTTTCTAATTAATTACTTCCGCTTGCGTTTAGTTTTCCATTTGGCTTAATTATATTCTGACTTCCTGAATTGATTGTATGTTATTCTTGTTGAGTGAATACGGCGTTTGCTAGGTTTGATTTTTTTTCGGTACCTGTATGTCGGTCTGCTTATATGTAATTATGTATATGTCGTGGATGCCTTACCCTGCTTCGTTCTCCTTGTTATCTGTTCATTCTGGATATCGGTATAATTGTGTTCTGCAGGATCCTCATTGACTCATTGATTCCTTTCCGTTGCGACCTTGTTATCAGTTCCTTATTTCATTTCGCATTTCTGATTTTATGTAGCTTTCGTTTTATTATATCTGTTCACTGGGCTTTTTAAGCTCAGCCGCATTTCTTTTCCTGCGGCAGGTTTTTAGTTTTGAAGATGGGCTTGTTGGGCTGAGAGTTGGATTAGTCGAGTAGACCGACCTTAGCTACTTTATCATTTTGGATTTAATTTGAAGAGTTATTGTTTTCAGATTTTATTTCCTTTTTGGACATATTGGAATTTGTATTTTCTTTGTAAGTCATCCGTTATATGACTTGGTAATTTATTTTATAATGCTTTAGCTTGTAAAATTTTATTTGTATGTTCTGATATGACACCAGAATGTGACACTTCTACCCTTGTCGGGTTGGGGTGTTACAGTATATCACGTAAAGCTTAAGAGCTTCCTTTGAACTTTTTTTTTTCTTCACCGGTTCCACTTCTGGGGAACCCATAAAGTATGATCACCTCATTGATCAAACCAGGTAAAATGTGTCACTGTTTGCAGTTATATTTGGGATTCCTCTAAGTTTTCTCAAAAACTTTTATTCCAGCTTTTAAAATATGAAAGATGCCAAATATATTTAAATTTATAAATAAAATGTTTAAAACCTAAAACATTAAATAAAATTTAAAACAAGACATAGAACAGGAAAAAACCAGTTTTAAATGTGATAAGGATTTAAGACATACGTTTTTAGGGGGTCATTTAAGCTCTAAATCGACACATTTTATATCTGTTACTACTTAAAATCATTCCTTTTCACATTTTAGGTCTTTTGGAAGCAAAATGTTGGAATGAAGCACATTTGGACGAAAAGGAGCGAAAACATGAAGAAAATGGCAAAGTCAAGATCAAAGGTAATCCAGCACACATGACGACGTCCCAACCAAAGGGCGAAGCCGTCCCTCTATAGAAGACTTGATCAAAAGTGCACGCGACGGCTTAGCGGAATTTCTGGTCCTAAAGCCTGACGGCGTCACACCTAAACTCTGGATGGCGTCACTCACAAATTTTACACCAGACACCCAAGAACCAAGATTCAGACGACGTCGCTACTGAAGACTGATGCCGTCACACATCTCAACTGACGTCGTCACAAGCTGATCAAGACTATCACAATATGCGCAAGAAGTAGCTGATACTGTTTTGGCCATAACTTTTGCATACGAACTTAGATTTAGGTGATTCAAAGCCCACGTGACCGGAACGAAAAAATCTCCAGTTCGGTAAAAAAGTATTTGTGACGCTGTCATTCTATCGATATGATGCCGTCACCCTTTGCCGATAGAAAATCTTCGTATAAATATAACATTATTACTTCAGTTTTTGTAAGCCTTAAACCTTAAGTATGATTCTAGGGTTTAGGTAGGTGTTTTTTCAACAACTTAGAGGGTTTCAATCACTCCATAAACATCTTGTAATGGTTTGTTTATTGATCCAATCTTATGTTATATCTTCAATTATCATTATTGTTGCTTGCTCTTTATTGATTATGCTTGGCTAATTCACCTAGTATTTTCTTATGATTGTATGAAACTTGTATATAGTTAATTAGATCTTATTGATTTCCTAGTGATGCTTATGTCTATCTTTATCATTAGGGTGTGACAATTTCATTGAGTCTAATTGATTTAGTTTATAATTCTTGCATCCTACTGTCTCTTGTTTAATTGGTAGACGCTAGAGTAAGGAAAACTGGCTTCTTCTTTAATTGTTGCGGGCTTGAATGTCCTAAATAGTAAAAAGCTTAGGAGTGCACCTAGGCCATCATTGTGTTTATTGCGTGAGTTGTAGCTTGTTGATAATAGAGTATTCGGTGGAGATGCTATTGCACTTGCCGATCCCGGGTATTCTAAAAGAGAGTTACAATTCATAGAATTGGGGATTATGCACCGCCCTATAACTAACACGGAATACAACGCACCAATTAGACAAGGATGTGACAATTCAGTAGGTAGAATTGGATAGCTAGCAAGGAGTAATACATCATACATAGATACACTTCACTTCTCTTGTAGATTGCACTTTAGTTTAGTCAGTAGCTTTTGGGTTAGTTGACTAGCAACTAACTCCGCCCTCCCATTCAAAACCGAGATTTTAAAATGTAAAAAAACAAAAATAATCATCCCTCACCTTTAGACTTAATTCGACATACACTTCAGCCTAACGACACTATTCCCCTAGAGAACGATCAATCCCTCGGACATACCCATACTACACTACAACGATCAGGTACACTACCTGGAGGATTGCAAAACTTCTTGAGTTCCTTCGAGAAGTAAAACTCCTTGTGAGGTTGCAATATCTCGCATCAAAATATAGAGATAGAAATTTAAATTGTTTAAAATCCTAAATCCCAAAATAGATGAACAAGTTCGGCCGTCATCTTCTGCAAACTTGCCGACACTCTCCATCAGCTGCTTCCATAACTTCTGTCCAACGCTCCTCTTCACTTATCATCTACTGTATATTTTAACAAGTTAGATATTTTTTACTTACGTAAAAAAGTGAGAGACAACAATATTAGTTATGTACTAACCTGAGGTCTTAATAGTATTCTCCTTGTCCTTTTTGGCTGGGCCATTTGGACAAGTTCTCACTAATGCCTTTCTTTCCCGCACTTGTAGCAAGGAAAACCCTTATTGGGATTACCTCCCTTGAATACTATCTTGGAACACTTATTCTTCTTTTCTTGTTGCCTCCTATCCCTTTCCACTTGCCTCTTTACTTGCCATTTTCCCATCTGTAACCACCAGCACATCCTTCTACTTTTGCTCAATGCATCTTTCACCAGTTTTGAGCATGTTATGCAGTTTTGCCACAGTCTCGCCCTAAACAACATTCATGTTGTAGTTGAATATAAACTCCTTATACTCTTTTCATAAAGAATTAAAGATGAAATTAATAGCAAGCTCGTTGCTATGGCGTGACCTAGCCTTTCAAGTCGATTGATGTGCCAAATCATTTTGATTACATGAGCACTCATCGGTGATCCTTCAACCATCTTGCAATTGCTCAGATTAACAATTGCATCGAATCTTTCAGTTCGAGCATGTGTCTGGAAAATAGTACGCAATTGGTTGATTAGATCAAATGCTCCAATGTCCATATATTTTGACTTAGAGCTCAGGTGCCATGGTGGCCAGCATTAGAAATCCAACATCTGCCAGGTCATTGACATGCCTATGTTAAACATTCCTAACCGCTACCGGGGTGTTAGCTGCAGGTGTTGGGCCGATGGGATTTTTCAGGACATACCACTTTCGTTCATGCCATAGTACAATCTGACGATTCCTCCTCCACTCACGAAAGTTAGGCTCAGTGAGTTTGTCCTTCTCAAGTACATAGCGAAGTGACAAAGAGTTATTGTTGTTGTTATTGTTTTCCATCTACAGTTTAATGAAAACAACCTTAGTGAATTAATCTTTTATCATAATGACTACTAGACCCTATCATTTCACCCATTACACTAGGATCCATATTATACTATAAAAAAGCACATGGCTTTGGCATATTGTTGAAAACTAGAAGGGGGGTTGAATAGTTTTACCGATTAAAACATCGTTTTAAACTATTTACATCGACTTATGTCAAACTATTTGATGTATGTGTTGGATGATGATAGATAAGCATATAAATAAGTAATGCAAAGATAAAGAGTAAAGGAACACAAAATCACGACATGAGTATTTATAGTGGTTCGGCTACAAGGACACCTTCCTTGCCCTACTCCACTCCCCGAGTTCCCCACTCGAGAGGTCTTAAGCACTACACAACACAAGCTCCTTAATGTGGCGGAGAAGCCTTCACAACGTCGCCTACTCTTTATCCGGTACTAGGCTAGACATCGAGTTCTTCCATGAGGTAGAACCACACCTATCACAACGTCGCCTACACTTTATCCGGTACAAGGCTAGATACCGAGTTCCATTACAAAGGAGGAACTACTACCCAACACTACACCACTACACGACTACCCAAAGGAGACACATTCCTTAATAAAACATCAAAAGGATATCAATATCCCTTAACCCGAACTAACTATCTTGTACATCGATTAACCATATTGAATGTACACCCTTCGCACCTTTCACTAATGACTTTGACGCGACCCTTTGGCACCTTTCACTAATGCCTTCGACACGGCCCTTCGACACCTTTCACTAATGCCTTTGACATGAGTCTTCGGCACCTTTCACTAATGCCTTCAACACAACACTTCTATGGAAGGAGAAAAGAACTATCAACAAGATATACTTCAGTGGTCTTGATGATGACGAAGCTTGGCAACTCATGACCTTGAGCTTGCACGTCTTCAAGAGGTGGTGATCTCGCCTTTAATAGGAACCTAGAGAATCACACAAACATAAAACTACATAGAATGATCATTTGGATATGAGGTTAGAGATGTTACAAAACTAAGAGAGAGTATGTGTAAAAGTGGTGGTTAGCAAGAGAGAAATGGCTCCTATTTATAGACAAAAATGTCTACTGTCCCACGGTTCCCACAAATCCCTCCCCATAGGGATCCGGCTAATGCAATCCTAGGGATCCGGCTGCTGGGTTAGCTTAAGTCCTGATTTCGGGTTGCAAACCGGGTTATGGGTTATGGGTTATGAACCATGGGTTATCGGTAATGAATTATGGATACCCAACAAGATGCAATGTATCTAGACATTGGGTCATGGGTCTTGGGTCATGGATCATGGATAATACCCAACATGAATTCATGCATGATGTCATGCAATGGGTCATAGGTTATGGATCAAACTCTATGGGTATGGGTCATGGACTTTGGGTTTTACCCAACAACATTCATTGTACCTAGTCAATGGATCATGGGTCATGGACTTAGGTTTTTACCCATTACATTATCTATTACAATCTAAATAAAGTATATATGTATATTTCCATATTATGTAAACACTAGTTGTTATACATATGCATTTCTATAAGATGTAAACAATATTACTTGTTTAGTATTTTATATGAAAATGTAAGCGTGTTAGTAAACTATTGGCTCAAACCATTTACGTATTTTATTTATTTCGTTAAAATAATTTCATGTATGTTATCGACAAAACATTAGAAGATCGTAAAATATAAATAAGCGTTTTTAAGGCTTATTTGTATTAACAATCTCCCTTTTTTGTTGATGACAAAACATAAGATTATTTTAAAGAAAAACTTAAATTCGTAAAAGTTTGAATTGGAGTTTCTATTCTCTTCTCCCTTTTTTTGTCGAAACAAAAAGAGCGTCGAAAAGAAACTAACACATTGTTTTGAGAAAAATGTGTGAAAAATAATAATATGAAAAATAGAGAGTAAGAGGAGAGAAGGATTCTCTTCTTAGCTCCCCCTTGACGGATGCTTCCCTTTGTTGAGGGCGTCAAGTAATTAGGAAGACTAAGAGAGTTTGTAGCAATTATGTTTGCAAATAGTTTTGTCAAAGACGAAATACTCCCCCTTGACGAGTGCTCCCTTTTGAGGAGGACGTCAAGTAGTAAAGAAATCCTAAGTGAAAGTATTGTAAGCATTTTTGCAATTGCTTTGTGTTGGGAATTCTACTGAATAAGAATTCTGCTGATTAATACTGCTGATGGATTCTGCTGAAGAAGTGTTTCTGCGGAAGTAGTAAAACCGTGTAGTTTGTTTCTGCGGATATAGATATTCCATGTATTTTATAGTTAGTTAGGATATGCATGAGTTTTATTAGGAAGTGATAATGCATATCACTTTTAGTTTTATGAATATACGTTTCTTGTGAAACAGTTTAGGGTCCTTGTCTATAAAAGGAACACATTAGTATATATGATGTACGAGTTTTGAAAAAAAAGTTTTAGTTTTATTAAAAAGATCCATAGAGGATCAAAGTATTCTTAGTAATCTGTGTTCTTACTTGTGTTTGATTTCCGCTTTAGAATACAAGTAATAGAGACTTTCGATTAGGAATCTACTGATAGAGCACAACTGAGCACTCATGTTGTTTCTGCTGAGGAATCTACTGAACGTGTATATTCTTTTGAAAGAGTACAATCTGCTGAACCTCTTGTTGTTTCTCCTGAAGCTTCACCCCGTGCTGCTGATACATCTATGGATCCAAAGGGAACTACTAGCCCTATTAAGCCTGATACTATTCCTTCTTCTGCATCTACTGAACAAGAAGGAGCACATCTTTATAATTATGATGCAGACATGGTTAGGAGAGCTGAACAAGAAGCTGCTAGAGCTAAACAGGCCAGCGAAGAACTTGATAAATTGTATGAAGTTGGTGGTTCTGTTCCAATTCCCTCTGTTTCTACCTCTTCTATTCCTACTGCAGATGCCTCTGGTTCATCTGAGAAGGTACCTTCTTCTTTTTCTATGGGTATTTATGTACCTGGTAGGAGGGGGAAAAGGATGTCCAAAAGGAGACACATTGCCATCAGGAGATCTGTGAGATTAGCTGGGAAGAAGGCCTCTGGAGTTCAAAAATCTCACAAGGGTGGTTCTTCTAAGCATTTGGACCTCAAGGCTGTTGATACAACATTTATCAAAGTGGGTTCTTCTGCAACTTTTCCTGAGGGTTCTTCTAGTGTGTTGACAAAATGGACATTGACTAATGGACAGTTTAACAGCATCTATAGGATAGATAACTCCTCTATGAAGTTTACTTTCTTGAAAGACATACTTCATTTGGTGGATAAGCAAGATTTGATTACTCTTCATGGCCTTGTCACACAATATTATGCCACTCATTCACCATAGGGTTCTGGTTTGTACTTATTGGGAGATCTTCAAGTTCTTTTTGATTCTCAGTCTCCAAATGGTCAGGGTTTTCAATTTGGAGAAATTCACATAAGTGGAAGGTTGATACTTGGAGATTTTATCCTATTCCAAATGTGCATGTTGTGGAAACAAAGTGTGGACTTTCTGTATGTATTTTTTCTGATCAACATTATCCTTTGTGGATTAAACTGATGAAACGTATGCTTAGAAGGAAATTGGAAGTTCCTCCTGATCCAGTGGGGAATGATATGACCCATGCTGAACAATTGATTGGGTTGATCAAGTCCAAGCTTCTGCAACACAAAGCTTCTACTTGATTCTGGTATCTTGTATTCTTTCTTTCTTTGTTTATTTGTAATATTCTTGTCTTATTTCTTTCTTTGTTTCATTCTTAGTAAAAAAAATCTTTGTATTTTCAGGTTTGTTGTATATAACTCTATTGATGGTTATCAACTCACCAGATGTGCCTTGTATCCATCAAAGAGTTGGCTAGTCCAAAGGGTACAGCTTTGGTAAAGACACATCAAATCTGTTGATAGCTGTAATGGTTTGCTAAAAACCATAGGGTATGCAACTCATCCATGCTTAATTGTTGAGGGTTGTATGGTCATCAATTCACCATGGCTTATTCCTTTTTGGAATCCAAGAATTGGCTAGCCCACAAGTATATGGCTTGTGGTAAAGGCAGTGGAATACCATATTTGGTAATCAATTCACCAAAGGTGATTCTTTTCACCTAAGAATTGGCTAGTCCTGAGCAAACGGCTACAGGTAAAGACATTTCAAATCCGTTGATAGTTGCTGATTTGCTAATAATCAGATGGTTATCAGTGTACCATAGTTTCCGAACTTAAACATTTGGCTACTCCAGTAGTAATGGCTATTGGTAAAGAGACATCAAATCCATTATTTTCAATGATTCACCTCTCACAGGAGTTAACACACCTGGATGTGATGAGAATAGTATGAAACTAATATGTTTTGATGTACACTTTGTCATTTGTTGCTGCAAAGATCTGAAGTTTCAAAGTTTTGCCATCATAGAGATGTGGTTGTTTTGCTTCTTTGCTGCTGATGTTCGAATTCAATCCTCTTGTTCTAAAGTGTTAAAGATCTATCAAGAATCTTGAACTTAACCATGTCAAATTCAAGATTAGGGGAGGATTGTTGGGAATTCTACTGAATAAGAATTCTGCTGATTAATACTGCTGACGGATTCTGCTGAAGTGCTGGATTCTGCTGAAGAAGTGTTTCTGCGGAAGTAGTAAAACCGTGTAGTTTGTTTCTGCGGATATAGATATTCCATGTATTTTATAGTTAGTTAGGATATGCATGAGTTTTATTAGGAAGTGATAATGCATATCTCTTTTAGTTTTATGAATATACGTTTCTTGTGAAACGGTTTAGGGTTCCTTGTCAATAAAAGGAACATATTAGTATGTATGATGTACGAGTTTTGAAAAACAAGTTTTAGTTTTATTAAAAAGATTCATAGAGGATCAAAGTATTCTTAGTAATCTGTGTTCTTACTTGTGTTTGATTTCCGCTTTAGAATACAAGTAATAGAGACTTTCTATTAGTGTGTTTGTGATTACATAAACATTACTAACGATTCACGAGCGCTCAAAGATCTATCAAGGTCTTAGGTTCAACAAGTGGTATCAGAGCCTCAGGAGAGTCTCTGTGATACTAAGAAAATCTTTTTCTTTACACCCTCACAACCAAAACAACCATAACAATGCCTGGGTCAGACGATGGAACCGAAGTTACTCATAATTAAAACACCACATCTTTGCAACAACTCAATCTCACAAACAGCAATTCAAAGTTCCCATACCTCAAGAAGGAGGAGTATGAATTGTGGGCTATGAAGATGCAGAATTGGATCAGCAATATTGATTGGAATCTTTGGGAAGTTTTCCGTAAGGGTAACAGTTTGAAGAAGTGCGTCAAAGATGCTGATGGTGTTGTTACCGTCGTTGGTCCCAAAACTGCTGAAGAGATACTAGTTGTTCAGAGAGAGAATAAAGTTAGAACTATTCTCCTTCAGGCTATACAAGATGATCACATGGGTAACTTTCACTACATGGAGGATGCTAAGGACATCTGGATGGCAATCAAGGCTAGGTTTGTTGGGAATGATGAGTCAAAAAGAATGAGGAAATCAATGCTGAAACAGTAGTTTCAAGAATTCCAAATCTCTGAGGAAGAAGGTATCCACAAGGGATTGACATGTTCCATAGGATTTTGAGTCAATTGAATCAGATGAAGGCCAGGCCAGACAATGAGGATTGCAATTCAAAGTTCTTACGATCTTTACCTCTATCTTGGTTGCAAGTAAGCATTGCACTCAAAGCAAAAGGTGGGCTAGATCTGGTCACTTTTGATGATCTCTACAACAGACTTAAAACTCTTGAGCCTGATGTCAGAAGTCCCTTTCGTTCATCCACTTCCACTCACTCAGCTTTTGTTAGCACCTCCTCACATAAGATGACCTATGCTCCAAGCCCAATTTCCTCAGCATCATCATCCTACATCACCACCACATCAAATTCTCAACCTAAATCCAGTGGTGTACTGGAAGATGTACTTCACTCTTTTGTGCTGATTTTGAAAATCAGCAGCAACTAGCATTTGAGGATTTTGAACAAGTGGATCCACTTGATATGGAAGAGATGAACTTGAAGTGGCAATTGGACATGCTCTCAATGAACATCAAGAAGTTTGAGAGTAAGGCTGGGAGAAAGTTTGGTTTCCAGGGAAGAGATTCAGCAAGATTTGACAGAAGGAAAGTCAAGTGCTATACTTATGGTCAGATGGGTCACTTCTCAAAAGAATGCAAGGATAGGAAGGCTGGTGATGAGGTTAGGTATTCTACCTATCAGCAGAATCAAATAGAAGCTGGATCCTCCAAAGCTTTGGTCACTCTGGATGACCATGTCAACTGGAAGGTGCATGATCCTGATAATGATGAAGCTTCTGGTTCTGAGCAGAGTGGATTGCTGGCAAGTTGTACTACAGAGGATCAACATAATCAAGTTGCCTTAATGGGCATCTTTCATGTACATAATTGTGTTTTTTGTTGTAGTGAAAGATATAATGAACTTAAGTAAGCTTATGATGAATTGAAACCTAAATATAATGAATGTTATGTTGAAGTTGAGGCTTACAAAAAGGCTTTAAAAACTTTAGAAAGACAAAAAATTTGGTTTCAAAAGAATCAACTTGCTTATGATGAAAAGATAAGGGTGTTAGAAAGTTATTTGGAATGTACTAGAGTTGATTTAAAACGTACTGAGAAAGAAAAAGCTGATGTAGTTTCAGAAAACCAAGTGCTGAAAAAGAAACTAGATGAGGAAGTAGCTAGAAATAAAGAATGGTTAATGTCAGGTGACAATTTATCTAGCTTCATCTATAGTAGTCAATCTGTAAACTCTGGGATAGGTTTAGGTTTTAAGAAGTATGTTGGCTTAGAAGCTAGAAATGATATGCGTAAATCTACACCAGCAGGATTAGCTAATTATGTAAAAGAAGGAGAATTACATGCTGTACCTAGACCTATTAGAGGAGAACATATGGCCACTGACCTTTCCATCACAATAGACTTTGATGGATCACACCATCTTTATGGAAAAAAGTCAAGAGACTTGCCAGACCCTGATTCTAAATCTACTGACTTTGTCTCTTGTTCTGACAGTGACAAGTCCTCTGACCAAGGGTCTACTACATATACCAGTTGTGATTCAAGTGAAAAGTCAGACCTTCCCAATACCTCACCCAAGCCTACACCCAAGACTCCCTACAAGCCTGTTAGAGTTTCTGCTGAGGAATCAACTTCCAAGACAGTTTCCTCTGAAGACTTGTCATTTAATACTTTGCAAAACAATGTCTTTAATTATGTTAAAAACAATCCTGTTAATGTTTGTGGTTTGAATGCTTTTGCATATAATGAAACATCTTTCACTTTGAATAAATCTTCTAAAAAGAATAAATGCTTTGTTTGTGGAAGTAAATTTCATTTGATTAAGAATTGTAATTTTCATGAGCAAAGAATGGGTGTATGTGCTAGTCAAAAGAAATCTCGACCAATGTGGAAAAATGTTAATGATATACCATCTTTTGTTCCACAAGCAACTTATAAACATAATTCTACTGATAAATTTTCAAAATGGAGCAGATCTGTTGTTAGACCTTATGTGATACCAATTAGTTCATATTTTCAAAATGGTTATTGGCCTAGATGTTTTGACTCAATGTATGTTGGCAAGGGATATTGGGGTACTGGCTGTGACTCCCTCAACAGGTTGTTCTTGGACTCAAAAGGGGCCTAATTTTCAAAGGAGGCCCAAGAACAATGGTGGATCTTATACATCTACATGGCCTAAATCTTATGATCCACAAGGCAGGCTCAAGTCAGTGATGACTTGAGTCTCCAAAGTGTACTAATATTTTGTATGTTTTTTGTTGTTGTTGTAGGATCATCCTCTGAAGAGTATTGGGATGCTTAACCCTTAACTGCAAAGTTTGAGGGGAGGCATAAGCCTAAGGGGAGGCATATGCCTCAAGGGAGGATTGTAGTTGTCAAACTTGTAAATTTTGTAGATTATTGTTTATATTTTTGTTTGCTAACATTAACCAGCTAATGATCTTTTAGCCTTGTATGTTTTGGTTTGTTTGCTACTTTGTGTTTGTTTTGCAGAATGCCTTTATGAGCAGTTACTAATCTTAAGTTGGAGTTCACCAAGTTTGATTAATTGGGAATATGGTCATGTAAGCTTAAAGCTTGTTTCTACTGAAGAGAAGTACTGAAGTAAAGCTCAAGTGATAATCATTGAGATATAAAAGAGATGTTGTTCATTCATTCAAGAAACAATTTACAGCTCCTATCATCTATTACAAAAGCTGGTGGATATGTATGATCATTCCTATACAAAATCTACCAAACATATTCTAGCTCCTATCATCTATTACAAAAGCTGGTGGATATGCATGACCAGTACGATGAAGAAGCTGAAGATGAAAATGGAATGGATGGATTGATGAAAACGACGATGGATGCATTTGTGATATGAGAAATCTTCAGTTGTTCAATCTATTCGTTCCACCATAGAGCATCTTCTACTAGAGCATCTTCTACTCCACCTTCCTTTTTCCCTTTCCCTTCACCTCTGCCTCCTTGCCCTTTCCCCTGCTTCCATGGTATGAAGCACCAGATCCTAGAGCAGGAAGACCAATCACCACCTCTCTTGTCTTTGGGAGTGGTGGATTTCTGGCACGTGGCCTTGGTTAGGGTTGGGGTTGTGAAGGTTGGGGCTTCTCTCCACCTGCTGCTGTCCTCTCCGCTTCCTCTCTCACCAATCTATTGAATATTGGCTCTAGACGCTCTGTGGAGTCATTAGAACCCCTAGATGAATCACTTGGATCCACTACACTATCATCTTCAGATGAAGGGAGAAAGGGGGACTTTGAAGGTCGAGGTTCATCTTGATAAGGGTATCGAAACAATGGGCGTGAATCATCACTGGATGATGATGATGATGAGGAAGAGGTTAGATCGATGACTTCTGGTTTAGTATACATGTTTGTTGTTGCTGATTGTGAAATTATTGAGAAATTAGGGTTTTGAAGTACATTGGGGGTAATTGATATGTGTTAATTGTGTATTGGGATTATCTTATAGGCGAAGTCAAGGGTTGATGTTAATTAATGCGAGTTGGGTGGCATAGTAACACTCAAGATATTTACTGAAGACACTTTTACACTTGAGTTGATTCTGCTGATTGACTTCCTTCAGCAGATTGATCATCATTTCTGCTGAAGTGTTAATTTTGAAATTGGTTGGAGTTACTTTACACGTCGGATCTGGTCAACGATTTGTTCCGATATTTTTTACCATAATTGGGTAACTTCTATTTATAACCTACTTCGCATAATCTTCGCTCAAAATCAACTGATTCCCTCTTCAATCAATTTAAACACATTTCCATTTGCTTGATTCATAACCTATTCTCACAATTTCTTCTAATGGCGGCACTTCCATTTAAGAAAGATCACAACAAGGTTGCTTTTCTGGGAAAAGCAAAGGGACATGAACTGTATGAATCTATTGTGGATTTCTTGAAGCGTTCCAAGATTCATTATGCTCTAACACATTCTCCAAATGTGATATTTGAATCGTTGGTTGAACAATTTTGGGCATCTGCTACTAAACGAAGTGACACAGAAATTGTAGCAAGGATTGATGGAACTGAGTACATGGTGACTGAGGATTTGATTAGGACACAAATTCGTTTGGATGATGAAGGTGGGGTATATCACACCAACACTGAAGAGATACTTGCTGGGTTAAGAGCTGTTGGATACCAAAGTACTAACACAGATATGTGGCATAAGAATAAGTTTTGCCCCATGTGGAGGTTTTTGGTGCATACATCACTTCAGTGCATACGCAACAAGTCAGGAGGATGGGATCAATTCTCTACCCAATTGGGTTGTGGTATTGTATGTGAAAGAGGTTGATGCTCTCCATAAGAAGCTTGCAGATACCAAATCCTCACTTGGTGGTGAGATTGTGGTGTTGAAAAAGAAGGTTCAGGAGTTAGAAGCACAACTTGGGCAGAACAGCAAAAGGAAGTTTGTGGTTACCTCTGATGAAGAGCATGAGGATATACATTTGGATTATCTTGAATTCTTGGCTGAAGTTGCTCAACAGACTCATGATTCTTCTCCCATTGCTGCTGAATCCTCAAAACAAAAGGAACCTATTCAGTTTAAACGAAGAAGGAGAAGACAGTATTTGAGAAAGGATTCCACTAAATTTTCTAAGGTGCCAAGTGTTGATGATGTTACAATTACTGGTGATCATCTTATGACTGATGCATAAACAACCATGTCCTATACCTTTAGTAGATCCTCATGTAATATTTGTTGCTGGGAGAACTTTTGTTCTGGATTCTGATGCTGCTGTATCTCCTACACCTGTTGAAGATCCTTCTCAACATGTTACTCCTGTTGCTTGAATTGGTGTTCCTTCTGAGAATATTGACACAGTTCCAATTGTTGATATTTCTCATGATGATTCTTCTCATGAGCCTGCTACCAATGTTCCTGCTATGGACATTTCTGACAGAGGGCAAGGAGTTATGGTTGATGAAGATCTTGGTTTAGATCTTGTAACTGAAAAGGAAAGGCTAGAGCAAGCCATAATGCTAAAAGAGTATGAAGATTTGATGAAGAGTCAAGCATTGGCACAAAAGCTTGCAGATCAGTTTACTACAAATTTGCCTCCTGAGAGACAAAGAGAATTGGATGCACAATCTATTCATTTTACTGATGAGCATTGGGATTCTTACACTCTTTAAGCTGCTTCAAATCCTACTCTTGCTCAAAGCATTTTAGGAGCTGATTTTGATAGTGACAACTTTGCTGCACAAATGATGGCTGTTGGAAAACAAAAGAAGAAAGCTGCAGCTGCAAAGAGAAAAGCTATTGCTGCACAAATGGCTAAAGCTAAGAGGGAGAAACCACAGACTGCAGCATAGAAGAAAACTTATATGCGACATGTGGTGTATAATCAGAGTACTACTCTCTATCAATCTGGTTTGATAAAGAAGCAAGTCTGGGCTTTATCTGAATCGGACTTGACCAGTATGTATAATAAGATTATGAATCATATTCCACCAGCTTCTAAAGTGAAAAGGATTGCTGGTGGTATGGATGCTCCAAAAGCCAAAAGACCCAAGAAAGTTGAGATTGTGGATTCTTTTGATGATGATAGAGCACAACTGAGCACTCATGTTGTTTCTGCTGAGGAATCTACTGAAGGTGTACATTCTTTTGAAAGAGTACAATCTGCTGAACCTCTTGTTGTTTCTCCTGAAGCTTCACCCCGTGCTGCTGATACATCTATGGATCCAAAGGGAACTACTAGCCCTATTAAGCCTGATACTATTCCTTCTTCTGCATCTACTGAACAAGAAGGAGCACATCTTTATAATTATGATGCAGACATGGTTAGGAGAGCTGAACAAGAAGCTGCTAGAGCTAAACAGGCCAGCGAAGAACTTGATAAATTGTATGAAGTTGGTGGTTCTGTTCTAATTCCCTCTGTTTCTACCTCTTCTATTCCTACTGCAGATGCCTCTGGTGCATCTGAGAAGGTACCTTCTTCTTTTTCTATGGGTATTTATGTACCTGGTAGGAGGGGGAAAAGGATGTCCAAAAGGAGACACATTGCCATCAGGAGATCTGTGAGATTAGCTGAGAAGAAGGCCTCTGGAGTTCAAAAATCTCACAAGGGTGGTTCTTCTAAGCATTTGGACCTCAAGGCTGTTGATACAACATTTATCAAAGTGGGTTCTTCTGCAACTTTTCCTGAGGGTTCTTCTAGTGTGTTGACAAAATGGACATTGACTAATGGACAGTTTAACAGCATCTATAGGATAGATAACTCCTCTATGAAGTTTACTTTCTTGAAAGACATACTTCATTTGGTGGATAAGCAAGATTTGATTACTCTTCATGGCCTTGTCACACAATATTATGCCACTCATTCACCATAGGGTTCTGGTTTGTACTTATTGGGAGATCTTCAAGTTCTTTTTGATTCTCAGTCTCCAAATGGTCAGGGTTTTCAATTTGGAGAAATTCACATAAGTGGAAGGTTGATACTTGGAGATTTTATCCTATTCCAAATGTGCATGTTGTGGAAACAAAGTGTGGACTTTCTGTATGTATTTTTTCTGATCAACATTATCCTTTGTGGATTAAACTGATGAAACGTATGCTTAGAAGGAAATTGGAAGTTCCTCCTGATCCAGTGGGGAATGATATGACCCATGCTGAACAATTGATTGGGTTGATCAAGTCCAAGCTTCTGCAACACAAAGCTTCTACTTGATTCTGGTATCTTGTATTCTTTCTTTCTTTGTTTATTTGTAATATTCTTGTCTTATTTCTTTCTTTGTTTCATTCTTAGTAAAAAAAATCTTTGTATTTTCAGGTTTGTTTTATATAACTCTATTGATGGTTATCAACTCACCAGATGTGCCTTGTATCCATCAAAGAGTTGGCTAGTCCAAAGGGTACAGCTTTGGTAAAGACACATCAAATCTGTTGATAGCTGTAATGGTTTGCTAAAAACCATAGGGTATGCAACTCATCCATGCTTAATTGTTGAGGGTTGTATGGTCATCAATTCACCATGGCTTATTCCTTTTTGGAATCCAAGAATTGGCTAGCCCACAAGTATATGGCTTGTGGTAAAGGCAGTGGAATACCATATTTGGTAATCAATTCACCAAAGGTGATTCTTTTCACCTAAGAATTGGCTAGTCCTGAGCAAACGGCTACAGGTAAAGACATTTCAAATCCGTTGATAGTTGCTGATTTGCTAATAATCAGATGGTTATCAGTGTACCATAGTTTCCGAACTTAAACATTTGGCTACTCCAGTAGTAATGGCTATTGGTAAAGAGACATCAAATCCATTATTTTCAATGATTCACCTCTCACAGGAGTTAACACACCTGGATGTGATGAGAATAGTATGAAACTAATATGTTTTGATGTACACTTTGTCATTTGTTGCTGCAAAGATCTGAAGTTTCAAAGTTTTGCCATCATAGAGATGTGGTTGTTTTGCTTCTTTGCTGCTGATGTTCGAATTCAATCCTCTTGTTCTAAAGTGTTAAAGATCTATCAAGAATCTTGAACTTAACCATGTCAAATTCAAGATTAGGGGAGGATTGTTGGGAATTCTAGTGAATAAGAATTCTGCTGATTAATACTGCTGACGGATTCTGCTGAAGTGCTGGATTCTGCTAAAGAAGTGTTTCTGCGGAAGTAGTAAAACCGTGTAGTTTGTTTCTGCGGATATAGATATTCCATGTATTTTATAGTTAGTTAGGATATGCATGAGTTTTATTAGGAAGTGATAATGCATATCTCTTTTAGTTTTATGAATATACGTTTCTTGTGAAACGGTTTAGGGTTCCTTGTCAATAAAAGAAACACATTAGTATGTATGATGTACGAGTTTTGAAAAACAAGTTTTAGTTTTAGTAAAAAGATTCATAGAGGATCAAAGTATTCTTAGTAATCTGTGTTCTTACTTGTGTTTGATTTCCGCTTTAGAATACAAGTAATAGAGACTTTCTATTAGTGTATTTGTGATTACATAAACATTACTAACGATTCACGAGCGCTCAAAGATCTATCAAGGTCTTAGGTTCAACACTTTGCTTTGACGAAAAGCTCCCCCTTGTTGAGTGTGTCAAAGTCTTCATGTGTAATTTGAAAATCTATAATACAAAGGTTAGAAAACACGTATATGGTGCATAATTTCCTGCAAATGAGATTCATATTATTGATAAAATGAGCTTCTGTTGCACGGATCCCACAGTTTCTTTCTGTGAGGGATCCGCCTAGGAAAAATAGAGGGATCTGTGTTCCTACAATCTTATGACAGTAATGTGGATGTAAAAAATGATGTTATCATCAAGACAAGTTACATATTATAGTACCAAACATATTCTCAAGACCATATGGCATACAACATGTAATTTCATTCAATAAAACACGAGAAATGATATACATATCTCTAAAACTAAGAGGATGACAAAAGCATGTAGTACATTTTCTAAAAATTCTAAGTTGTGCCGAAAAATAACAAAGAGCATCATTGTGCTCGTAATCTCAAGTTCTAAGGACGAATAGATTTGTTAATTTGGTCAAATCGTTCAAGGAGATGATTAAACATGAAATGCAACTCATTTCGTACTTCTTGAACTAACCCTTGGGTGAGTTGACAATTAGAGCAATTATTTTCATGAGTAGGAGATGGAGGAGATGGAATGTTTTGAGGAGGTTCCACAAAGGATGGTGGGATTTGTGGAGGTGAGTTGAGTGACGTAGGGTGTGGTTCAACTAAGAATCAAGGTGATAATGTATGGGTTGGTGGTGGAGATGGGAAGTCATCTATATGGTTAGGTCTTTGGTGATTCCTTGTTCCTAAAGATGGACTATTTGATGGTGAAGGTGATTGGAATGCGGGTGTTGGTGATGTTTCATCATCAAAGTTTTGGTGTGAAGGTGGTTCCCTATTTAATGAGAAGGATGGTGAAAGAGAAGTCATTGGTGGTGAGTCTTCTAAAGAGTAGAGGTTTGGATGTGAAAGTGTAGGATATTGGATTTCACAAACACTCTAAACCATGATCAAAGTAGGCGTATAAGTATGTTAGAGAGAGAAAGTTCTAGTGAGAGAAAGGAAGAGAGTTGGGAACTATAGTGAGAGAAAGAAAATATTATTATGAGCTCCAACTCTCTACCTTGGGAGGTAGAGAGTATTTATAGTCTTACATAAAACGCCACACAACGGGCTGTGGATCAGGCATACAGTGGGTAAAGACCCGTCCGTCCTCCACGGTGTTACTTAACTAAATACTACTTAACTTAAAATAACTACGACTACGAGCTATCTAACGATTACATATACTTGAGGTGACCGACTCTTTAATACCTGGAATATCTAATTCCTAACAATCTCCCCCTAAGGGAGGTCACCTCAATCATGTACTAAAATTACATTGAATACAAACAGATATTACAAAAAGATTGTTCTTGCATTCTTGATGTAGTACTTTGCTCCGAAGCTCGTAGTCATTGATTCTTCTCATTGCATGCTTGGTTAATCCAAGTGGAGGTCTTTTACTGATCCACGTGATAATAATTTTGAGCCAGCTTTTGAGACCATCAGCTAACACAAATCTCTGAGACATCCATTGTGGTGTTGGTATTATGTGATGTTGTGACTTTCGGACCGACATGCTCACATTCTGGATCATGATATCTTCTCATCAGAGTAGCGAAAGCTTTCGTTGATTCATGATATTGGCAGCAGCGTAGCAGAAGCATGGAGTGAAAATATCAGAGTCATTGATGCACTTATCATGATTTCTTTTGAGATGAATGTGTAGTGTGAGCATGCGGCTATGGATTGACCGCTTCATTCTGATCAGCTGCAAACGTAGGATGTACCTGCATAAAACAGTTAGCAATAAAGCACACGAAAGTGTCTTTGATCACTTTCGTTGAATAGAGGTACACGGCCTACGGTTCCCCGTTGATCAGTACATGTACTGCCTGTGATCAGGTATAATTCCGAAGAATTTCCTTGACAGGGTTTCGCAGTTGCTCTAGCTGTTCTCAAACCGGAACGTCTCAAAGAAGACAACACAGAGTGAGTGAACCAGCGAATTTAAGTCCACTGATTGATGAAAAGAAATTTGAAAAACAATCGTGTATTGCTCAATAGAAATTGTTTTAGCAATACAACGAAGGTTTTATTGAAAATCAATTATCAATCATAAAAACACCTTTTGATTTGAAAAATTAGTACACGGTCGATGTGCTAGAGAAAAGAGTTTTTAAGCACAAAGACCTATTTTTCAAAGGTATCCGTCAATCCTTAACCTGAACCAGGATTGATTCAAGAGATTGAATCGCCCCATTGTTTCTGTTCAGTTATCACATGGTTGATCTATATAATAGATCTCACATGTCACCTACCAGGAGCTTGTTTGATGTTGGCTTCAGAAGGCTTTCCATCTTCATTGTGAATATGTATACATATTACTCAGATGTTCTGGCAATACCACAATGATAATGCGTAGGACTCAAGATATAATCTCTCTTTCCACATTGTGTGAAACAGAGAGTCTTCATTGAAAGTGTCCTAATGAGATTTATAGATGATCTCGTGGCTCTAGACTCAATATGTGCATATTTGGTTCCTGTGCCGGAGACTAGGGAGAGGGTCTCCTTCTTCAATATCAGCAATCTCTAAGAGAAAGTCGATAGATAATGTTGGTTCCCCGTGAGAATGAAACAAGTCCTTTTAAGAGGAACTTGAGTGGTTTGGAAAGTTGAAGTGCAGTGCGTCACTGGGTCCATGACGTCTTGTCTTCAATACCGATGTTACCATCAGTAGCATATGAATTGAACCCGGTTTCTGCCCTAAGATTGAATATATGGAGGGCTATTTGTTTTCACCCTTTTCTCATTCAATTCTTTTTAATTCTTCAACCCCTTCAGTGCTTACCGAGACTTCATAGCTAGAACCTTGTTGGGTTTATTCCAGTACTAGCTCAGTCTTAGTCCGCACTCTTCCCATATCTCATTTTTCTCCTTTTATCATCATACCTAAGGACTCTACACTAACTAGTGGATAGTTCCTGGGTAGATCCCTCCGGTTCTGGCGGATCATGGGAACACATACCTAACCTTATCATCCTTATATCACCGTACATAATGTAAAGTTGGTCGGTCAATTTGGTATTGTTCATCTGCCATTGGAACCAATTGAAAACTATTTGAAAATCAATCCAGATACTTCTGATATATTATCAAAACATTTTGTACCTGAATTGTTTTTGATATTTTTAGAACAAGTGCTCCCCCTCAACATGTGCATCAAATGTTTGAAATTGTTTTGCACACGGAGGCAAGAGGAAGTATTAACTTCTTTGATTACCATTTTCTAAAAGATATCAACATCACTTCCCTAATCGAATCAAGTAGATAAAGCATTTCCGGGAAGGATGAGGTTTTCATAAGTTTGCTCCCCCTCAATATGTGCCTCGAGATTTGAAAAGAGTTTTGCACATACTAGAGGGAACCTGCACATTGAGATAAGTAATCACGTTTCAAATCATAAGTTTAAGATAGATGCTCCCCCTCAACATGTGCATGGAAAATTTGAAATCGTTTGTCACATGTGGGAAGGATAGCATGTACATCCTTATAAAACCATTTACCGAATTATCAGTTTAAATCCAATTTAAATCATACATTCTCCCCCGATCACAATTATCAAATCATTTGAGATTTGTGATTTCTTATTGATTTAAATAGATTTTGAAAGCTTTTAAGGGGAATTGTGACTTGATTATGAAAGCGTTTTAACTGATAAGGATCGGATTTAAAGACTTTAAACTCCATTGGTAAAACATGCATGAATATCTTTTGAAAACAATTTAATGCCAAATAACTTTTTAATTTAATTGAAATCATTCTCCCCCTCAATCAATGACATAGGTTGTTGATTGAGAGATTGATATTTTGACAAATAAGTCCAGATTATTATCAAAAATAGAGTCCGAGTTATTTTTCAAAACAATTTGTTTTCAGCAGATAACATGTTAATAGAATCAGAGCATGGAATTTGGTTGATAAGAAGGCTTTTGATGAATGTTCAAACAAATTCTCAAATCTTGAAAAACATGAAAAAACATGGCTCTGTTCTTTCTATGAAAAGCGGGTTACTGCCTGAAATGACAATAAACCATTTTTTCTCTTTCTCCCAAAAAATAATTTTTTGATTTTTTGATTTTTTGATTTTTTTTTAACATTCGAACAACATCTAAAGTCCCGTGTCATTCTTTGAATGACATCTCAAAGACCGTAGATATTATCGAATCGAGGAAAACATGACAAAAGGACAATATTTTTTTGGAATTTTTCAAGATTTTTCAAATTTTTTCATAGATTTTGAAGGTTTTATAATTTTGTATTTTGTTTTTCGAATAGATATATACAAGAGATAGATGAAGATAGACCTTTACTCCTCGTCTTCCTCCTGAAGACGTTTGAGTGTTTCTGGTTGAAGGCTTTTCAAGCCAAGACGTGGAAGAATAAACTCAAAACGTTCTCTTGGAAGAGCTTTGGTGAAGATGTCTGCTAACTGATATTCAGACCTCACAAAATAGAGTTCCACCACACCTTTTTCCACTTGTTCCCTGATGAAATGATGTCGAATGTCGATATGCTTTGCTCTTGAGTGTTGAACATTGTTTAATGAGAGAGCAATAGCACTTTTATTATCACAGTACAGAGGGATTTTGTTGAATTCAAAGCCATAGTCAGATAATTGAGATCTCATCCATAAGATTTGAGCACAACAGGATGACATGGCTATGTATTCAGCCTCTGTAGAGGAAATAGAAGTACTCATTTGCTTCTTTGAAGACCAGCTCACAAGCTTATCACCAAAAAACTGAGCACCTCCAGATGTACTTCGATGAGTATCTTGACACCCTGCATGATCAGCATCTGCATAGGCTGTTAGTGACATGCCGGTGTCCTTCGGGTACCAAAGACCCATATTGAAGGTTCCTTGGAGATACCGAAAGACCCATTTAACTGCTTCAAGGTGCTTTTTAGTAGTCTTAGCCTGGTATCTAGCACACATGCAAACAACGAACAAGATGTCTGGTCTACTAGCTGTGAGGTACATCAGGGATCCAATCATACTACGATATTTTGTTTGGTCAATCATGATCCCTGAGTGGTCCTCATCTAGTTTGGTTCGATCAATCATGGGAGTGTCAACAGGTTCACTTGAATCAAATCCAAATTTCTTTAAGATCTCAGTTGCATATTTAGATTGATTTATGAAAATGCCTCCGGGACTTTGCGAAATTTGTAATCCCAAGAAAAATGACATTTGTCCCATCATTGACATTTGAAATTTTGAACTCATTTCATTTGAAAAACGATCACATTCCATTGGGTCTGTCGAGGCAAAAATAATATCATCAACATAAATTTGAACATGAATTAAATGTTTGCCTGACTTCCTGGTGAACAATGTTGGATCAACTGCTCCTTTGCTAAATCCGGTTGATAGAATAAACTTTGACAGTGTATCATACCATGCCCTTGGAGCTTGCTTTAAACCGTAAAGGGCCTTCTTCAAACGATAAACGTGAGTAGGATGCTCTTGATTTACAAATCCTTCAGGTTGGCTGACGTAGACGACTTCTTTAAGGTCTCCGTTCAGAAATGCCGTCTTCACATCCATCTGATAGACAACCATGTTCTTACTAGCAGCATTAGCCAAAAAGATTCTGATTGCCTCGATTCAAGCAACTGGAGCAAAAGATTCTTCAAAGTCAATAACCTCCTCTTGACGGTATCCTTTAGCAACTAATCGAGCCTTGTTCTTCAATACATCACCATGCTCATCAAGTTTCACTTTGAAGATCCATTTTAGAGCAATAATCATGGCACATTCTGGAGCAGGTACTAACTCCCATACATCAAGTCGATCAAACTCATGAATTTCATCTTGCATAGCATTGAACCAGATGTCTTCGTTCATGGCAGTATTAACATCCTTTGGTTCGATCTTTGAGAGTACGGAGTTGAAGAAACACCATAAGGCATCGGTTGCAAGTTGTTTCCGTGTTGATACAGGACGAGAGGGATTTCTAATGATGTTGTCTAATGGATGATCGTGAGTCCATTTTTTGAGGTGTTCATGTGGTAGTTGTTGAGGGACTGAAGTAGCAGAGTCGATGTCTCCTGAAGAAGATGGTTCTGAAGAAGATTCAGGAGCAAATATGTTTTCAAATGGAGCATCTTCAGGAGTAGCAAAGGGAATAACTTCATCATTGATGCCAGAAACATTTCCATGATGTACATTTGAAGAATGATGATTTGTTGATGAGACTGAAGGATCAGCAGCAGGCGCTTCTTGACTTAAAGATATTGAGACTGAGGGATTGTCTTCATTCACAGGAATATGAGCAGCCTCTGTTGTAGGAATCGACACCTCATTAGTACTTGGATCATAAAGTTCATCAAACATAGGATCAAACAATTTCTTTAAATCATCTTCAGATGGAGGTACATATGGAGTTTCTTGAGAAGAGTTTGGAACAAGGGATGAACCAATGGGACTGTTTTGAAGTGTGTGTCCTGAACTGAATTGTCCAGGAGCCATTTGACCGGTCAGCTCATCAAACGTAACGTGAATTGTTTCCATGATATTTCGGGTTCTTTTGTTGTAGATTCGGTATCCCTTTTTATTTGGTGCATACCCTACAAAAACTTCAATGTCTGCTCTAGCTCTAAGTTTGCCTAAGTTTTAACCCTCATTAGTTGGATAACACAATGCACCAAACACACGAAGGAAAGAGAGATTAGGTTTTCTGTTGTGGACAAGTTCATATGGAGTTTTTCCATGAACAGTGTGAATCAGGGAACGATTTTGTGTGTAGCATGCAGTGGCAATCGCTTCAGCCCAGAGAAACATTGGAACCTTTGAGTAAATCAGCATTGTTCTAGCGGCTTCTACAAGAGTTCGATTTCGTCTTTCAACTACACCGTTCTGTTGAGGAGTTCGTGGAACACTTCATTGATGGCTGATTCCAATGCTTTCATAAAATTCACTTGTTTGTTAACAAACTCAGTTCCATTGTTTGTTCGAATAATTCTGACGGTTTTGTTAAGTCGAACCTGCAGCTGTTTGATGAGTTTGATGATGATATCAGGAGTTTCATCCTTTGTACTTAAGAACTTGACCCAGGTGAATCTAGAGTAATCATCAACCACAACTAACACATATTTCTTCCCAAAGATATTCTGCACTCTCATTGGTCCACATAAATCCACATGAATTGTATGAAGAACTTCTGTGACAGAGTTAGTAGGTTTGGGTTTATCGGCATACTTCTTGCTTTTTCCCAATTGACATGCTGAACAAAGATGATCCTTTTCATACTTGAGCAGGGACGGAGCCAAGGGGGTTCCCGCGGGTGCCCGGGAACCCCATGGATTTTTTCGATATAGTGTTAATTTTTGAAAAAACACTGGTTTTTCCTAAATACATCTTAAATGCACCCGGTCCTTCGAAATGTGTTTCTAGTATTACGGTTCAAAAGATTTTGTGCACCCGGTCATATTTAGTCCTGGCTCCGTCCCTGTACTTGAGTCTAGGTAAGCCTACAACTAAGTCCTTTCTTGTGAGATCATTGATGGTGCCGAAGTTCAGGTGATTGAGACGACGATGTCATAACCATGACTTTGTTTTAGAAGCCTTTGACAGCAAGCAAATTGGAGAAGACTTCATCATATCTTCGATAGAGATGGTGTATAGATTTGAACCACGTGAACCTCTTAAAATTTCCTTACCATCAAGTTCTCTAACGAAGCAGGTATGTTTTCTGAAGGCTACTTCTAGATCAGAATCGCAGAATTGACCAACAGAGAACAAGTTGTGACCAAGACCTTATACATAGTAAACCCTGGAGATAACACTTTTGCCAACAACATAGTCTCCATAACCCATAATAGCACCGAAATGATCATTCCCGAATCTAACTGTCCCGATGAATTTGCTCACGAAGTTCATGAGCCGTGACCGGTCGCCAGTCATATGCTTGGAACAGCCTGAGTCCCGGTACCACAGAACGATTTGAACGATCTGCAGTTGAACACAGACAAGAATGGATAATTGGGATCCCCATGCAAGAATGGGTTCCATTTGGTTAGTAACAATGGTTGGAACACCCACATCAGAAATAGAATCATTCATATCAAAAATTAAGGCAATGGAATCATTGTGAATAGATGCAGTACTAGTGTCTGTATTAGCCCTGCTCACAGTGTGCTCACTTCTTAAGGGAATAGTTCTACCAGTAGGCATCCATTTTCTAGTGGGCATTGTCTGATTAGTCTTATGACCAACAGGTATCCAATAATAGCCTATCTTACTAAATGTTCTTCCTGTGAGTTTCCACTGTTTTCTAACTTTCTTTCGTTTTTGCCTTTTATCCTTCTTAGCATGATTTTTAGCATTAACAATATTAACTGGACAATTAACATCATTAGGCAAAACATTAACACCACATTCATGATTAGAAACAGAATTCAAGCAGACATCAATACAAGGTTTGCAAATAGTATCAGAATTCGAATTAATTACAGTACGCCTATGGCTAATACTAGAATCAACACGATTCGTTTTATTCGGTTCAAACTTTAAGTTCCTAGATTGTTCTTCTACTCTTTTCCAGTGCACATTCTTAGCTTGCGAGGTCCTATCATTCCTTGTATTGTCTTGAGACTTTGACCTGCTCCCTTTAATGTCACTGATTACTCCTGTAGAGGGAATGGGAACATTAGTTGGTTTTACTACTCTTTGCATCACCTGTTTAGATGTGCTGGGATCTGAACTACATGCATGCACACTAAGGTTCACTTTCTTATCACTAGAAGTGCAGGGATTTGTACTCCTAGAAGGCACACTTGAGCTCTCTTTCTTAGCATTGACAAATCTGGAATCTGAACTACTTAAAGGCACACTAAGGTTCACATTCAAAACATTGGGCATCGAATGAATATCATACTTGGCATTAGGCATCAAACATGGAATCAAAGGATTAACTCTCTCACCTAAGGACTTTGGGCATATTGTGATCAAGCATTCTAGGATTTTTTGAGATCGTTTGGCATATAAGCATGCATGTCCAATAGCATTATCATGAGGTTTCTCTAACTTATCCTCTTCAACAATCTCACGTAGACATTCTAGGCAATCCTTAAGGGATGAGAAGTATGTTTGAACAGCAAGTTTGTTGTTCCTGAGATGAGGAGGGACATATTTCACAGACAAAGCATATTTATTATAAGAGTGAACCTTTGATACACCATTCTGCCCATTGGTCATTGGCATTTCCCTTTTACCTGACTCTTCAGATTCTCAATTTCCTTTTGCAATGAACCTATTTGTTCGTTATTTTTGTTACGAGTGACCTTTATTGATTCAAATAACTCATTGAAATGACGTTTAACCTTTTCATTTTCTTCTAGAAAACTTTCGTTTTCCTTTTGTAATGCATTTACTAGGTTTTGAAGATGAAACGTTTGAGAATTCTGAGAATCTAAAGGAGGAGGCATTTGGGAGCCTGTCATATTGTTCGTTTGACCCTTTAATTGAGAGATTTGGGCTTTCAACTTTCTGATCGTGTTGCAATGAGCTTGAATCTGTTCATCACGTTTGTTGATTTGAAAAACTGCATCAAACTCTGGAGCATCCGAGGATGTCTTGATATTTGAAGTTTTGACATTTTCTTTAAGATGTTGATATTTTAGTTGTAAATTAAAATGCTCAACTTCTAGTTTAGAAAAATGTTTAACCAAATTGTCGTGATCATCCAGTTCAATTTTCTCATTTAGTTCAGAATAAGATTTTTCAAGCTCAATGACACGATCATGGGAGACTTTCAAAGCAACAGACAGTTCATGGAATCGAGAAGCAGTAATAGAACAGTTAGTAGCAGTGTAGAACACATCTTGAGCAATACATTCAGAAATCAGGTTCTCATTTAGTGTATGCAAGTTCTTCCTCTCAATCTCATTATATTTTAGTGCTCGCTCATAGTCACTAACCTCAACTATCATTGCATCAAATTCCTTTTCCATTCCCTTAATATCAATATCTATCCCCTTTTTAAGACTCTCAAAGTGACTTTTTAGAAGTTTAAAGAAAGGCATGACCTCAGTTAAATAACATTCTTTCATTTGCTCAAAACCCCTTTCTCCTTCAGTTATACCAGTGGGTGTGATCCTTTTCTTGCAAGTTTTCTCAAAATCAACAAGTAGTTGAAAGATAACATATTGGCTAATTAAGGTCTTGCTTTTAGTAGCAATTGTTCTAGGAACAAGATGCATTGGTGTATTAGGAGGATACACAGTCGCTCTAGGCATTTTCCAAAGGGGAGGGTTTGTTTCAACAATATTTTCTGCTTTCTGCTTATCTAAGTCCATTTTCCAGAAAACTTGTTCGGGAGTCAACAATGTCTGAGGCTTAAACATGTTCAAGGAAATCCAGTTTTCCTTCTTGTAATCATGGGGTGTGATCTTTATTTTCTTCTTTTTACATTTAGGATCATCTAATTTCCTGTTCATCTTTTCCCTAGTGACTTCATCTGATTTCTTATCTTCCTCAGTGCACTCAATGCAACTAGGTTTCTGTCTAGGTTTAAGGATTTCATTGCCATCATAAAGAACCTTATGAGCATTTCTAGCCTTTTTAATGACCTCTGGATTTGGTTCCTCAACAAGGGGAATGCTATGCTTATCGCTTAAGACTCTATGCTTAGTGATCATGTGAGCAGTCTGAATGGTGTTCCCTTGTATGTACAACTTGTTTTCAAGTTTGTTTTTCAAAGTTTTCAGATTAGAAAAATCTTTCAAGAGTTTTGATTCCTTTGCATTAAATTCTTGCTTAAGCATTTTCACATTTTCTTGAAGTTCTTGTTTTTGCTTAGCAGTTTTAGAAAGCTTTTCTTGCAAGGAATTTAACTCTTGTTTTAATACTTCTTCTCTAAAATTACTTTTTCTAATGATTGTACGCACTTGGTCATCCATTTCCTGCTCACGAGTGGTCAACTCAAATTTTGCACGTTGTTCATAAATAGCAACACGTTCTTTATAGGCATTTAGTTCAGAAATTACAGAATCATCAGGGGAACATGCAGTGTATTCATCAAAAACATAGTCATTGTTGACTGCAGAAGATGCATCACTTGGTACAACTTCACTTTCACTTTGTTTCACATATTGATCATATGGGACCACATTGATATTACCCATACTTTCAATATTTGATTCAATAGTTTCAGTTGATTGTACTTTGTCATGCATCTTTTGCACATCAGCATCATCGTATAGTTTTAATACCTCTGAGATGAGTTTGTCTTTGGATGGGCCAGCTTGTGGTGAAGAAGAGACCTTGGGAGAAACCATTGGAGAAATGCTAGCCATAAAAATTGTGTGTGCAGTAGGTCAATCATCCACATCAGAGTCGTATGCATCACAATCAGCGACTTGAAAGGCATTCTGATGATTGTGACCTATCTCCTGAATAGGCTGCTCATCCACATCTGCATCATAGGTCTTGGCATTGCCCTCAGCAAGAAACAACAGTTCCTCTTCATCCATAGCAGCACCATTATCCTGAGCTTGTACAAGCAGCATCTTATATCTGAAGTACTCAGCATCCTGAGGGCGTTTTGGTGATGTGCAGTTCCTTGCAATGTGTCCCTCACCTCCACAATTGTAACATTTGATAGGCTTTGCTTGACCCTGATTTCCATTCCTTCCTATGTTCTGATTAGCAGCATAACCTCCACCTGTTCCACCCTTTCTTTGATCAAACTGCCTTTCTTGAACTGACTGCCCCATAATTTTCCCATCTCTGATCAAAGCATGGTTGTGAAGATTGGAGGCGGTTCGGATCTCATTGCAGGTGTGAAGTTTGTTGGTGTGAGGTGAAAGTGTCCTGTTCTCTTTAACCATGAGTGTCAGTTGATTGATGAAATGTTCCATGACAGCATATGCATCTGGTTGCTTGAACCTTGGATCAGACATGAGTTTGTGATTACCATCTCCCGTGGGTACAACTTGAGAAGCTTTGTTGGTAATCACATCATTTGTGAAAAAGACAGTTGAATCATTTGTTGAGCTTGTTTCTCCCTGACCTTTGAACTGATCAAGAATCCTCTTTTCAAACATGGCATGTCTCTCATTTTGAAGAAGGAAGGCATAGAGTTGTTCATAGTTTGTATTCTTCAAACCTTTGGTAAGCTTCACAGAAGTGACAAACTTGTGCCATTCGGGATTCATGTTGTTTACAAACTTTGAGTTCAGCTGAATGTTAGGCATAGTCATTCTTATGTTCCTCATATCATTCACCAGCTTATGAAATCTCACATAGTACTCATAGACACTCTCTTCTGGTTTCATCTTGAAGTGTTCAAATTCGTCATAGAGTTGTGATTCTCTGTCTTCCATAGTTAATTCAGAACCTGAGAGAAGCATCTTGACATTATCCCAAACTGCCTTTGCTTCGGTGTTGTGATTGATTAGCTTGTAGATGTCTTTAGGAAGACCTTGAAGAACAATGTTAGAAGCCCTGATATCAGCATCGAATCTCTTTTTCTCCTTATCATCAAGCTCATCATACATCTTTGGTCTGTCCATTCCGTAAATCAGAGTTCCATCTTCAGCAGTATCAAGTACATCTCTAGTCGTCTCAACCCGATACGGTCCTTCATCAATGGATTTGAGAATGTTGACTCCATTTTCTTTTCCAAGACAGTACAATCTGATTCGTTGAGCCCAAGAGTCGTAGTCAGTTCTGTCAAGCATGGGTGGACGAGTATCTGAACCAGCTGCTTGAGCATCCTCGGCAACAGTGGAGATGATAGTAGGAACGTTTGTAGACATGTTTCAAGCTCTACGGGATTTTACAATTCTTTGATTAAACCGGTAAATTGATTCTTTCACGGGATTTTACTAAACCAAAAGAACAACCGTAAGAATGTATCACCAAGAAGTAACAAGCCTAAATGAATAAGTACCTAACCACACAACTCACTTAATTAACAACTCGCTTAAGTAATCAACTCGCTTAATAGCCAAGTCGCATCAACATCAACTCGCAACACAGTCAACTCGCTTAATGAATCAAGTCGCTAAATAGCTAACTCGCTTTAGTATCAACTCGCAACACAATCAACTCGCTTGAACACTAAGTCGCTTAAAGAAACTCGCTAGCGTTACAACTCGCTAAATAGCTAAGTCGCTTTAGATCTCAAGTCGCTTAAAGAAACAACTCGCTTAGAACCCAAGTCGCATAAATATCAACTCGCTAAACAGCTAAGTCGCATGTACTAACTCGCATCAAATAACAAAGCAACTCGCTTTGAAGAAACACAAGTCCGAGACTCAACTCGCTTAGTCCTTCTTTCACAAATAACCACTTTATCAATCCAAAACAACCAAACCACAATGATTTAAGCCATCCAATTCAAAACATAACCACATATGATGATCCTAAACACAAAAGTACAAGCAAAATTCAAACTTTACCACTAAAATTTGTCCAAATGAATCAAACTCTCCTAAACCCTTAATACACCAAAAACCTTATGAAATCCACCAAAACAAAGAGCATGAAAGATGAGTGATCAAACCATGGCTCTTGATACCAATTGTAGGATATTGGATTTCACAAACACTCTAAACCATGATTAAAGTAGGCGTATAAGTATGTTAGAGAGAGAAAGTTCTAGTGAGAGAAAGTAAGAGAGTTGGGAACTATAGTGAGAGAAAGAAAATATTATTATGAGCTCCAACTCTCTACCTTGGGAGGTAGAGAGTATTTATAGTCTTACATAAAATGCCACACAACGGGCTGTGGATCAGGCATACAGTGGGTAAAGACCCGTCCGTCCTCCACGGTGTTACTTAACTAAATACTACTTAACTTAAAATAACTACGACTACGAGCTATCTAACGATTACATATACTTGAGGTGACCGACTCTTTAATACCTGGAATTTCTAATTCCTAACAGAAAGAGGCGTTGTAAAGGAGTGTAGTCTAGGTTCTAGAAATGAAGGCTTAGGTGTTTTAGTTGAGTTAGGTGTGTTTGGTTTAGAGGGTATAGTAGTGTTTAGTGAAAGTCTTTTTAAATTGAAAGGTCGAATACTAATTCTAGCGGTTCTTCTAGCTTTGGTTGGTTGAGTTTGTTGAGGAGGAATTCTAGTATTTGAGCCCTTGACGGATGATGACTCAGTTGAGGAAATCTCATGAACCATATGATCATTTTTCTTGGGGAAACCTTTGGTTGAAGAGGTTGTGCTAGATGCTTTAGTCATAGTGAAAAAAGAAGATGTAATGGGTGTCTTAGCTACTGAGTTTGAATGGTGGTTTGAATGATGGTTTGGGAGCATAAGTACACTTGGTTTATAAATGATGGAATTAGGTTAGTGAATTAAATTTTAGACCACTAATAATTTTGGCATGCACTAAGGTCAACTATAGTGTTTGTTCTATCGTAGGGAGTCATTTCAGGCAAGGTAAAGTGTTCAGATTACCAAAGAGAGTTTGAAAGTGATGAGTAAAGTGAACTTAAACTGTTCTGTATACCCGATTCCCACGGATCCCTAACTTTGGGGATCCGTCTAGTTATAAACTGGGGGTCCGTCTTTCAAACAGTAATGAAGTGGAGTGATGATGTTATATCAAGGTCTAGTACCTATAAATCTTGAGTGTTTAGGTTCCCTAAGATGTCTTAAATGGTATAGGACTTAAATGTCCAACCATAATGAGTGAGGATATATAATGATGTTTTTGGTAAGAAAATAGAGTTTTTATGTATGCAACTAAGTGCTTGAGCATGATACTAAGATTTTGAGGGTGCCAAATGATCCTAGAGATCAAATGATAACTTTAACAAAATTTGTAAAATTCCTAAAAAAATCATAAGAAATAAAAAACTAGTTTTTCGCCTATTTTGAGATAAGGATGACTAAAATCAATTTGCTAAAATTGAGAGAAATATCAAGCTAGGTGTTTTAAGATGTGAGAAACATTGTGTGAACATTAGAGTGGAAATATGGTGAGTTTTGAAGAAGTGAAAAATAAAAAACACCTTGAATGTGATCATAAGTTAGCTATGAGTGAATGTGAGACCAACTGAGCTTGAGGAAGACTAAATGATCCTAAAGTAACATGTTTAACTAGTCTAATACGGTCTGGAAGATTGGATTGATGTGAAAGTGTAAAACTTCCATATTTTTTCACCCGGATCCTACGGATCCTTCATTTGAGGGATCCGGCTAGTTATAGCCCAGGGATCCGGCAACTGTTGACCAGTAGCTTCACAGAATGTGTGCAGCATTTTGCACCTCTTAACAAATTTCAAACCTAATCATTTCTACATCAAGCAATCATGTATGTAAGCAAAGTATATCAAGCATGGTATGTAAAAGTGACATATAGGCATGCAATTTTGAGGAAGACCGACTTTTTGATATTAAGTCAAATAGTCATAAAATTCCTATTGGGGTCTCCTAGATTAGCGTGTCTTTGTTTTTCGTCATACCATCTACTACTACTACTACTAAGTTCTAAGATAAAGAAATATTGTTTAAGATGTTTGTAACACGTTGTTCGAATTAAGGTCCTCAACCTTACCTCCCATTTCTCTCAAACTTTTCCTCCAAAACTTCTAAGCTTCACCCTCTAACCCTTTACGCTTACTTCTTCTTCTTCCCCATAAGAAAGTTGGCAAGACATTTAAACATCCCCTTCATTTGTTGAAACTCTTGAGATGGGCTTGGGATATCTGGCAATTGCTCAATGTAAGCCAAAGGGTCAAGTTGGTAGTTGCCTATAGGGTTTCTTCCTTCTCCATCCCTTTCTTTGGATGAGTCCATCGGTGGATGAGGTCTCTTACCTTCAACCATGAACCTCATTTTATTCTCATTGGATAAGGATACCATGACCTTGTTGCAAAAGAAGTGGTCATCGGTATAGGGAGATGGTTCTAGGGCGAAGATAAAGTTAGCCAAGTGTGTGAGGAGCATGGCATAAGGTAGCACCATCATGTCCGTCTTTGAAACACTTTCCATCCGTTTGATTATGTGTAGGCGAGGTTGAAAGGAGTTGAGTTGACAAGGCAATAGATCATGTAAACTAGACATGCGTTGGGATGATCCTTGTTTCCAGCCAAGCAAAGTACATTCTCCCTAAGAACTAGTTCCCATTTCTAATATAAAGGGAACATCTCGGAAAGTTCCATTTGGAAGGGATCCCGATAGATGACCTTTGATTTCCTAGTGACCCTAGACGGGGAGGTTCTTTGAAGAAAAATGGTATCTCTTACCGTAGCCGGTTCCCGGAGGGGTGTGAAGTAGACCTCATGCTCATTGACCATATCATGCAGGTTGGCTAGTGACCAATATTTGGAGTATAAGCATACTCCTTGGTGAGGGATACAAAGTATCCGAGCAAACTCAACAAGGGTCAAGGTATAGTTGTGTTCATTGATGATAAAAATTATTGAGATGGTTCCGTCCTCATTCTTTATGATCCTAATACTCTTGTAGAACTCAAGAACAAATACGGGGCATAATTGTTTGTTGGTGGTTAGAAAACATTGAAGTTGATTCCCGCAAAGACCTCGGGGATGTCGGTATAGTTGAGAAATGATGGTTCGACTACACGGCCCTCGTGAAACAACCTCTTTTGTAACATTTTGCAAGACTTTCGGTCTTCGGGACTAAGACCTTCCTTTCTATGGTACATTGGTATGTAGTGTGCCGTATCTTGATAGTCTTGTTGCCTAGAGCTTGGCATGATTGATCCTAAACACCAAAACCATAATGTGGTATCAATTATGTGAATAGTTCCTTGATGAGGTTCATCATAATTTTTGCTCAACACATCTCTCTTAAATTCAAAATGAGTTTTAATTTGTATTAACAATGTTAATTCTTTGATTAGTTTATCTTAGAAAATAATGTGATAACAAATTGTGATAAACCCACTTGAACCAAATTTCTCAAGATGAAAAAATTGTTCTACTAGGAACAAGAGAATGAAAATTACAATGTAGTGAAGATAATACTTACACAAGTGATTGCTTTCCTTTGAATGATGAAGAGGGATCTTTTATGAACAGCAATTTAGGGTTTATGTTCGTATGTGGAAGAGTAAAGTTAGAAGTAGAACTCTACAGTGATCATCAAGCACTTATTCTATCTTCTGATGTGTCGGTTCCCACGGATCCCTTGAAAAAGGGATCCGACTAGTTCAATCGCGGGGATCCGGCAGATCAACAACAAAAACAGTTTAAGTGAGTTTGATCATTTTGACACGGGAGTTTTGAATTTTGATTTTTGTCAATGGATTTTCTCTATAACTTAAGGTTTATTTTTTGTTTGAGGTTTTGATGAGTTTTCGTGTTTACAAGTCCTTTTTGACGAGGTTCCCTTTTTACGAATAAGTCATAAGTTGGGACGTTAAGAATCATGACAAAATACTATTTAATCATGATATGGAAAGTTTCACATGGGCACTATTGACATAGATTATTAATGTAATGCCAATATCCTTATGTGAGAAATGATGACCAAAAACTTTTGATTAGTCAAGTTATCCTTACGAGGTAAAGACGTATAATGACTAGTTTGTAGTTTTGTCTATAAAGATCAACCAAGAATGCTATTCTTGATGATGTATTTAATACAGATAACAACCTTTTGGAAAGTTGTGATATTGGAGTATACATATTAAGTCTACGAGTCTTCATATGCTATATGTAATGACATTATAATACTAATAAAAATAGGAAGCATATTAATAATTTATCTATAAATAATTAGTATAGAAGAACATACCTTTGCTATATATTCTTTTTATGATTTTTGAAAATCATAGACTCAAAATTCTTCATGAGCTTTTAAAATACCCGAATCCTAGCATGAAGAATTCTCAAAAGAAAATGTTAGAATGATCTATCACTATCCAACATTTAAAGTATTATGGTTTCTAAAAACATGAGTTTTTGTTTTAAGAAATTTCCTTCTTTGTAGTTTTCAAACATACACGGATCGTATCAACTTTTTAAAGTACAATATACTATGAAAAACTTGGTAACGAAGCTCTGGTACCAATTGTTGAAAACTAGAAGGGGGGTTGAATAGTTTTACCAATTAAAACTTTGTTTTAAACTATTTAGATCGACTTATGTCAATCTATTTGATGTGTGTGTTGGATGATGATAGATAAGCATATAAATAAGTAATGCAAAGATAAAGAGTAAAGGAACACAAAACCAAGACACGAGTATTTATAGTGGTTCGGCTACAAGGACACCTTCCTTGCCCTAATCCACTCCCCAGTTCCCCACTCGAGAGTTCGAAAGCACTACACAATACAAGCTTCTTAATGTGGCAGAGAAGCCTTCACAACATCGCCTACTCTTTATCCGGTACTAGGATAGACACCGAGTTCTTCCACGAGGTAGAACCACACCTATCACAACGTTACCTACACTTTATCTGGTACAAGGCTAGATACCGAGTTCCATTACAAAGGAGGAACTACTACCCAACACTACACCACTACACGACTACCCCAAAGGATACACACTCCTTATTACAACATCAAAAGGATATCAATATCCTTTAACCCGAACTAACTATCTTGTACATTGATTCACCATATCGAATGTACACCCTTGGCACCTTTCACTAATGACTTTGACGCGACCCTTCGGCACCTTTCACTAATGCGTTTGACAATACCCTTCGGCACCTTTCACTAATGCCTTCAACACAAAACTTCTATGGAAGGAGAAAAGAACTATCAACAAGATACACTTCAGTGGTCTTGATGATGACGAAGCTTAGCAACTCATGACCTTGAGCTTGCACGTCTTTAAGAGTTGGTGATATCACCTTTAAGAGGAACCCAGAGAATCACACAAATATAAAACTACGTTGAATGATCCTTTGGATCTGAGGTTAGAGATGTTACAATACTAAGAGAGAGTATGTGTATAAGTGGTGGTTAGCAAGAGTGAAATGGCTCACTATTTATAGACAAAAAATTCTACTGTCCCACGGATCCCTCCCTAGAGGGATCCGGCTAGTGCAATCCTAGGGATCCGGCTGGTGGGTCAGCTTATGTCTGGATTTTGGGTTGCAAACCGGGTTATGAGTTATGAACCATGGGTTCTAGGTAATGAATTATGGATACCCAACAAGATGCAATGTATCTAGACATTGGGTCATGGGTCTTGGGTCATGGATCATGGATAATACCCAACATGACTTTATGCATGATGTCATGCAATAGGTCATGGGTTATGGATCAAGCTCCATGGGTATGGGTCATGTACTTTGGGTTTTACCCAACAACATTCATTGTACCTAGTCAATGGATCATGGGTTATGGGTCATGGACTTAGGTTTTTACCCATTCAATATATATATAACGTATATATGTACATTTCCATATTATGTAAACACTAGTTGTTATAGATATGCATTTCTATAAGATGTAAACAATATTACTTGTTTAGTGTTTTATATGAAAATGTAAGTTTGTTAGTAAACTATTGGCTCAAACCATTTACGCATTTTATTTATTTCATTAAAATGATTTTACGTTTGTTATCGACAAAATATTAGAAGATCGTAAAATATAAATAAGAGTTTTTAAGGCTTATTTGTATTAACACACATAACTACCTTGTGACAGTTTTTTCTATCGTACATGTTTTACCGCATGAATTGTTCCTTGAGAAAACTCCCAGGGTTGAGACTCCGATAAATATCGGGCATACTCAATCTCCCATGCATCCTTGGGTCCACTTTGGTAGAATGCCAATAGACTTTACCATAAAAGTTAGTGGCACTTCTATTCATTGATCTCTACTTTGGCATACGACCAATTAATCTAATAACCACCTCTCCCGTGTGAGCCATGTAGCCACAGATGTTGAGCTTTAGCATCAACCACCTGCATGGTCTGAGCTAAGAGAGTGGAACATTTTATGGATGGCACACTAGTCTAAGATTACTCATAGGGTAAGAGTTACCAAACTCATCACAAGTCTTTTCTTTTTATGTCCAGTATTAAAACGATTTTCTCATAAAAACTCGTTTTACATATGAACTTTGCATGAATTCATACTACGATTTGTTAAGTTTAAAACAAATCAGTTTGTAATAAAAAAGTTTCTAAACTCAGGTTACCCCTTACAAGCCTTTTTAGTTAGGTTCATATTAATTCATAGACATTACTATTTGATTACGCAATATCACTGTTAGAGACCTGGTGCTTAAGTATACCCCTTTCTCATGACTTAAGTAGAGATGCCTAGTTTTATCATGTCTCTTATTAATACCGATTGACATATTATCTACCTCTTAATAATGCATGTAATAGACAATAATAAAACTCTAATGATACATCCAAGCCATTATCTATTATTGATTCCAAGATCCACTTTAGAATCAGCTTGGGCCTCTCCTAAGGGTTAGCATGACACAAGGTAAGAAGGAGTCTTCAGACTCTATGTCTTTTCAGCATACCCCGTCATATGCTCCTTCCTTCTAGAGGATGTGAATTCCTCTATGCTCTCACTGAGTCTCCTCTCTTTTCGTGCTCCATGGGTTCTTCTATCGTTTGGTCTTCCTTGTGTCATGTCCGCTTTGGTTTATTTAATTAACTCTACTCTACTTAAAATTAAATTAAAAAAGGGAATACATATTGATACGCGAGCCTCCCTTAAACCCAAATGTAGTAAAATATAAACATTTAAATTCTATATCACAACCACGTTGTTTATGTTTTATGGTCTATGGTTTGGACTCGTGTCATGCATGATTAAAAATAAAGCACGAAAATACTAATTATAAAATTAAAAGTGAAAATAGTTAAGCTATGGTTTACTAAGACCTACTACATATGAACATGCACCACATATGTAGCTCATCCTAATAGTACATGTGAACCACGAGTTTCACCCGTATTGTTGCACTTTACTGCAACTTGTCATTCCCGAAATGACATTTCTTACATTATTGCAATTTATTGCCAGTTTAGGAAAATTTATACTTATAAAATATATAAACCCTAGTTATGGTTTTCATCGCCTCAAAATTTTGAACTTTGTGATTTAGGTAACAAAAAATCCTAAGTCGCCTCGATTATGGTTTAAGAAAAAATTATTTGGGCTTTTTAATAAAAAAATATTTTAACTAAAAGTTATGAAATTAACACAAAACCCTAGTTTCCGTTTTAGGAATCCCGAATTCCAATTACGTAAATTGAAGTCTTATCGGTTTATGGAAACCTCTTGTTTGGTCACCATGATTTGTATTTGTCAAATCTAATATTCCTAACTGGCTAGGACATACATAGACCCTATAGGATTTTTGGTAAACTTGGATAAGATTTTCTTGTTCATTAAGTAATCTCGTTATTTTGTAATTTACTCTTGGTAACCCCGGGTTTCCAAAAATAGCTTTAATATATTTTTAAGAAAGTTTGAACATTTCCAAAAATACTTAAAATATAAAACCCTAAAACACAAAAGATTACTTACCCTTTTTCAAGAAAAATAATAAACCCTAGTATTTACCATGACTACTTAAATTAGGGTTTCATCATGTTTGATCTTGGATACCCAGTATCCCTATAGAATCAATTCCATTAGGGTTTTGAAAACCCTAATTAGTCGGGGCTATGCATTATGATCAAACAAACCCGAATTCCCGAATCTTGACCTAGGGTTTTCTATCGACACCCTTAAGGATAAAATCCTTCTTTATTTTGATTAATAAAACTATAAACCTAACTAGTGTCGACACACTCAAGGGTTTTTAAACCCTTTTGTATTTCAACTAGGTTTTCTTGCTATGTAAAAATATAAAGATTCAAAACTAAAGCAAGTTGCTAAAAAAATTACAAGAACCCTAAAACCCTAATTAACACAAATCGACCCAAACCATGCATAACGAAAATTAAAATTTTAATTTTTTTATGATAATAATAGAAATTACTAAGAACCCTATTTAGGTTACACATAATTAGGGTGGCTCTTATACCACTGTAAGGTTCTGGTGGTTCTCGTATGGCCAACAAAAACATGCAGCAGCGAAAGTATACATATATTAAGCCCTTCAGCCAGAAAAACCCTAACTAGCAAGATCTTTTCAATTAGTGATATACCTAACCTTAAACATGTATCGAGGGTATTTATTGTATACTTACTTGTTTCCTGCAGTTCTTTAAGCTTTCGAATCAGTCTGATGCGCGGATTTGCCTTCTTACTCATTGATCGACCATTTTAGGGGTTTTGGGAGGAAGGCCACTTTTCGGGCTGCATCAGGTATCCACCGATACTGAACATGCAGAACTAGGGCTTGAATCTACGTAAGTTAGGCAAGATACGAAACTGAGTTAAACACTAAATCGACTAGCAGGGTCGATTTAGTGAAGTGACACAAGGGTAAAACACTTCTAGGCCGATGATTGGTTAGAGAGGAGAAGAGGAGAGGGATTAAGGTTTAGGAATGTTTTATGAGAATGCCTTTATATTTATAGGCCTCTTAGGGACATTCTAGAATACTTGTAGAACAAGTGTTCGAGTTTGTTTAGGAAACAAAATCCTCCCTTATAAGGGATTCGGCCGATCGACTCCAACAACCCTTAGGGGGTTGATGTTTTTCTTTTCTCGATTTATTACCCTCTAATATTTATCCCAAATAATTATTAAAAGTCGTGTAATTATTGTTTAACCCTTTAATTAAAATAACGCCATATTTTCATTCCTCATTTACTCTATTTCATTTCGTAATCTCATTTCTTATTTTCGCTTGCATGTTCTGTTTAGTGTGCACCGATGTCACACCCCGCCAGAGGCGGAAACGCGAGGTGCAACTAAATCAATATTCATCGCAAAGAGATATAGTACAATACCATATTTAAATTTAAGGAATTAATACAACGTTACAATATTGTTCAAGCCGACATTGGCAATAAAATCTTATAGCTTGGTTTCCAAAAGATAACTTCTTATAATTGATAACCAAAGATGACACGTGAAGACTCCCTTATGCAAAAGACTTCGTAAAACACACTTATTGACGATCACCTGAAATGCATGAGAAAATGGGTAAACTATAAAAATAGTTGGTGAATACACAAGTTTTAAGTATGACAAAAAGTTCTTTATGAGAAAAATCCTTTTATGTAGTACGGAAACCGTTTTTGAGAAAGTTTTAACTAGTACGAAAAAGCCATTTGAGAAAGTCTTTAAATAGTAGGAAAAATCATTTTTGAGTAAGTCTGCCTGGCAAATGTCCTGTCAACTCACCATGTTACAAGTCCCACCCATACAAGAGTTGTAACATATAAATGCACATACATTTCCATATGTCAAGTAGTAAGTCTAGTAATCAATGCACATATGGTCATAATAAGTCACAATGCAAGCGCCTAAGATATATAATAGATCACGTCTGCTCCTAACAAGGGTGACTTCGCGTTGCTCCTGTCCACAAAAGAGACTTAGTATTGCTCAACTAGAGACTTAGTGTTGCTCAGAGAGACTTTAGCACGTACGAACAGTATAACAACTATACATATTATCAACATAAGACTACTCCGAACATGGAAGACTTTAAGACTTAGAGCGTACGGCACATTATGGTTCTAAGCATACTAAAGGGTCAAGGACATTTCATAATAGGTCTAAGGGTTCAAAATATATCAATAAGGTTCAAATCAAGTCAATGAGAGTTCAAAATATGCCAAGGAGTTCAAAACATGTCTTAAAGGTTCAATTTATGTCAAAAGGTTCAATCAGTTTATAAATTATTTCAAACAATAAAGTTTAATTTTTAGGTTCATGCATTTCACCCCAAATAAAGTAAAGCGGTAAAAAGGGGCTGTGAATACTCACCTTGGCAAATAGCAGTATGAACGAGGGTCAAGTCAGGTAGTGTGTGGCACCAACACGTGACCTAAATTAGTATGGCAAGTCTTAGTTTTTATCTATGCTTAAGACCAGATAAGGTTTAACTAAACTTTATAAGTTTTTTAGTCTTGTGTTGTTATTGTTGCTTATGTGGTGTAATTTAAGTATAATAGTTTAGTAAGTATTGGCTTTTAAAAGTAGTTAATAGAACGCTTATTGAGGTGGAACAAGGCTTTGGTTCGAGGATAACTAAATGACAATGTATGGAACTAGTTACATATTCTATAAGATGTTAATGGTTTGTGTGGGTATCATGAACGGAGGATATATATATATATATATATATATATATATACTTATATAGACATATATACATATATATTTTAATTACTAATGTTGTTAATATAAACGTATTTATTTTTAATAGGATAATTAAGCATTAACTTAATACAATTTGCATTTAGAAAGTACAATGTAAGTTTTCATAAAATTATACTAGTTGTTATTGTAAAAACAGACATAATTGTCAAAAATTGAGCATGAACTGGATGTATAACCTCATTTGTTTGTGATGACTAATGTCAAAAGTTTTTATAACAATTATTTTTTTTGGTTTACTCGAGTTTATATACGTTTTAAGTTTATAAAAGTAGTTTGTAGTTTTTGTGAATCAAGTATACTAGTTTGTTTGTACGACACGTTTTAGATTAGTAAGTCGTGTAATAATGATAATCCTAATAGTCGGGCGTGGGTCGTGATGTGGGAGGCGGACGAGTAGAGACGTGAGCTTAATGTTATGTCGAGTGGTGCCAGGTCGAAGCAAGTCGGAATACATCGAAGAGACATAGAACAACATACCCGTTGGGGCAGTCGTGGACAAATCGCCCTTAAGGGCTTAACAAAACCACACGGGCCCTAAAGTTCAACTTTGAAGGATTTAGTTTAACCAAAATGCATACTATAACAAAAACTTTTTAGACCTCATTTGGTTTAGTAAGTCAATCATACGGAAGTTTTACACACCCATTCTCGTGGCTTTGTGTCATTCATGGGTAATAAACACCCTGCGGGGTGTCCTTGTAACTCGAAGCAAAATCTAACAATTCCTGGGGAGTTATCTTTGCACACTGAAACACAACAACTAATCCTAACAGTTAGGCTAGTAACCAAGACACTATCAACACTACATATCTTGAGGAAAAATACAGATTATGACCAAGTGTCTATCGGGTACAACCCGACTCGAACGACCTTACATGAAACAGTCTATCCTTTCGGATTTTGGGGACCTTTCAAACGAACAAGAAAATAAACGCCTCTGCCGTGGTTTCTTTCTCAGCCGGATAAGACTAATTAAGCCACAATAAGCATAAGCTAATAAGAAATTTCAAAATTAAGCCAATATGATCTTTTTAAAGGTGAGTTTCCATAGTTTTACCGCATTTTGACAACCACGACACAACAACAACATTTAGCCAATAACCATTTTTATTTCTACCCAATTTAACATTCACCCATTTTAATTTATTCTAATAACCAACTATGAGCATGTACATAAATCGAAAAGAGAAATATAAAATAAATAATAATAACGAATTTGTACAACTTTAATAGAAATAGATTAGGATGTTAACAAACAATAAAGCTTACAATGATCCCAAAGTGGGTCGGTTAAGTATGAACACCGAACCCTAACAATTTCAATTGGAACGAATTAAGATGAATTGAGACCAATTGAGACTTGAATCGTGCTTCCTAGACTTTGAACAACAAAACCCCTCAACCAATTTTGAAAAGCCCTCTACTTTGGAAACCGTAATTTGAGTAATTTGAGTGGAATACAATCGCGAAAAGCTTCTGTGGTTGTGAAACCTTAAATAGAAGGATGAAAGGAACACTTTGACCACTCTTATCTTGATCTCGATTTGCATGAAATACACCCTTGGTTTCCGTTGCTTTCCTCCTTCCTCTTTAACACGAGCTCGTGACTTCGCATAAGGAGACTAGAGGCTGAGTTGAAAGGGATGTGTCATGATGGAGGAGGGAGGCTGATAATGACAACTCCTTGGTTGATTTTGAAAGGATAAAAGATATATGCTTTTGCTTTTCTGTTTCTGAGGAAGAACAAAAGAAAAAGAGAGAGGGAAAGGGTAGGATGGGCGGCTAGTGGTTTAGGATTAGGATTTTTTTTATTATTCTTAGATTTATTATTTTTATTATTAATAGTTGTATTATGTGTACTCCGTATTGTATAACTGTACCGTAAACAATAACGTTTCTCCGCGTAGACATACCCTCCGATTATCCAAAAAATTTAAGTTTTATATTTTTAGGAACGTTTTGGAAAATGTCATAATATAGTATTATTATTATATAGAAATTAAGTTATATCTGTTTTGTTGGTAATGGCGTCGGTATACGTGCGGTGCCATTTGTCAGGAAGAACAAGATAGCCTCTTGTTTTTTAGTCGTAAAAATTTGAAAGTAGTTCATTCGCATTTTCTGACAAGATAAATTATTAAAATAATATTCTCAAATTTTACGGGTTGTCACAGTCTGCCATTCTTAAAAAGAATCTCGTCCTCGAGAGTCAGTCCGTCTGCCCTACAGGCGTACGCTCTCATGGTTCGAACTTTCTCATTCTCGAGCTTTGCCTTCAAAAGACTCTTAGATGGTGAATTCTCACAACTTATCGACCTGACTGGTCATGTGTTTGAGTTGTGTAGGTTGAGTAACAATTTGATTCTAACTTGATTTTCGCAACTCATCAAACAAAAACTGTCACTATATCAAGCTAGGAAACAAGTTGTCAGAAAGAGATGGTTTCTCATCTTTGTAAGAGACCTTTGGAAAGTTTGGCTCGAGTTTGAAATTGTTTAAACCAATCAATTTAACAAATAGTGGTGGTTCAGATTAGTGGGAAGGCTAAAGTTCAACTAAGGCCTATGACGTCGGAATTATAACATGACGTAAGCGAAGGCATGCTTAACAATAAAGGTACATGTCTGACTACAGGGTTCAATGCACATCATGCCAAGTCAATTCAAAGCACTTAAGTTCAAGTTCAAGCTCATATATTGTTCTAAAGGCAAAAAGTCTTAGCACACAAAATGCCTAGCAGCACAGTCTTAAATGCAGAAAACACGTAAGGCAGATGCACACACTTAGACCAATGCATTCTCAGGTGATCTAGACTCTGACTCCAACCAAACATGATCTAGGGTAACTACCCCCATCATTCCATGATTCCTCCTGAATTAAGCATAGTTGATCAGTGATGAGTGTGTAAATACTCATCATTTTTAGTCAAATCTGAACTGCAAAACGGTTAAAAATGCTCAGAAATGCATCAAAATACTGAAAATATTCCAAAATTGCATTTTATATGTTTCAAATGCAAAATGTTTAAAATCAGATGAAAAATGAGCAAAGTTTGCATAATTGGCAGTTTCAGTCCCCCAAGTTTCAAAAATTGTCAAAAATAGTACCTGAGCCATAATTTCAAAAGGAAAATCACCAAAGGTCCTTTTTAAATCATAACTTGTCAAATTTAGTCCTTTGGTGAAAAATATAAAAAGTTTGAGAAAATTACAAGTTTGGTCCTTCAACTTTGAAATTTGGCAAAAATGGTCCCTGGAAAATCTGAAAAAGGCAACTTTGGTCCTTGTAATATTAACACTTGTCAGTTTCAGTCCTTGGAGCAACTTTGAGATATTGGCAGCCTAGGTCCCTACAGTTTCAGAAATTACAAACTAGTCCCTATGTTATTAAACCCCTTCACTACCTTTGGACCATGTCTTAAACAAAATTGACCCCTGCCAATCCCTTGTGACCCTGCCATTTGGACCCCCTCTTATTAATAATCCCCAGTCAAACATATTTGACTTCTGCCTCTTCCCTCCCTCACGTGTTACCACTTCCATCATCACTCCCCTGCATCCTAGCCTGCAACTCCCCCACGCTCACCCTCCTCCACCATCATACACCTAAACCTACCCTCCACCTCACACTCAAAGCCAAGGTGAATTTAATGCACCTTTGTACCTAACACTCAACCCAGCTGTTAAACATAAGTTTTGGCGCCAAAATCTGTTTGAAGGGCCAGGATTGCTTCTACACATCCTATGGTCCATATTGTTGGTGGGAACTATTCAGAAAGAGGAGAGAGACAGTTTGGGTGTATAAAAAGCCAAGAAGAAGCAACAAGGAAGAGAATTAGCTTTTAATTTTACAATGTATGTCGATTTCTAGTTAATAATGTCTTAAGTAGTTTTCAAGTGTAATTTCCAGTTTATGTGTATCAAACAAAAGTATTTAAGCATCTTACAACTTATTTCAACTATCAATTTAAGTTCATGTTCAGTTTCAATTTTTTTGTCCACTGTTGAAATTATTAGTTTCCAAATCCTATGTACAAGCTTCCAATAACTTATTTCTTAGCTCAAAAATGATCATTCAAGCTTATTTAAGCTTTCCATAAGCTCACATTTCATTCTCAATCACTTTTGGACTTTGGTCAATAAAAGTCAAACTTGGAGCAAATCTGATAAAGGAAGGAAATGGGTTAAAGCAGACATGGAAATGGATTGAATTATAGTTTATTGGGTTGGATTTGGTAGGTTAGTGGTTCTTGGTTCACTGGTTTGCTAGCCATTGTCGCTTTGGACAAGTTGTAAGTCATTTCAAAGTTTCTTAGCATAATCAGTATTTGTAGTTTTAATCTGTTAAATCCTGTTCTAATAATAGTGTTTAGGTTAATTAGAGTTAATTTGATCATAATTACAAGTTGGTTCAGAGTTTGGATTAGTTTTGAGCTCAAATCAGTATATTAAGGGATGTTTGGATTTACTGCTCTATCTGTCTTTTAGGGTTGTTCAGTGTTTACTTCTAGTTGTTTCATGTTTGTTTGGTCTAATTATGTTCACTTGAGTCATTATTTGGTGCATGCTAGTTCAAAAAGTCAAAATTGCCTTAAAATCTGTCTTACTGCTCACTGTTGGAATTTTGGATAAGCAGTCTCTTGATTTGTGTTTAGGATTGTTAGACAAAGCTTGCATTATATCCATTACACCTTATTACATCATTATCAGTAATAAAATTTGATCCAAAGTTCATTTTAGTCAAACTTCATCACTTTTGTCAAAAGTCAAAATGGCAAAAATCTGTTTTGGACTCATCTAGGAGGATTTTTCATGAGTTCAATTTTGAGCTACATCAAGTGGGATTTGGCATTTTAAAAAGTTCAACTGGTCATCTTTCTTATCATCATTTTAGTAGGTTTTTGCAATTTTTTTAGAAGCTCCAAACTAGCTTCTCTTTCAGGCCCAAACTGCCCTGCTCCACTGACCTCAATATACAATGAGTTTTTCTCAGATTTTGTGCAAGGTGCACAGGGCTCATTTGAGCTTGTTAAAGTCTGAAAATTGGTTTATAAGATCTTTGCTAGGTCAACTTGAGACTGCAACATCTGGTTTTAGGTTTCTGGCTTATTTAGTAGCTTATTTTTAAGCTGGAAGTTGGTGGGCAGAATCTGTGTTAGCTTATTAGTTCAAGTCATCAAATCTGATCAAACCTGTAATTCAGAGGATATAACTTGTTGATATTAGTTGCATTTCAGTTCTTATAGCATATTTGAACTTCTGTAATCAGTTGGTGCTTGTTGTGTCACTTTAGCTTATTCAAGTGCTTATTTCAATAAGCACTTGTAAAGCAGTTTCAAATTCCTCCACATAAGTGCCTGTTTTTCCATTTTTCCTAGCTTCCTGATATAATTTTAGAGTTTTCCTGAAATTTTCAGATTTTTCCAAGTTGATTTGCTATTTTTCTTAATTTAAATTAGTTTTTAAGCATTTTTAATTAGCTTTTAATACAAAAAATTCAGAAAAGGTTCAAAAAATATAATTTTTCATTTTTCTTAGGTTTAGATAAATATAAAAAGTAAAAAAAGTAATTTTCCAGATTTTTCATAGTTTATTTTGTAATTTTTAGTAATTTAATTAGTTTTTAATAGTTTAAAATTCATAAAAAATAGAAAAATATTCAGAAAAATACAAAAATAGTTTTGAAAATTCTATTTTGATATTTTAGACTTTTCCAATTCATAATTTTATTTTTCTAGCTTTATTTCCTATTTTCTTGTATTTTAGGTAATTATTAAATAGTTAAAATTAGTTTTTAATTAATAATAATTAGATAATTAGTTGTAAAAATAATTTTCTTTTTCTAAAACTTTTCTTTTATCATTAGGATTGTAAAAATTTCATTTTCATATTTTTAGGGTTAATATAGTGTAAGTTTCACATTTTTATTTGTACGTCGCGTAGTTTTTAAATTCAGTTTTATAAAAACATAAAAACAAAAACATCATTTTAATTATAGTGATAGCGTTTATTTAATATCTTTTATCTTTTTAATTTCCTTTAATTTGCATTTAAGCCATTGTAATTTGTTGGCTTTTCCTTAGTTATAATCATAATTCAAATCCTTTTTCCGTTCAAATTCCTCGATCACTTTACGTTTGATAATTCATTGCATAGCTCGCTGGGACATAACGACCCGGGGAGACACTATACTCCTCAGATCTTCATTGCATTCGTTCCTGAACCGTTTTAAGCTTGTTACGGTCTGCCATTCACAAGTGGCAGGCTTGTGTGATTTAGCTTGACTGTTCGGGAGCGCATCAAATTTTTGGCGCCGCTGCCGGGGAGCTGTGCTAATTGTCTTACGTCTAGCAGATTAGTTGTTTGAATACTCACTCATTTGTTCATATCATCCATATCTATCTATATATATATCCATATTTTCTTATAAAAAATCCAAAAACCCAAAAACATCCAAAAACGTATAAAACACAAAAATATTTTTCTTTTGTTTCTATATATGTATCAAAAATAAAAATACAAAAAGATTCGTCGTTTTCTTTAATAATAACAACTTAAAAGATTACCACCGCAAACCAAGGCAGTGCACTACCTAACTGGGGGTGCGACCATAATAAGTTCCCGAACTAAAGATTTAAAACTTGCCTTTGTGTCCTTGTGATTGGTGTACCTTTTTCAAAGAAGCCATTCATATTGTGATTATTGGTTAAGTTCACTGTTGTTTTGCCTCGATTTTGTGTTAATTGATTTTGTTGTGATATCTACGTTTCAGAACCAGAAAACCCATAAAGATTCTTCTCACCCCATTTTTATAAAACGTCTTCATAATTCTCATTCTCACCTGAAAGATTTTCATAATTCCCATTTCTCTCCTTAACTCTGAGTTTCCTTAGAGTTAACTCTAGTGTATGCGCACTCGCTCTTCTAGATCTGTTAGCCCATTTCGTGAGCTTGTCAAGATTCCAAGAAGGCGTGTTCGTAGACTTTCTGCTCCTTCAGTCGGATCTGAGATCCGGACTGCTCACACTACTTCCGTTATCATGGCGGAAGAACGCCCTATGTGTGAGCTTCTCCAGGCACCCATCGACGGGTATGGAGATGCTATCGTTGTACCAGCCATTGTGGCTGAAAATTTTGAACTCAAGACCGGGTTACTGAATCTTGTAACCTCAAATCAGTTCTACGGTTTTGAGCGGGATGATCCTCATGCTCATATTCGATGGTTTAACAAGATTGCATCTACCATCAAGTATAAGAATGTCCCTACTGATGCTGTTAAGCTTCTTCTGTTCCCATTTTCTCTTGAGGGGCAAGCCCGGATTTGGCTTGAAAAACAACCTCCTCATTCTATTGAGACATGGGAAGATCTGATGAAGAAATTTGTGAATGAATTCTATCCACCTTCCAAAACCACGAGTCTTAAAAATGAAATCATCAAGTTCACTCAGAAGTTTGATGAATCTTTCAGTGAATCGTGGGATCGTTTCAAGGAATTGCTTCGCAAATGTCCTCACCACGGTTTCTCCGAGTTGATGCAACTCGATACTTTCTACAATGGAGTGAGTCAATCTGATCAAGATTCTCTCAATTCCTCCGTGGGAGGAAATTTCCTAAGCAAAACTGTCAAAGAAGCTTTAGCGATCATCGAAAACAAGTCTAAAGTCCGCACTGCACGAAGCAAGCCGGTTGTTTCCCAAGTCAGTGTTGGTCCTTCTTCTTCTTCATCGCCCGTGAGTCAGTCTAGCACCGATGCTAAGATTGATAAACTCACGGAAGCTATTCAGGCTTTGGTTCTCTCCAACCAAAAGAAAGTCTCTTTTCCACAAACTTCACCTCCTCCTGAAGTTAAGAAAGTGGAAGTCTGTGTTACTTGTGGTGGCCCCCATGCTTACTATAACTGTATGGTCACCGATGGTAACCCTTTTGAAGCCAATGCTGTGGGCGGGATGTCTAATCAAGGAGGCAATCAATATCGTGCTCCTATAGACCCGAACCACCGTCCTAACCACTACTCTGGACCTCCCGGTTTCAATCAAAACCGTAATCAGAATCAAAACAGACCAAACCAAGGTTTTCAAAACCAAGGTAATTTCAGTCCAAATAACGGTTTTCCGAATCAAAATCAAAATTTCCAACATCAAGGAAATTACAATAGAAACCCAGGTCAGGGAAATTTCAACCAAGGGTATTTTCATGCAAACAATCAAGGGAATTTTCAGAATCAAGGCCCTAATCCTAACAATAGAGGCCAGAATTTTCCTGTGCAAACTCAAGCCATTGTTCCAACTGGCCCATCTTCTGATGAGTTGTTGAAACAATTCATGAAATCCCAAGAGGAAATGAATCGGTTGTTGGTCAGCCAGATTTCTGACATCAAGAAGTCTTTAAATGATCGACCCTCGGGCTCAGGTACTTTACCTAGCAACACGATCGCTAATCCGAGGGGCGATGCAAAGGCGATCACAACCCGAAGTGGTGCTTCTTATGATGGACCTGCTATTCCTACTACCTCTTCTTCTTCTCTCCCCAAGGTAGTGGAAAGCGAGCCTGAGGCGACAAAGGACAAGGAACTCCCTACTAATAACGGGAGTAACAACAATGTCCATCCTCAGGTTGTCCCAAAACCCAAGACCAATCCTGGAGTTGTTTTTGAACCTCCAGTTGGTGACCCTAAATCCAAAACTTCTATTCCTTACCCCTCACGTTTACATGAGCAAAAGCTCCGCAAGAAAGCTAGTCATCAGATGGAAAAAAATTTTCAAATTTTCCAAGAGCTTCACTTTGACATAAGCTTCGCGGATGCCATCATGTTGATGCCCAAGTTTGCATCTACTCTGAAACACATGTTGAGCAACAAAGAAAAGCTGTTTGAAATGGCTAAAACTCCTTTGAATGAGAATTGCTCAGCAGTCTTGTTAAAGAAGCTTCCCGAGAAGCTAGGAGATCCCAGAAAATTTCTTCTTCCTTGTGTTTTTCCTGGGATGATTGAATGCTTTGCCCTTGCCGATCTTGGTGCAAGCATCAATCTGATGCCGTATTCAGTGTGGAAGAAACTTTCTCTTCCGGAACTTATTCCTACCTGCATGACTCTTGAGCTTGCAGATCGATCTATATCGCGTCCTCTTGGCATCGCCGAGGATGTATTTGTCAAAGTAGGAAAGTTCCATTTCCCGGCTGACTTTGTGGTCGTTGATTTCGATGCCGATCCTCGAGTTCCTCTCATTGTTGGGCGGGGATTCTTGAGAACGGGCCGTGCTCTTATAGATGTATTTGAGCAAGAAATCACTCTACGTGTGGGTAATGAAGCTGTTACCTTTAACCTCGATCAAACTTCGAGGTACTCCTCAAACTATGATACTGAATCAGTTAATCGTGTCGATTTAATTGATATTGCTTCAGAGGAGTACTCTCAAGAGTTTCTTGGTTATCTTCATAATTCTGTGAGTGGGAATTCCAATTCCACCACATCTTCTCAACCTATCATTGCCGACTCTTCCCCCTCTCTCACTCCGTTTGAGGGAGGTGACTTCCTTCTGGAAGAGATCGATGAATTTCTGGCTACTGATGAATCAATTCCGCCTGGAATTGATGGTGTTTATGATTCGGAGGGGGATATTCTTTATCTTGAGCAATTGCTTAATGAAGATCCATTACCTTCACTCCCTCCGAAAGAAATCACAATTGAGGAAATCAGATCAGTGCAAACTTCTACTGATGAATTTCCCGAGGTTGAACTTAAGGACCTACCTCCTCATCTCGAGTATGCATTCTTGGAGGGTGATGATAAATTACCCGTCATAATTGCTAAAGACTTAACTGAGGAGGAGAAAACTGCTCTCATAAAGGTCTTGAAGTCGCACAAGCAAGCAATTGCTTGGAAACTCTCCGATATTAAGGGTATTAACCCTGAGTTTTGTACTCACAAAATCTTAATGGAGGATGACTTCAAACCAGCAGTCCAACATCAGAGAAGGGTGAATCCTAAGATTCATGAGGTTATCAAACAAGAGGTTCTCAAACTTCTTGATGCCGGTATGATTTACCCGATCTCTGATAGTCCTTGGGTTAGCCCAATTCATTGCGTTCCAAAAAAGGGTGGCATTACTGTTGTCACAAATGAAGAAAACGAGTTGATTCCGACTCGATTGGTTACGGGATGGCGTGTGTGCATTGACTATCGTAAGTTAAACGAAGCCACCCGTAAAGACCATTTTCCTCTACCCTTCATGGACCAGATGCTTGAGAGATTAGCAGGGAACGAGTACTATTGTTTCCTTGATGGTTTCTCGGGTTACTTTCAGATCCCCATTGATCCGTTGGATCAAGAAAAAACCACATTCACCTGCCCATACGGGACATTTGCCTACAGACGTATGCCTTTTGGCTTATGTAATGCTCCTGGCACGTTCCAACGTTGTATGATGGCAATTTTCCACGACATGATCGGGGAAACTATGGAGGTGTTTATGGATGACTTCTCGGTCATTGGGGACTCGTTTCAGACATGTCTCTCCCACTTAGACAAAATGCTAAAAAGGTGTGAAGACACCAATCTATGTCTAAACTGGGAGAAGAGCCACTTTATGGTCAAAGAAGGCATAGTCCTTGGCCATAAGATTTCCAAGAATAGGATTGAGGTAGATAGAGCAAAAGTTGATGTCATTGCTAAATTACCTCATCCTACTACCGTCAAAGGTATTAGGAGTTTTCTAGGTCATGCCGGGTTCTATCGTAGATTCATTCAAGATTTTTCTAAAATCGCTCGGCCTATGACCCATCTTCTCGAAAAAGATGCTCCTTTTATCTTTTCTCCTAAGTGCATCGAAGATTTTGAAACACTTAAGAAAAATCTTACGGAAGCACCCATTCTAGTTGCCCCCGACTGGGATTTACCCTTTGAGCTCATGTGCGATGCAAGTGATTTTGCTATCGGTGCAGTCTTGGGGCAACGCAAAACTAAGCATTTTCAGCCGATCCACTACGCAAGCAAAACTATGACTGAAGCTCAGACTCATTACACCACTACAGAAAAAGAATTATTAGCTGTGGTGTATGCGTTTGAGAAGTTTCGGCCATATCTTATCTTGACCAAATGCGTGGTGTATACGGATCACTCGGCACTCAAATATCTCTTTGCTAAACAAGATGCAAAGCCGAGATTGCTCCGTTGGGTTCTCCTCCTACAAGAATTTGATATCATCATCCGTGATAAAAAAGGAGCTGAGAACCTGGCTGCTGATCATCTGTCCCGATTAGAGAACCCTCACCAGGATGTGTTTGAGAAAAAGGAAATAAATGAAACATTTCCTCTCGAAACACTCAATGTGGTTTCTTTTCGGGGAGATTCTTCTACCCCATGGTTTGCTGACTTTGCAAATTACCATGCGGGTAACTTTGTGGTGAAAGGGATGTCGTCCCAACAGAAAAATAAATTCTTTAAAGATGTGAAACATTATTTCTGGGACGACCCCTACTTGTTCAAAATCTGTGCGGATCAAGTCATCCGGCGATGTGTGTATGGTCAGGAAGCTATTGACATTCTCAAGGCTTGCCATTCTGGACCTACTGGGGGACATCATAGCCCCAACTACACCGCCAAGAAGGTGTTTGATTCCAGATTCTATTGGCCCACAATCTACAAGGATGCCCATGAATTCGTCAAAACCTGTGACGCTTGTCAACGTCACGGGAATATCTCACAAAGGAATGAAATGCCGCAAAACGCCATTCAAGTGTGTGAAATTTTTGACATATGGGGCATTGACTTTATGGGGCCATTTCCTTCTTCCCGTGGTAACAAATACATACTCGTGGCCGTTGACTACTTGTCAAAATGGGTTGAAGCTAAGGCTTTGCCCACCAACGATGCCCGAGTTGTGGTGAAATTCTTAAAATCCTTATTTGCTAGGTTTGGAACTCCACGAGCCATAATCAGTGATCGTGGTACGCATTTCTGCAATGACCAATTTGATAGAGTCATGCAAAAGTATGGTGTAACTCACCGTCTGTCTACTGCGTACCACCCACAAACAAGTGGGCAAGTGGAAGTTTCTAACCGGGGGATAAAAAGAATTCTTGAGAGGACGGTTGGTGAAAACCGTGCCTCTTGGTCAGATAAGCTAGATGACGCACTCTGGGCCTTCCGTACAGCTTACAAAACACCCATCGGGTGCACTCCATACAAGCTGGTGTACGGGAAGGCATGTCATCTACCAGTTGAGCTCGAGCACAAGGCATACTGGGCCTTGAAGTATGCTAATTTCGATATTCAGACAGCTGGTGATCATCGGAAAGTTCAAATGAATGAATTAAGTGAACTCCGTGATCAAGCTTACGAGAACTCTTTGATCTATAAACAAAAGACAAAGAAGATTCATGACTCAAAAATCAAAAACCGCGTTTTCAACGTCGGTGATCGAGTCCTTCTTTTCAATTCAAGATTGAAGATTTTCTCGGGAAAGCTCAAGTCCCGTTGGTCTGGCCCATTTACCATCGCTAAGGTTTATCCTTATGGTACCATTGAGTTATCTCAACCCGATGGTCCTAATTTTAAAGTGAATGGTCATCGAGTGAAGCATTACTTTGGAGAGGACATTCCATCCATGGTTGTCCCAGACTTACAAACTTTCCCCATGAACCAATGAATGCGGGGATCGAGTCAAGCTAGCGACTCGGTAATCAAAAATAGTAGCATGCCATATGGGTTGTCACCCATATTTCTGAGCTGTCTTAAGTTTGTTACGGTTAGTCATTCACAAGTGGCTAGCTTGTGTGATAAAACTTGACAGTTCAGCTTCTTCTTTCTACTTTCTACCACCCTAGTGTGGGGGGGGAGGGTTGCCCCACATGTTTTGTATATAAGTCTTTAAAAAAAAAAAAAAAAAAAAAAAAAAAAAAAAAAAAAAAAAAAAAAATCTTCTTTCTAAATAATGGCCGTAGTATTTCCCTTTTACGTTCTTTGTTTCGGCATAACCGCCGGTACTTTGAATATTGAGGGCAATATTCATTTCTAAGTGTGGGGGGGAATTCTCACGAATTTTATCATATAATTATACCAATTCCCCCGTTTTTGGCCAAAAATTTTTTTTTGAGTAAGTGTTTTACACTCACTCAATTGGTTATCAGTCCGCCTTGTCTAATAAACAAAAGGATTGGCTAATCCAGGAGCAAACGGCTCTTGGAAAAGATATATCAAATCCGTTTACGGCTTGCAATTTGCCCAAAATTGTATGGTATTCACCTCACCATATCCTAAAAAGTGAAGAGTTGGCTAGCCCGCAAGATTATGGCTTGTGGTAAAGGCAGTGGAAAAACCATAATTAGTAATCAGCTCACCAAAGATAATATTGATAATTTATCTAAGAGTTGGCTAGTCCAGAAGCAAACGGCTTCTGGTAAAGACAAATCAAATCCGTTGGAAGCTGGTGGTTTGCTCAAAATCACATGGTTATCGGTGTACCATGGTTCTTACTTGAACTGAAACATTTGGCTACTCCAGAAGTAATGGCTTTTGGTAAAGAGTTTCAAATCCATTATTTTTTCTCAAAATATTGCTAGGGACTAGCAATAGTTTAGTGTGGGGGATTGATGAGTGTGTAAATACTCATCATTTTTAGTCAAATCTGAACTGCAAAACGGTTAAAAATGCTCAGAAATGCATCAAAATACTGAAAATATTCCAAAATTGCATTTTATATGTTTCAGATGCAAAATGTTTAAAATCAGATGAAAAATGAGCAAAGTTTGCATAATTGGCAGTTTCAGTCCCCCAAGTTTCAAAAATTGTCAAAAATAGTCCCTGAGCCATAATTTCAAAAGAAAAATCACCAAAGGTCCTTTTTAAATCATAACTTGTCAAATTTAGTCCTTTGGTGAAAAATATAAAAAGTTTGAGAAAAATACAAGTTTGGTCCTCCAACTTTGAAATTTGGCAAAAATGGTCCCTGGAAAATCTGAAAAAGGCAACTTTGGTCCTTGTAATATTAACACTTGTCAGTTTCAGTCCTTGGAGCAACTTTGAGATATTGGCAGCCTAGGTCCCTACAGTTTCAGAAATTACAAACTAGTCCCTATGTTATTAAACCCCTTCACTACCTTTGGACCATGTCTTAAACAAAATTGACCCCTGCCAATCCCTTGTGACCCTGCCATTTGGACCCCCTCTTATTAATAATCCCCAGTCAAACATATTTGACTTCTGCCTCTTCCCTCCCTCACGTGTTACCACTTCCATCATCACTCCCCTGCATCCTAGCCTGCAACTCCCCCACGCTCACCCTCCTCCACCATCATACACCTAAACCTACCCTCCACCTCACACTCAAAGCCAAGGTGCATTTAATGCACCTTTGTACCTAACACTCAACCCAGCTGTTAAACATAAGTTTTGGCGCTAAAATCTGTTTGAAGGGCCAGGATTGCTTCTACACATCCTATGGTCCATATTGTTGGTGGGAACTATTCAGAAAGAGGAGAGAGACAGTTTGGGTGTATAAAAAGCCAAGAAGAAGCAACAAGGAAGAGACTTAGCTTTTAATTTTACAATGTATGTCGATTTCTAGTTAATAATGTCTTAAGTAGTTTTCAAGTGTAATTTCCAGTTTATGTGTATCAAACAAAAGTATTTAAGCATCTTACAACTTATTTCAACTATCAATTTAAGTTCATGTTCAGTTTCAATTTTTTTGTCCATTGTTGAAATTATTAGTTTCCAAATCCTATGTACAAGCTTCCAATAACTTATTTCTTAGCTCAAAAATGATCATTCAAGCTTATTTAAGCTTTCCATAAGCTCACATTTCATTCTCAATCACTTTTGGACTTTGGTCAATAAAAGTCAAACTTGGAGCAAATCTGATAAAGGAAGGAAATGGGTTAAAGCAGACATGGAAATGGATTGAATTATAGTTTATTGGGTTGGATTTGTTAGGTTAGTGGTTCTTGGTTCACTGGTTTGCTAGCCATTGTGGCTTTGGACAAGTTGTAAGTCATTTCAAAGTTTCTTAGCATAATCAGTATTTGTAGTTTTAATCTGTTAAATCCTGTTCTAATAATAGTGTTTAGGTTAATTAGAGTTAATTTGATCATAATTACAAGTTGGTTCAGAGTTTGGATTAGTTTTGAGCTCAAATCAGTATATTAAGGGATGTTTGGATTTACTGCTCTATCTGTCTTTTAGGGTTGTTCAGTGTTTACTTCTAGTTGTTTCATGTTTGTTTGGTCTAATTATGTTCACTTGAGTCATTATTTGGTGCATGCTAGTTCAAAAAGTCAAAATTGCCTTAAAATCTGTCTTACTGCTCACTGTTGGAATTTTGGATAAGCAGTCTCTTGATTTTTGTTTAGGATTGTTAGACAAAGCTTGCATTATATCCATTACACCTTATTACATCATTATCAGTAATAAAATTTGATCCAAAGTTCATTTTAGTCAAATTTCATCACTTTTGTCAAAAGTCAAAATGGCAAAAATCTGTTTTGGACTCATCTAGGAGGATTTTTCATGAGTTCAATTTTGAGCTACATCAACTGGGATTTGGCATTTTAAAAAGTTCAACTGGTCATCTTTCTTATCATCATTTTATTAGGTTTTTGCAATTTTTTTAGAAGCTCCAAACTAGCTTCTCTTTCAGGCCCAAACTGCCCTGCTCCACTGACCTCAATATACACTGAGTTTTTCTCAGATTTTGTGCAAGGTGCACAGGGCTCATTTGAGCTTGTTAAAGTCTGAAAATTGGTTTATAAGATCTTTGCTAGGTCAACTTGAGACTGCAACATCTGGTTTTAGGTTTCTGGCTTATTTAGTAGCTTATTTTTAAGCTGGAAGTTGGTGGGCAGAATCTGTGTTAGCTTATTAGTTCAAGTCATCAAATCTGATCAAACCTGTAATTCAGAGGATATAACTTGTTGATATTAGTTGCATTTCAGTTCTTATAGCATATTTGAACTTCTGTAATCAGTTGGTGCTTGTTGTGTCACTTTAACTTATTCAAGTGCTTATTTCAATAAGCACTTGTAAAGCAGTTTCAAATTCCTCCACATAAGTGCCTGTTTTTCCATTTTTCCTAGCTTCCTGATATAATTTTAGATTTTTCCTGAAATTTTCAGATTTTTCCAAGTTGATTTGCTATTTTTCTTAATTTAAATTAGTTTTTAAGCATTTTTAATTAGCTTTTAATACAAAAAATTCAGAAAAGGTTCAAAAAAAATAATTTTTCATTTTTCTTAGGTTTAGATAAATATAAAAAGTAAAAAAAGTAATTTTCCAGATTTTTCATAGTTTATTTTGTAATTTTTAGTAATTTAATTAGTTTTTAATAGTTTAAAATTCATAAAAAATAGAAAAATATTCAGAAAAATACAAAAATAGTTTTGAAAATTCTATTTTGATATTGTAGACTTTTCCAATTCATAATTTTATTTTTCTAGCTTTATTTCCTATTTTCTTGTATTTTAGGTAATTATTAAATAGTTAAAATTAGTTTTTAATTAATAATAATTAGATAATTAGTTGTAAAAATAATTTTCTTTTTCTAAAACTTTTCTTTTATCATTAGGATTGTAAAAATTTCATTTTCATATTTTTAGGGTTAATATAGATGTGATATAATTGGGATTTTTATACTTTTACTTTAAAAATGTTAGGATTACTATTTTCTTTTCAAAATCTTTTTCTTTTAATAAAAATGTTGATTAATAGATTAATAATAATTAATTTTTGATTAAAATTGATAAATTATTAATGGATTTTATGTTCTTTTATCCTTTATTTCGATCTTTTTATTTTAATACTTAACCTTTTCAGATGTTATAGTTTTATCTTAAAAGTTTTGATAAAAACATAAAAAGACTTATAAAAAGATAAAAAATACTTAAAATTTGATAATTTTTGATTAATTTAATGATTTTTAATGTTTTATTTGATACTTTTTAGACCTTTTAATGAAAAAAATGAAAAATATAAATAGATTTGGATTCTTTTTACTTTTTAATAAAAAAAACTTGGAAAAGACTTAAAAAACATAATTTTCGATTAATTTTTACGA